>JAZKJV010000025.1:403955-1137943 GCA_037367405.1 Ottelia alismoides
TAGGTCTTCTGTTGCTCTGGAGTGGCTGTCAGAGGCATGAAGCTATAAAGCTTCTCAAACATCCCTCATAGGGATGTGTACAACGAGTGCAGAGGCCGTCCATTCTGCTTGATAGTAAATATGTCATGCTGGAGTTGCAGAATCTTCGTCTCATTCTTTGCCTGAGAATATGTAGCAGCCTGAATATCCCACATTGCTTTGGCAGTGGGCTGATGAAGAATATCATTGGCAATCTCAATTGCCAGGGTTCCAGATAGCCAAACCTTGGCATATGCATCATCTGCCTCCCATGAGGCATTGACCCCACTCTTCTCAGCAGGCTCTTCTTATGTAAGAATGTGTTTCTTACCGGTTGACTTCATCATACTCATGAACTGCATCGTCCACAGTTCGTAATTTGAACCATCCATCTTCACAATCGGCGCTAGACCTCTGAAGGCGCCTATAGATGGGATATCTGCCTTGCTTTTTGACATAGTGATAACGGAAGACTAGGATAGTAAACTGGAGATATGATCATCTACACGGACATTAACGGGTTTAGTAGCATGTGTAGACTCAAGAAACCATACCCATTACTTTGGAGAAGCGCATGCTTGACTTAGGGTTTTGCGTGCACGGGAGTCAAGACCTTTAGAAGGTCACGTGCAGGAAACACATGCTGGGCACGCAAAGATCACGCGCACGAATCACGCACGTAGGGGATGCGCAGAGGCACAATACGCAGGGTCACCACGCACAAGGAGACAACGCGCACAGATCACTCGCACAGGAAGTGCGCAGATCACTCGCACAGGGAGCACACACAAGGACACAACACGCATGCAGGGAGCGCGCACACAGGGAACGCGCAAGGGCACACAGAGCGCGCACAGATCAGCCGCACCGTGCGCAGGCACGCGGAGGCGAAGGCGCACCGTGCGCAAGCACGCGGAGGCGAAGGCGCGAGATCGGAGATCGTAGGCGGAGGCACAGAGGGGGCGCGTGGAGGCGCGAGGGCTTGAAGGTGGGGCTAGGGTTAGGGTTTGGTTCGAGAACTCCGGTCTAGGACCGTCGCTCTGATACCATGTTGGGAAAATAAGAGAACTTATTTATTCCATCCGTCCTAGGCTCTCTTATATAGGAGAGTAGCCTATAGGTAAAATACATAGAGAGTCCAACATAAAATAAAAATATAAGAAAAGTACGGAAGTGAATAATATATCTCTACAGGGTGAAATGGGGTGATCTTTAGAGAAGAGAGATTTTAGACATAAAATGTGTTTGATCATGGTAAGGCTCTTCATGAGAGTTAGCAATGTGTAATTTTGTATATAATTTTTATATAAATATATTCTTTGGATGGGTCTCTAAAGGAGATCCATCCCATTCCTTAAAAAACTGTACATTTTAAATAAAAAAATAATACTTTAGCACCATTTTGTAGTATGCTACATAAATGGGGTTAGGAACATTGACCGAAGTTTGTGATGCAGGTGTTCCTGAAAATAAAGTCTTCCATGTAATTGTGTTTTGCTGCCATCTGACCATCCCATTTATAATTGTTTTGTGATGAACTGTTTATTATTGTAAACAAAATTCTCACTCATGTTTTTGATTTTTGAATTCTATTTTCAGGGACTCCGAGTTGGTCTTAACTTGGCACTGGCCATTGCTTTGCACAATATTCCAGAGGTATGTCTAATCTGTAATCTATAGCTCCAGCCTTGATCATGGTATTGGGGTCACATGTTTATCTAAAGCACGCTTGTCAATTTTTTGACGCACTTCTATTGCCTATTCTTGTCTGAGTTTGCAAAATCTGTCCATGTAGACAGAAATTCCAACTTCCTTGAAATCCTCTCTAGCTAAGTGCGCATATTCTTGAGATCAACGCTTCTTAAGATATTGTAAACAATGTCGTTAAACCAATGCTAATATGTAATTATCCTGGAACGGCTTTTCACATATACGTTTTATTCAGAGAGTGTGACAATTGTTTTCTGCGACTCTGTGCCACTCTATCAAGTTGCTGAGCAGTGGGTTAAGCCCATATCCGAGTAATAAATCTGGAATGGTTGTGGTTTTTGGTGAAACACAGATTAGTTGGATTCTGTCTTGATTGAGATGAGTGTCTCTGAGGCATGTTTTATTTGCGACACTGACAACATTTGCCTTTGATTTCTCTTTAATATGGTCAAAATGTTTGAAACTCTTGATACAAGAGTATCCAGTGGCTTCTTTAGTGGCTTTCTGTAGATGTATTAGGAGATGCAGGGAATTGATAGTTGACGGTTAAAGTTTTTTTTTGGAGTAAAAAAAGAGTACGATGTTTCGAAGATGCCTACCATGTAACTTATATATATTTAAGGAAACATACACATTTACAAGGACCAAAATGTATGCAATCTCTTTGCATGCTCAATTAAAATTTCCATATACATTTGTTTCCCTCAGAAGACAGAACCATTTCGAGCAAGCCATGAAGACCAAAAGATAACTGACACCCATACTTTGGTTGGACTATCTTTGCCTTCAAAAGCATCCATGGAATCTTAGAAAACACCCCACTCCCCTATCACAACCCTCGATGGGCTCAATAATGTTTTGTTTGTGCACGAGTTTCCCATATCTTTTTTCTGTAAGCCAGATTGCAAAGAGCTGAATTGCAGAGTTTTATTTGATGCTGTTTCGTGCGTTTTTCAAGACATACGGACAGGGAGGACGATTGGTGCTGGCCGTAAGGAAGCGGTTGTCTATCATTTGGTATAGTCGTTTGGGACTGCTGCGCTGCATCTTCCGGTGCTCTCTTGCATCAACGATTGGGTCACCCTTCCATTCACAAGCTTCATCATGTTCTTCCCCAGCTTCCTCCCACTGTCAGCCTAGAGAGTGAGGCCTGACAACTAGGGAAAACACCATAAGACTTCCTTCCCGTCTGACGGTACCATACATTCCAAAAGTCTTTTTGAGTTGATTCACCTTTATGTTTGGGGGACCAATCAATATCCCGATTGTCTGGGAAATATATACTATTTGGTTCTTATAGATGATTTCCCTCATGTCTTATAGACCTTTTTTTATAGAATAAGTGATGTTTTCCAGATTATTATTCAATTTATTATTGAAATAGAGAATTAGTTTGGCACCATTATAAAAAATCTATAATCTGATAATGCTTGAGAGTTTCTTTCTTATGACATGCAGTAATTCCTACCCACCCATGTGATTTTACATCAAACTACTTGTGCCTATATATCACAACAAAATGGCGTGGTGGAGCGCAAACATAGGCATACCCTCGACATTGCAAGAACTCTACTCAGATTATCATGTTCCTGCCACCTAATAGGGTGCTTTGTACCAATTTCCACTTATCTCATCAATCATATGCCTTATACTACCTCTATTGATGAGAAAGTTCCCATTGGGGGTGTTAGAGTTATTATATTTACATTTATGTTTGTAATACTTCAGGTTCCGTAACGCTCTATGACCCTTCAAGTTCCGTAACCCTCAGTGACCCTTCGGGTTCCGTAACCCTTGTACTCTCTAGGGTTTACTCTCTATATAAGAGACCTTGGCTCTATGGAATAAAAATCTCTTTTTGTTCATCTTCTCAACATGGTATCAGAGCGACGGTCCTATACCGAGGCCTAATACCCTAAATCCGCTGCCACCACCAACCCTCTCTCCACCGATAAGGAGAGAGGGCTGGACCTCCTATGTCGCTCGTGGATTCAATGGTTTCGCGCAAGGCAGTTCAAGTCCCCAGCAGCACCAGCTGCCACCTCCAACGGCACCTAAAGCGCGTCCGAGGCTCCAGCAGTACCTCCTGCATCACCGGCACCGCTTGGAGCCTCCCCTCCAACAGCCTCTGCTTCACCACGACTTGTTTCTTCCAACTTTTGTTTCTCTCAACTTGATGTTCCGTACTATTTATTTTATCAAGTATGGGAGAAAGGGGGAGTCAGGGATGATTCTTTTATTCTTCAGGACGTCTGTTGCCCTACCATGATTGATAGACTGCCACTCTAGACTACTACTCAAATTATCCGTCTTCATCGAGCATCGACTTTTTCGTTAGGGTGTATACTTCTTCTTTTATGACCCGACTTCTACTCTGCGTTGGACTTCTTCTACAGCGATTCTTCTCTAGGCACGACATAGATATGTTCCGGTGACCTGCAGGAACGACAGAGATACGTTCCGGTGACCTGATATCGCAACGACTCTACAGGCATGACAGAGATACGTTGCGGTGACCTGAAAGTCGCAGACCCGTCCTCGAGCGAGGTCTTCTATCAGCAGCGGACATATGTTCTTATGATGCATCGTGTGAAGATGTGGTGTATACTTTTTCTTTTTGTTACAAGCTGCAGCTTTCTCATCTCTAGCTTGAGGGGGAGTGTTAGAGTTATTATATTTACATTTATGTTTTTAATCCTTCAGGTTCCGTAACGCTCTATGACCTTTCAAGTTCCGTAACCCCCAATGACCCTTCGGGTTCCGTAACCCTTGTACTCTCTAGGGTTTACTCTCTATATAAGAGACACTGACTCTATGGAATAAACATCTGTTGAAATGCAATTTACCCACAAACCCTAGGGATAAATTAGTCATATTGTATACCACCCTACCCATAAACCCTAGGGGTAGAAGTGTCATCTTGTATACCGATTGTGCTGTAACCCTAGGCCTCTCTATCTATATAAAGAGCCCTAGGGAGTCTCTTTTCAATACAAGAAATAGAAATATCACTTTCTACTTGGTATCAGAGCCCAGCCCCCCCCCCCCCTTTCCCCCTCCGCCTGCCAACTTCCTACCCCCCCCCCCCCCCGCCCCCCGCTCGCGCCGCCTGCTCCCAGAAAGCCTCCCCGCGCGCCCTCCCGCGCTTGTCCCACTTGCGCACACCCCCCCGCCCACTTGTAACATCGACGTCCCCACCCCCCCAGTTCCGCTTGCGCATACCCCCAGTCCCACTTGCGCATACCCCCCCCAGTCCCTCCCGTACATTCCCCACTTGCGCCTGGACCCCCACCCCCCCTCCCCACGTTCCCCCACGTTTCCCCTCCCCCACGCCCTCCCCTCCAGCGCTATTCCAGCGCCCCACGCGCCTTTTCCCCTCCCTCCCCCCACTTTTCCCACTCCCTCCCCCCACGCGCCTTTTCCCCTCCCTCCCAGCCGTACGCCCCACTTTTCCTCCCACGTTTCCCCCCACCCCACCCGCGCCTATCCCACTCCCTCCCCCCACGCGCCTATTCCCTCCCCCCACGTTTCCCCCACCCGCGCCTATCCCACTCCCTACCCCCACGCGCCTATTCCACTCCCTCCCCCCACACGCGCCTATCCCCCCCCCCCCCACGCGCCTATTCCACTCCCTCCCACCCGTACGCCCCACTCCCTGCCCACTCCCTCCCCCCGCACGCACCTGCCCTCCCGCAACATCTCCCGAGCATCAGCGCCTATCCCGCGCACCCGCCCTAAAGCCGCCCTTACATGCGCGTCCCCCATCCCGGTTTCGCCAACACCCGCTCCATCCCAGCGCCCGATCCACTCCAAAGCCTCCAAAGACTTCCGGAGCCTCCTCCAGGCCTTCGGTGCTCCCTCCACGTGAAAGACGCCTTCCATCTCAGCTCTCGTCACTACGCAGCAAGCACTCCGTAGATTTTGTGGATGCAATCTTCATCAGCCTTCCGACATAGACTCCAGCAGAGTCTTCTTACGGCTCATCTATCTCTTTTCTATGTTTACCTCTCGTGTGATATGATTTAGGGACGAGTTCTTTTCTCTACCTTATTGCCTATACAGCAGGCCTGATTTCTTCTTACATCATGTCACAATCCGAAGTGACATCACCGGGATATGATGGAGGGAGCACTCGACTACCCTCATTTGGGTCGATCCCTAAATTGGACGACACCAACTACCCAAAGTGGTCCCGCATGTTCCTCATGATCGTACGAGGATACGATAAGGAACACATTCTCTTGGAGTCAGAACCTGCTGAAAAGACAGGCAAAAATGCAACTTGGGACAAAGACGACGGAATGGTCAGTTCTTGGATTATGGTCAGTGTCCTTGACCGGATTACCGATGAACTCGTTTATTACACCACTGCCCACGATATGTGGACCTCTCTTCAAGCCACTTATGGTCAGGATAAGAATTCAACAAGGATGTACCAGATGTATTTTGATATGCTCAACATGAAGCAAGCAGGACGCACACTACCTGAGTATTTCTCTCTCTTAAAATCCCTTTTTGAGCGATATAATGCTTGTATTCCAGGCTGCACTTGTCCAACTCAGAAGCAACATCGCCAGCAGATGGCGGTCCTCGTATTTCTCGCCGGCCTCGATTCCGGCTACTCGGCTGCTCGCGATCAAATGATCACAGCGGTCACTCTCCCCACCATTGAAGAAGCTTATAGTACTCTGAGTCGTCTTTCTATTCCTCATACAAGTATTAAAAGCACTAATCAGGGACAAATTTCTGCTCTCGCTGCTCCATCTGGACGAGGAAGTCGTGGCTCTATCAGGAGCCGTGGTCGAGGACGCTTCGCTCCGGGACGAGGCCGTAACACAATCCAGTGCTCGTATTGTCACAAGTTTGGTCACACCGAAGCTGTATGCTATAGCAAGCAGGGGTACCCTACTCCTAGTGCTCGAATGGCCAATGAAGGAGATAGTCCTCTAGTAGAGGTCCCTAGACGAGACTTCGATGACCTGATGCAGCATCTCACCAGGTTGCAATCAAACGAGTCCTCTACCCCATATCAGGACAGTACTACAAATACTGCAGCAATGGCACAATCAGGTATCCTCATAGCGTCTACCAACAGCATTACAAAATCAGAATGGTTGATTGATACAGGGGCTTCCACTCATTTGTGTGGCGAACAAACTCTCATACAACAGATGCGTAAAGTCCCCCCTGGACGAACAATACAGGTTGCTGACGGACGATTTTCCCAAATAAAAGGAAAAGGCGATGTCCATCTAACCCCTAATATCAGACTCAACAATGTTTTATTTGTTCCGGATTTTCCCATCAGTCTCCTCTCAGTTAGCCAGATTTGTAAAGAGCTCAACTGTCGAGCAATATTTGACGCTATATCTTGTGTATTTCAGGACATACTAACTGGGAGGACGATTGGTGCGGGCCGTGAAGAAGGGGGAATATATCACCTTATCCAGTCCTCTGACACTACAGCTTACTCTGGGACCACTTTCTTTGCATCCTCTGGAACTCTTTGGCACCAACGTCTGGGTCATCCTTCTATTCACAAGCTTCGACGAGTTCTTCCCCAGCTCCCTCCCACTGTCAACCTAGAGTGTGAGGCCTGCCAACTGGGGAAACATCACCAGAGTTCCTTTCCTTCGTCGGGTACCATTCATTCCAATAGTCTATTTGAACTTGTTCATCTTGACATATGGGGACCCAGTCGTTATCCTGATCGACTCGGGAACAGATATTATCTGATTATTATAGATGATTTTTCTCGTGCATCTTGGTCTTTCTTAATGAAAAATAAGTCGGATGTCTTTCAAATCATTGTTCATTTCATACATGAAATAAAGAATCAGTTCGGTACCACCATAAAAACCCTTAGATCTGACAATGCTAAGGAGTTAGTCTCACATGACACGAAATCATTCTTAGCGTCTCAAGGCATTTTGCATCAAACCACATGTCCTGATACATCCCAGCAGAATGGAGTGGCGGAGCGTAAACATAGACATATTCTTGATATTGCTCGCACAATACTCATTGACTATCATGTGCCATCTACATATTGGGGTGATGCGGTACTAACTGCCACATATCTTATTAACCGCATGCCTTCTACTTCTATTGACGAGCAAATACCTATTGAGGTCCTTTTTCCAGGAAAAGTCATATTTCATGTCCCTCCAAAAGTCTTTGGTTGCGTCGCCTTCGTTCATCTTCTTGATCCTGGTAGGGATAAACTTTCAGCCAGAGCAGTTAAATGTATTTTTCTAGGATATGCTCGAAATCAAAAAGGTTATAGGTGCTATGACCCACGCTCCAAAAGACACTACATAAGCGCTGATGTTACTTTCTTTGAATCTCTCCCTTATTACTCCCGATCAGGCACTAATGTATCACCTCCCCCCGTTACCACCTCTCCTCTTCCTATTCCTCTTCCTCAAGTTGATTACACCCCTTCTGCGCATGCACCATCTCCTCAGTATGTCCCTCGACTGAGTTATTACAAACTGAAGACAAAGATGCAAATACAGGTATCTCCGGAAATCCAGGAGAAGCTCCAAGTGACATACCCATTGCTCTTCGGAAGGGGACCAGGCAATGCCCATCGCGATACAGTCGAAGTATCCAATCTCTGCTGTTGTACCTTTTCTGGACTCGGGCCTACATACAAACAGTTTGCCCAAGCTATCTCGAGTACCATCATTCCTCATAATCATACAGAGGCTATTCAGGACTCGAGATGGCGCCTTGCAATGGAAGAAGAGATGTCTGCCTTGATCTCTCGGAACACCTGGACACTTGTAGATCCACCAAGCGACAACAAAATTGTCGGCTCCAAATGGGTCTTCACTGTAAAGTATAATCCAGATGGGTCTATTTCTCGCTACAAAGCACGTCTTGTGGCAAAAGGGTTTACGCAAACTTATGGTGTTGATTTCTTTGATACCTTCTCGCCAGTTGCTCGTTTATCCACCATAAGAATTCTCATGGCAGTAGCAGTACAACTTGATTGGCCCTTGCATCAACTAGATGTGAAAAATGCGTTCCTTTATGGGACCTCCAAGAAATTGTGTATATGCAGCAACCACCTGGGTTCGAGATTCAAGGGGAGTGTCAGAAAGTTTGTTTACTACGCAAGGCCATATATGGTCTCAAGCAAAGTCCTCGTGCATGGTTTCAAAAATTATCTGAAACATTAGAGAATATGGGCCTCATCCGATCTTCAGCAGATCATTCCTTATTCATACGGAAGAATGGAAAAGGAACTGTGGTTGTGTTGGTATATGTGGATGACATTATCCTCACAGGAGATGACCATGATGGTATTATAGAAGTAAAGAAACAACTGGCAGAACAATTTGTGATCAAGGACTTGGGACCTCTAAGATATTTCTTAGGGATTGAAATAGCAAGATCCAAGAAAGGAATTGTTATGTCTCAACGAAAGTACGCTACTGACCTCCTTCAAGAAACAGGGATGCTAGGATGCAAGCCAGCTGAGATACCCATGGATCCAAAGGGACGTATCTACGAGGTAGGCGATGTTGAGGATAGTGGTCGATATAGACGTCTAGTGGGTAAGCTACTATATCTTACCATCACCCGACCAGATATCGCTCTTGCTGTCGAAAGCTTAGCCAGTTCATGGACTCACCTACCTCAGCCCACTATGATGCATGCATAATGATCTTAAGGTACATCAAATCATCTCCAGGAAGAGGACTACTATTCACCAAAGGCAATAACTTTGACCTCATAGCATATTCAGACGCAGATTATGGAGGTAGCCTGATCGATAGAAAGTCTACTACAGGGTTCTGCACTTATCTTGCAGGAAATTTAATCACGTGGAGAAGCAAGAAACAAGCTGTGGTCTCTCGCTCGAGTGCTGAAAGTGAATACCGAGCTATGGCTCAAGCTGCAGCAGAACTTGTATGGGTCCGATCTATACTTACCGATCTTCATATCACTCCTGGAAAGATCATGGAACTTAGATGCGACAACCAAGCGGCAATGCACATAGCCAACAATCCTATGTTCCACGAACGCACCAAACATGTGGAAATTGACTGCCACTATACTAGAGATTTGATACAGAAAGGGCTACTTCATACTAAGAGCGTACCTTCCTCGGATCAAACGGCAGATATATTCACCAAGCCGCTTGCGCGCATACAGTTTGAAAAATGTTGTAACAAGCTGAGCATGATTGATATATATGCTCCAGCTTGAAAGGGGAGTGTTGAAATGCAATTTACCCACAAACCCTAGGGATAAATTAGTCATATTGTATACCACCCTACCCATAAACCCTAGGGGTAGAAGTGTCATCTTGTATACCGATTGTGCTGTAACCCTAGGCCTCTCTATCTATATAAAGAGCCCTAGGGAGTCTCTTTTCAATACAAGAAATAGAAATACCACTTTCTACTACATCTCATTTGTTTCTCTTCTCAACAGAGGGTTTTTTTCCAGGGAAGGCCTTGTCTCCCAGTCTGTATTTGGATGTGTTGCTTTTGTCTATATTCGTGGTTTGGTAAATGTGCGGCCATAGCAGTTAAATGCATTTTCTTTGGGTACGATAGGAAATAAAAGCGACACAGGTGCTATTATCCTAAATACAAAAGGCACTACACAAGTGCGGATGTTAAATTCTTTGAGTACCTTCCTTCTACTCTAAGTCCGGCACACATGTTAGCCCTCTACCCTTATCTACAACTCACATTCTTGTTCCTACTCCACAGATTGATCTCTACAGTGTGACTACTCCTCAGAGCGACACCCTTCTGAACTTACACCATCTCCTCAGGTATATCCTTCGACTGTGTCTTTACCGATTGACGGTAGTGCTACTTCCATGGATATAGATGCATGTATCAACAACAACCCAATGAATGGTACAATTGACCTTCCAATAACTCTACGGAAGCAGTCCAGATAGTATCTATCCGGTACATGTGTACCAAACATTCTTTCTCTACGGTCTTAACCTTCTCGGGACTCGACTCCTCTTTCAGACAGTATGTTCACGCAATCTCAGATATAGTATATATGTCGATGTACTTAGATGCGAGCTAACCTATCAAATATCAATCGGATAGTAGTATGCATGGGAGATGGGTAAATGGATCTCTCCAGGATCCATTTACCCCATCCAAGAGTTTAGTCCCACATTTACCAGCGATGGGATTTGGAGGCTCCGTGGAGGCTATATAAGGAGCCCTAGACCTCCTGTATCAGATGAGAAAAGGGAATGTAATATCCGCCCCTTTGAGGGCTTCTCCCGCGCTTTCATCCCGCTCCTTACGGAGTAGGGTTCCCCGTTAAATCATACTGTTCTTATTGTTCTATATCTTTTTCCATATTTCGCTTCCGCTTCCTATTTTCTAACATGGCATCAGAGTGGGTTCGATTCTTGAGGATTTTAAGTTCTTTTATGTTTATTCGAGATTCGATTGTAATGTTATTATTGAAGATTTGTATTTTATTTCTGAGAGATCTCGTCACAGAAATTCTAGGGTTCTATGAACCCCTAATCTCAGAACATGCGACAACCGCATCTCATCGCCATCTCCTCATCAAGGCTTCCCCAGGCGGAACCCCATCAGGCTGCCGTACCTTCGAGCATGCGCCTTCAGGCGTCCTTCTCTCCAGATAAAGGATTCCTGATGGGGAACCCTAGGTGACACCCTTCTCTCCAGTCCCGACGCCCCTCTCCCCATGAAGGTACTTATCAAAGGCCGTCCATCTCGCAAGGCGGCGCTTCTCTCAAATCACCTAGGCGCAACGATGGTCCCGTGCTCCCTCCAGCGAGCTCATCGTGCCAACCTCGCGAGCTGCAGGCACACACATATCCCAAAACCCCTTGGTACCACCTTCTCGCGCGATTCAGCAATGCGCACAACCGATCGCAGGCGGCGATCTCGCACATGCGCCATCCTCTCCTCATGCGGCACCATCTGCAGAACCCGCATGCGGCACTCTTTCCGAAATAGCATCTCCTAGCGCGCAGGTCGATTGGATTCCTCCTCCTCCCGACTCCATCTCCAAACTCGCGGCGATACTCGACTCCCAGGGCAGGCGGGCGCAAGACGGGTTCCGAGATGGGGAACCCTAACTCGCTGTTCCCTCTTTGGCGGTGGCGGCACCTTGAGATCCCCATCGGGGGGGGGGTGATCTATTAAGGGTTCCCAGGGAACCCTAAAAAAGGGGGCGCACAAGGGCCCGAGCAGGTCGTTTCCGTATTAAAAAAAATTAAGAGGGGGGCTTGCCTATTAGAAAAAGGGTTGAAGTTTAGGCCCCAAGTAGGCCACCCCTCGTTTTTTTTTTAAAATGATGGGCCTGATTGAGAAAAAAAGAGGCCGAAGGTTGTGTTAAAAAATGTGGTTCAAAAAATTGGGGGACATGTACAAGAAAAGGCCGTACACAAATTGCAAAAAAAAAGGAAGAAGATGGTTGTATGAGTCTCTGCTGTATTTTTCGTTTTCTACAGGATGATACAGTCTGATTTTGTTCGGATTTCATGATTTTCAAGCTATAATACACGTCTTCCGACTCTAGACTACAACACAAAGTGACGAGGATGGTTGTATGAGTCTACAGATACAACCGATCCTCCATATGATTGTGTAGACTCACTCAGAGCAGTCTACCCCTCAGTTTTGTTCCGTATATCGGTGTCCTTGTTACCATGTCAGAGAACAAGGGTGATGTTTTTTCATCGTCTAGTGTCTTCAAGGGCCTAGCTCCCATCGTGAAGATGAATGGGACTAACTACGAGTTGTGGTCCATGCAGTTTCACACCTTTATGTAGTGCCACAACATGGAGCATATTCTAATGCGTCTTGGAAGCAAGACGATGCCTATGATTGCATTTGGCTCTCCGGGACACTCACCACGGAGATTGCCAATGATATTGTCAATCAACCCACAACAAGGGCTATGTGGGACATCTTAGCAAACACATATGGGCATGCAAAGAATGGGAGCAAGGTTATAAAAAAACGTGAGGCGGATCGAGACGGTTTTCCGTTATTGAGGCGAGGCGTAAGCCTCGAGGCGGTCGAAGCCTCGAGGCGGTCGAGGGCGTAAGCCTCGATTTATAGAGAAAATACATGTCAAAATTATTATTAAGCATAATTATATTAATCATAAAAACCGTAAACTTCAAATATTGACAAAATATATGATCATAAATCCTAAATTTGAATATTTTAAATTTAATAAATGTATAAAGAATACCATTTAACATATATGCTAGTTTTAATTTGTGATTAAGTAATAGTTAATATTGTAAATATGTGAATGTCTAATATTCTTTACAAAAATATACACAAAAATATAAATATACAGTTTCTTAAACATATATTATACTTATTGTAGCGATATAAGCAATCGAATATCAATTGTTGACATAATATTTGTTCATACTAATTAGAAACAATCATTGTACACTTGCATGATTTCTTTGAATGCAATAGTGATTGTAATATAAATGTATAATTGTATTTATGAAATGTTATGTTTTGGGAATAATATATGATGATACTATAAGCACTATTGCGATTGTGACTTGTATGTTTGCAACTAAAAATAGCTTTATAACTTTAAATATTAGTATAAAAGTACCACTTTATATAGTTTTTTTATATATTTACCTAAGAAATGCACATCAGATCGAGGCGCGCCCGGACCCGGGACCGCTCACGCCTCGACCGCCTCGATACCGCCTCGGGTCTCTGAGGCTTACGCCTCAGATATCCAGACTGAGGCTATAGCCTCGAGGCGGTTTCTTGGAAAACGCCTCGAGGCGCGTTTTTTAAAACCACGAATGGGAACAAGATTTTACATTTTCATATGATATTTTTTCGACAAGCAAACGGTCGACCTCTTCATGCACACTTCTCTCATCTTAGAGGCACGTTTGAGCGTCTGCATAGCTTCATGCCTATTACTACGAGCACTGAGCGCAACATGCATATTGGAATGCCACTATGACAGAGTCTTTCTGTCATCTCTTGACTCTGAGTACGATGCATCCACAGTACGCTACTACTTACTGGAGAGACGATACATCCATGGAGGAGGTCTACAAGAGGCTGAGCAGGATCACTACTTCATCTACTACCGTGGCTCAGACTCCCCTTTGCTATGACAGCTTCTCGTGGCAGAGGGGATACTTCAACAGTTTCACAGGCGAGGACCACGTGGTCGAGGAGGAGGACGTCACCGTGGCCCATGTTAACATTGCCACCGTCCTGGTTATTTGAGGAGGCATGCTATCTGAAGCATGGGTATCCTGCGTCTGCCCGGGTTGCTGAGCAGACTGAGCCTACTTTTGCTCTTGCTCATGATGCGCGGTTTGATGATATTGTTTCCAGATTGAGAGAGATGATGACTACTCCTACCACTTCGGTTGCAGGTTCTTCAGATGCCGCAACTGCTGCCAGAGCCTCTTCGAGTTCGTCAGGTATTGCTTATGCACTTACCACTTGTAGCAGTTCAGATTTGTCTGATTGGATCATGAACTCTGAGCATCTCATTATGTGTGGCGATCGAGCACAGTTAGATCTTATTGGGTCTATCCCTCCTGTAGATCAATTTTGATTACTAATGGGGATTCATTTACCCATTGTTGGTCAATGGGAGATTGTTCTAGCTCCCTCTATGCGTCTGCAGAATGTCTTACATGCTCCAGCATTTCAGATAAATCTTTTGTCTATTAGCCAGATTACAAAAGATTTACATTGTTGTACCATATTTTAATACTTCGTCTCTTGTGTTTCAGGACATACTCACAGCAGGGTGATTGGATATGCCGTAAGCAGAGAGGTCTTTCACAGAATTGTCCAGTTCCTGTGCTGGTGCTGCTACTATTCCTTTAGGATATGTTTCTCCTTTCATGTGGGCATCTTGGCTTGGACACCTTCCTCTACATAAGCTATGTCCATGTTCCTACCTCAGATCTCTACTCGTGCTACCTTGATTGTGAGGCTTGTCAGTTTGGGAAGCACCATCATTCTTCTTTTTCGAATTGTCAGAGTCGTCATAGTAGTCAGTTGTTTGAGTTTCGTTTGATATCTGGGGGTCCCAGTCGTGTTCCACTGTTCCCGATCATCAGGGACATCAATTTTATCTGATTGCTGTGGATGACTTTTCCTAGATTATCTTGGGTGTTCTTGTTGAAACATAAGTCTGAAAAGAATCCTGCCATTAAATCATTTCTTATTGAAATTAAGAATCTCTTTTTTGCTAATGTGAAGTTTATTCGTACTGACAATGCCTTGAGTTCCACTTTACAGCTATCCGATTTTTTACGATCTCTTGGTATTATTCATCAGACCTCTTGTGCTTATACTTCACCAGCAGAATGGTGTTGCTGAACGTAAACACCATCATCTTCTGGATGTCACGAGGACTCTTTTGATTTAGAGTTGAGCTCCTCATTCGTTCTAGGGTGATGCTTTGCTACTTGGTGAACCGCACACCTTCCACTATCCTTGGAGAAAAGGTTCCTTTCTTGATCGCGTTTCCTGAGAAGGACCTATTCTTCCTTACTCCCAGGATTTTTTGGTCTGTGGCATTTGTCCACAATTTCACTCCTGGTTGTGACAAGCTCTCTCCTAGAGCTGTCAAATGTGTCTTTGTTGGTTATTCTCGTATGCAGAAAGGGTATAGATGTTTGATCCTGTAGGAAGAAAGTATTATATTAATGTTGATGTCACATTTTTTAGTCTATTTGTATTTTTTCCTACATGTGACTGGTTGTCTAACGCTAATTCGGGTGAGGATGTTTTTGTTCCTCCACCCCCGTTATCTCCACCCATCTACACCTCATGTTGTGTCCAGTCATCTCCACCTCCACCTCCTCCACACCTCCCACCTCAGTCTACCCTGATGCAGTTCCTACCATGGTTTTACATTCGCAGGTCTTCTACTTGCCCCTCTGCTCACGCGCCTTCCCCATCATCCAGCACGCCTCGGGTATGTAATGAACACATTGTTTCTACTGATGGCACTGGAGATTTGAGTATTTCACATGATACTGCACATGAGAGTTGATACCAGAGGACAGAGAGGCTGATGACGTGGATGTTACCTATTGCCTTGAGGAAACCGCGTCGTCACTGGCCACTTATCCTCTAATTGCGCATGTTTCATTGGACCTTCTTTCGGAGGAGTACATGAGGTTTGTTGTGGGACTTTCTGTTGTTACTATCCCACAAACATATCAAGAGGGCCAAACAGGATAGTAGGTGACGACATTCCAGGGAGGAGGAGATGTCTGCTTTGCAGTCGCGTGGTACCTGGAGCATTGTTCCTACTCCTCCAGTTGCCTCTATTGTGGGGTGCAAATGGATCTTTACGGTGAAGCAATGGGCAGATGGCAGTGTGGATCGCTACAAGGTAAGGCTTGTTGCACGCGGGTTCACCCAAACTTATGGTGTGGACTATCAAGATATGTTCTCTCCAGTGACCAGACACTTGACACTTCCATTTCTCTATTAGTTGCTGTTTCACGGGTTGGTCTCTTTACCAACTTGATGTGAAGAATGTATTTCTGTATGGCAATCTACAGGAGGAGGTATATTATGCAACAACCACCAGGGTTTGCTATTGAAGGGAAGTCTTAGAAGGTGTGTAGGCCCCATAAGGCGATTTACGACCTCAAGCATAGTCCGAGAGCTTGTTACCGTAAGCTATCAGAGTTGATAGAGCAACATGGGTTTGTGCGGTCTACTGCGGATCACTCAATTTTTTGTTCAGAGCACACAGAGAGGTACTGTGCTATTCTTGTCTATATTGATAATATTATTGTCATGGGGGATGATGAGCAGGGCATTCAGGCTGCCAAGGAGTTCATAGGTCAGTAGCTTGTGACTAAGGACCTTAATAATCTCGGATACTTCCTTAGATTAGAGTTTTCCAGGAACCAGCGTGGTCTTGTGATGACCCAAAGAAGTTTGTGACAGATCTTCTAGAGACAGATATGACAGGGTACAAGCCGGCTACTACCCCTATGGATCCGAGTATGAGATTATATGATGATGATACTGAGGTAGATAAGAGGAGATATAGAGAGCTTGTTGGGAGGCTCCTATATGCTACCATCACTAGGCCAGACATATCTTTTGCTATGAGAAAGGTTAGTCAGTTTATGAGCAGGTCCAGGAAGGTTTTTATGGATGTAATCTATATGATTTTGAGATATTTGAAGATTTCGCCTTGTTCTGGTCTTATATTCAGTAGAGGTATACTTCTGGCTTTGCATTTTCATTAGGAGCTCTCTCGTATCATGGAAAAGCAAGAAGCAGATAGTGGTTGCCTAGATCTAGTGGCAGAATCTGAGTACATGGCCATGACACAAGGAAGCATAGAGATGATGCGTGTTAGATTTGTCTTGACTGACCTTCTGTCGAGGTTCCTCTTCCCCAGCAGCTTTTATGTGACAATCAAGCGGTTCTATTTATTGCCAATAATCCGCATTTCATGAACATACCAAGCATATAGAGGTGATTTGCCATTATACTAAAGTCATGATCTAGAAAGGTCTCATATCCACTTCCATATTTCTACTGGAGATCAGACTGCTGATATTTTCACCAAGGCTCTTGCTAGAGTCCACTTCAGAGATGTTGTTACAAGCTGAGCATGATAGACATATATGCTCCAGCTTGAGGGGGAGTGTTGAGATATTTGTATCTCTTATTATATATTTCTCATTTCTATTTTCTTTATATACCTCTCATGTAATCAACCATGGTTTTTCTCCTATATAAGCGAGCCCTACGGTCTCTTCTAATGTATTCACTTCTTTTCTTCCAACATTTACCTAAGGTAACAACCTCAATATCATGGCCTATTTCAGATGCAAACTATGGAGGATATATGATGGATAAAAAATCCACTACTGGTTTAACATGAAAGTAAGTCTCTTGGAGAAGTAAGAAACAAGTACGGGTCTCTCGCTCAAGTGTGGAATGACATACAGAGTTATGGCTCGAGCTACATATCTTCATATCACTCCCACCAATGTCATGAAGCACCAAACGTGATAACTGCGCAACAACGCACATAACTAACAACCCCATGTTCCATGAACACACCAAACATGTAGAAGTTGATTGCTACTACACTAGAGATCTAATACATAGAGGGCTACTTCCAAGTTCACTCACAGCATACCATCTACAAATCAGACTGTAGCTATGTTCACCGCCGCTCACTCACATACAGTTCAATTTTTTTGTAATAGATAAGGTGGGGTCCTGAGGTGGGACTCACAGCGGGGTTTTCATTTAACATGTTAAAAAGCTTATACAGTTAAAAGAGATCATGCAGGCATAAGGTCCTTGAAATGACTAAGAAACATTTTCAGCATAAAACCATTGACCTCGGAAGATATTTTCGTTTGTTGCACAACAGATAGCCTACAAGATGGTGAAAGCTGGGGATGTGTTCGCCTGGGAGTTGCCACATGTTTCTTATGGAGTTCCAGAAAGATGTACTATCATCAGTTTTTACCCAAGGAATACCTGTACCTTCCCGTATAGGTGATGAAGTTCTGCATTTGAAGAAGAGATGTTCCATGTCTTATCCTCCTCATTATATCTATCACATGTACGGTCTCCGGTATGAAGCATGTTTCTCATGTGGCATCTTTGGAAGCAAACAACCATGTCTTACAAACCAAAGGAAGAATTTAACCTTTTGATGAATTTTACACTTCCAAATGATCTGGAAATCAAATATCTAGTCATCAGGTTAGGATTCAGTGCGAAGAAATGATATACTTTTTTCATTGAGTAGTACCTTTGAATACCCCAAATGTATTGATCCCTGTGGGCCCCTCAAATTCTACCTACTCACCAAGTAATGCGCACGTATTCCAGAATTGGTTTTTCATGAGTGCTACATCTCACCAACCTCATTTCACGAAACAATGATATCGTGTTTCTGTGAGTGGGGAAAATGGAGGGGCAATGATCTCTCAGGGGGCCCCAACCCTATCCAGTTATCTAGCCAGAAGCTAAATATCTCACCATTTCCAACAACCGAATGTAGCACCTATCTCATATTTGGAAGAATCTTCCTAATACTTGTCCAAAGCGAAGAGGGGTACGCGATAGGCGATTTCTGCAGGCTACCATCAATCCATAGATCTTCATCAATCTACAAACCATATCCTCTTTCTCCCCCTACAGTCTCAGCACCCACTTAGATAACATTGCCTTTTTCACGCACTTTTAGCTCGAGGATCCCGATGCTGCCATCTTTCTTTTCTACACGTCACCACCTCCCAGCCCATAAGGTGAATCCCTCCTCATTCTTATTTACCATATGACTAGAGAAATCTCCTCATTAAGCCTTCTAGACGTGTATGTATTACCGTAGGTATCCATCCGGTGGAGCGGAAAAAAATAGGCATAGCCGATAACACATGTCTGAGCAGAATCATTTTCTTACCCTTAGATAGAGTTCACGCTTTCCAGCCTGCTCTCCAATCTCTCCAGTACCAAATTCCAATTGACTCTTCGGAGATGGCCTACCGCAAATGGAAGCCCTAGATAAGTTACTAGGAGGTCTTCCTTCAGACATGTAAGGTATCACCAATCTCCCGAACTTCAGCATGGCCTAGACCGAAATGAACAAATGCAGACTTTCACTCTGTTTAGCTTGAGACCATAGATATTACCGATGATCTCCATGATGTGTGAAGCCCTCTGAATGTGTGCCAAATCCTCATATATGAAAATCTTGTCATCTGCATACTCGAAAAATAGGTATGTGTATATTGTTCTTTGCAATATCTCATGTATAAGCCTTCCTCCATTGCAAATTTCATCATCACTGCTAGGGCATCAACTGCTAAAACAAAAAGCAATGGTGCTAAAGGGCAACCTTCCTCACACCGCACTGAGGGTTACCCCCCCCCCCCCCTCCCGGACGACCATTCACTAACACTACATAAGATGTCATCGTTATATACCTCTTCATCCATGCCACCCATATATCAGGAAAGTTCCTCTTCTCCAGGAATGCCCAGAGGAAACACCATTCCACATAGTCAAGGCCTTTGAGAAGTCTATCTTCCACAACAAGCCTTTGGTCTAATCCCTCTACTAATGATGCACGATCTAGGAAGCTAGTACCCAACCATCTGCTATTAGCCTTCTAGACACAATAGTCGATTACCCAGGAGATATAATATCATTTAGCACCATGCGGAGTCGGTTGGCAAGCACCTTAGTGATGATGAGATAAATACTATTTAGTAACGCAATAGTATGAAATCCTCCACTTTGGTCGGGGGTCTCCTCTTTGGTAGCAAGAATATCAATGCCTTATTCAACTGTTCGAAGCCATGGCCCTTTAAACTCTTGAAGTACTCCAATAACATCCTCTTTAACTAGCTCCCAAAACTCCCTATAGGATGCAATTGTAAAGCCATTCGGCCCTAACACCACCTCCGCATTCTGCTCGAATGAGCCTTCTTAATCTCCTCTTCAGAGAAGGGAGACACAAGGAATCTGCCTGCCTATTGGAGATCTTCTAATCCCTCTTCCTCTCCATCACCTGCCCATACATGTGACCCTTTTGCTGAATCCATAAGGATGGTTCCTAGGAGTATGACCAAGCTCCATATCTTCATTGACGTCCACCCCCATCACCATAAGAGCATGTATGCAATTCCTTCATCTTCTGCCACTCGCCATGGCATGAAAGAAGCAGTGTTGTTGTCTCCTTGAGGCATGTTATCTCGAGCACTGCTTCCATTCTGCCTCCTGTCTTCTGTCTTTCAGTTGGACTTCCAGAAGGTAATTATTTCTCAATTTCATCTCTTGCATGTTCTACTAGGATTTATCTTCCACCTGGTCCAGACGAGTAATTTCTTTCTATGCTCAGTTCGTTTCTATCGGTGTTAATCTCAGATTTTTTTGTTATACTGCACAAGATGTCTCCGAAGCATGATAAGTTTTCATCGTTATTCTTGTTGTTTTTCTGAACCATTAAGCCTAAAATCCTCCAAAATGACTCCGTCATACTCCAAGGTCATCCTCCATGAACTACAACACGTTCAAATTCAGAGAACGGTCCGAGGGACAGACCTCCTCCCTAGATGACCAGATGAGAGGAGTGTGGTCAGAGTATGCACGTGGAAGGGCCCATGCACGTGCCAAGGGGATCCACTGTAATGCCTTCGTCGATACCAAGAACCACTCAATTCATGATAGAGATCTCTGGAATTCCTCCAGGTATAGTTGCATTCTCCGGCATCCACATTGTCCATGCCAAATACACTGACAAAGGATGCTAGCTCTTGTGAACCGCTATCAGCCCCTCCCTGCCTCCCTGAGCGATCATATGGGTACAAACTTATGTTGAAATCTCCCTCGATGATCCACCCTGAGATGGATGAGCATATCATGCAAGACGTAGATCTTCACTCAGATCATTGACTCCTTCTCCATTGCAAGGTCCATAAATGTTGGTCACCATAGTGTTCATATCATCAGATTTACGCAGAAGAATTGATTATTGACGAATCTCCCTTTCATCACCTTTATTCTTTCATTTTGTATTTAAATCCCTATCAAACCACTTATTAAGTCAATAACTTCTACAAATTAACAATCAATATTCATTTGTAATTAGCCTGTAAATAACATGTAATTATCTATATTTAAACCCTAAATAAAAGGAAAAGAAAAAAATGAAAATATCAAAGATTACTGACCGACCCTAAACCTCGAGATCTAGTCAAGTATTGACTGAGTCGATAAGGAATAAAGTAAGGGAGATAATGGCCAACTACGGTATGAAAATTGTAGTGTAAACCCTAATTCTGTGTATACAATATACTCTGTATATAACTCATTATTCTTTTATTTTATTTCAACATTAGAACACCTCAAATAAACATTTTTCAACATAAAACTTGTATATATATAATGTATATAAAAGAATAAAAATAATGGCAAAAATACATCTTGTACAAGTGACTCTGTATACTCAGATGAAAAGGCTGTAAAATAAACTTTTAATGTTCAATATTTGCTCCGTATAAACTCAAATTGAACCAAACTCACCTCCATTGTATTTTTTTTGAAGTCCAAAAAAGAGGGGGAAACACTCGATGGTGATCACCCTACGGATTTTATTCAAAAAACAAAAAAATAACAGAAGGGGGAGAAACAACCACACACCGACATCAGAGGTCCATTACAACACCCAATCCTCCACCATGCGCTTGGCATAAATCCCCACGTTCTCCTTATAGAATCTTAGGCCCGAGAATAGCAAGTCATTCCTACCCCGCCAAACTGCCCACATGATGGCCAACGGATAAAGCAACTCCCTCCTCGGCCTATCCTTATTCGCTTGGAGCGCATTCCAGAATTCTGAAGATCGTCAGTGCAGCACCACGCCAAGGCCAGCCTCTTGCCAAACTTGAATGACCATGGAGCACGAGAAGAAGAGGTGCTCCACGGATTCAATCGCCTCATTGCACAACAGGCATCTGTTAGAAACGCCGCCCAGTAGTCTGGCATACAGGTCCCTCGTTATCAGCCTCTGCCTCCTGAGCAGCCAAAGGAAGAACCCAATTCTCTCAGGAAGCCCGAGAGCCCAAAGTAAAGCACAATCCCTGATCAGCAACTCCGATTGCGACGACGGGGGCCTGGAGATAGCCCCAATAGCCTTCCTGACCGAGAACGGTCCCTCCCGCCAACACCAGTGATCCCGCCCCCCGGATGGGCGCCCCACCTCCCTCACTGCGTCTAGCAGGGCCAAGAAATCTTCTAATCTCTGTCGGAGAAATTAGCGGAGAAAGTGGGACACCAATTTCCATCCACCCAGCACACGGCAACCGAGCACCGTTTTTTCCTCCGCTAGAGCATACAAGCGAGGGAAGCGCGAGCAAAGGGCCCCCCCGTCCAATCGTCCGCCCAAAAAGAGAACGAGTCCCCCCCACAAAGGACCGGCCTAAAAAGCGCAATGTTCCTCAAAAATACCTTCACGACCCCCCTCAAAAAAGGGGTGGGGGAAGCATGCCGGTCGAGCTGCGAGGACGGTGCCCCCCTCACATCATAGATCCTTCGTACCACATCACAGCAGAGATCCTCTCCCGGCCCCCAAACCCTGCTCGCCCACTTAAGCAGCAACGCATCATTCATCTGCTCGAGCGACTTCACCCCCAGACCTCCCTGATCCTTCCTGTGCGTAATATCCTCCCACCCAACAAGGTAGACGCCTCTGGTCCCATCCCTAGGCTTCCCCCATAAAAAGGCGCGCATCCGCTTCTCCAACCGAGCCCGAATCCCCTTTAACATCTGTCGATTGGAAAGAAAATAAATGGGAATGGACGAGAGGACAACCTTCAACAGGACCAGTCAGCCCCCTCTCGATAGGACAGTGGCCTTCCAACCAGCCAACATCGCCTCCACCTTCTCCACCACCTTTAACCAATCCCTTATCCTCGTTCTGCCCATGGCCAAGGGCATACCCAAATAGTCCATCGGCAAGTTAGAGCGACTTGACCCCAACTGCACCGCAAACTCTTCAGCCTCCTGCACCGCACGGCCGAAAGGTACGAACATGGACTTGCTATCATTCTTAAGCATCCCAGACAACTCGCCAAAAATCTTCAGAGCCATGGCCATGCCCCTCGCCTCCTCCATACCCCCTTCAATGAAGAAAATGGTATAGTCAGCGTATTGAAGGATCGGAACCATCACACCCTCCCTCGAGTAGGCCCTTAGAGAGGCCACAGTTGACCACACGAGTCGTAATATCAGACAGAACATCGGCCGCAAGGATGAAAAGCATGGGCGTCAGGGGACACCCCTGACGCACCCCCTGCACGGTTGAACCAAACCCCCCTCCGGTCGACCATTCACCATGACCGAAAAGGAGGCCGTGGTGACACAACGCCTCATCCAAGAGATCCACTTCTCCGGAAACCCCTTCCTTCTAAGCACCGACCAGAGAAATCTCCAATCCAGGCTATCGTAAGCCTTTGCAAAGTCCACCTTCCAAAGGACCCCACTTTTTTCCCTCCTCTGCCAATCGGCGATGATCTCAGAGGCCAGAGTGATGCAATCCGAGATCTGCCTCCCAGGGATGAAGGTCGATAGCATCGGGGAGATAACGCTCCCAAGAACGCTGCTCAGCCTCGTAGCAAGGACCTTTGCAGTTATAAGATATAGAGCGTTTGAGACCGCAATAGGGCGAAAATCATCAATGGAGATCGACGCCGAAGACTTGGGCAGCAAGATGATAAGCGCACGGTTGACCCTATCGAAGCCCGCGTTCCCCTGACAGAACTCCGAGACCACCTCCAACTCCTCCTGGCCCACAAGGTCCCAAAAGTATTGTAAAACGACACCGGGAAACCATCAGGGCCTGGCGCAGCGTCAGCATTCAGGTCCCACAGCATCTTTAAGCTCCTCCAAGGTCACATCACGAGTGAGAGCGTTACAGGAAGACTCCGCCACAGCACGAGTACCTCGGCCCAACCACCTCCACACCTCTCGGATAGTTCTTGACGAAATGCTCTTGAAATGATCTGCAATAGCTCTCCCCATCTCATTGTTCCCCTCCACGTGAACCCCACCAATGGAGATGGAACGCAACGCATTGGATCTGCGTCTCCCCACAGCAATACGATGGAAGAAGGACGTATTGGCGTCCCCCTCCCGAAGCCAAACACTTCTCGACCTCTGTCTCCACTCCGTGACGCGCTTCTTATCCTCCAAAGAAACTTTTGCCTGAGCAGCTGCGCGGCACTCCAGCTCAACAACCGTGAGATCCCTGAGATCCTCCAGTGTATCAAAACCTTCGAATGACCTCCTCCGCGTCCTTCCTTGCGGCGCACCTGGCAGCCCTTGACTCCCTTTTGAAAGCCGCTAATCGCACCCGTAGCGAAGATAATTTCTGGACAAACCGCGAATCAGCAGATCCCGAGACCACCATCTTCCGTCCAGTGGGACGCCACCAGTTCCCTAAAGTTATCTTCCAACCACCAGCACTTCTCGTACCTAAACAACCCCCTCTGCATTGGGGTATCCCTAGAGCACCAAATAATTGGATTGTGATCCGAACAAGTCACGGTTTGGCCTCCACCGAGGCTAAGGCAAAAGCCTCCAGGAGCTCATTTGAAACGAAGAAGCGATTAATACGCGAACGAGAGTTGGAACTCCTCCAGGTATACACGATGCCCTCCGCATCCATCACCTCAAGGCCCAGCAAAGTCAACGGTGTCCGCAAAATCAAGCGAGCCCAGGTCCTGCCCTCCCCTGCCCCCCGGGCCTGTCCGAAGTGAGAAGAGTAACGTTGAAATCCCCCCCAATTAACCAGGGGACACCGCCGATAGACCTACCACCATAAGAAGGTCCTCCCAAAGCTCCCCTCGCAAACCACTATCACAAGGACCATACACACAAGACACAACCACCTGAAGGGACGAGGCCGTACATAACCAGGAACACCGTCAGCACGTGTCCCTACGAATCATCAGAGACGAAGGACAAGACGAAGAGCGTCATGCCACCAGTAACCCACCCGAGGATCCCCGCCGCATCCAACGATCTGAACTGGTCAATGCCCCCCGCGCCAAAAGACCTCCAAATGTCGTCCGACATAGATTGCTACTTTGTTTCTTGAAGCATAATGATGTCGCATCCGCATTCTAAGAATCTTGAACCCACAGTCCTCCGCTTATCCGGATCCCTGAGGCCACGAACATTCCAAGAGAGGATTTTCATTTGGGACCAACGAAACTCTCTTGGATTTGGGCCACACCCGCGGCCTCCGCAACATGAAACTTCAGAGGCGGGCAGGGCTGCACCTCCGCCCTCGAAGCCCGGATCCGTTCCTTCTCTTGTACCTCTTCCCACTTCTCTTGTCGCTCGCCCCCGCGTCAGAGACATGATCAGAGACATCAGCATCAGCGGCATCCACAACAACCCGATCAGGGCACTCCGAGCTGGCCGAAGAGATTCACAGGGACCGCAAAGGAGGATGGTTGTGCCCGAGTCCTCCCCTCCGCCATGAAAGGAGGGAAGAGGGAGAGAGAAACCATCTGCGGAGAGCCATCTAGCGTGTCACCATAGCCCCAAGAAGGAAAAAACCATGTCGACGAGGCCGATGAGGCCACGACCGGCAAGAGCCTCGCAGGATCCGAGGGCACCCGACCGACACCCGCAACCGAGAAGCCCCTTGGATCCGCCACAATAAAAGACACCGCACATGGATCCGCGAGCAGGTCCGCGTACTCGGACCTAGCAATCGGATCCACGCCCACCTTCGACTCCAGCGTAGGCGGTGACGATTCTGGAAGCCCTTTTCCCCATGTCACCATGCAAAGGGAATATACTTGACGCAGGTACAGAACTTGGGAGGAGTTCACGAAGCGCTGCATGCACTGAATCGTTCGCGCCGTTCCACCGAGGGGACCTCTCGGAAATCCAACCGCCATCACGGAAATCGAAGTGTCCCCGGACTCTCCGCCGTCCACCACCTCGGAACCTCCGGCGGAGGTTCATCGACCAATAGCTCTAAACTGAAAGAGAAGCAACCCACCTTCAAATCCGCGAAAGTTCTTCACCCTTCGACCTTGTCGAGGAAGCTCTTGTTGCACTCAAACAGGATCGTCGTGTCCTCCACAGGTGTACCATGCCTGAGCCCATCATCCAGCACTTCTCGAACCGTTCCCCAACGACGTAAAGCCTTCCGCATCGATCGCGAGAGGAAGGGGACGCCCTTCACTCTAGCCATGCAAACCTCCATCTCTGAGCAGGACCCATCCGCATAACGTAAACTCCTCCAGCAGACGTTGCCGACATCCCATTGTGAAGCAGCCGTTCTCTCTGATCATCCGATAAACCACGAACACAACCACCTTCGAGCATCCACCTTCACTACATCTCTCGTGAACCGCGTGCCAAGGAACCCACGTAGATGTGAAAACACCACGTCCATCTCGACAACTCCCCTCACCGCGTACCTGATCAACGCATGCATTCGCGAATGACGCGCGTCCTCCCTTACCTCCTTCGATGGTTGAGCGCCACCAACCCCTCCCAGGAACAGTAGGGATACTCGCAGGCTTTGTCGCAGCAGCGCCCTGAAGCACGTTCCCCACCACCTCTACGAACGACGGCCCCCCCTGACGAACATCAGCAGCATGCCAGTTGTAACTGCCACCAAGGAAAGTCTGGTCCCTCGCAGGAACCTTTGCTTCAAAAGACTCACGAGTCGCCATGCAATTTGCTTGTCGGTGTCCCACCTTTCCGCAAGAAAAACACCTAGGAGGTGAAGGACAGAAAGAGGCAACATGCCCCCTGATCCCACATCGAAAGCACCTCCGCCCAGGTTTCTTATATGTGGATACTCCTCCAATCCCCGCTTTCCCCTACCAGAGGCTCCTCTTCGATGGCGCGAGATCGCTTCTCACCCTCCTCCGAGACGAGCACCGCCTTCCTTTTCGCACTCGCTCTCGCCCTTGCACTCATCGCACTCCTCCAATGTATCTCTGTTCTGTCAAATCGGAATATCAATTCAAATTATCTAGTATTGTATTTCAAATTATCTATCGTCTCACCCTCCTATGAGACGAGCACCACCTCCATTGTATTTTAAATTAAATTATCTATCAAATGAATGTGGTTTCATTTTAACTGGAGTTAAGATACAAAGGCCGGCTATTTGGGGTACATAAGTACTTGTACAACTGTATTTTTAGGCCAATATAATTAATGTACATATTTTAATCTCTTTATATTTTAAATAAATTGTAAATATTATATAATATACATTAAACATATAAATAAAAATTAAAACCATCTAAAAAGACTCAAATAATTAGTAAATGCCAATACATAGATATAATATACCTATATGTATAATACATGTATTTATTTAAGTATATAAATAAAATTATGAAAATCCCAAATACATATGTAAATATGTATTAATAATATTGTAAATAAATAAAATAGTTAAATATAGTATTATGCATAAAATAAGTAAATAAAAATGTAAATATACAATTTATATATATAAATACTTATATAATAGTACATAAATAATTGGGATTTTATCACTTGTGCCCCTCTGAGAGTTGTGCCCCTCGGGTTGTGACCGTCCATCCACAGTGCAAACGGACGTTAACTTTGAGGACATAAGCGAAATTAATTTTTTAAAAAGGTCATCTGGTCATTTTATACCCTCTTCCTCATCCTCTTATTCTTCCTCCTCTTCCCCATCCTCTTCCACCTCCTCCAACCTCCTCCTCCTCCCTCTCCGCCCTGCCCCGTGCCGTCCAGCTCCGCCCCGAGCTCCCCTCCCCTCCCCGGCGCCGCCCCCTGCCGCCCCTCCACCCCAGCCTCCAGGCCGCCCCGACCTCCCCCATCCCCCTGCGGCCCCTCCGCCCTCGCCTCCCCTCCCCTCCCGCACCTTCTCCTCCCCGTGCCTCCTCATGCCCCCAGCATCCCCCGCGCCCAGGCCGCATCTCCTCCCCCATCCCGCACCTCCCCCTCCCCCCCCCACCCCCCCGCGTCCCCGCCCCAGCACGCATCTCCTCCCCCAGCCCGCCCGTCCCCCTGCCCCCCGCACCCTCGTCTCAGCCGCATCTCCTTCCCCAGCCCGCCCCTTCGCCCTGACCTCCCCCTGCCCCCTGCCCTCGCCTCCCTCCGCCCCAACCTCCCTCCGCCCAGACCTCCCCTCGCCCCATGCCCTGACCTCCCCCACCAGCCGCTCGAGTACGGCTCCCCTCGCGACGTTGACGGCCACAAAACTCACACTGCCACACCGCCGTCGGCCCTGCCATTAACGATACCCCCCGCACCTCCCTCCCCTCCCCGGCGCCGCCCCCTGCTCCCCTCCCCCTGGGGCTGCACCCCTCCCAGTCCCGCACCTCCTCCCCTCGCCGGCGCTGCCTCCCTGCTCCCCTTCCCCCTGGGCTGCACCCCCTCCCCCGCACGCGCGCCCCCCTGCTCCCCCTCCCCCCTGCCCCGCACTGCCACCTCCCCTGCTCCGAACCGCGCAACCAGCGCCAACCCCTCGATAACGTCGTGAAGCCGACCTCCTCCCGCAGCCACACACTTCCCCCGGCCCCTGCCGCCAGTCCGCACCTCTTCCACAGCCTCACACCTCCTCCCCAACCCTCCTCATTTGATTTTATTCCTGACCATAAAACCCCTCTTAACCACGCCATGATTTGAGTAAACTATGGTTATTTCAATTTTTTGAACGATCAATCTGACGGAAGGGCACACTGATGATGGAGAAAGAAGTGAGGGGCACAACTGATATTACCAAAAAGATAGGAGCATAACTGATATTGCGATATCTCGGAGGGGCACAAGTGATAAAATCCCTAAATAATTATACCTATTATATAAAGTTGTAAAAATAAATAAAAAGCATAATAAAATAGGTTATACAATAATAAACAATTTTTATGTTTTGAATATTTTAAATAAAATCATTTTATAATTCCTTTTGAATTTACTTTGATTTTTATTGATCTTTTGTCCTGTAGTGGGCTGAGGTAGACCAATAGGCACTCTCCTTTCGTTGACCCTCATGTCAATATACCAACCACCCGCCCGACATTTGTCACGCCGACATTTGTCAGAAATCTTGACCCGTACATCTTCACCATTTTCTCATGCCTTCTCCACATTTCCGATCGCCTCGAGCCCTTCACGAAACTTGTTCCCCGCAAACTTCCTCCATTACGCCAGGCCCCTAACTTTATCAGAAACACATTGATTCAATCAAATCCCGAAATCTTAGGAGCTATAAATAGGATATCTCAACATGCAATTCACATTTAATCCCTCTAGAGCATCTCTTAGCCCCTTGGATTAAAATCCTGGTGCATGTCCCTTGTGACATGATGAGATACCCGTCGATATACAACGAGGAGGAGGTAGGAGGAGGTGATTAACCACTGGCAGATCTCCTCACTTGGTTTCTGCTTCCCAGGTATTCTCCAACATGGTGAGGCCATAATTTTAGGTTCATTAGTTTCGTCTTTAATTCCTTAGACTAGCCTTGCATTTTTTATTTGTTTCAATTTCAATCATTATAGTCAAAAATCCAAAAAATACGTTCGTCTATAGCACTAGGATCTAGCCTCTGTTCCCAGTGACTACGACCCCGTTTCGACTTGCACTCATCCCATTTCCTCCCCCATCATATTCTCCATCTCGCGGTACGCCCAAATCACTTGATCTTGCTCAGATCAGGTCCACGGACCTCTCTCTACTACTATCGCTGGAGGTTGTTTCATCCACCCTCACCCTCACTTAATTTCACTCAACAAGAGGTTGAACTACATCGCTCTCGTTCTCTCGTGCTCCATGTTTAGTTAGTGCTCCAGAAAGCCTTGACCAAATTTATATAATTAAATAAATAGATGTATTAATCTGGAGGGTCAATCGATTCCAGGAATGAACTCCGGTGGCCAAGCTTCCACGAAGCTTCTAGTCTCTCAATGAGACCTGGACCATTTGAGCACCACCATCTGACACGGAAGGTTCCCAGGAGCAAGTTGAGCCATCTATGAGCTCTTGGGGTAGCCGGATCAACGAGCAACTATCGAACAAAGGAGCTCCAAGTGGTGTTTTCCGCGTTCATCCATCAAAACTTCTCCCACGTTAGATTGAGCTTCCGCCCCAAGTTTAATTGCACCCACACGATCAGGGGCGAAGCGGTATGCATCTACAACCGTTCAATCATTAAGTGGACGATCCTCCACTGTACAATCAACAGAGCACGCGACTAGGGGCGTGCTTCAAGGGTAAAACTGCACTGGCCTCTCCGCCACTTTTCTTTGACATTTGATCCTGTAATTATTTTATTTAGTATGAAAACTTTTGTATAAATTGCACATTGGACCCTTAGCTTCTTTATTTGCACTTTGGTCTCTTGCTAGGTCACCTCACGTAGCTCTCTATGTGAGGCACTTGTGTATTTTGTAAGGGACCCCCTATGATTTTGTTTATTTTATTTTAGTTGCATCTTTTGTAAAATCAATGCAATATTTTAAGTTAATTTGCATGCTTGGACATAGAATTTGTTCTATTTGCATTTATACCCCTACCAGGTACTAGATTTTTTTGTTGAACATTTTGCGTGCATTCCCCTGGATTCCTTTGCCGTGTTATTAAATACATAGAATATTTTGAGAAATTACTATCAAGTCCTTGTTCCATTGTATATTATATTTGTGTATTTTATTTTTATTAAATACTTCATGTAAGCTAAAACATTATAGGAAAATTAGGGTAGATGCCTGAGAACATAATCTGACATATATTCTTTTCATTGGGCATTTAACTCCATTTTCCTATTTATTTAAAGGCCATATATGGCCTTGTGAAGTATGCTACACCATGCGGGACTCCCCCTCAACATCAAACCCTGGTGACTGCTGCATGTAAACTTCCTCCTGCAAGACTCCATACAAAAGGCATTCTTGAAATCTACTTGGAAAAGCGGCCAATCACATACAACAACAATAACAATAAGAATCCGAGCGTAGAATAATGCGCAATCGGAGAAAAGGTATCCTGATAATCCACCCCATTGGTTTGGGTGAACCCATGAGCAACCAGTCCGACCTTGTATTTGTCCACGGTACAATCTGCATGGTGTTTCACTGTAAACATCCACTTGCTGCCTACAACAGATGCACCAGGAGGTGCTTGTACAACACTCCACATACCACGAGACTGTAATGCTGCCATCTCCTCCTCCATAGCCAGACGCCACTGACTACTCTACAATGCCTCCTGATATGATCTTGGTACCTCCACGGCTGACATACCCACAACAAACTTATGAAAATCCTCTGAGAGGCGTGCCAGAGAAACATGGGAAGCAAGATGATACATAGTGCATGCACGCCTCTTCTTCCGTAATGCAATAGGCACATCTAGGTTCTCAGCGTCATCAGTAGTTGAGACTTAGTCATTTAAAACATCCTGCACCTCAAGCTGTACACACAAATCACCGATGCCATTAGTAGAACTCAAATGCTTAGAACATACCTGGGGCGTGCTAGATGATGGAGGAGGCACATGAGCATGAGTCCGGTGCTGGTAGACCTGCAGAAAGAAGGTAGGTGTGGCAGGTGGTAGAGGAGGTGGAGGTGGTGTAATGGAGCTTGGTGTAGATGAAATCGGAGGAAAAGGCATATATACCTCTTCTCCATTCTCTGAAGGAATGCGCTTGTCACCTGTTGGAGAGAAATACATAATAGACTCAAAGAAGGTAACATCTGCACTAACATAATATCTTCGTCGAACAGGGTCAAAGCAAAAGTATCCCTTTTGGGTCTTGGAATGCCCAAAAACACACACTTGATAGCTCTAGGAGAGAGCTTGTCAAGACTTGGAGATATCTGATGAACTAAAGTAACAGACCCAAAAACGCGAGGCGTAAGAGAGAAAAGATCCATATCTGGAAACGCAATCGAGAACAAGATCTTCTCCCCAGGACCGATGAGGGCATACAATTCACCAGGTAGCAAGCAGTTAGAACTGCATCCCCCCCAGTACGAATGAGGAGCACGACTCTAGATTAAGAGAGTCCTGGTAACATCCAAAATGTGCCGATGCTTTCGTTCAACCACCCAATTCTGTTGAGATGTATAAGCACAAGACGTCTGATGCACAATACCATAGGTTCTAAGGAATTGAGAGAGTTGAGTACTGCAAAATTCCAGTGCATTATCTGAACGAATATATTTGACTTTAGCAGAGAAAAAATTCCTTATTTCATTCATAAAAGACTGAATAACAGGACCAACATCGGACTTGTTCTTAAGATGAATGACCCAAGACAACCTTGCAAACTCATCTACAACAACAAGATAAAACCTATGCCCCTGATGGTCTGGGACACGACTTGGACCCCAGATATCAAAATAAATTAACTCAAAAAGACTATGACTACTTCGACCCTGACGACTCTGGAATGTAGACCGATGATGCTTCCCAAGATGGCAGACCTCGTACTGAAAAGTAGAGCGATGAAAATCTGTGGAAGAATGTGACACAACTTTAGCAGAGGAACATGATCAAATATAAGATGCCGCACATAAGGAGAAACAGATCCAGTACAAAGAGAAGAAGCACCGTCATATGGAGATTGCACCAGTCTGTAGAGACCTTGCTCACAGCCAGATCCTATCACCCTGCCTGTAAAAATGTCCTGAAACACAAGAGCTGATGGGTCAAATATGGCACAACAATGTAAATCCATGGTGATTTGACTAATGAATAGTAAATTCATAGAAAAATCTGGAGCATAAAGAACATTCTGAAATCACATTGTGGGAGTTAACTGCACCTCCCCCTGACCAGTGATAAGAGTGTGCCCCATCAACTATCACTACCGATCTCCCTGATTGAGTCAGTCTGTAGGTACTAAACTGACCTCTGTCACCACAAAGATGATGAGATGCTCCAGAATGCATAATCCATTCTGATAAATCTGCCCTATAATAGCTAGTAAGAGAATATGCTATACCTGATTTGGATGCTGATGCCAAGGCAGCTACCTCTGAGGATATTGAAGGAGAACTGGTTGACACGGGAGCAGGCATAATCTCTCTGAGCCGTGCTACAAGCTCATCAAATCTCTGATCAGATGCAGGTGATGAACTACCAACTTGCTGAGTCTGCTCTGCAACACATGCTGAAGCATGAAATCCATTCTTTTAGGAGCATGTTTCCTTAGAGTGACCTGACCTATGGCAATAGGTGCACGGCTGACGAGGCCGGCTACCCCCTCCCTTGCCACGGTTACTTCTACCACGATACTATATAGGGTTCCCCCTACCATGAGATGCAGTCATAGCTGAAGAACACTGAGACTGCTAAATACCACCAGAAGATATAGAAAGCCTGTTTAGCCTGCGATATGCTTCTTTAATTGGAGGTATGATGGTATCCATAAGAATATGGGATCGAGCAACATCATACTCTGGGTCAAGAGCTGCTAGGAAAACTCCGATCATCACTGAATCTCGGTATACCTTTAGCTGCTCAGGAGTGGTAGTCAAGGGAATGAAACCATGGAGATTCTCAAATATACCCTTAGAGACGTGTAAAGGGTATGGAGGGGACGATCATTCTGCTTCGACGTAAAGATATCGTGCTGAAGTTGCAGTATCTTCGATTCGTTCTTCGCCGGAGAGTATGTAGTGGCGCGAATATCCCAGATAGCCTTTGCAGTAGGCTGACTCAGTATATCGTTGGCTATCTCCATTGGCACCGTCCCAGATAGCCACACACGTGCATATGCATCATCTTCCTCCCGTGAGGCGTTAACCCTAGTCTTGTCACTAGGATCCTCCTGCGTGAGGATGTGCTTCTTGCCATTACACTGCATCATGCTCATGAACTGCATGGCCCAAAGTTCATAGTTCGTTCCATCCATCTTGACGATGGGTGTTGGACCTTTGAAGGCACCCATGGATGAAACATCTGCTTTGTTGTCTGACATGATGACAATAATATCTAAGATTGGGTTTGCAAACTGGAATACCTGTGTCTACACTGACATATGCGAAGATGGTTGTGGGTGTAGACTCATACAACAACCTCTTCCATTCGTTGGAGGCCCTTCTAGGTAGCTAGGGTGATTTTAGGTGATCAAATCACACCCTAAAAATCCCGAAATAGACCTAACAAAAGACGTAACCCTCAGAAGAAGACCAGGGGGCTTCAAGAGCGGATGGAGGACGATGTCCTTAGGGCTTCACCGTAGAGCAACAACGGTGGTGGCTGCCGCGGGTTGTCTCGACGATAGGGCGGCATCTGCTGTTGCTGTGGTGCTGCGTTCAGCGGTGGCAACGGCTGTTGCTGCTGTAGGATGGGCTGGCTGGCGGTGGTTGTTGCTACCACGGGATCAATCGGCGACAGCGATGGTCAGGTGTGCACACGATCGATTAGGGTTTTTGGTGGGGTGGATATGTAGGGCATATGCTTCGGTCTAGGATCACCGCTCTGATACCATGTGGAAAGTTGTAAAATGAAAAGTTATCATTCATCGTAGCCCTAGAGGTCTCTTATATAAGAGAAAATCTGTAAGGAAAAATTACATAGAGTAGACAAAGAAATAAGAAACTACATAATAAAGATAATGAGATATAAATATCTCAACAATTGTCTTATAGCAACATCTTGCAATCATAGTTGTTAAAGTATGCGCCACATGTATATATGGGTAATTGGAACCCTCCAGAGTTCAATTACCACGTCTACATGTTTGGTCCCACATCAACTATGAGTGGGACTTGGTCTTATTGGTGGGGCTATAAAAGAAGCCCTACACATCTGTAACCGAGAGACTGAGAGAGAGAGAGAGAGGAATAACAGAATACCCTACCCTTGAGAGGCCTTCTCTCGTTCATCCCACCCCTCACAAAGTAGGGTTCCACATAAAATCTCGATGTTCTTCCACCATTTATATTTTATGATCTCTGATGTTACGTTTCTATACTATTGTTTTTTATATGTTATTAAAGTGGGTTCGATTCTCAAGGATTTATTTTATGTTCGTGATTTGATCGTGATTCGATTAACAAAGCATATTCACTTTTGGTTGTTCGTTCTTGAAGATTCTTTGATTGGCCCAAGTTCAAGATCTATGGTATCTTCTAAAACCCTTATTCCGCACAAGATTGTGATATGTTCGACGGCATAAAGCATCTTGTTCGAAATATGAAGATCGTCATCAACAAAATTCTATGGTTCCTTATGGAATCCTAATTCTCCAGACGAAAAAGTTCCCATTCCTTCCTCCATACTTCAGCAATCATATTGGTGCATAAGGCTTGCTACGCCCGATGCCTTCTCAGATCATTGTGTGATTCAATACACCTTCTGTACGCATCTCCTTTCAGGTTGTAGTTTCGAAGAGAAGAGGGAGGATGGGATAGATCGCTTGTAGCCAGCTTCTCTAGTGCCCATCCCCTCATGCGCAACCGTTGATCTTCACAACGTGCACCTCTTCTCGAATTGCGGAGCAAGAACATGATACGCACGTATTGCACACATGATTCCATCACAATTTCGAAAAAAGTCTTATGTTCTAGGCTCCAGCAATGCATATCTTAGGCCCTCCAAAGTCAGCGAAACTCCTCTCACAGGGCCAATCCATCCTACATCTTCTTCGCACACCTTCGCGTACCCTTCAGGCAGAGCATGCGACATCTCCAGTTGCATCTACCTTCAGGAGGTGACACCCTAAGTTCAAAGGTGGCACCACCTCCCTCTTCCCCTTCAGTAGCTAGTGCCCCATAGGTGGCGGCACGAGTTCGTGAGATGGGTTCCCAACGATGGGGAACCCTAAATAGAATTGGCAAAAGAAATTCCTAAGTAGTATCTCAGGATTACAAAATCTCTAGGTACTAACATCTTTTTTTAATCTGGATATTACAGTAGTGTCACATCTTGAATGTGCGACACTATCTAATGTTTTTTTATCCAGGTACTACAGAGGTAACACATCTTGAATGTGCTACACCAGTATTGCACATTCGAAATGCGATATCCTCTAAAACCCCCGCATCGTCCTGCACTTCCTCTTCCGCCTCTCTGCACACACGAAAATCCCTAAGTCAACCGCCCCCATTCGACCTCCTGCTCCGCCTCCTCCTCCTCCCATGTCCTCTGTTATATCTCCAAAGCTTTGGTAAAATTTTTGAGTTTTTATGTTTTTAAGTTTATGATACATGATCCTATAATGTTGAGTTATATGTTGCCTCACGTAGGTCGGAATGGAGTCAATATATTGTATGTTCCATTTGAAGGGTGCGATTATTGGTTTTTAAATGTCCAATAGCTTGATTTTGGGTTAATGCTGACTATGACCTTCGATGGGTTGTTGAACCTAGTCTACCGTAAGTTCAACCTTAACATGGACAATAAAAAAACAAACTATTACATCGCATCCCTCGTAGCGCAGACGAAGAGCCTACGTTTTCATCTATTGTCAATGATAATGATGTACAAGGAGTTTTTGTGTATACTCGGAACATTGGAAAATCAACACCTACTGACATTATTATTGAAAGTGTATCGGTAGGCGAAGTGTCAAATGTTGTTGATGTGGACGATCGCCTTGCTTCCGGACCCTCCGTTGTCCATAGCACCGATGTGCCCATACCGTAGCCATCTACGGATCATGAATGACGGATGTGTGACGCTCTGCTGAGAGAGGTTAATCATGCCTTGGACGACTTCATCCCTTGGGGAACCGATGATGAGCTGGAAGAGGACAATGATCATGATGTTGAAGATAATGTCGTAAAAGAGGAGATGCGAGCCGATGAACAAATTCCCAAACCAATTGTTCCCCGTTTACCATTTTTTGGGGTGAGAGGATCTGAAACTCGTTCAACCTATGATGATGGCATTTGAAAGAGGTCTGGGCTTGACGATGTTGTTGATGAAATACGTAAAGGCAGAACCTTCAAATGTAAAGATGATTTGATGTATGCTGTGAAGAAACATCATATCCTTACACACAATGACTTCATGGTTAAAGAATCCAACAGTTTGGTCTGGTCTGTTTTTTTGCAGCAACTGATTAAAAGGATGTGTTTGGTATCTATGTGGTCATTATAGGAAATTCAATGGTTTGTGGGTGATCTCTATGACTTCATGGTTAAAGAATCCATCAATTTGATGTGGTCTGTTTTTGCAGCAACCGATCAAAAGGATGTGTTTGGTATTTACGTGGTCATTACAGGAAATTCGATGGTTTGTTGACGATCTCTAAGATAGTCGGCCCACACACTTGCATAAAACTCAACAGTTAATCAGGGTCATCCTCAATTGGACTAAAAATTCATGTCTAAATCACTTTTATCCATGGTGAGGGATGACCCTACTGTTCGGTTGTCAAGCTGTAGAGCTCACATTCACGAGATGTACAATTACTGGGTAACGAAATAAAAGGCATGGGATGCTCGGAGGAAAGCAGTTGGAATAATATTCGATGATTGGAAGAATTCTTATGCTGAAATGCCTTATCTTCTGCATGCAATGGAGGCTGTCATTTCGGGGACTAAAATAGATATCGAACATATCAAACACCCCGACCCTCAGAAACCACATAGTCGTAGATTTCAATGATGTTTTTGGGCATTTCGACCATTGCATTGAAGCATTCAAATATTGTAGGCATTTGATTAGTATTGATGGGACTCATTTGTACGGTGTTGGAGAAAAATAAGAGCCTTGTTATTTCTGAGAACCCTAGGCTCTCTTATATAGAAGAGAGGCCTATGGGTAAATTACATAAAGTAGAAAACAGAAAAAGAGAATAAGAAAGAGACAAATATGAAATATGAAAATACAAATATCTTCACACTCCCCCTCAAGCTGGAGCATAGATATCGATCATGCTCAGCTTGGATGAACACTTCTGAAATGATCCTCTGGGCAGTGGCTTGGTGATGATGTCCGCGGTTTGCTCTCTAGAGCTGACATGGGAAGTAGAGATCAGGCCCTTCTGAATCATGTCTCTGGTGTAGTGGCTATCTACCTCAATATGTTTTGTTCTCTCATGGAACGCAGGATTGTTTGCAATGAATAGGGCAGCCTGGTTATCACAGTGTAACTCCATGGTAGAGGAACCTCTACATGTAGATCACATAGCACTGCTCGGACCCACATCATTTCTGTACTTGCTTGAGTCATAGCCCTGTATTCGGACTCGTCACTTGATCTTGCTACAACAGTTTGTTTCTTGCTTTTCCAAGAAACGAGAGAAGTGCCAATAAATATTGCAAATCTCGAAGACGATTTCCTATCCTTTGGACAACCTGCATAATCCGCGTCAGCATATGCGGATACAGAGAGTGTGTCTCCTTTCTTGAATAGTAATCCTGAGCCTGGAGATGATTTTAGATATCTCAATATCATATGTATTGCGTCCATATGTACCTGTCGAGGTTGCTCCATGAATTGACTCACTCGACTCACTGCAAATGCAATATCCGGTCTGGTAATTGTAACATAAATGAGTTTTCCAACCATCTCTCTGTATCTTCTCTTATCGACTTCATCTGTATCATCATCATATAGCTTCATGCTAGGATCCATAGGAGTCGTGGAAGGTCGACATCCAATCATGCCTGTCTCTGCAAGCATATCTGTAACATACTTTCTTTGGGTCATCACAAGACCCTGTGCATTTCTAGCAAATTCCAACCCCAAGAATTACCTTAGGGTGCCCATATCCTTAGTCACTAATTGACTGCCCAGAAATTCTTTCGCCATCTTGATTCCCTGCTCATCATCTCTTGTAACAACCATATCATCAACATACACCATGATAGCAACAATACCTCTAGACGTCTTCTGCACAAATAAGGAATGGTCTGCATTTGACCTCTTGAATCCCTGTCGTTCAATCAGATCTGAAAGCTTTTGAAACCACGCTCTAGGACTCTGTTTAAGTCCATATATTGCCTTATGGAGCCTACAAACCTGTTGACACTCCCCCTCAGCAGCAAACCCCGGAGGCTGCTGCATATAGACCTCCTCTTGTAGATCTCCATATAAAAATGCATTTTTCACGTCAAGCTGGAATAACGGCCAATCACGTGCTACAGCAACTGAAAGGACACGTAAAGTAGAATGTCGAGCAACTGGAGAAAACGTGTCCAAGTAATCAACTCCATAGGTTTGACTAAAACCACGTGCCACGAGCCTTGCCTTGTACCGATCAAGGCTTCCATCTGCATGGTATATAACAGTAAACACCTACTTGCAGCTAACAATAGACGCTCCGGGGGGAGGAGAAACAACTGTCCAAGTTGTACGGGACTGCAACGCGGCCATTTCGTCTTCCATAGCAAGACGCCATTTGTTATCTTGTAGTGCCTCCTGATAATTGCGTGGAACTGCTACTGCAGATAGAGCTACTGTAAATTTCTGGAAATCGCCTGTAAGACGATGAAAAGAGACCTGGGAAGCAAGTGGATAGGAAGCACAAGTACGCCTCTGCTTTCTAATAGTGATGGGCACGTCCAAATCTCCATGATCATCATCCTGCTGTGTTCCCTGTATCAATAGATCCTCAGACTCATCGTTAGAAATCAAGTTATCAGAACCAACCTGAGGGTTGCTGGATGACGGACCATGGCCTTGAGCAGAAGAGGACCGACGAGTATAGTACTTTGGTAACGGGGGGACAATGGTTACTTGAGGTGGTAAAGGTGGAGGTGAAGGTATGACATGAGGTGGTGGTAGAGATGGCATAGAAGGTAACTGACTCATAGGAGGAGGTGGCATGAAGGCCTCAGTATCAGAATGGGAAGTAGTCATTCTGTCACCTGTAGGAGAGAAAAACATCACAGATTCAAAGAATGTGACATCTGCGCTAACAAAATATTTTCGACGCAACGGATCAAAGCAACGATATCCCTTCTGTGTCCTGGAGTATCCTACAAACACACATTTGATAGCCCTGGGAGAGAGCTTATCAAGACCTGGAACCAATTGATGGACAAAACCAACACAGCCAAAGACACGGGATGGAAGAGAGAACAACTCCTTCTCAGGAAAAGCTATAGAGAGAGGAGTTTTCTCACCCAAGACAGACGAGGGCATGCGATTTACTAAGTAGCAAGCTGTGAGAACCGCATCACCCCAGAACGAGCATGGAGCATGACTCTGAATAAGTAGGGTTCTAGTGATATCCAATAGATGGCGATGTTTCTGCTCTGCAACACCATTTTGTTGTGAAGTGTAAGCACATAAAGTTTAATGAATTATACAACGAGATGAAAAGGACAAGGACAGAGCTCTAGTACAAAACTCCAATGCATTGTTAGAACGCACAATTTTCACAGAAGAAGAGAAAACATTTTGAACTTCATTGATAAACATTGAATCATATCTCCTGCTTCAGATTTATTCTTCAATAAAAACACCCAAGACAAGCGAGAAAAATCATGTACTGCAACCAGATAGAATCTGTGTCCCTGGTGGTCAGGAACACGACTTGGACCCCAAATATCAATATGGACTAACTCGAACAAGGAGCTACTGCTCCGACTCTGATGAATCGGGAAAGTAGACCGATGATGCTTTCCCAACTGACATGCTTCACATTGGAAGGACGACTTCGGAGAAATCTGGGTCAAAACACGACACATCTTCTGAAGTGGGAGGTGACCAAAATGAAGATGCCAGGTATATGGAGAGTCCGATCCTGTAGAATGGAGAGATGCACCGACATAAGGAGTATGGACCAGACTATAGAGACCATTCTGCTCACAGCCGCAACCAATCACCTTACCCGAGGGTATGTCCTGAAAAACAAGAGATGATGAGTCAAAAATAGCTCGACAGTTTAAATCCTTTGTAATTTGGCTAATGGACAGTAAATTCATAGAGAAATCGGGAACATATAACACATTCTGGAATCTCATGGAAGGTGTCAAGTTAATCTCCCCCTATCCTGTGATCGGGGAATGTGTCCCATTGGCTATCATCACAGTTCGTCCTGAAGAGACCGGTCTATATGAAGTGAGCTGCTCCTTATCCCAACAAAGATGATGTGTCGCTCCAGAATCCATAATCCAGTTTATAATCATAGATCCTTTACAAGAGGTGAGAGCATAAGAACTACCTGAAGTAGTGGTTGTGGCGGGTGAACTGGCAGAGGCAGAGATGGCCACATCTGACTGACCTCCAGGAGCTGTATCAGGAGGCATGATATTCCTCAGTCTGGCAACAAGATCATCGAATCGCTGGTCCAACGAGGAAGGTGCAGGAGACTCAACTTGTTCTGCTACCCGAGCCGATGCAGGAAAGCCATGCTTAGAGTAGCATGTATCCTCGGAATGACCAGGGCGATGACAATAACTGCATGGTTGACGAATCCGACCCCCACGACCCCGGGGGCCATGACCACGAAAGGTAGAGGAGCCACCTCTACCCCTGGAGGCTGCCATCGCTGAAGGTGTCTGGCTGGCAGTCGAGCTTGGGACAGTAATTCGACTCAGTCGGCGAAAAGCTTCCTCCATAGGAGGAATAGTAGCGTCAGCAAGAATCTGAGACCGGGCAGCATCGTACTCTTGATCAAGGGCAGCCAAGAATACACCTACCATGGTAGTATTCCTGTACGTCTTCTGCTGCTCAGGAGTAGTCGTCAACGGGGGGCGCCCATTCTGCTTGACTGTAAAAATATCATGTTGCAGCTGAAGTATCTTGGTCTCGTTCCGCGCCTGCGAATATGTCGCTGCTAGAATATCCCACATAGCCTTAGCCGTGGGCTGATGTAGTACATCGTTGGCGATTTCTACCGTCAACGTCCCAGATAGCCAGACTTTGGCATACGCATCATCCGCCTCCCACGAGGCATTCACCCCAGTCTTCTCCACCGGCTCTTCTTCGGTAAGAATATGCTTCTTACCATTCGACTTCATCAGGCTCATGAACTGCATAGCCCAGAGCTCATAATTTGTCCCGTCCATTTTCACAATAGGCGCTGTACCTCTGAATGCGCCAGTGGTGGGTACATCAACTTTGGTCTCAGACATATTGCGGAAAGAAGACTGTTGTGGGTGCAAGAAATCAAAGTTTCTGTGTCTACACAGACATATATGGGTTTGGGTGCACGTGTAGACTCATGCACACCAACCCATCAACCAACTGATGAAGCTGAGGCGACCCACGAGCGCGAGATAGCACGCGAGGCGAACGCGCGGTGTACGCGAGAGGAGCGCGCGGTGCATGCAAGGCGAGCGCGCTGTGCGCGCGAGGTGAAGGATATGGTAAAATCCTCAAGCGCATCACGGAAGCGTGAGCGTCATATCGAATACGACGAGGATTGACTTGTCGCACTAGTTGCTCGATGCAGCGGAATTTAAAAAATTTTCATACGACGAAACCACATGATCCAAGAACACTTCTCGGATCGTTTCGTCTAAACCACAAACAAGTAATAGGATTACCTCTTGAAGCGTGGTTGCGATCGAGTCTCTAAACGAAGAGACCTCCTGTCTCAAGTCCGATCCGACGGAGGAGATGCTTGCGAGCGCAGGGATGAACCGCGTACTTCTCGCAATCCATGTTGATGATCCAAGCGGCGGATCTCCTGATCTCGACACACGAGATCCGACGTCTTCTTCACGAGCGATATGCATCGAAGGAGACGGAGATCCACGAGCAGACGATCGGGCAGCATAACGACGATGCTGCAGCGATGGAGAACCTCTCTAGGGCATCCATAGTGGACGGCCATGAGAGGAAGAGAGATGGCGTGTAGAGAGAAAGAGAGAGAGAGAGAGTTTGCTTCCAAAAGCATATGTGTAAAGAGAGAGCATGGTATGCCTCTCTATTTATAGGGTTTTGGGATCCATGGATCTCAATCCATGGGACTCATAAAAATCAATGGTTGAGATTGATTTATGTCAATCCAATGGTCAAGATTGTTGTTGGTAAAAAATCAACAACTTGTGATCTAATTTCGATTAAAATATATTTGACAAAATCAAATATAAATCAATCCTAAATTACACCAACAAATAAGGAGAGAATGTATATGGAGATCACATCTCCATATACTTTCCATGTGGACGGCCACCCATTCCAATTAGGAATTGGGTGCCGCCCACTTGATTTCTTATGGAGGCAATCTCATGAGATTTCATGAGATTGCATATCTCCATGGAAATCTCTCTCATTATTTATTTCCAACAACTTTTGTTGGGATTTATTCACCAAAAATAATTCACAATTAATTTTGGGAATATTGCAATCTTAACATTGGAAAATTGTGAATCACATTCACAACCCAAAACAAAATATAATTTACATTTTCAATTAATTAGACAATGTGTATCCAATACACATTAATAATTAATCAACCAATATAAATTATAATTAGCTCTCTCTAATACATTATAAATCACATTTTTAATATATTATGAATAATTGGATATTACTATCCACGTTATTCTTATCCACAATAATTAAATCACATTTAATTATATTGGATAACTTATTTTCATGTGCCTAAATAATATGAATCACATTCACATTATTCACATCTTTGATAATCAAATCACATTTAATTATTTAAGATAACTCTCCTTGTAATATGAATCAAATTCATATTAGTCATGATAATTAAATCATATTTAATTATCCATTTTCTCAATGCTCGTATACATATATCAACAATAGAATTATCCATGAACTCTTTCAAAGATAATGCGCTTTCTCCGCGAATACTTGGAGATAAGGACATGGCGATTCTATTGTTCCACGTATAGTGACTTGGATATTGAGATTACATCTCTAATCCAGATCTCGAGCCTCCCATAGATGCTTGATTAAATCTAGACCGCAAATCTAATCTTCTCATTGAATCTGAATCACATTCAGATCAATGTCCAACATTTGGATCAAGATCATATTACTTCTACTGAGAGGAGTCACTAAAATCCAGACCCGTTTCATCACTCTATAGGAATGGAAGCGTCATGGTCATACAATCGTTTATGATGACATCACCCTCAGGTATTCCCAATACCTGTACATCCTGCATACTAGAAGACTCAGAATAAACCCGTAGTATTAGATCAACTTTATACTGTCTACATCAGGGTTTTATCAGTAAGTTTCTCATTTTTGATCATTGAGAGTTGGTATCGATCATATACTTTCCAAAAGCATATATCATGCCTAGGTCTTGAACATATACTTTCCAAAAGTATATTGCAAACCTACAAATTCAGTCAAGCTTCCAAAGCGAGACGACCATGCGCACGGAATTTGATTCTTCCGAATATCTCATGAGTGAGCTCATGTCTTCCGGTTCAGTAGTGAACCTGTATGATCCCTTTAAGAGATCATATTACTCATATGCCCTTATATGCACACCATCGCGCCGGTGTATAGACCTTGATTAGGTCATCAACCTATTGGTCTGCCAATTGTACATACTCAAACATATAGTAACACATCTGTCTCCGGTCAGAGGATGATTGCCTATATCATGACAGCATACGATATAGGACTTTGGTTATCTCGATCTCGTTAAGTCAACTCTTTGACCTAACTCATGTGACACATCCGAATCTCTATTCCTATGCAGAGGACCTGCATCAAGAGGTCGGTCAGACTTCAGCCTAACTGAGATAGGATTGCCATCTCCAACTCAGGCTGGAGATCATCTCTTAACAATCATTTGACGGTGCTTGATGAGTCCTCAATCTAACTCATTAGATATTCATCAAGCACCAGCCTCTATGATTCAATAATTGAATCAACAGCTGTATGATCATTAAGATGGCCATGGTACATAACCCTAATTGTACTAAGGGACCTATTATGCAAATTATTTATTCTTCATTTCAGATCAGGGAATGATATTCGCAATAACATTTATTGCATAATGGCTCGCCGTGGGCTCGCATGTCCAACAATCTCCCACTAGCCCAAAGAGCCAATTATGGGCTAATCATTTAAACCCACACTTATGTGATAATCATAGGCTATTTAGAAAATAGCTAGGTAAGCTGATCAGTCACTCTGTTCCCAAGAGACTACGCCAAGTCCTTTTACGACACTTGCATATCTCTTAGTAACAGTGCTCGCATCCAATGCGAATGTTGCATCTTATGCAACCGATACTCAATTTTTGTTGGTTATAGTGTCCTTGACACTACATCTTATTAATTATCATAACCAGTATTCCCATAATCCTTATTAGAATACCTTCATTCCTGGAGATCTCTATCTCCTAAGGTATCTACAGTTAAGACCCTTATAGATCACTATCTACACGATCTTAAACTTTTTAAGATAAGACTTTGAGATCACTATCTCTAAGTTTCATCATCTTTGAAGATATTATTATTACTGCAATCAAGTGTTTTATCTCCATAGTAGGATTAGTAATAGTTTACTACTTCCACTGCATGGTAGACATCTGGTTCTTGTACACATCTAGCATACATTCAGCTTCTCATAACTGATGCACAAGTGCAAGCAGTTCTAGCATTCACTTCCTCAACTTTTTGAGCTGCTATCCCTCTAGACAGGTCACTACCACATCTTAAGGGAAGGAAGCTTTTCTTGGAATTTTCCAGAGAATGGAATAAGTCCAAGGTGTACTACTAATGCGACGGTCCCAATACCCTCTTCTCTTTGCTTCTGAACGACTTCAGAACTAAGATCTAAGAGGTATCCTTGAGATCATATCTCGAGGTATGGAATAACCAGATTATAAAACACTTATTATTATCATCTTAGATCATTCCAAATGATTAGGATAATATCTACATTTAGCACGATGAACACAATGGCACTCCCACTAAGCTTCACATGGTCCATCAAGATTTTATCTGAAATCATAACATTTATAATTTCATCAAATCTTATGTTCCAACTAGATGAAGCTTATTTGAGTCCAAAGATGGAGTTATTTAGCTAGCATACCTTGCTTTCCTCAACCATGAAGCCCTGGGGCTACTTCACTTGAATATCCTCAGAGAGGTATTCATAGAGGAATGCAATCTTTACTCACATCATGAAGATGTCATAGTCAAGTTGTGTAGCTACAGTTAGCAATATTCTGATGGGTTAAAGCAAGGTCACTGGAGAGCAAGTCTCATCGCAAGCGATGTCTTCTCTTCGGTATGTAGCTCATGGCTACGAACCGTGCTTTGAAGGTCTCTACCTTCTCATCAGGTTCCCTCTTTCTCTTGAAGATCCATTTACACCTTAATAGGTCTGACCCTTATAGGTGGATCCTCGAGGGTCCATATACAACACTTGTATATGAAGTCTACATTAGACTTTTATTGCTAACATCCATCTTTCCATGTCATGATCCTCAGGAGTTTCATCACATGAAGTCCGATCATTGTCAGATTCAACTGACACATGGAATCCATCCTCAAACTTATTTGAAGAAGTATTAGTGTTTCATCTTCAATTATTCTTTTAGTTTCCGATTTCAGGAGCCTCATTATCTTCTCAAGACTAAATGAGTTCCTTTACTTCATTTTTATCTTGATTCTTAAGAGAGTCATCCTCTAAGAATCACATTCTCAGAGATGAGATCCTTTAAGAATCTCAAGGTCATAAAGTAGGTATCCAATACCATCCTTTATTTTCCTAATGAAGTAGCACTCTCCAGTGCCAGATTCCAGCTAAATTACATAAAACCTTATTAAGGATATATAATGTAGTCTCTACTACGTATATATATATATATACCTGGAAACTAAGAGATAATTATGCTAAGATTAATCATTGATCAAATCATGTCACACATGATCAATTGTATCTCCCTACAACTCTATTGAGTTAAGGTTCATTAGGAGGGTGAGATAGAAATGATATTCATATCTCTATAAGGTATTCTATGAATTCATCTAATAGGTACTGACTGCCTAAATTAGATCAAATTCATTTAATCTTCCTTCAAACTTTGGTTCAAAACCAAAATTGTGAAATCTTTGAACATTTCAAAGGATTCTAAGTAAAGAGAAGAAATCTCATATCACAAATAATCATCAATAGATATCATATATCCATAATGTTTACTATGATATAGATGATTCACATACATCAATATGTATGAGATCCTAAATACCTTGATATCTTACACCTTTCCCAAAGAAGGGTGTATCAGACATTTTACTTTGAATACAATATTCATAAGTATGCAAGTATTGAAATTTTAGACATTCTAAAGTTTCATCTCTTACTTGTCCATTGATCTCATCAACAGACACATGTCCAAAATATGATGCCAGATCATTGTCAAATGATCTTTATCCTCCTATTGATCTTTAATGTTTAATTTTCAGTATTAGAAATCTTAATGAACCATTCATTACTTTTCTAATTTAGTAGAGTCCACTAGATGTTAGATTACTATCTGAAATATCTCCATCATAACTCTTTATGATAGGTTTATTCCAGACTTCATGTTTATTCCCAACATTTAGAAATAAACAATGAGTGTATTCTAATATCTAGGTCATAGAGACATTCTCTAAGACTAAGGGCTCTCCCACTGAAATTATGAAGTATATTCATCCGGTGGAAATTGTTTCAACAATTGCATCAATTCCAACATGGATGACCATTAAACCGTAAGATCAAATTTCTAATATTCTAATATATATGCAACCAATTGCAAGTGTCATTAGAAGATTGAGATACAATTATTAGACTTTATCTTATCAAATAAGTAAGTCAATATCAATGATTATATGTAGATTAATCTGATGTACTATCTGATTCCTTCTCTAAGGATTCTAGATAAATTTGATAGCCACACTTTCAACACATCAACTTATTGCAGTATTGGCATTTATCAAACTCTTTGGATGTTATATGGAAGTCACAGAAGTACAGTCAACTCTTTGACTATACTTCATACTTGGGTCCAACCCATGCTTCCGCTGTGCTCCCTTTATCTATAAGCAACCATTGCTCAAGACCAAGGATCTCTTATGTTAAAATCAAAAAATTTAATATAAGAGCATTTCAACATTTATACATGCTTCATTCAATTCATATAATATGAATATTATGAAGCTTCATGACCGACCAGAGTATAGACAGTAGAATGATGACATCGTATCTACATCCATCTAAACTCTTAAAATATTGGTTCAGGTAGGTACTCAAACAATTTGAATACATCATCTCTTATAGAGCCACCATTCTGCATGATGCAGATAACCACATCATTCATGATTAAATGTCGAGAGCACATATGTATGCCAGAACATCTTCTTAGAATATTATAAGGATTATTTGATAATTATGATCATTATCGACATGTCACTTCAAAAGTACATTCATTGAGATCAAGACTTATAGAGACATACAAACCCTTAGGGTTTTAGTTCTATTGTCTATTTATTCCTCATTATTATGAGGAAACTTACACATACATTATGTGTCCAACTGCAAGTACAATATCTGGATCATAGGTCCAATCCATGATATTCTACTGGTTATCATTGAGTGGGATTAAAGAAGGATTATCTGAAATAAGAAATTTGCATAAACATATATATATATATATATATTACTTTGATTTAGGAATTTTTATATCAAAGTTGTCTTGCCTTGTCAACACTGAAAGTTCATTCCCTTAATCACTTTCAATGTAAGAGATATACTTACCATTATATCTCAAGCAAGATCTGGGATCTCCTTCCTTATCTTTGTTACATCCCAATAATATGAGAATCTGCAACTCCGATAAAAAGAAGCGAGAACACATTCCGCCTTGCAAGTCCAACTTGCATCTCCCAATTTGGTCTTTAACACCCGGGCCCACTACCCCTAAGGTGATGTTGACCCGTCGTTAATTGAACCAACCGTTAACAGGAATAGAACTCACTATGCGCAATCTAATATCGCCCTAATAATATGAGGATCCGATATTGGGGTCACTACGCATACGGCCTTACTCTTTCGAGAAGCAAAGAGCCCGATCCAGATGCGCTTGCATATAGGAGCTGTCACTTCGGACATGCGTCTCCTATATACAATCCCTGGCGACGGAACCCTTCGCCTTGACGGGAGACCATGGATGTCACTTATGTGATCCTCCATATCATATTCAAATTCTAATTAATTATCATGAGTCGTATTCACATAATTAATTCTTCCAAGGGAAATAACACATCTATTATAATAGAGTGTTTTTAATTGGATATAATCAACTTAATCATATTAAATTAATTATCAATCCAATTCAATCAACAAACTTGATTTTACTTGAATATGTGGTATTATCTCAAAATACGTATTAATTCGAATTTTAATAATTAGAAAAATACATCATGATCTCTCAGGCATCATTCGTTCCCTACCCGCTGTCATGGCCAGTACTGGCGGGAGTGGGACGGACCGCATACGTTGCAACCCGCTACCCCAGCGATCCCCGACTAGACACCATATCCGCCTTTGGAAAAAATATGCCGAGTCAATCACTTTGTACTTGAGATGATCACCGGTTCTTCAATCGAAATTATACCATATAGTAATAATCAAAACATTCTTTATTATAAGGAAATTTGCTAGACAAATTCCCAATCCTATTCAAGCAAGAAGTTTGTTGATTAAGTTTCCAATTTTAATCTAGATCAAATCTAATCAATTATTGGTTGAGGCCAAGTCAATTAAGGAAATAATCATCATCCAATATTTCTCAAATATTTTCCATAATTATTTAATGAAATTAACAATTAATTTCATTAATTGACAATCACATGGTTCTTGATTAGGAAAGTAATTTCAGCAGTGACCCCTACTTACTAAAATTAGCATATCTCAATCAATTTAAATCCAAATTAATCAAAGTAAGTTTTCAAAGTTTGCTAATTTGATTTACAACAAAACCTACGTGATTTGCACACTTTTCAAGGCGTTTCTAAACAGTAATTAACTCCTTAATTACGTTAAGATTCGCAGTTCTCGTAACAGTGAATACATGTTCATTAAAACGACCATATCCACGAGCAAACGGAATCCAAATTACGTAAACTCAGATCCTATGGTTTCCTTATTTAACGGGGAACAAAATGTAAGTGTTATTTTCGTGTTTAGACAATTTAAACAGGGCCGAAAATTTACACTAAACAGAGATGCGAAAATGAAATGCGATAAAACTTTCGCAACCCTAACGAACCCAAGTCGCCTTCGGTTTTATGGATCGTATCCAAAGCCTTCGACCTAAGGCTCTGGTACCACTTGAAGGATATGGTAAAATCCTCAAGCGCATCACGGAAGCGTGAGCGCCGCATCGAATATGACGAGGAGCGACTAGTCGCACTAGCTGCTCGATGCAACGGAATTTAAAAAATTTTCATACGACGAAACCACATGATCCAAGAACACTTCTCGGATCGTTTCGTCTAAACCACAAACAAGTAATAGGATTATCTCTTGAAGCGTGGTTGCGATCGAGTCTCTAAACGAAGAGACCTCCTGTCTCAAGTCCGATCCGACGGAGGAGACGCTTGCGAGCGCAGGGATGAACCGCGTACTTCTCGCAATCCATGTTGATGATCCAAGCGGCGGATCTCCTGATCTCGACACACGAGATCCGACGTCTTCTTCACGAGCGAGATGCATCGAAGGAGACGGAGATCCACGAGCAGACGATCGGGCAGCATAACGACGATGCTGCAGCGATGGAGAACCTCTCTAGGGCATCCATAGTGGACGGCCATGAGAGGAAGAGAGATGGCGTGTAGAGAGAAAGAGAGAGAGAGTTTGCTTCCAAAAGCATATGTGTAAAGAGAGAGCATGGTATGCCTCTCTATTTATAGGGTTTTGGGATCCATGGATCTCAATCCATGGGACTCATAAAAATCAATGGTTGAGATTGATTTATGTCAATCCAATGGTCAAGATTGTTGTTGGTAAAAAATCAACAACTTGTGATCTAATTTAGATTAAAATATATTTGACAAAATCAAATATAAATCAATCCTAAATTACACCAACAAATAAGGAGAGAATGTATATGGAGATCACATCTCCATATACTTTCCATGTGGACGACCACCCATTCCAATTAGGAATTGGGTGCCGCCCACTTGATTTCTCATGGAGGCAATCTCATGAGTTTTCATGAGAGTGCATATCTCCATGGAAATCTCTCTCATTATTTATTTCCAACAACTTTTGTTGGGATTTATTCACCAAAAATAATTCACAATTAATTTTGGGAATATTGCAGTCTTGACATTGGAAAATTGTGAATCACATTCACAACCCAAAACAAAATATAATTTACATTTTCAATTAATTAGACAATGTATCCAATACACATTAATAATTAATCAACAAATATAAATTATAATTAGCTCTCTCTAATTCATTATAAATCACATTTATAATATATTATGAATAATTGGATATTACTATCCACATTATTCTTATCCACAATAATTAAATCACATTTAATTATATTGGATAACTTATTTTCATGTGCCCAAATAATATGAATCACATTCACATTATCCACATCTTTGATAATCAAATCACATTTAATTATTTAAGATAACTCTCCTTGTAATATGAATCAAATTCATATTAGTCATGATAATTAAATCACATTTAATTATCCATTTTCTCAATGCTCGGATACATATATCAACAATAGAATTATCCATGAACTCTTTCAAGGATAATGCGATTTCTTCGTGAATACTTGGAGATAAGGACAGGGCGATTGTATTGTTCCACGTATAGTAACTTGGATATTGAGATTGCATCTCAAATCCAGATCTCGGGCCTCCCATAGATGCTTGATTAAATCAAGACCGCAAATCTAATCTTCTCATTGAATTTGAATCACATTCAGATCAATGTCCAACATTTGGATCAAGATCAGATTACTTCTACTGAGAGGAGTCACTAAAATCCAGACCCGTTTCATCACTCCCTAAGAATGGAAGCATCTTTGTCATACAATCGTTTATGATCACATCACCGTCAGGTATTCCCAATACATGTACATCCTGCATACTGGAAGACTCAGAATAAACCCGAAGTATTAGATCAACTTTATACTGTCTACATCAGGGTTTTATCAGTAAGTTTCTCATTTTTAATCATTGGGAGTTGGTATCGATCATATACTTTCCAAAAGCATATATCATACTTAGGTCTTGATCATATACTTTCCAAAAGTATATATCAAACCTACAAATTCAGTCAAGCTTCCAAAGCGAGACGACCGTGCGTATGGAATTTAATTCTTCCCAATATCTCATAAGTGAGCTCATATCTTCCGGTTCAGTAGTGAACCTGTATGATCCATTTGAGTGATCGTATTACTCATATGCCCTTATATGCACACCAGCGCGCCAGTGTATAGACCTTAATTAGGTCATCAACCTATTGGTCTGCCAAATGTACATACTCAGACATATAGTAACACATCTGTCTCCGGTCAGAGGATGCTTGCCTATATCATGACAACATACGATATAGGACTTTGGTTATCTCGATATCGTTAAGTCAACTCTTTGACCTAACTCATCTGACACCTCCGAATCTCTATTCCTATGCAGAGGACCTGCATCAAGAGGTCGGTCAGATATCAACCTAACTGAGATAGGATTGCCATCTCCTACTCAGGCTGGAGATCATCTCTTAACAATCATTTGACAGTGCTTGATGAGTCCTCAATCTAACTCATTAGATATTCATCAAGCACCAGCCTCTATGATTCAATAATTGAATCAACAACTGTATGATCATTAAGATGGTCATGGTTTATAACCCTTATTGTACTAAGAGACCTATTATGCAAAATATTTATTCTTCATTTCAGATCAGGGAATGATATTCGCAATAACATTTATTGCATAATGGCTCGCCGTGGGCTCGCATGTCCAACACGAGGCGCGCGATGCGCGTGAGGTGCGCAGTGCGCGCGAGACGTGCACGCGGGCCTTGTTGGGGAGAAACGTAAGGCTGCGGTGCCAAAGAGTAGGCGGCGACGCGCAAGGAGAGGGCTGGAGGTAGGGTTAGGGTTTTTCGGGAATCGAGAGCTCCGGTCTAGGACCGCCGCTCTGATACCATGTTGGAGAAAAATAAGCGCCTTGTTATTTCTGAGAACCCTAGGCTCTCTTATATAGTAGAGAGGCCTATGGGTAAATTACATAAAGTAGAAAACAGAAAAAGAGAATAAGAAAGAGACACATATGAAATATGAAAATATAAATATCTTCACATATGGCAAGTACATATAGAAATTGTTGATCGCTTGTAGGATTGATGGGGATAAACATATCGTTCCTCTTGCATTGGGAATTGTTGACCAGGAATCCGTTCCTTCATGGAAGTACTTCCTTTCGTTGCTACGTATCAGAGTAATTGATGTACGTGAAGGGCCAATATGTATCATTTCTGAACGCAATTCTGGTATATAATCCGCAATGAATGACGCTGATGTTGATTTATTAGAACTTTTTGCATACTGGCGTTTTTGTTCGAGGCATGTCGCAAACAACTTCAACTGTGTTTTTAAGAATGGCTCTATGAAAATGTTGGTACATGCAGCCAAACTCCAAATGATTAGTAGGAAGTTTGTCGATTTCATGAGTAAATTACAAGAGTGGAACACAGATGCAGGTAAATGATTTTCAACTCACAATTGTCGTAAGGAGAAATGGACTTTAGCATATGATGGTGGTTGTAGATTTGGGAAGATGACTACAAATCTTAGTGAAAGCTACAATCCTGTTCTTAAGGATGCCCAATGTTTGTCGATTTCTGCATTGGTCGAGAAGACCTTTTATAATTGTGTTTTATACTTCAACGAGCGTGCAGACAAGGCTAGCGCTGCCATCACGACAGGGTGGAAATTCTTGCATTTTGCAGCATCAGAGCTGCACTGTTAGAGTGGAGCTGCGAATGGACATACAATAACCCAAATACAAAGACAACCGGACAGTTTGTGGTATTGAGTGATGTTCGACGTACACTGTATGTGACTCGAGGTCGCAAATGGTACACGGTTAACTTGGGCCAACAAACATGTACGTGTAATCAACAACAACAACAACAAAGCCTTCTCCACAATTAAGTAGGGTCGGCTACATGGATTCTTCGCCTCCATTCAGATCTATCTTGGGTCAATCCCGGGCTTATATCCACAAAATAAAGATCCCTTCGTATGGTCTCTTTCTAACACTTCTTGGGCCGTCCCCGCCCTCTCTTAGCCGACTCAACATCCCAGCACTCGCATCTCCTAACTGGTGCATCAACTGATCTTCTTTGCAAATAACCAAACCATCTTAAGCGGTTTTCTCGCATCTTATCCTTGATTGGAGCAACACCAACTTTCTTTCTGATTGCATCATTTCGAATCCGATCTTTACGTGTGTGTCCACACATCTACCTTAGCATTTTCATTTTTGCTACAACCATTCTCTGCACATGTCTATTGTTCACAGGCCAACATTCAGATCCATAGAGCATAGCAGGTCTCACGGCTGCTTTGTAAAACTTTCCTTTAATTTTAAAGGATTTTTCTTATCACAGAGAACATCAGAGGCTCCTCTCCACTTTAGCCAGCCTGCATTTATTCTATTAGTAACATCTCCATCAATTTCCCCATCATGTTGCAAAATAGATCCCAGATATCTAATAGAATCTCTCTTCTGAATGTTATCATCACCAATCTTCACTTCAATTCCTTCACCATTGCTTCCATCAAAGGTGCACTCCATATATTCTGTCTTAGCCCTACTTATACGAAATCATTTACTCTCCAACTCATGTCTCCAGACCTCAAGCTTCTCATTTACTCAATCTCTAGTCTCATCAATCAACACAATATCATCGGCAAATAACATACACCATGGTAACTCATCCTGAATGTGACTTGTCAACTCATTCATAATCAAAGTAAAAAGAAATAGACTCAAAGTTGAACCTTGATGTAAACCAATGTTGATGTCAAAATAGCCAGTCTTCACAGACGAGGTCCTTACGATAAAGCCCTATCATACATGTCTTTTATGAGGTTAATGAATAGGACAAGCACTTGTCTCTTCTCCAAAACTCTCCATAATATCTCTCGTGGGACAAAATCATAAGCCCTCTCCAAATCAATAAAGATCATATGGAGGTTCTTCCTTCTAGCTCTCTAAATCTCCATTGTTCTCCTCAACAAATGGATGACTTCAATAGTTGAGCGACCTGACAGGAATCCGAATTCATTTTCTTTGACGTTGGAAACTTGCCTCAACCTTCTCTCGATCACTCGTTTTCAAATTTTCATAGTGTGACTCATCAGCTTGATACCTCTATAATTTGAACAATTTTGAATGTCTCCTTTATTCTTATAAAGAGGCACCACGATAATTCTCCTCCAATCTTCAGGCATTTTCTTGCTTCACCAAATAACATTGAATAGATTCGTAAGCCAAGTCAAACCACGCTCACCTAAAACTTTCCATACTTCTACAGGGATGTCATCCGGTCCTACACCTTTCCCAGGTCTCATAACCTTCAAAGCCTCCTCTATTTCCTTTCTTTGTATCCGTGTATAGCTTGCACGATTCAAGTAACTTTCACTACTAGCTAGATCACCCAAAGTGATCTCTCTATTTCCTTCCCCAATGAAAAGTTTATGGAAGTACTGCTCCCATCTAGTCTCTATATCGTTCTAAGTAATAAGCATGTGACCTTCCTCGTCCTTAATGCATCTCACTTGAGAAAGGTCTTTGGTCTTCTTTCTCTTGCTTTAGCCAACCTGAATATATCCTTCTGGCCCTCCTTAGAGTCGAGATTTTTATACAAAACTTCATAAGCTTTCGACTTAGCTTCGCTTATAGCCTTCTTTGCTTCCTTCTTTGCTATTTTGTAGTTTGTGACAGTTTCCTCTGTTCTATCCTTAGACATGGCTTTAAGGCATGCACTTTTAATTTTTAGCTTCTCTTGCACCCCTTCACTCAACCACCATGCCTCCTTTTGACCTGGGGCTCCTCCCTTTGACTCGCCTAGCATCTCTTTGGCTACCTTTCGGATATAAGATGCTACTGCCTCCCACATCTCGTTTGCACTTCCACTACAATCCCATGATAAATCTTCTAAAACCTTCTCCCTAAAGCTCGATTGCTTCAGTGGAAGATTCCACCATCTAGTTCTAGTGATATTAGGAACCCTCATTTTCTTTACCAACCCTTTTATTTGTACATCCAAGACTAACAAGCGATGTTGGGTTGTCAAACTCTCTCCTGGGATTACTTTGCAGTCATTACAATACAACCGATCTCTTCTCCTCAATGTAAAGTAATCTATCTGTGTTCTCGTTGGCCCCACTCTTATAAGTAATTAAATGCTCCTCCCTCTTCTTGAAGAGAGTGTTTGCTATGAAAAGATCATATGCAGTTACAAAATCCAGGATGACTTTTCGCTCTTCATTTCTATCCCCAAAATCATGTCCTCCATGAACACTAGCATACCCTGAAGCATCTTTTCCCACATGTCCATTAAAATCTCCACCTGTGCAAATCATCTCTCTTTGTGGGATTTCTTGTAAAATCTTATCTAGATCTTCCCAAAAAGATTGTTTAGTCCTTTCATCTAAACTAATTTGCAGCGCATAAACTGAGATTATATTCAGAATTTCTTTTTCAAGCACCAATTTTAGCAAAATAATCCGATCCTCGAATCTTTGCACCTCACCCAACAATCCTTCAAATCCTTATGAACAACTACTCCAACACCGTTTCTACCCTTATCTTTACCTGAATACCAAAGTTTAAAGCATGTCTTCTCGATCTCCCTTGCTTTCTCTCCAACCCATTTAGTCTCTTGAAGACATAGTATATGAGTCTTCCTTCTTTCCATCGTATCCATTATCTCTATCAATTTTCCAGTCAAAGTGCCAATATTCTAACTACCAATCCGCAACTTCCGTGCAATCTCTTTTGGACTAACTTCTTTACTCGCATGCGTCCATTATGCGAGAACCCCTGTAAATTTTGGACTGCCTCCGGACGGTGATGCAGCGGAACTAGCTTAATTACCCGCATGCGTTCCTTATGCGAGAACCCTTGCAAATTTTGAACTACATCCAGGATGCGATTGTAGCGGCCCTTGCCAATTTTGCATTGCATTCGGGTGATGCAACGCGTCGCAAGTAGGGAACGCCCCAACGAAATCTGTATGTTTGCTTAAATCCATGTTGAAAAGATCCGACTGTCATGAGGCAACATCTTAAATAATATTTTTTTTAAAATATTGTTTAAGAAGTTGTCTCTGACTATTTTACGCTGGCTGTCGGCTACCTAACGCAACCTTCCTCATTTACCCGGGCTTGGGACCGGCCATGGCTGAGTTAAACATGTACGTGTAATAAATAACAAATTTATCATGTCCTATGTTCCCACAGTATCGCGGTCATTTCTAAACGCCGAGAAGATGTTGACACTTATGTTGGTGAATGGTACACATGGCATCAACATTTAGATGTTTACGAGGGGTGATTTTTTCGAAATTGGTGACCAGGAAACGTGGGCCCCATGGAGTACCCGGAATTACGTCTCGATAAAAAGCATAAGCGTAGCGAAAGTCGCCCACGATCAACTAGGATTCACAATGAAATGGATGTTATGAATGTCATTCAACAGAATACATGTTCTTTATGTGGTGTACTTGGTTATACAAAATGTGGTTGTCCTAATAAAAATAGACGGGATTCTCAAGCATCTACATCTAATGCACAATCATCAGAATGGAATAAAAATAAATGTTGCACATGTGAAGGTGAAGGCCATAACAAACATAAATGTCCTAGTTTGAGTAAGTTTTCTAAATTAATGAAAAATTTTAGTTATGGCCTTGGTAGAGCGAGTGAGGCTTGAGACACACACTTTCTACATGGCTAGTGGAGAGATGATAATTTCTTAGGGTTTTGGATCGATGAATCGGTGGTTATAGGAGAGACCACCCCTGGAGCGACGTGGGCTAACATATGCGAACAATTTCTAGGTGTCAGGCCACTACCTTCTGAGAATGTTGGCATCGGAGTTTTGACGAGCTGGTTATTTACACATTTTGCAAAATTTCCACCAGATGCTGATGAGTGATGAGGTAGTCTTGTAGAGACATGCACGAGCATACATTTTACAGTTGCTGGGAGGTGTTTTATTCACAGACAAGTCAGGTCATTGATTTTTCTGATTACACTGCCACATCTGCATGATCTACAGTACCCTGGGATGCTGAGCTGGGGATCCAAACTTGCTTTCCTATACATGCATCTATGTTTAGCAGTAGATATGGCGACCGAGAAGATTGGAGACTCGGTCATATTGCTTCAGTTGTGGGCATGGGAGTATTTTCCATATATCGCTCCAGTGATAAGGGAAACAAGGCAGTGGCACAACTGTTCGTTAGGAGTTCGTTGGGCTGCGACGTTCGCGCATCATCGATAACCAATCCACGTTGTGAGACCATACCGTGACGCTTTTCGACATGCAATCACTAGAACATGTAAATAAGCAGTGACACATTCATTCAATTTTCTTCAAAAAAAACAACCATTAAATTACATATTAATTTTTTTGTGTAGGTGATGTGGAAGCCATATGATAATGATATACTTGCACATCTACCTGCCTATTGTCTCGAGGGACAACATATGGAGGGCAAGGGTACCGTTGATATACTTCCACATTGTGGAAAATTATTTTTCGAACCGCATTCTTCATCAATTTGGTGGCCGTCAAGACATTCCAGTACCATGCTTTACCTTCGAGGACCTCCACGCCATCGACTTGAGGGGAAAAGTACATATTGATTAGAGGTCCAAACATTGGGTGCATATACGTGAATGAGATGATCGAGTGGATAGAGTTGTTGCCCTCGACCAATCCAATGGGATCATTGCGACTCGAAAATATATTGTTTGGTACAGAATGATTACGAGGAGATTTATGGGTCAGTTAGGGGCTACTTTGACAGGTAACATAAGTATACTCACTTTTATTTTGTTAGTTTTACAAGGACATTTCCGTAAGAATAATCACTTTGTGTATTCTTCTTTTTTGATGCAGATGTCCAGGTGGAACCGTATATACGATACCGGAGACGAGGAGTGTCGGGAGATTGCAGTCCAGACAAAGGCTGAAATGGAGCAATGGTGGCATTCCAATTTGCAGATGCGCTCACGATCCACGAGGAGCATGTTGACCAAGCTCAGGCAGAGGCTAAACGAGGAAGGGCTAGAGGGAGAGGAAGAGGCAGGGGCAGAGTGCATGAACCACCTATCATCCCAGTGGCAGAGAATGAAGATGCGGGGGCAGATGCAGATGTTCCGTCCCCGGAATTAGAGACCCAGTTCGTCACACCAGTTGTCGAACGACCGAGTGAAGTCATTCGAACACCGCATACACTGATGAGGCTAGCCGGGGACGTTAGGGATACTCAACCAATTTACTGCATGCTTACATCGCCACCAATGCCAACATTTAAGGATGACGATGCATGACCCTCCCAAATAACGATGATAGATAAAGGCAGTCATTTATTATCCTTTGATGCGCATGATACAACGAAGACATATCAACGGAGAAGAAGGCGATAGAATTAGAAATTGAATTTTTTTACTACGGGTAGTGTAAAGTATCATATGATGTTATTCATGGAAACAGATTTTGTAAAATTCTAAGTTAATAAAATTTTAATGTTTGGGAGTCAATTATGTGAATGATTGTGTGCATTTTCTTTATTCCAATTTTAATGTGGATTATTGGATATATTATGAACCTTTGCATTTAGTGTATTCCAATTTCAATGTGGAAATGAAGATCTATTATGAATGAATGTCTTTATTCTCAAAAATTCATGGAAATGATGCAATTCCAGGGTGTTTCTCCAATATCACATGTTAAAATGTGATATTGGAGAAACACCCTGGAATTGCATCATTTCCTTGAAGTTCTCGCTATATTGCATATTAAGCCTACGATATAAGAGAAACTACCTCGAATTGCATCATCCATGATTGTTTAGCTATATTGCATATCAAGCATGCGATATACTAGAAAAACCCTTGAATTGAGTTATTTTCTGAAGCCCCCTTTGATATTGCATTTTGGATGTGCGATACTGGTGTCGCACATTCAAGATGCGTTACCTCTGTAGTACCTGGATAAAAAAATTATTAGATAGTGTCGCACATTCAAGATGCGATGCTACTGTAGTATCCATATAAAAAAAAGATGTTGTAGTACCTAGGTATTTTTGTAATCCCAAGGTACTACTTAGGAATTTCCTTCTAGATGTGGCCCCTCCTCTAAATTGTATATGCTCTCCGACATTCTTGCGCAAGCCCTCCATATGTGCTCATCTTTTCTGGTTGTGACTCTGTGACCAGGCAATCAACCCAGGGAAGGCAGATTCTCACCCCATCGAGGTAGATGACGTCTCTTCATGAGATGGGGTTCCATCAGGGAACCCTAAAGGTGAGTGGAGCTATACAAGGGGTTCGATACCTCTCATTTAAATGAGGGGGTGGGCCGGTCTACTTGATTTGAAAAAAATAAGAGGAATGGGGACTGCTATTGTTATGGGCCATTGAGAAAAAAAGAAGCAGCGTGATTTTGGGCCGTGATTTCAAAAAAAAAGAGAAGGATAATTTCTTTTGGAAAAAGGCACACACAAAAAAGGTCAAAAAAAGAAAATCCGCACGCTAAAACAAGTGATTTGAAAAAAAAGGAGAAAGAGTAAAAACCGATAAAAAGAGAGGAGAAATCCGCTTATGTGATTTTTTGTTTCTCCCATCTTCATATCTTCTCCCAACTTGGTCGGTGTCATCTATTTCGACAGTACGGGAGAGTATATTGTGGGGTTCTGATGTTCAGATTCAGAGTCTACCAGTCATATTCAAACTCTAGTTCTTCAGATTCTCCAGATTTTAGAGTCTTCAGTTTGATGTGTACATGTATGTGAATCATTATTCGAGAGGTTCTGATCTTTGATTTAGACTCAGGGTTTTCATGTGATCCATATGAACTCCAGAGTAGTGATCCCATTCTCTAAGCCATTATGGGCTTCGGGTTTTCATGTGGATTCATAGGGACTCTATAGTAGAGATCCAATTCTCTAAGACAATATGGGAGAGACCTAATTCTCTAACGAGGAGACTCTTTTTAGACTCCATTCTCTAATGTCCGTGGGCTCTGATAAGGAAGTTTTCATGGCTTTCTCTAGTTTAACCCTTCAAAGAGATGGAGTAGTTGCGGGCCAGAGTTCTCTGGGTGGAGACTCATTTCAGTTTCAGTAACTGTTAAAGATGTAGTACAAAGCACACATTCTCTGATGAGGAGACCCAATTCAATTCACACTCCAGCCCTTCAGTTCCTCTTCATCAGCACATGCGAAGCAACGTCCTCAACAAGCAACCATCAGAGTTTGTGTTGAGTTGGTATTGTCCATAGTGTCCTTTATTATGTAAGAGAGTGATTTCTTTCTATTTGTCCAAGTTGAGCATTGCATGCTCCTTCTTGAGGGGGAGTGTTAGCGTGCGTGTCACATGTATAAATGGGTAACTGGATTTCTCTAGGGTCCAATTATCACATCCACATGTTTAGTCCCACATCTATTGTGAGCATGACTTGGTCCAACTGGCGGGTTATACAAGAAGCCTTATACCACCTTTAACCGACTCAGAGAGAGAGAGAGAGGGAGGAATAATAAAATACCCAACCCTTGAGAGGCCTTCTCTCATGGTTTCATCCTGCTCCTCACGGAGTAGGGTTTCACGTAAATTTCTAGTGTTCTTCCACTGTTTATATTTTATTATAATTGATATCACGATTCCGAGCTATCGTTTTTACAGGAGCGGGTTCAACTATTTAAGAAGTTAGAGAGCAAACCTTCAGCGTGGAAGGCTGCGTGTCTCTCCTGGGTGGTTGTCATGTATTGTTAAAGGTGGTTTGGTTTCATGTGACATTCCTTTTTTTTTCATTTTTATGAAGGTATTCATCATTGGAGTGAGGGAGCACATGGAGGCAATCTTGGGGTGCTTTTTCTTGTGAGGTCTTGACGACTCACACTACGGGATCCCATTTAGTTAATTGGGAAAACTTCACTCCTCTAGTGGATGCAGGGGTCTTGATATGCTTAGAATGTTAGCAATGTGAGCCCGAGGCGAACCATTCCTACAATAAATGTTATTGTAATAAATGATTTATCAATAAAAGTTATTGATGTTTTGTTTCACTCCCTTTCTGATATTGAATGAATGAATGCACTATAAGGTCCCTCTGTACAATAAGGGTTATGTACCATGGCCAACTTGATAATCATACAGCTGCTGATTCAATGATTGAGTCATAGAGGCTGATGCTTGGATGAATATCTAAGGAGTTAGATAGAGGACTCATCAAGCATCATCAATGATTAACAAGTAGTGATCTCCAGTCTGAGTGGGAGATGGCAATCCCATCTCATTAGACTGATATCTGGTCGACCTCTTGATGCAGGTCCTCTGCATAGGAATATTGATTCGGAGGTATCAGATTAGTTGAGTCAATGAGTTGACTTAACGAGATCGAGATAACCAAAGACCTATGATGAATACTGTCACATCACATGCAAACATCCTCTGACCAGAGACAGATATATTACTATATGTCTGAGCATGTACATTTGGCAGACCAATAGGTTGATGACCTAATCAAGGTCTATACACCGGCGAGCTGGTGTGCATGTAAGGGCATATGAGTAATATGATCTCTCAAAGGGATCATACAGGTTCACTTGTGAACCGGGAGACATGAGCTCACTCATGAGGTATTGGGATTGACCAAATTCCATGCATGGTCATCATGCTTTAGAAGCATGATATGAATTTGAAGGTAGGATATATGCTTTGTGAAAGCATATGATCTGTACCATATCCCAAGGACCAAGATTGAGAAACTTAATGATCAGACTATGAAGATGACAGTGTAAAAGTGATCTTTATCTTCATGATGATCATGAGTCTTCCAGTATGCAGGATGTGCAGGTATTAGGAATACCTGAAGGGTGATTTGATCATAAACGATTGTATAACCATGACGCTTCCATTCCGAGGGAGTGATGAAACAGGTCTGGATTTTAGTGACTCCTCTCATGAGAGAAGTGACCTAATCTTAGTCCATGTGTTGGACATTGATCTGAATGAGATTCAGATGCAATGAGAAGATTAGGTTTACGGTCTTGATTTAATCAAGCATCTATGAGAGGTCCATGGGATCTGGATATGAGATGTGATCTCAATATCCAAGTCACTATACGTGGAACAATACAATCGCCCTGTCCTTATCTCCAAGTATCTGAGGAGAAATAGCATTGTTCTTAAATGGTTTGAGAACAATTCCATAAGATCTAAGCAAAGAGGAGTTGATAATTAAATGTGATTTAATTATCATGATGTATGAGAAATTATCCAATATAATTAAATGTGATTTAATTATTATGGATAAGAATAATGTGGATAGTAATATCCAATTATTCCTAATATATTATAAATGTGATTTATAATGTATTAGAGAGAGTTAAATATAATTTATATTAGTAGATTAATTATTAATGTGTATTGGATACACATTGTCTAATTAATTGAAAATGTAAATTACATTTTGTTTTGGGTTGTGAATGTGATTCACAATATTCCAATGTCAAGATTGCAATATTCCCAAAATTAATTGAGAATTATTTTTGGTGAATAAAAATTGTTGGGAAAATAAGTAGAGAGAAATATTAGGAGATATGCAATCCCATGTAATATATGGGATTGCCCTCCCCATATGGAAGAGGGGGGGCGGCACCAATTCCATTTAGGAATTGGTGGCCGTCCACCTCTCCTAATGGGGAAGGAGGCTCCCAATTGATTTCTCACTCCTTATTTGATTGGTTTGATTTGGTATTAATATATATTTGATTTATCAAATATATTTAATCAAAATTAAATCACAAGTTGTTGGCTTTTACCAACAACAATCTTGACCATTGGATTATCATAAATCAATCTCAACCATTGATTTTATGAGACACATGGATTGAGATCCATGGATCCCAAAACCCTATAAATAGAGAGGCACCCTTGGCTCTCTCTTTACACATGCTATTGTAGCAAAACTCTCTCTCTCTCTTTCTCATACTCGACCCCCCTTCTTGCCTTCTCTTCTTGGTGGCCGTCCACCTTGGTGGAAGAGAAACGTCGACGCCCGCGCCCTCGTGCTGCCGCCTCGACGCTCTGCGGTTCTTCGTCTACTTGGAGTGCTGCACTCGCGAGGGAGACGTACGATCTCGTGTGTCGAGATCAGGAGCAACCGCGCTTGGATCAACATCTTGGATTGCGAGGACACCGCGGTTCATCCCCGCGCTCGCAAGCGATCTCTCCGACGATCGGACTTGAGACAGGAGGTCTCTTCTCTTAGAGACTCGATCAACCACGCTTCAAGAGGTATTGCATTATACTTGCTGTGGTTATAGATGAAACGATCCGAGAATGGTTCTTGGATCATGTGGTTTCATCGAATAATTTTTTTTTTAAATTCCGCTGCACCGAACCACTAGTGCGACTAGTCGTTCTTCGTCGTATCCGATACGACGCTCACGCTTCCGTGATGCGCTTGAGGATCTCTCAATATCCTTCAAGTGGTATCAGAGCCTTAGGTCGATGGTTTCGAATAGTGATTCGTTAACCAAGGACGACTTGGGTTCGTTTAGGTCGCGAAAGTTTTCATCGCATTTGATTTCGCAGATCTGTTTAGTAAATAAATTCGGCACTGTTTAAATTGTTTAAACACGAATTTTATACTTGGATTATGTTCCCCATTAAATAAGGAAACCATAGGATCTGAGTTTGCGTAAATCGGATTTTGTATGCTCGAGATATGGTCGTTTTAATGGACATGTATGCACTGTTGCGGGAACTGTGAATCTGAACGTGATTAAAATGTTAATTACTGTTTAGACTTGCCTCGAAATGCGTGAAACACCACTTAGGTTCTGTCCTAAATCAAATTAGCAAACTTTAGAAATTGACTTTGCTTAATTTGGATTTAATATGATTGAGATATGTCAATTTTAGTAAGTAGGGGTCACTGCTGAAATTGCCTTCCTAATCTAGAACCAAGTGATTGTCAATTAGAGAAATTAATTGTTAATTTCGTGAAATAATCTTGAAAAATATTTGTGAAATATTGAAACATGATTATTTGCCTAATTGACTTGGCCCCAACCAATTAGATGATTAGATTTGATCTAAACCTTAATTGGAACTACAATCATCAAACTTCTTGCTTGAATAGGACTTGGGAATTTGCCTAGCAAATTTCCTTAAAATCAAAATTGTTTTGATTACTATATGGTATATATTCGGTTGAAGAACCGATGATCATCTCAAGTACAAAATAATCAATTTGGCATTATCCTTTCCCGAGGTGGATATGGTGTCTAGTCGGGGATCGCTGGGTCAGCGGGTTGCAACGTATGTGGTCCGCCCCACTCCCGTCGGTACTGGCCATGACAGCGGGTAGGGCCGGGATAATGTCCGAGGGATTATGATGTATTTTTCTAATTATTAAAATTCGAATTAATACGTACTTTGAGAATTATATCATATATGTATATTCAAGCATAAAATTAAGTTTGATTGATTAAATTGGATTGATAATTAATTTAATATGATTAAGTTAATTATATCCAATTGAGAATACTCTAATATGATTAGAGTTGATAATTCCCTTGGAAGAATTAATTATATGAATGTGATTCATAGTAATTAATTTGAATTTGAATAAGAGGTGGAGGATCACATAAGTGACATCCATGGTCTCCCGTCAAGGCGAAGGGTTTCCGTCGCCAGGGATTGTATATAGGAGACGCCTGTACGTAGTGACAGCTCCTATATACAAGCGCATCTGGATCGGACTCTTCGCTTCTCGAAAGAGTAAGGCCGTATGCGTAGTGACCCCAATATCGGATCCTCATATTATTGGGGCGATATTGGATTGCGTATAGCGAGTTCTAATCCTGTTGACGGTTGGTTCAATTAATGACAGGTCAACATCACCTTAGGGGTGGTGGGCCTGGGTATTAAAGACCGAATTGGGAATGCAAGTTGGACTTGCAAGGCGGAATGTGTTCCCGCTTCTCTTTATTGGAGTTACAGTTTCTCATATTATTGGGATGTAACAAAGATAAAGAGGAGATCCCAGTTCTTGCTTGAGATATATCGGTAAATATATCTCCTACTTTGAAAGTGAATAAGGGAATAAACTTTCATAGTTGACATAGCAAGACTAATTTGATTTAAAATGCCTTAATCAAATAAAAATTAAATTGAATATATGATTATATGTTCTAATATAGTGCATTCTCAATTTCAGAAAATGAAGGCCATGAACCCACTGAATAAGCTTCTGGAGGTCAACCAATTGACCGGACCAAATTACTCGGATTGGATCCGTAATTTGGAGCTTGTGCTTTCAGCCGAGCGCATCAGTTATGTGCTCCATGAAAACAAACTTGAAAACCCTAAATCTAAGGAAGACAAAGCATATAATGACAAGTATGATGAAGATCATGTCTTGGCTAGATGCTATATCTTGGGTTCTCTCTCCAATGTTCTTCAGAAGCAACATGTGGAGATGAGTACTTGCCAGGATATCATGCAGAATCTGAAGGATATGTTTGGTGACATTAACCGCACCCAGCGGTACAATGTTATGAAAGATCTTCTTCGCTGTAAGATGCAGGAAGGGACCTCGGTCCGCGATCATGTACTCAAAATGTTTGGGTACTTGTCAGAGCTTGAGACTCTGGGGGCAACGATGGATGCAGACATGCAATCTGATTTCATTCTGCTGTCATTGCCCAAATCTTTCAATAACTTTGTAGTGTCATTCCACATGAACAAGCTGGAACTGACAAATGCTGGGCTTCTTGCTGCATTAAAGTCTGCAGAAGACGTAATGAAGAAAGATGGTCCCTCTGGCACTGCAATGGTTGCACAGGTCAAAGGGAAGCGCAGTCGGAAGCAAGGTTCTCGGAAGGGCCCGGCCCAGAAGAGAAAGAAGAAGGGACAAGGTGTTGCCTCATCTTCCAATGCATCCACTCTAATGGCGTCGAAGAAAACCGACGTTTGTCACCACTGCAAGAAGCCGGGGCACTGGAGGCGTAATTGCCCGGATTACCTGAAGTCGGTCGACAAAGGTAAAGCCCCAGCAGGTATGAAATCTGCTCTTATCATTGAAACCAGCTTTCTCGTTGGACGAGAAGGAAGTTGGGTAGTTGATTCTGGTGCTTCTGTTCATGTATGCAATTTGTTGCATTTGTTTCAGGAAACTAGACAGCTTGAGGAAGGGGAGATAGTCATCCAGATGGGATCTGATGCAAGTGTTGCAGCAGTCGCCGTCGGGACCTGCAGACTATCATTATCTAGTGGAAGAGTCCTAGTACTTAAAGAGTGTCTTTATGTACCTGAAGTCAGAAGGAATCTAATATCTGTATCTAAGTTAGTTAGAAGTGGGTATTCATTCCTGTTCTGTAATAAATTAGTCATAAACCGTTATGATAAATATATTGCAGATGGTATTTTGACTTCTGGAGGACTCTATGAATTGTGCATTGATAAATGTGTTATGAATGTTACAAGCACTAATAAAAACCCTAAAAGATCCAGGGAGAATGAAAATCTCTCAAATGAGATTTGGCATCAAAGGCTTGGTCATTTGTCTGTTGATAAGATCAATAGATTAATTAAGGATGGACCTTTAGACTTTCTACAGGTTCAACCTTTGCCTACTTGCAAGAATTGCATTCAAGGAAAAATGACCAGGATGCCTTTTCGTAACAAGGTTACAAGATGTGAAGGTATTATTGACCTAATACATACTGATGTATGCGGTCCCTTCAGTACCGCGACCCGAAATGGATATCGATATTATTTGACATTTATTGATGACCATTCGCGATACGGGTTTATCTTCCTATTACGCCATAAATCTGAAACCTTTGAAAAGTTCAAAGAATTCAAGGCTTTGGTTGAGAACCAAACCGATAGGAAGATTAAACGAATTCGATCTGATCGAGGTGGCGAGTACCTATCAGATGAATTTAAGGAATACCTTAAAGAGAATGGAATTATTTCCAATCTCACTCCTCCTGGAACTCCCCAACTTAATGGTGTTGCTGAAAGACGCAACAGAACCATCATGGATATGGTTCGTTCAATGATGAGTAAAGCACATTTACCACTTAGTTTCTGGGGATATGCAGTAGAGACTGCAATATATATCCTGAATAAGATTCCTAGCAAATCTGTACCTAAGACTCCTCATGAGCTCTGGTATGGAACCAAACCTAGTGTTAATCACTTGAGGGTTTGGGGATGCTTGGTCCATGCAAAGAATGTGGATGCAAGCAAGCTAGAATCTCGCTCTCGTGAGTGTTACTTCATAGGGTATGTTAGAGATGGTATTGGATACCAACTCTATGACCCTGAGACTCAGAAGGTTTTTGTTTCTAGAGATGTGAAATTTCTGGAGAATGATTTCCTTAAGAGTCAAGATAAATATGAAGTAAAGGAACTTATTGAATCTCCTGAGGATTCTGAGCTTCCTGAACCAGAAACTGATGAAGTGAATAAAGATGAAACATCCATACCTCTTCGAAGGAGTTCGAGGGTGGTTGCACCACCTGAAAGGTATGGATTCCATGTGTCAGGTGAAACTGACTGTGATCCTACTTCATTTGATGAGGCACTCGCGGATCATGACATGGATAGATGGATGCTAGCAATGAAGTCAGAAATTGACTCCATGCATAAGAATGGTGTATGGACCCTAGAGGATCCACCTAAAGGGGTAAAACCCATTGGGTGCAAATGGATCTTCAAGAGAAAGAGGGGACCTGATGGGAAAGTAGAGACTTTCAAGGCACGGCTCGTAGCCAAGGGCTACACACAGAGAGAAGGCATCGACTACGATGAGACATTCTCTCCTGTGGCTATGCTTAAATCCATCAGGGCATTGCTGGCTATAGCTGCATATCTTGACTACGACATCTGGCAGATGGACGTCAAGACGGCTTTCCTCAATGGATACCTCGAGGAGGATATCTACATGGAGCAGCCCCAGGGCTTCATAACTGAGGATGGCAAAGTATGCAAGCTTAAGAAATCCATCTATGGGCTCAAGCAAGCTTCTCGTAGCTGGAACATCAGATTTGACGAAACCATAAAGAGTTATGATTTTGTGCAGAATCCTGATGAACCTTGTACAAGAAGCTTAGTGGGAGCGCCATTGTGTTCATCGTGCTTTATGTAGATGACATCCTTATCATTGGGAATGATACAGGGATGATGACCAGTGTGAAGATTTGGCTGTCCAATACCTTTGAGATGAAAGATCTTGGAGAAGCCTCTTACATCTTGGGTCTGAAGCTGTTCAGAAACCGAGAGAAGAGGATATTGGGATTGTCACAACAAGGATACATTAAGAAGATTCTTGAACGATTCCGTATGGATAGTTCCAAGAAAGGATTCCTACCCTTAAGACATGGTATCCACCTGTCTAAAGGAATGGCTCCTCAAACTGTTGAGGAAAAGAAGGCCATGGCTGGATGTCCTTATGCATCGGCCGTAGGAAGCTTAATGTATGCCATGATGTGTACTAGGCCAGATATCTGCCATGCAGTGGGAGTGGTAAGCCGTTACCAATCCTGCTATGGAGAACAACACTGGAATGCAGTAAAGAACATATTCAAATATCTTAGACGGACGCAAGATTACATCTTGGTCTATGGAGATGGTGATCTCCAAGTCTTGGGATATACAGATTCTGACTTCCAATCGGATATTGATGATCGAAAGTCGACATCAGGGTTTGTGTTCCTGTTGAACGGTGGTGCTGTGAGCTGGAGAAGCAAGAAGCAGGACACTACGGCAGATTCAACGACAGAAGCCGAATACATTGCCGCATCGGATGCTGCAAAGGAGGCGGTGTGGTTGCGCAAGTTCGTCCAGGAGCTTGGCGTAGTTTCCTCTGATACTCCCATCCCGCTACTCTGTGATAACACGGGAGCCATTGCCCAGGCGAAGGAACCCAGATGGCATCAGAAGAGCAAGTACGTAGAAAGGAAATACCACATCATTCGGGAGATACAAAAGCGTGGTGACATCATCATCACCAAGGTGGCCTCCGCCGACAACGTTGCTGATCCTCTTACCAAACCTCTGACACAGAAGGTTTTTGACCAGCATGTAATGAGTATGGGCTTAAGGCTTGTTCCTGAATGGTTCTGAGGGCTAGTGGGAGATTGTTAGCAATGTGAGCCCGAGGCGAACCATTCCTACAATAAATGTTATTGTAATAAATGATTTATCAATAAAAGTTATTGATGTTTTGTTTCACTCCCTTTCTGATATTGAATGAATGAATGCACTATAAGGTCCCTCTGTACAATAAGGGTTATGTACCATGGCCAACTTGATAATCATACAGCTGCTGATTCAATGATTGAGTCATAGAGGCTGATGCTTGGATGAATATCTAAGGAGTTAGATAGAGGACTCATCAAGCATCATCAATGATTAACAAGTAGTGATCTCCAGTCTGAGTGGGAGATGGCAATCCCATCTCATTAGACTGATATCTGGTCGACCTCTTGATGCAGGTCCTCTGCATAGGAATATTGATTCGGAGGTATCAGATTAGTTGAGTCAATGAGTTGACTTAACGAGATCGAGATAACCAAAGACCTATGATGAATACTGTCACATCACAGGCAAACATCCTCTGACCAGAGACAGATATATTACTATATGTCTGAGCATGTACATTTGGCAGACCAATAGGTTGATGACCTAATCAAGGTCTATACACCGGCGAGCTGGTGTGCATGTAAGGGCATATGAGTAATGTGATCTCTCAAAGGGATCATACAGGTTCACTTGTGAACCGGGAGACAAGAGCTCACTCATGAGGTATTGGGATTGACCAAATTCCATGCATGGTCATCATGCTTTAGAAGCATGATATGAATTTGAAGGTAGGATATATGCTTTGTGAAAGCATATGATCTGTACCATATCCCAAGGACCAAGATTGAGAAACTTAATGATCAGACTATGAAGATGACAGTGTAAAAGTGATCTTTATCTTCATGATGATCATGAGTCTTCCAGTATGCAGGATGTGCAGGTATTAGGAATACCTGAAGGGTGATTTGATCATAAACGATTGTATAACCATGACGCTTCCATTCCGAGGGAGTGATGAAACAGGTCTGGATTTTAGTGACTCCTCTCATGAGAGAAGTGACCTAATCTTAGTCCATGTGTTGGACATTGATCTGAATGAGATTCAGATGCAATGAGAAGATTAGGTTTACGGTCTTAATTTAATCAAGCATCTATGAGAGGTCCATGGGATCTGGATATGAGATGTGATCTCAATATCCAAGTCACTATACGTGGAACAATACAATCGCCCTGTCCTTATCTCCAAGTATCTGAGGAGAAATAGCATTGTTCTTAAATGGTTTGAGAACAATTCCATAAGATCTAAGCAAAGAGAAGTTGATAATTAAATGTGATTTAATTATCATGATGTATGAGAAATTATCCAATATAATTAAATGTGATTTAATTATTATGGATAAGAATAATGTGGATAGTAATATCCAATTATTCCTAATATATTATAAATGTGATTTATAATGTATTAGAGAGAGTTAAATATAATTTATATTAGTAGATTAATTATTAATGTGTATTGGATACACATTGTCTAATTAATTGAAAATGTAAATTACATTTTGTTTTGGGTTGTGAATGTGATTCACAATATTCCAATGTCAAGATTGCAATATTCCCAAAATTAATTGAGAATTATTTTTGGTGAATAAAAATTGTTGGGAAAATAAGTAGAGAGAAATATTAGGAGATATGCAATCCCATGTAATATATGGGATTGCCCTCCCCATATGGAAGAGGGGGGGCGGCACCAATTCCATTTAGGAATTGGTGGCCGTCCACCTCTCCTAATGGGGAAGGAGGCTCCCAATTGATTTCTCACTCCTTATTTGATTGGTTTGATTTGGTATTAATATATATTTGATTTATCAAATATATTTAATCAAAATTAAATCACAAGTTGTTGGCTTTTACCAACAACAATCTTGACCATTGGATTATCATAAATCAATCTCAACCATTGATTTTATGAGACACATGGATTGAGATCCATGGATCCCAAAACCCTATAAATAGAGAGGCACCTTTGGCTCTCTCTTTACACATGCTATTGTAGCAAAACTCTCTCTCTCTCTCTTTCTCATACTCGACCCCCCTTCTTGCCTTCTCTTCTTGGTGGCCGTCCACCTTGGTGGAAGAGAAACGTCGACGCCCGCGCCCTCGTGCTGCCGCCTCGACGCTCTGCGGTTCTTCGTCTACTTGGAGTGCTGCACTCGCGAGGGAGACGTACGATCTCGTGTGTCGAGATCAGGAGCAACCGCGCTTGGATCAACATCTTGGATTGCGAGGACACCGCGGTTCATCCCCGCGCTCGCAAGCGATCTCTCCGACGATCGGACTTGAGACAGGAGGTCTCTTCTCTTAGAGACTCGATCAACCACGCTTCAAGAGGTATTGCATTATACTTGCTGTGGTTATAGATGAAACGATCCGAGAATGGTTCTTGGATCATGTGGTTTCATCGAATAATTTTTTTTTTAAATTCCGCTGCACCGAACCACTAGTGCGACTAGTCGTTCTTCGTCGTATCCGATACGACGCTCACGCTTCCGTGATGCGCTTGAGGATCTCTCAATATCCTTCATAGAATTGAAACTATGATGTGGGTGACCAAATTGTGGGGGAAGAATGAAGTCCGGACTTGCATATTGATTCACTGTATATATGAGATTGTTGGCTACAAAACATTTCACCACGACCGCATCATCTTTATCATCATTTGGAAGGGTATTTATTTGATTCTTCACGAGCTTTCAAAGTTATTGCGCCCAGTGGTGGGTGACAGGTACTCTCTCTTTCATGAATGATGATTGGAAAGATGATGGTGTACTTAGGCAATGCTTCCCACGTCTCTACGCGTTAGTGCCTGTTCATGATGGCACTGTTGCTGATGCTTGGGCGGGTGATTCATGTCCCCTCTTTCTACGTGAACTTCTCAAATCAACGATGATGGAGTTCATGCAACTGATGTAGGAAATTTGTCTCATTTTAGGTCCATCGAAGGGGTGTGATCACTAGATTTGGAGAGAGGGTGATTTTATTGTGAAACGAGCGTATATTGCATTGATGACAATGGATGGAGAAGATATATAGAACTTATGACTCTTGAGATGTAGACTTTTATTGATAAAGGAGATGTTCACGAGGTTTATCCCATTTCTTACGCGGAATGCGTCCTCTACTCAGATGTACTGAAGAGGGTGGACAATTTATTCTTGATTTATGATTATGTGCTAGGTGTCTGGCATAATATGAACAACCCATGGATTGACCTCTCAAATTTTGGGATTTTTGGTGATTTTTGGACGATGCATGGTTCATACTTCCCAATCCCTTTTGAGACCCGTATCATGCCATGGGTATTTGGTTGGCCCGTAATGGAGTTCATTTCTTTGGGGAGCAACTCTATGAGAACAATGTTGTTTTTCAAGCTTAGAAGTCAAAATCTACTCGTCTTGGTTGTTGCAATTAGTCTATTTTCATTTATAATATAATCTTGGGGAAGATACCTTAGCGCATTTCCCTGTATTTCACCTAAAAATAAAAAAAAACTCTTTAACTTGACTTATTAAACAACTTCGAATCTTTAGTTTTATATAAAGGACATGTGTCAAGATTATCCCTCGAGTATCAGTCTATGGAAAGATTATTATCTCTTCTTATATTGGAGATTTGTTTATATGATATTTATGAAGGGAACACAATGAGATAATTATTCAAGAGGTCTAGGGGCCTTTATATAGGACTAAACCCTAGAGAGCTCAAAAAGGGAAAAACACATAAATACCCCGTGGGGTTACAATGGAATATTATCACATAATCTACTGTAATCTCTAACACTCCCCCTCAAGTTGGAGCATATCCATCAATCGTGCCCAACTTGGAAGCAATCCAGGAAAGGCGTTTCTTTGATAAGGCCTTTGTAAATATGTCTGCAAGTTGAAGATCTGTCGAGATGTGTGGTGTAGCAATCTTGCCTCCTCGTACAACATCACGAATAAAATGGCAGTCAATCTCAATGTGCTTGGTTCTCTCATGGAACACAGTATTAGTAGCAATGTAAGTAGCAGATTTGTTATCACAATATAGAGGAACATGAATGGCAATATCAATACCGAGTTCTTGCAGAAAAGTCAGTAGCCAAGTAATTTCACATGTAGCCTGAGCCATTGCCATGTATTCTGCCTCTACATTGGATTGGGAGACTATAGCCTGCTGCTTACTCCTCCAACTAACAAGGTTTCCTCCTACCATCATGGCATATCCCGTAGTAAAGCGACAGTCCTCAGGCGAGCTTGCATAATCAGAATCGGCATAAGCAGCAACAACAGTGTATCCATTCACCCCATAAAATAGGCCACATCCAAGTGATTTCTGCAGGTATCAAAGAATCTGAAGAACATCCTGGCACTGGCTGTAACAAGGTTTCTCCATGTATTGACTAGCTCTGCTCACAGCATAGGATATGTCTGGCCTAGTAACAGTAAGATACAAAAGTTTTCAAACCAAGATTCTGTATCGTGTAGTGTCCTCAAAGGAGGATCAACAGAGATAGAGTGTTTCATTGGTTTTGCCGGAATGCTAGAGGCTTTGCACCCAAGTAACCCTGCCTCAGTTAGTATATCTAATTCCTTTGTGACATATGAAGTCCCTTCATGGTACGTAAAACTTTTATGCCCAGAAAATAGCGAAGTTGTCCCAGATCCTTAGTGACAAAGACTTTTTGCAGAAAGGCCTTAGTCTCTAACACCCCTTTATCATCATCACCTATGACCACCATATCATCAACATAGACAACAAGTATAACAATACGAAATGATCGTTTTCGGATGAAAACAGAGTAGTCAGATGTAGTTCTCTGGAAACCCAGAGTGTCGATCTCTGTACTTTGTCTGTCAAACCATGCCCTCGGGCTTTGCTTTTGGCCATAGATTGCTTTGCGAAGTCAGCACACATACTCCCCCTCGACTTCGTACCATGGAGGTTGCATCATGTAAACCTCCTCCTCAGGATCGCCATATAGAAATGCATTCTTGACATCCAATTGAAAAATAGGCCAACCCTTGTTCGCAGACACGGAGAGGATAATCCGTATGGATTCCATCCATGCAACAGGTGAAAAAGTCTCGAAGTAGTCAACTTCATATATTTGTGTAAAACCTTTCGCCACAAGTCATGCTTTCAACCTGTCAATGGAGCCATCTGGAGACTGCTTTGTAGTAAAGAACCATCTGCAGGAAACATGTTTTGTTCCATGGGGGCACTGTACAAGATCCCATGTTCTTCTAGAATTCAGAGCATCCATTTCTTCATTCATTGCCCTTCGCCATCCCGAATCCTGCAGCGCACTTTTATGGTCTCTAGGAACAGAAATTGTCAAGAGCATATGCATATCTTTTGTCAGAGCATGCTAAACTATCAGTGAACGTGAAATGAGATATTGTTAGAAAACGAAAAATGTGGAAGCGTAATATCGGAGATATAGAATAAACATGAAAGGACACTAGGATTTTTACGTGAATCACTCAACTCACAATACAAGACACTCTGACAATATCAACTCAATGCATACACAACAGTCGGTTGCTGTCAAGGACGTTACTTCTCATGCCGTGCAAGTGAAGAGGAACAAACGTGCTGGAGTATGAGTCGAACTGGGTCTCCTCGTCGAAAACGTGTGCTCTGTACTACATCTATCAGTCACATAAACTGAATGAGTCTCCTCGTCAGAGTACTCTGGCCCGCCACATGTGGAAGACTAATTCATGTGGACAATTGCTCCATTTCTGAAGGGCTGAACTAAAAATGCTGTAGAGACATCCTCGTCGGAGTCCGCAGTCGCTGGAGAATGGAGTCTGAAAAGTCTCCTCGTTGGAGAACTGGGTTTCTCCCATACTATCTCAGAGAATAGGAACTCTACTCTAGAATCCCTATGAAACCACATGAAAACCCTAGCTCATAATGGCATAGAGAATGAGATCTCTACTCTAGAGTCCCCATGGATCACATGAAAACTCTGAGAGCACAAAGAAAGATGGGGACCACACAAGTGATGATCGCATATATGTGCGCATTATACTGAAGATTCATACCAATCTGAACGTCGAGTCTGAATATGAAAATCTGTAGAGTCTGAAATCTGGCTTGGAGAATCTGAATCCGATCTGTAACTCCACAAAATACTCCCCCTTTCTCCCATACTTGTCCGATTGAATGACATCGACCAAGTTGGGAGAAGATAAAAAAATGAGGAAAATAAATGAACAAATAAGTCATCGCAATTTTTTTCTTGGCTTTTCTTTTTTTCTGACTATTTCTTTTTTTATATCCGACTCATTTTTTTCCCATACATTTTTTTTGTACGTACATCTCCTTTTTTAAAAAATAAGCTGTTCCATTCTTTCGTCTTTCTTCTCAATTTTTTGCTCATATGGTTTTTTGTATGATTCTCATTTTTTTGAGCTTTTGGCCGACTTGGGCCCAAACAAATTGGCTTCACTCTTTGTAGTACTGCCCTTTAAATAAAGGGCATCGAGCTCACCAAAAATAAAATAAAAGGGTCCATCGCCCACCTTCGAACCCATATACGAATGTCGTTAGGGTTCGAGGAACCCAATTCTGAATGTTGCTGCTGTGCTTGGAGAAGAAAGAATCGGCGCTGCTGCCACCTTGGCTGGCCAGATGAGCTCGCGATGGAGCAGGGGTAAAACGCCGCCCAGAAGAGGGAGCTCTTGTGGAGAAAGCGCTGCTGCTAGGACATGGAAGAAGGTGACTCATGCCGCTGCAGATTAGAAGGAGCTCGTGCGTTGCCTGGAGGTCAATGGCACCTCTTTGGAGGGGTTGTTGCCGCTTTCTTGGAGATGAGAGCAACATTATCGAATTTACATATCCTTTCTTTCACGTTCTTATCTTCATAATTTCATCATATATTACAACGTTATAAATTATATGTATGTTAATTTAGATAATTTCACCCGTAAATATATTTGTTGTACTTTTTGTAAGTATTTTCCTATATAAACAAAGGTTTACACCTCGACCGCCTCAAGGCTACGCCTCGCCTCACCTCTAGAGAAAATGCCTCGTTCCGCCTTTCGTTTTTTCAAACCTTGCTTACACCTTGTCAAATGTGTCCCCTCGGGCTATGTATAAATCAAATCACATACCTCTTACCAAGGTTCAGGAAAGTGGTACGCGTATGCATTCAGACATGCTACCAAATATTAAATAAGCGATATGCGGGGGCATATGCGGTTTGACATGTTTTTTTTCCAATTTTTAATTTAAAAATAAATAAATATCTATGAATAACATTACCACTGAATTTATGTATCTAAGTGGAGTTAAAGAAGATCTAAGAAAAATGGTTCATGTTAGTTGATTGAGTATATGATTTTAATTGCCTAACATTTAATCACAAAAAAACATTTAATCATGAGAACTTTACATATTAGACGATTCATAATAACAAAACTTCATTTCATATACATGCACTACATGAGCAAAATCTCAATCAACATATATTAAAATATTTGACCATACATTGCATATACTCATGAAAATAATACATGAGATAAACATAAAACATTGCATATATATAATGGTATACTGCATTGCAAATGTATACAAATGCGTTATATTTTTACAATTGACTGGAGGAAGAGACAAATCTGCGGAATTAAGCACCTGTATGAGAGGATTGGAAAGTTGGAGATGCTGGAGCAGTATGCTAGGCATATGCGGGGCCCATGCAGGCCGCATATGCGGGGATGGCACATAATTCATCGATTCATGAAAATCGGTTCGGTTTGCATGTTGCACATGCATATGCGGCTCGTGCGGGCGATTTCATTAACATTGCCTCTTATTGGGAGTCGGGAGAAGGTATTGTACCTTGAGCTTTTTTCAGATTTGAGAAAGCATGGCTCTTAGAAGATGGCTTCAGGGAATTGGTCACCGAACATTGAACCACACATGTTGCTGCAGGTTCTACGGCGGTAAGACTAACTCAGATTTTGAACTCTTTGCGGAAAGAATTATGCTAGCTCAAAAAAAAATCTTAGGAAGTCTCGAAGGCTACGTCGTTCGACTGCGGAAGCAAAAGGGTTGAGACTTGATAGGGAAGAGGACGTTATGGATTTGGTGGAGGAAGAGTTGAAGCAGAGATCATAATATTTGAAAATCATTGTAGAAGAGGACAAAAAACTGTACCAGAATGGAAGTAGAGATCGAGGGTGAAGTGGCTCAAGGAAGGTGATGCTAATTCTAATTTCTTTCATAGGATGGCTAGTGGAAGATGCAAACAGAACCTGATATAGGTTGTGGTTGTAGATGATAGAGGAATCAAGGGAGATGATTAGAGATCTGGCTTCTTTCTTCCATGGGCTTTCTCGTACGAGTCGTCATTGGAGATTGTTGGGGGCTATATGGAACATGCTGACATGCTTAATCATAGTTTCTCTCCAATTGAAGTAAAAGCGATCATGTGGAACCTGAATGCAAGCAGTGCTCCTGGGTCAAATGGTTTCCTTGTATGTTTCTACGAGGAGTTTCGGGATATGGTCGGACTTGACGTGATGGCAATGCTAGATGATTTTGCTTTGTGCAATTCTGGTTTTAACATGTTGCATAGGGCATTGCTTTTCCTATTATTGAAGAAGGAATGTTCTTAATGAGTGGAGAACTTAGAGACCTATTGCATTTTCCAACGTAATTTACCTCATTGTGGCGAAGCCTCCTGGCAAACATATTAGGTCTAGTGCTGGGAATTGCTGTTTCTCTGCTGCAATCTGCTTTCATCCCGGGAAGGCACATTGGGGACAACCTGGATATGGCAACTGAAATAATGGCAGATTGGAAGAGACGACGCACCAGTGCACTTCTTTGGAAGGTTGATTTCTCTTAGGCCTATGATACGATCGATTGGAGATTCCCATGGTCTGCACTCGCAAAAAATAATTTCCCGGAAACCTGGATCTCCTGGATGAAAAGATGCATAACTACAAAGTCCTATTCTGTACTTGTTAACGGGAAACCATAAGGTGGTTACTTTCAGCTGCAATGAGGTGTCCTCCAAGGTTCTCTGCTCGCACCACTTCCCTGTCATTACAACAGATGTTCTGGCTCACATGGTATCTAGTGTGGTTCATCATGGAACTATTATTGGGTACACTTATGGGGACATTTCCATCCCACTTCTACAGGAGCATAAGTTGAGGTGGAATGGGGAAGGCGTGGTGGAGGCCCGATATGTGTGGTCGCCCCTGTACGTGACCACATACATGTTGGGATCGCTGTCGAGGCGCTGCACTTGCTTCTTCGTGTCGCACCCGTAAAAGTTCTTGTGCGTGCACCTGCAGTAGCTCCTGCATGTTCCCATGCGCGTGTTTTGCATATACATATATTCGTGTTAGTTCTGACTGGTTAGCCATAAGTATACACGGAATCGTTTCGTCTTTTATTGGAGACCGGTTGTTTGCAGTACTGCAAACTCTGCAGATCGAGCGGTTCGTAGGAATTTGCATGCTACGGGCCCATAAAAAGTGCGAATATGTGCGAACCTCTCGATCAAGATTGAGCGGCTACAATGATCCACGATTTTGATGCAGAGTTTGCACTATTGCAGACGATCCTCTCGCATCTTTTATTTGCTTCCAAAAAGGTTCAACTGAGAATATATTCATTGAAAATATACAAATGGATCCACCAACGTAATCGCGTGGACTTTGAGTTGAGAAAGTGATGGTAAGTGTGGGAGTGAAATTATTATTGGACCTGATGACCATCGCTGGTCTATGACGTGCAAAAGAAGTCCCGACAGGAATATGGCATGTATTTTCTTCGAGGAAGACTATATATATGCTAGTTATTCAAGGGGGCATGCAAAAAGCAACAAACATGGCAACTATGGAGGATATATTTGGAGAACTTTCGGGGCTTAAGCTAAATAAGCAGAAATCAACGGTAATACCTTTCAACCTTCCGATCATAGAGGAACATGGTTGTTGCTTAAGCCTGGGAATAAAGCGTGGGAGTTTGACTATTCGGTATCTTGGACTCCCCCTCACTAATGGTAGATCACGGTTGTCTGAGTGGCTACCAGTTACAGAAAAGATGGAGAGGAAACTATCTGGTTGAAAGGCACCATTCTTTCTTGAGGGAGACTTGTTCTTGTGAAGGCCGCTCTCGTTGCAATCCCAACCTTTTATGTATCTTCCAGTCTTCTAACTGTTGGGATCCACAAAAGATTGGAGAGAATTATGGGGATTTTTTTAGGGTAAGTTGGGCCAAGATACGTTGGGTATACCCTTGGTGTATTGGAATACAATAACTTTTCCATTACAGAAGGGAGGACTTGGTGTTCCAAGATTGGAAATCATGAAAAAAGCTTTATTATTGAAATCTGTGGTCAGAGTTTGGGGAAATAGTGAAGACCTGCAACCTCATTCAACGCTTATATGGTGTATAACAGTACAAGCATGACTTCATTTTGCTCACCGTCTCTCTTCCATACCTCGGTGTTCTAGAAAGGTATTTGCTCCCTTCTACTGCAGGCTTGTGAGCTGCTCAATCCTATTGTAAGGGACAACTACTCATTTGCTTTTTGGACGGATGATTGGATTGGTGGTGGAACCCTGGTAGAAAGATTCCCTTGTCCGTTTGCTCTTTCTCATTCTCAGGATGTGAGAGTTGTGGATGCTTGGTTTGACAATACATGGTTGCCTACTTTTATCGAAGCCTCTCAGATCAACGTGTTTTGGAGTTTGTCGACCTCCAATGGGTACTCTATTCTCACCCAGTGCATGGGTTTGGGAGCATGGAAGGACATATCGATATCGATATCGTTTCGATATCGTGTCGATATCGATATATCGGCGATATATCGACGATATATCGCCGATATATCGCTATATCTAGGAATCTTTCTGAAGAAAATGCCTGAAATCGGATATATCGATATATCGATTTCAATATCGGTCCCATATCGATATCGATATATCGGCGATATATCGCCGATATATCGGGATACGGCCTTCCATGTTTGGGAGTGATCAATATCATTAGACTTGGTGTGATGGGGACTTCTCTGAAAGAATGCCTATAGAATAGTTGATAGGCCTTCGAAAGATTGTAGATTTCTTGGTAGGCTGAAGGTACCAAATTGTATCAGAGTTTTCTTGTGTTTGATTTGCAGAGGGAGAATTCTCACAGGAGATAGATGATCCAGGTTCAGTGGCAACGATTTTGACATGTACCCTCCTTGTGAAGTGCCTCTTCTTTGATTGCGAAAAGACAAAAGTTATCTGGCAAGATTTGGAGATCGCATGGGTAGACAACGATGCTCTTGATTTCGGGGACTCTATCTACTGTGCAAGGTTTCTAGAAGACACGGATCGCTTTGGCCTGTTGCTATCATTTGGGCGATTTGTCTCTCTAAAAATGAAACTATTTTCTTGTCTAATAGCTTTTATTTTGAAAATGTAATCTTCTATGACAAGAGTCTACTTGCTTGGCTACTCTGAGGTAATGCTTAAATCTTTCTAATAATTTAATGTACGTGGTGCGGGCACCTTCACGTGTTTCTCCCTCTTTGATCTAAAAAAAGTTTAATTTTATGCTTTATCTCTTTTTTTCTTCCAGATTTCGACAATGCGAATACATTTTGATGCCATTAGCAGCAATATAAATATCATGATATCCACCATCTTGAAACAGTGATTGCCATAATCATGAATTGTCTTACTATGATTTTGTTGAACTAATTGGTTCAAATGAATCACATCCTGTAACTATTTTAGGTTGAATATCTTTGGCTCAGATGAAACTCTTTTTATGTTCGCTTTGCTCACTAACTAATGGGTCGACGCATTTTTGTTATTATCATCTTACATAGTCGACTAGCTATGCTAGAGGTTAAGTGAGGGGTTAGCTAACATTGAACCCATCTCTGTCTTCCCCTTGATTTCATCTTATTACAACTGTATCCATCATGTCTCAGATTAATAGTTTATCATGTGTGGCGTCGATTTCCTTCATATAGCTCTCTTCTGACACCAATATACTACATTTAATATATCTCCGTGAGGAAACCCTCTATTTCATCTTATCATAATGATTTACTACACATTATCTCATATCAATACTTATCTATTAGTCGTTCCTTTCCACCACCAAAGTTGCAGAAAGGATTACCCATGGGTCATCCCACTTGTTAAAAGTTATCCTTCCTAACTTTAACCCTCCAAGTGGAAGTTATACTTCCTAACTTTAACCCTCCAAGTGAGGCATCTGAGTGCTTGTTCTATAACATGGGAATCTAATTGTATGCGCTCATTTGAAAAGTATGTTGGAGTATGCGTTATATGCGTCACATGAGGATCCATTTACCCCATCCAACAGTTTTGTCCCACATCGTCCAGTGGTGGGACTTGGAGGCCCTGTGGAGGCTATATAAAGAGCCCCAAGCCTCCTGTATTAGATGAGAAAGTGCAATGCATAACACGCCCCTTTGAGGGCTTCTCCCGTGGTTTCATCCCGCTCCTCACAGAGTAGGGTTCCACGTAAATCCCGTGTGTTCTTAAGTTTTTTCTATCTTTATTTCTGATTCCGCTTCTGCTTCCTATTTTCTAACATGGTATCAGAGCGGGTCGATTCTCGAGGATTTTTTTGTCGTTTATATTATTCGAGATTCGATTGTTCTTGTTTGTTCAAGTTTTGTAAGTTCTAGGGTTTCTATTGAAACCCTATTTTATGGAATTTTGTTCATGATCGATGTTCTGAAATTCGTTGCTGCGGCTCGATCCAAGATTCAGCGAGCCCTAGTTTGAGATCTTCCAGCGGTGCTGCACGCACCCCGGATGATCCACGGCGCACCATGGGCCACCTTGCACTACCCTAGGGCTAGCAGCCCTCCTGGCGGCCCTCCGCATCTATCCACCATCGGCTTCCTCCCAGGCGATTCTTCTTCCTCGCGCGTAGCACTTTCTTCAGACCGCAGGCACTTTCTTGCCCCTCCGCATCGCCGCGAGACCCTGTTTTCCTGGCGCGCGATTCCCAGCGGCGGATGACCCCACGCGTGTCGACCCTTGATCTCCAGGCGGCTGGGCGGCACCATGCGACGCTCCAGGCCGAAGATCCCCTTGCGCGAGCCGCTCTATCGTGTCCTCTCCAGATCCTTGCAGGCGCAGGAACCTCAACCTCCGATCATCTTCCATGGCGGCAACCAAGGAAGAAATCGCCCTTCCAGGCGAATCTCGCAGGGCTCCGCAAGCCCCTTAGCCTGGCGACCTCCGCGCACAACTCCGCGCCCTCTAGATCGCCACGAAGGCCCAGGCGGGGCTCTTCCCTCTAGTGGTGCCGCTCGAATAAGAGGCGATGCTTCCCCATTTCATGCGGGCGGCGATATGCCCCTTCATATCGGGGGCGGAGGGACTTTAGGTCGAGGGTTCCCAGGCTGGGAACCCTAATAACACGGGCGTTTTAAAAAAAATCTGTGAGGGCCAATTAGACCGAGAGAATATGAAGCGTTGGTCCTGTCGAATGTTTAAAAATTTTTTTGGGGGCCGAGAGTTAAAGGGGGAGAAAAGGGAAAGTTGGGCCTGAATGGGCACATTGGTTGATTCATTAAAAAAGGCACGTACGGAAAGAAAAAAATGAGCCGTACGCAAAAAAAAGTGAAATAGCCAAAAACATTGTGATGGCTATTAAAAAAAAGGAAATAGTCAAAAAAATTTCAAAGCCGGAAAAAGAAGAAGGGTTTGATCGGCTTAAACTTAAAAGAAAAAAGGAAAAGCCGCAACGAATTTTTTGAGAATGTTCACGTTTTCTCTCCATTCTATCTTGTCTTCTCCCAACTTAGTCGATGTCAATTTTTCCGACAAGTATGGGAGAAAGGGGGAGTATTGTGTAGAGTCACAGGTCTTCTTCCAGATCCAGATTGCAAGACCATCCATATTTTTCTGACTCTACAAGCTATCTGTTTTCCATGCGCAATTCCAGACTCGACGTTCAGATTCCGAGTCCCAGTTTGATGCGTAGATTGAAACTCGACAGATTGGTCAGAGTCCAAGTTTGAGGCACTCCATGATGAGAGGCCCACATTTTCGAGTTCTTCAGAGAGAGACTCATTTTCAGACACGCACATGGATGCGATCATATTCAGATGAGCACATGTATGCCATCAGTTCAGAGGTCCCCATCCTTTCTTGTTTTGTAGGCCAGAGTTTTCATGTGAGCCATAGGGACTCTAGAGCAGAGGATCATTCCCTATGCCATGTTGGCAAGGATTTTCATGTAGTATCATACGTACACCAGAGCAGTGCACCATTCTCTGAGCCAGATGGGAGAGACCCAGTTCTCCGACGAGGAGACTTATTTCAGACTCCATTCTCCAGCGACCGTGGACTCCGACGAGGATTACACAGCCACGACCCTTTTCAGTTCGGCCCTTTTCAGAGATGGAGCACTGGAGCAGTTGTCCACATTATTGTGGCGGGCCAAAGTATTCCGATGAGGAGACTCATTTTCCAGTTGCAGTGACTCTGACAAGCGCAGTTCAGAGCACATGCTCTCCGACGAGGAGATTCAGAAGACTCATATTCCAGCCCGTTCGTCCTCCTCACCTGCACGACATGAGAAGCAACGTCCTCGACTGCAGCAATGTGCGCGTTGGGTTGATATTGTCCGTAGTGTCCTGTAGCGTTGAGTTGAGTTTCTTTCTGTTTGTCCAAGCTGAGCATTACATGCTCCAGCTTGAGGGGGAGTGTTGGAGTATGCGTTATATGCGTCACATGAGGATCCATTTACCCCATCCAACAGTTTTGTCCCACATCGTCCAGTGGTGGGACTTGGAGGCCCTGTGGAGGCTATATAAAGAGCCCCAGGCCTCCTGTATCAGATGAGAAAGTGCAATGCATAACACGCCCCTTTGAGGGCTTCTCCCGTGGTTTCATCCCGCTCCTCACGGAGTAGGGTTCCACGTAAATCCCGTGTGTTCTTAAGTTTTTTTTATCTTTATTTCCGATTCCGCTTCCGCTTCCTATTTTCTAACAAAGTACTACTACACAAAATCCATAAACTTTTACTTTGAGCTTCTTGCTGCATGTGGCCATTTTAGAAAAAGGTGCACACTTGTTGGATGACTTACAAGTTACAAGCACATAATGGGATGTGTGCATTGCTTCGATTGCTGGAGCAAGCTCGTCATATCATCTTCAATTTCAATTTATCTGACAATTAGATTTGTGCTTGTATGATTTTTTTCAAGGGTAAGTTTCTTATATAAAGTTTCACGAGCGTTTTTTTTTCTATATCTTGTTTGAAATTGGAGTTGGATTACCTTATAAAAGCATCACTGGACTGAAATCCTCTTACTGGAAGCACTATGTTCGGTGTCTGTAGTCATGATGATATGCTTTTTATTCTTTTAGGGTGTTGCAGTAGCATTACCTGTCTATTTTGCGACTGAAAGGTAGTATCTTACAGTTCATTGCTTTATTAGGAAGATTGAAGCCTTTTTTCCTTTGTTTATTTTTATTTTATATACAGTCGTTTGCATGTTACAGCAAATGGGAAGCATTTAAGCTTGCAACGCTTTCTGGTTTTGCAGAACCGCTTGGAGTTGTTATTGTAGGTATAATATCCAAGTCAAATGTATCTTATTGCACTTTCTTCCTATTTGAATGAGTACTTTGGGCTATTGATGGATCCTGCATTTTTTTCCTTTTTCTCACGAATAGCAACTTTCTGAAAATGCAATTGCAGACAAAGTTTGCACTCATATATTCTCGTAATGGGGATTGATTGTGAGATGCTTTTTTACGTAGATCACATCTCTTTCAACAACTGCTTAAAGTGCTTGAAAGGATACATACACACATCTAGTTGGGTGATATATGTGAAACCCATTTATGTGAAATAATTTTTAGAAATCAATAATTAAGTAGTGGGCTAACGATTTCGTCGAAGTTGCGTATGATAGCATCATCTCATCCCCCCTCCTCTCGATGCATATATGTAGACACACACGCAAACACACACAATACTATATACATGCCTGCACACATACCCACACATATATACACGTATGCACATACACCTAACACATGTTGAATCCTAAAATGAAAAATTATTAATTGTATTTCATGAGGGAAGGGCTCTTTGCATTTATAGGTAGAAGGGAGAAACTATAAGTATGCCCTTACAGATATAGACTTTTGAGAATGAAAGAAAAGTGTTAGAGTATGCGTTATTATCATGTAAGATAGATAAATGGATTCTTCCAAGATCCATTTACCACATCTAGGAGTTTAGTCCCATATCTACCAGCAGGGTTCAGGAAAGCGGTATGCGTATGCATTCGGACAGGTCATTGAATAACGATTAAGCGGTATCAGGGGGGCATATGCAGGGTATATGTGGTTTTACGTGGTTTCCTAATTTTTTATTTAAAAATAAATAAAAATGTAGAAATTTGACTACAACTGAACTAAACTTATGTATAATTGTGGTCCAACATAAGATATAAAAAAGATGACTTTTATTTATCTATCAATCAAATACCAACACTTCGATAGAACAATTAACAAACATAATTGTAGAGATAATTATGTAGTCGGTGTATCGTTTATGCTATTTTTATTTTCTTGGTAGCTTCTTATGTAATTTACCCATGGGTTGTCTCTATATAAGAGAGCCTAGGGTTCTATTGAATAATAGAATAACTATTTCCACCAACATGGTATCAGAGCCAAAACCCTAAAAACCCTAAACCCTTCCCACCGCCGCCGCCGTTGTCTCTCTTCTCTCTCTCCGCCCCTCCCCCCTGCTGGGCCCCCCTCTCCCACCGGGCCCTCTCTCACCTCCCGCCGGGCCCCTCCATCGCACCCTCCACCGCTGGGCCCACTCTTGCTGGCAACCCCCCTGCCGGCCCCTTCCCTTGCGGGCCTCTGCCGCAGCCGCCCCCTTCGCCATCTCAATAGATTTGAGTGCGTAAAGTCTACATATGCACTCAAATCCTATGAAGTTTATGTAGACACTTGTTTTTTGGTCTACGAATCCTAGTTCTTCGTTTCCGGCGAAATGTCAGAAAACAAAGTTGATATGCCCTCCATAGGCGCATTCAAAGGTCCCGTGCCAATAGTCAAGATGGATGGGACGGACTATGAGCTCTGGGCGATGCAATTCATGAGCCTCATGAAGTCGAACGGTAAGAAGCACATTCTTACTGAGGAAGAACACGTCATAGAAGACTGGGATCTATGCCTCCTGGGAGGCTGATGATTCATATGCCAAGGTCTGGTTCTCAGGCACGTTGTCGATGGAGATTGCTAATGATGTTCTCCATCAGCCCACCGCTAAGGCGATGTGGGACATACTAGCGACAACTTATTCACAGATGTGAAATGAGACGAAGATGTTACAGCTCCAGTACGACATATTCATCATGAAGCAGAATGGACAACCACTACATTCATTGTATACATCCCTACGGGGGATGTTTGAGAAACTCTGCAGTATTATCCCTCTCACGACCACCCCCGAGCAACAGAAGACTTTTAGGAATGCTACCATGGTGGGGGTCCTGCTTGCGACCCTTGATCTTGAATATGATGCTGCCCGATCACAGATCTTGCCGATGCTACCATTCTTCCTATGGAGGAAGTCTACTGGAGGCTTAGCCGCATCTCTGTCTCGTCCAGTACTTCTACTCCACCCTCGGCGATGGCTGCATCCCGAGGGAGAGGTGGTCTGTCTTTATTTCGTGGCCGTGGACCTCGTGGTCGAGGTGGTTGTTTTCGTCAGTCATGCACTTTTTGCCATCGCACATGCCATTCTGAGGATACATGCTATTCTAAGGACGGGTTTCCAGCATCGGAACGAGTAGCTGAGCATGTTGCATCCCTGTCAGCCTCTGCTTCGGACCAGAGGTTCGAGGAGATCGTTGCGAGATTGCGCGATATTGTGCCTCTCATATCTACAGATATTGCTGCTTCAGCGTCTGCCAGTACTTCTGCCTATGCTAGCACCTCAAGTACTGCTTGTGCTTTTCCATCATGTCATAATTCAGATATCTCAGATTGGATTATGGACTCTGGTGCAACACATCATCTTTGCCGCGACAGAGATAGACTCACGTCATACAGGGAGATTCTACCAGGATGGTCAGTGGTAATAGCCAGTGGGACTCATTCATCGATTACTGGACAAGGGGAGATTGCCTTGTCGCCTTCCATGCATTTACAGAATGTTCTATATGCCCCTGATTTTTCGACAAACTTACTGTCTATTAGTCAGATTACAAAGGATCTGCACCGTCGCGCTATATTTGACCCATCTTCTCTTATATTTCATGACATACTAACATGCATGGTGATTGGCTGTGGCTCTGAGTAGGATGATCTCTATCGTCTAGTCCAGAATTCCTATGTTGGCGTCTCCTCTTATTCAGCCGGATCAGTCTCTTCGTATACATGGCATCTATGCTTTGGTCACCTCCCGCTTCAGAAGATGCGTCATCTCTTGCCTCAGATTCTTCCGAGTTCTTCCTTTCGGTGTGAAGTATGTCAGTTGGGAAAATACCATCGAGTTAGCTTCCCTGGTCGTCAGTGTCGGAGCAGTAGCTCCCCGTTTGAATTACTTCATGTTGATATTTAAGAGAAAAATTCCTAAGAGGCGTAGTTGGAAAACAGTATTCTCCAACTAAGACAAAAGATTTTTTTTTCTTCGAATAGTGTACGCATATCGCAGACTTTCTGTGCGCTATAAGAAGATGCATTTTTTCTATGCGCTTTATCGTTAGCGCATACTTTCTGTGCGTTTTCTATCTATAACGCAGAGAATACCTGCGTTATACTCTGCTACTCGGCCAAAAAAAATAAAGGGAGGAGCCTATAGCGCATAGAATTGCTGCGCTATACTCTGCTATGCGGCCAAAAAAAATAAAGGGAGGCAGAAGCTTGGACAGAACATAACCACAACACCAAGAATTGTAATGACTATACTTCTTAATCCATAAGATATGTACAAAATTTGAAGAATGTTTGAATAGACGTCCATAAATAGTCTTCATTGCTTCCAAAATGAGTACATGAGGGGTACAATACCAAAAAGTCATTACAAAAAGACTACATCGACAAATTTTGTTTACATTACATATCTATCTCTTCCTCCTCCTTTGGTATGCAGTCCTTCCAAATCTGAGATCAAGATCATGTTGTTGTGAACTTCCAATGCCTTCGTCCTCTTCAAAGGTGGGCGCAGGTGGCGGTGTCAATGCAACATACACATGTTGAGCTTCTTCACCTCTAATGTTCCTTACAGGAGCTTGTGGAGTTGACATCTCGCCGGTTCGAGGTTCAACAGTCGGTGTGACAAACTGTGTCTCTAAAACAAAGTCAGGAACGTCATCCATATCCTGGTGTCCCTCCTCCAAGTTGTCGCCATGTGCAAAATCTTGTTGTTGTGCCTAGCCCTAGCCCGACCTCGTCCATGAGCATGTTGTTGTGCCCTAGCCCGATCTCTACCTCTTCCACGTCCTCTTCCTCTATCTTGGATGTCCTCTTGCTGCGTGTACTCCTCGTTCAAGATCATAGCATCTACAAATTGAGTTGCTAATGAACGCTCTATCTCGGCCTTGGTCTCTTGGGCTATGTCTCTATACTGGTAGTGGCCAGTATCTCTTCCTCCTAAATTCATAACAAGATCCCATCTTTGCATCTGAAATATTGGAATAAATGTGATTTTACATAATAACAAGTAAGCGAAATATATTTGCGTTATGTATACTTACATTGTAGGCTAGGATTGCACCTAATCTCCCCACGTATCTTCTGGTGATGCGGAGATACCAACCCATATAATCCGGAGTTGTGCTAACCCCAATTGATTGGTCTATGTCGAGAACTCTATCGTGTCGAGACATCCAAGCATTGATGTGGTCAACATGCTTCTCTCTCCAATCTACATCCACCTTACCCCGTAGATCGATCGCATGTAACACCTCATCAGTGTCGCAGGGAGCTGGAATACTCTGGCATCCACCGAATTGGCGTACGACACGGTCGGGAAAGTAGTATTCGACCACGTGGAAGTAAATAAGAGGTACACGTGACGTCCAAACATGCTGACCATCGAGGCAATAATGTGGCAGCCCTTCCAAGATGTCGCTCCCATACGGAATCCACAAAACCTGCACATACCAGAATTACATTACTCCATGGATAATTGAAAAGAATTAAATTTCCAAATAATTTATACCTGCTCTGGCGATTGCATATCAAATGCATCACGATATGGGCGAACAACGTGTGTTGGTTGCCGTCTATTCTCAAAGTCCGCCCTCCACCGAACACCTAATGGTCGCCCGTGCCATTGGGGCCTCAATCTAATGATAGGGGTTATATGGGGAAAGTGCTCCCACGCCCAAAGCTGTAAGAGGATAACATAACCTCCTATCTCCTCAGTTCCCATGTCTGCAGCGTAACAAAGACGCCTGTACAAATAAGCCAACGTGGCAGATCCCCAACTGAAAGTACCTGTAACATCAAGATCAGATAAAAGTAGTAATGTAATAATCGATATCAACGATCCGCTCTTGTCCGTGAATAAGACACCTCCAAGGAGCTGCAGGATGTACGCCCTGGCATGACGTATCAATGTCACCTCATCTGCATGGTCAGGCACATGTGCAAATGACTGATACAACCAACTTGCTAGCACTCTCGAGCCTTGGATCTCGTTCTCTAATGGGCGAACACTAAGTAACTGTTCGTAAACTTTTTAAAGGATGTCTGTAAGGCAGCTGCAGTGACAATATTTTTCATGGAACCGTTCTTAAAAACAATGTTGAAATTGCTAGCCACATGTCGCGAACAAAAACGCCAATGTGCAAATGGTGGTAGTAAGTCAACATCAACATCATTCATTGCAGACTTTATACCTGGATGGCGATCTGAAATAATGCAAATGGGACCTGGATGCATCCCAATAACCTTGATACGCAGTAGAGAAAGAAACCACTTCCAAGTAGGCGCAGATTCCTTGTCCACAATGGCAAAGGCAAGGGGGACAATATGGTTATCACCATCAATCCCACAAGCAATCAGTAATTTTTGTGTATATTTTCCGTACAAATGTGTACCGTCTATGCTGATCAGTGGCCTGCAATACTTGAACGCTTCAATACATGGACCAAACGCCCAAAAACATTGCTCAAATCTACGACAATGTGGCTTCCTTGGATCAGGATGGACCGTATGTGTAATAGCTATTTCTATCCCTGTAATAACAACCTTCAAAGCATGTAAGAGATGTGGCATTTCCGCATAGGATTTCTTCCATTCACCATAAATGATTGCAATCGCCTTTCGTCTCGCATCCCACATCCTTTTCTTTGTAACCAAGTACTTGTACACCTTGTAGATATGGGTCCTCAGAGTTGAAATCGAAACAATTGGGCTATCCTTCACAAAGTCAAGAACTTCTCGTACGATGAAATTGCAGTCAAGTTGGGGATGATCTTGACCAATGGATGGATTGATACATGAATGTGGATCACCAAGCTTGGATATTACCCACATCCCATCGAATCTACGGTAATGACCACGTAAAAACCACTCGCACCCATTGGAATCCATCGTGCACGAGATGGACCAAACCAATGTGGTGGATTCCTTAATAGTGAAGTTGTAATAGGAGAAAATGTGGTACCTTTTCACACAAAAAACAAGGTCATCTTTCGTTTTGAAAGTGCGACCCTTTCGCAGTTCATCAGTAATGTTGTCAATGGCACTTTCCTTTCGAAAATTGTCTTCGAAATTTGCGAGGCCGTCACCGCCTAAAACATTGAAGAAGGGTATTGAAGAGACAATTTGGGAATCATTTGTTACATCCTGGCCGACATCTTCAGCTTCATCGGTTTCATTCTCTATCTCATCATCAGTGACCTCTGGAGGACAATCATTCAGAACGCGATGCACTTCCCTCATCAGAGACTCGCCAATAAATGTTCTCTCGTCATTGTGTGCCATAATAGGTGCCTCGTCGTTAGATAGATCTGCAAATGTGGGCACCCTGTGATGTTCAAAGGCGCGCTGCTCGGTTCCGAATTCAATCAAAGATGTTTCTACAACCATCTCTACGGGAGACGACTTTGTATAAGTCTCAGCGTAAAGAAAAATATTGTCTACATCATTATCATCTGCAATGGACGTCATCACTGAACCATTTCCAATACACTGCGATATCTTCACGTTGTAAGTGTTCCTATCCAATGAAAACTTCTTACAAACCAAATCCAATAACTCGTCATACGACATGGATTTTCTCAATCGCAGGCTTCGCTTGACAGTAGAACAAGAGTCCTCATTATGACTCTTCAACTCAAACACGCAAAATATGGAATCCATTGACATCCTATAAATTATATTCACATGGTCTTAGGTCATACAAAATCACAATGTCCAACTACAAATTGATTAAGCATAAGAGATAAAGAACCCTAACTAAAAAATATCAAAACCGTTACCCTCGCAAGGCAGTGGAGGCAGCGACAGACGGGAAGAAGCTGGGCGGAGGTCGCGGGGAGGCAGCGGCAGCAGCGACGGAGAGGATGCTGGGCGGAGGTGCGGGAACGCCTGGGCGGAGGTGCGGGCTCGCTTGTGGCAGCCGCGGCGGCGAAGATGATGATCGGCGGAGCCTGGGCGGAGTTGTTCGCGCGGAGAGAAAGGAACGAAGACAGAGCGAACGAAGGGTTGCGTAAGTGACCCTTCGTTCGCTCTCTGTAATATATTTTTTCTTAAGGGTATATCGCAGGAAATGTTTGCGCTACCTGCATATCGCAGGATTTGTCTGCGTTACCTGCAGAAAACACATAGAATAGCTGCGCTATCCTATATCGCATACATTTTATGCGATATCTCTACACTATACAGAGAAAAAAAATATTGGTGGCTTATTTGAAGAATATTTTTTCTAGTGACGTTACTTAGGAATTTGCCTCTGATATTTAGGGTCCGAGCCGTGTTCCTGATCACCAGGTACTCATGTTTTATCTTGTAGTCATTGATGATATCTCTCATTTGTCGTGGGTATTTCTATTAAAGAACAAATATGAAGCAGGGGATGTTATTAGAAATCTTATAATTGAAGTGCAAAATATTTTTTCCTCTCATGTTAAATATATTCGTACGGACAATGCTTTGGAATTGTGCACTCGTTCTCTCTTACATTTCTTTTCATCAAGAGGTATTATTCATCGAACCACATGTGCTTATACATCTCAACAAAATGGAGTTGCAGAGAGAAAACATGGTCATCTCCTTGATATTACTCGTACCCTGCTTATCCAGAGTTGCGCGCCTATTTCTTTTTGGGGAGATGTTGTTCTTACAGCCTGTTACCTTGTGAATCGTATGCCGTCATCGGTACTTGGTGAGAAAATTCCTCTTTCTGTTGTTTTTCCTGACAAGGAATTATTCGCTCTTACCCCTCGTGTTTTTGGTGCTATTGCTTTTGTTCACCAATTGTCTCCTGGACTTGACAAGCTCTTACCTAGAGCTGTCAAGTGCGTCTTTGTGGGTTACTCTCGGACTCAGAAGGGACACCGTTGTTATGATCCCTCGTAAACATGAAATACTTTGTTAGTGCTTATGTTACATTTTTTGAGTCTGTTATGTACTTCTCACCTGCAGGTGACAGGCTGGCCTCATCCACATCTAATTACAAGGTTTATGTTCCTCCTCCTCCTATTCTGAGTCCACCACCGTCCATCCATGTCTCCGTTGTCACGCCAACATCATCCCCACCACCACCACCACCACTCCTGCCATCACCATCAAAACCACATGTCTCTCCATTACCTAAATATTATACTCGTCGGTCAGGTTCTGCTCATGCTGCACGTCAATTATCCAACATGCCTCAAGTATGTTCAGATGTTATTACTAATGATGGGTCGGATAGTGTGCATGTGCAGGGTTCATCATTGCAGGAGGAATGTGATCCGGTGAGTACAAAGGCTGATGAATGTCTTTATTGCTATATGGAAGCAGAAACGTACTTGTGCATCTTATCCCCTTGCTTACCAGGTTTCCTTTCATCGTCTCACAGGGGACTTTCAGAGGTTTGCTGTAGCTTTGTCTTCTGTAGAGAGTAGGATTATTATATGTGTTATGTACTGTTTAGTATTTACGTATTGTTCTCTGGACTACTCTATACTTTACCCATTAGGTCTCTCCCTATATAAGAGAGGTCAGGGTTCTCTTGAATAACAAGTTACTCATTTTCTTCCAACATGGTATCAGAGCCTAAACCCTAGGCTCATCCCACCCACCACCCGCAGCCCCCCACCCCTCCCACACCTCTCGTCGACCCCCTTCTCTCGCCGGTCTCCCGTCGCCGCCCCTCTTGCCGGTCCCCTCTTGCCGGTCCCCTCCTCTCATCGCCCCCCTCCTCTCCGTGCCCTAGCACGGACACCGCCGCCGCCGTGCCCTAGCACGGACCCCGTCGTCGTCGTGCCCTAGCACGGATCACGTCGCCGCCATGCCCTAGCCCGGTCCTCCACCGTCGCCGTGCCCTAGCCCGGCCCCCACCGCCTTCACTTCGGCCATGCCCTACTAGGCTACCGGCCCCTGCTCTAGCCGTTACCTCTGCGCATCCCATCGCTTGATCCGCTCGTCCTCCGGATCTATGGGTTTGAGTGCGTAACCTCTACATACGCTCTCAAATCCTATGCAGTCTCTGTAGACACTTGTCACTCTGTCTACAAACCCTAGTTCTTCTCCAGCGGCGATATGCCAGAATCCAAGGTGGATATGCCCTCCATAGGCGCAATCAAAGGTCCCGCGCCAATAGTGAAGATGGATGGTTCAAACTACGAGCTCTGGGCGATGCAGTTCATGAGTCTCATGAAGTCAAATGGTAAGAAGCACATTCTTACCGAGGATGAGCCATCGGAGAAGACAGGGATTTATGCCTCGTGGGAGGCTGATGATTCGTATGCCAAGGTTTGGCTGTCAGGCACACTATCGATAGAGATTGCCAATGATGTTCTCCATCAGCCCACCATCAAGGCGATGTGGGATATTCTGGCTGCAACATATTCACAAGTGCGGAATGAGACCAAGATGTTACAGCTTCAGCATGATATCTTCACAATGAAGCAGAATGACAGACCACTTCACTCTTTGTACACGTCCCTGGGAGGGATGTTTGAGAAGCTATACAACACCATTCCACTCACAGCAACCCCTGAGCAACAGAAGATATTTTGGAATGCCACCATAGTGGGCGTTCTACTTGCAGCTCTGGATCCTGAATACGAGGCTGCCCGCTCTCATATTTTGGCCGATGCAGTTATTCCTCTAATGGAGGATGTTTACCGGAGGCTCAGTCGCATATCAGTGCCTTCCAGCTCATCTACTCCACCCCCATCGGCGTGGTTCCAGAAACCATAAGGTGTCTAGACTTCACAAGGCAATTTATGGCCTTAAACAGAGTCCGAGAGCGTGGTTCCAGAAACTTTCTCATCTGATTGAAAGACAGGGGTTCAAGAGATCGAATGCAGACCATTCACTGTTTATTCAGAAGTCCTCTACAGGTACGGTTGTCATCATGGTCTATGTTGATGATATTCTGGTTACAGGAGATGATGTTCAGGGAATAGAGAGGGCAAAAGCGTTCCTATACCATCAGTTCGTCATGAAGGACCTTGGAACCCTAAGATACTTTCTGGGGTTGGAATTTGCCAGGAATGCACAGGGTCTAGTGATGACCCAAAAGAAGTACATTACAGATTTCATGACTGAAACAGGCATGGCTGGATGCAGACCATCGAGTATTCCCATGGATCCGAGCATGAAGCTGTATGATGATGACACTGCGGAAGTAGACAAGAGGAGATATAGAGAAATGGTGGGTAAGCTCCTTTATATTACAATAACTCGACCTGATATTGCCTTTGCAGTAAGCCGGGTAAGTCAATTTATGGAACAGCCAAGGCAAGTTCATATGGACGCCATATATATGATACTGAGGTATCTAAAGTCTTCTCCAGGTTCAGGGTTGCTATTCCAAAAGGGCACAAATCTATCTATTTCAGCATGTGCAGATGCCGATTATGCAGGTTGCCCTAAGGATAGAAAGTCTACCTCAGGATTTGCCATTTTTGTTGGGAGCTCTTTGGTCTATTGGAAAAGCAAGAAGCAAACCGTTGTGGCAAGGTCCAGTGCAGAATTTGAATATAGGGTCATGGCGCAAGCAAGCACGGAAATGATGTGGGTTCGATCTGTGCTAGAGGATTTACATGTAGCCGTACCTGTACCTATGCAACTTCTGTGTGACAATCAGGCAGCATTGTTTATTGCCAACAATCCAACATTCCATGAGAGAACAAAGCATATTGAAGTTGACTGCCACTACACAGAGACTTGATCCAGAGAGGCTTGATTTCTACATCTCATGTGAGCTCAGGGGATCAGATTGCTGATATACTTACCAAGCTGTTGCTCAGAGGACCCTTCCAGAGATGTTCTTCCATGTTGAGCATGATCGACATCTATGCTCCACCTTGAGGGGGAGTGTAGAGAGTTGGATTATTTTATGTGTTATGTACTGTTTATTATTTACGTATTGTTCTCTGGACTACTCTGTACTTTACCCATTAGGTCTCTCCCTATATAAGAGAGGCCAGGGTTCTCTTGAATAACAAGTTACTCATTTTCTTCCAACATCTTCTATGGAGATACCACGGAATTACCAGGATGCTTTGAAGATTGACTGCTGGCTTTCTGTTATGGAGGATTAAATGGCTGCTCTATAGTCACGGGGTACATGGAGCTTGGTTCCTGCTCCCTCAGGAGCATCAGTCGTTAGCAACAAATGGATATTCACAGTTAAGTACCACGCATATGGTAGTCTTGACCGTTACAAGGCAAGGCTAGTGGCGCGAGGCTTTACTCAGACATATGGCGTGGATTATATGGATACCTTCTCTCCAGTTGCTCGTCATTCCACTCTTCGTATTCTTTTGTCTGTTGCTGTGGTACATGACTGGCCCTTGTTTCAACTTGATGTTAAGAATGCATTCTTTTATGGCGATTTGCAGGAAGAAGTCTACATGCAGCAACCCATGGGGTTCGCTGCTGAGGGGGAGAATAATATGGTGTGTAGACTTCATAAGGCAGTATATGGACTTAAACAGAGCCTAAGGGCGTGGTTTCAGAAGCTTTCCCATCTAATTGAACAACAAGGATTCAAGAGATTAAATACGGATCACTCGTTGTTCATCCAAAAGACTCCCAGAGGTACGGTTGTCATCATGGTGTATGTTGATGATATTTTGGTTACAGGAGATGATGCTCGGGGGATAAAGATGACAAAAGCATTTTTGGGCCGTCAGTTTGTTACGAATGATCTTGGTACTCTACGATACTTTCTGGGGTTGGAGTTTGCTAGGAATGCACACGGCCTTGTGATGATCCAAAGAAAATATATTACAGATTTGCTTGTTGAAATTGGCATGGTTGGGTGTAGACCCTCGAGTACTCCTATGGATCCAAGCATGAACTTATATGATAATGATACTGAGGAAGTTGACAGGAGAAGGTATAGAGAAATGGTAGGTAAGCTTCTTTACATCAGTATAACTCGACCTGATATTGCCTTTGCAGTAAGTCGAGTGGGCCATTTCATGGAACAGTCAAGACAGATACATATGGATGCCATATATGTGATACTAAGGTATCTAAAGTCGTCTTCAGACATAGGATTGCTGTTTAGAAAGGTTACAAATTTGTCTATTTCGACATGATACTAAGGGATTATGCAGGATGCCTAAGGATCGGAAGTCTACTTCGGGCTTTGCAGTTTTTTGTGTGCAGCTCTCTGGTTTCTTGGAAAAGCAAGAAACAAACTGTTGTGGCTATATCTAGTGCTGAATCTGAATATAGGGTCATGGCACAAGCAAGTACGGAGATGATATGGGTTCGAGCTTTACTAGAAGACTTGCATATAGATGTACCTCTACCCATGCAGCTACTGTGTGATAATCAAGCTGCTTTGTTCATTGCCAATAATCCTGTCTTTCATGAAAGGGCAAAACATATTGAGGTAGACTGCCACTACATTAGAGATATGATCCAGAAGGCTTTGATTTCTACTTTAGATGTTACTTCAGGGGAGCAGACTGCCGACTTCTTCACTAAGTCATTGCTCAGAGGACCATTCCATAAGTGTTCTTCCAAGCTGAGCATGATTGATATCTGTGCTCCATCTTGAGGGGGAGTCAGAGATACTTATGTAGTCAATGTATCGTTTATGCTATTTTTATTTTCTTGGTAGCTTCTTATGTAATTTACCCATGGGTTCTCTCTATATAAGAGAGCCCAGGGTTCTATGGAATAATAGAATAACTCTTTCCACCCAAAATAGTAATTAACAACAATCACCAAAATATGTAAGAATCTGAAAGAAAACTGAAATTCAAAACAAATAACATTAGCAAAAGTACTGATTAAGATAGCATAAGAAAAATGAATTGTTCAAACTGTGGAAAGTAAAAACGAAAAGTTGTATTCCATCTAACCCTAAAGCTCTCTTATATAGGAGAAAACCTCTAAGGGTAAATTACATGAACCAAACAATAAAAATAAACAATATGGAAAAAGGACAATATAACATAAATATCTTAACACTCCCCCTCAAGCTGGAGCATATATATTTATCATGCTCAGCTTGGAAAAACAATGATGAAAAGGACCTGTAGCCAGGGCTTTAGTAAACATGTCTGCAATATGATCTCCTGACGCTACATAAGATGTTGAAATAAGCCACTTTTGGATCAAATCACGAGTGTAATGGCAGTCCACCTCAATGTGCTTTGTCCTAATGCTGGATTATTAGCTATAAACAAGGCTGCCTGATTGTCGCATTTGAGATGCATAGGAAGAGGCACTTCAATCACTAAATCAGTTAAGACAGATTTGACCCATATCATCTCCGTGCTACCTTGGGCCGTTGCCCTATATTCTGACTCTGCACTAGATCGACCAACAACGGTTTGTTTCTTACTCTTCCATGAGACAAGTGAGATACCAACAAATACAATGAAGCCTGAAGTAGACTTCCTGTCCTTAGGACACCTAGCATAATCTGCATCTGCACACCCTGTAACTGAGAGAGACGTATCTCTTCTAAACAGAAGACCTGCACCTGAAGATGACTTCATATACGTCAGGATTATGAATACTGCATCCATGTGCGCCTGCCTGGGTTGCTCCATGAACTGACTTACTCTACTCACAATGAAAGATATATCAGGCCTGGTAATGGTAACATACAATAATTTCCCTACCAGCTCTCTGTACCGTCTCTTGTCGACCTCTCAGATCCGCCATCATGGAGCTTCACATTAGGATCCATTGGGGTAGTAGCTGGTCTACATCCTGTCGTACCTGTCTCAGATAGAAGATCAGTAACATACTTCCTTTGTGTCATAACCATACCCTGTTGATTCTGTGCAAACTCCAGGCCAAGAAAGTAACGATGCGTGCCAAGGTCCTTGGTAACAAACTGCTGTCCAAGGAAATCTTTAGCTACTTGAATGCCTTATTCATCGCTGCCAGTGATAACAATGTGATCAACATAAACCAAAATGACTACAATACCTCTATGGTTTCTCTTTACAAAAAGAGTATGATCTGCAGTAGATCTGACAAACTCCTTCTGTTCAATCAATTCTGAGAGCTTCTGAAACCAAGCCCTCAGACTCTGCTTAAGACCATATATAGCCTTATGAAGACGGCATGCCATACTAGATTCCCCTCAGCAGCAAACCCAGGTGGTTCTACATGTAAATCTCTTCATGCAGATCATCATACAAGAAAGCACTTTTGACATCCAATTGGAAAAGAGGCCAATCACGTACCACCGCCACAACAATAAGAATACGCAAGGTAAAATGACGCGCCACAGGAGAAAAAGTGTCCTGATAGTCCACTCCATAGGTCTGAGTGAACCCACGAGCAACCAGCCTGGCCTTGTATCTGTCTATGGTACCATCACCCCTATGCTTCACAGTATATACCCACTTGCTGCCAACAACAGACGCACCTAGTGGAGCATGGACCACACTCCACGTACCTCGTGACTGTAAAGTTGTCATCTCCTCCTCCATAGCCAGACCCCACTGACTACTTTGCAGAGCCTCCTGATATGACCGTGGTATCTCTATAGCAGACAACCCTACAACAAAGTGATGAAAATCCTTAGATAGACGCTCCAAGGAAACATGAGAACCAATAGGGTGCATAGTGCATGCCCTTTTCTGACGTCGAATTGCAATAGGCATATCTAGATCCTCAGCAGTAGTAGAGATAGTATCTGCACTTTACACCTCAGTCTGTACATGAAAATCACTCGTGCCATTTGAAGAACTCAAATGCTCAGGATATACCTTGGGCATGCTGGATGACGGAGGAGGCGCATGAGCATGGGGCCTTCGCTAGTAGACCTGTAGAAAGAAAACAAAGGATGGTGGTGGAGGCGGTGGTGAGGTGGTGTTGATGGTGGAGGTGGTGGTGGTGGAGATGGAGTAGGAGGCATATAGATCTCTTCTCCATCCTCTGAAGGAGTAAGCCTGTCACCTGTGTGAGAAAAATACATAATAGACTCACAGAAGGTGAAATCAACACTAACATAATATCTTCGTCGAACATGGTGAAAACAACGATATCCCTTTTGGGTTTTAGAATACCCAACAAACGCACATTTGACAGCTCTGGGAGAGAGCTTGACAAGACCAGGAGAGAGCTGATGAACAAATGCAACAGAACCAAAGACACGAGGCGTAAGCGAGAAAAGATCCGTCTCGGGAAACACAATCAAGAACGGGATCTTCTCCCCAAGCACCGAAGAGAGCATATGATTCACCAGATAACAAGCAGTTAGAACCACATCTCCCCAATAGGAATGAGGAGCATGACTCTGAATCAAAAGAGTTCTGGTAACATCCAAAAGATGGCGATGTTTCCTTTCAGCCACCCCATTCTGTTGGGAAGTATATACGCATGATGTCTCTGATGCACAATATCATGAGACCTAAGAATTGAGAAAACTGAGCACTGCAAAACTCTAATGCATTATCAGAACGTATGAATTTGACTGTTGCAGAGAAAATATTCTTTATTTCATTAATAAAAGACTGAATAACATGACCAACATCGGACTTGTTCTTAAGGAGAAAAACCCAAGACAAACGAGAAAACTCATCAATTGCAACAAGATAAAATATGTATCCCTGAAGATTTGGGACACGACTAGGATCCCAAATACCGAAATGGAGCAACTCAAACAGACAATGACTTCTTGGACCCTGACGACTCTGGAAAGTGGACCGATGATGCTTCCCAAGCTGGCAAGCCTCGCACTGAATAGTGGAGCGAGGAGAAATATGGGGAAGAACATGAATCAGCTTTTGCAAAGCAAGATGACCAAATTGCAGATGCCACATATATGGAGAAACATATCTAGTGTGGATAGAAGAAGAAGCGCCAACATACGGAGGCTGTACTAGTATGTAAAGGCCCCCTTGATCACGGCCAGTTCCAATCATTCTGCCCGTGAGTATGTCTTGAAACACAAGAGTAGATGGATCAAATATTTCACGAGAATATAAATCTTTGGTTATTTGACTAATTGATAATAGATTCATAGAAAAATCAGGAGCATAGAGAATATTTAGAAGCCTCAATGTAGAAGCTAACTGCACCTCCCCCTGACCAGTGATGGGGGAATGTGTTCCATTTGCTATTACAACTGATCGTCCAGGCTTAGTAGGACGAAAAACACTAAACTTACCTCTGTCACCACAAAGATGATGAGATGCGCCGGAATCCATGATCCATTCAGATAAGTCTGCCCTGTAGCAACTAGTAAAAGCATATTCTATACCTGATGTAGACGTAGATGTTGAGGCAACAACCGCAGAGTATCCTGAAGGAGAGCTGGTGGATCCAGATGTGCTAGGCATAATCTCTCTCAGTCGTGCTACAAGCTCGTCAAACCTCTGATCAGATGCAGGAGATGAACTCCCAGTCTGCTGTGTCTGCTCTGCAACCCTGGATGACGCAGGACACCCATGCTTAGAATAGAAGGTTTCCTCATAATGGCCTGTCCTGTGGCAGAAGGTGCATGGTCGACCCCGACTGCCCCCTCCTCTGTCTCGGTTGGAGCTTCCCCGACCACGATATACTGTATGGCTGCCTCTACCACGTGAAGCCGCCATAGCTGAAGATGTATGGTGCTGTAAGGTACTCTACCAAAGGATATAGATAGTCTACTCAATCTGCGATATGCCTCCTCCATAGGAGGTATGGTAGCATCGGTGAGGATCTGGGCATGGGCAGCATCATACTCCGGATCCAGGGATGCAAGAAATACTCCAGTCATCACGGAATCTCTGTATGCCTTGAGCTGCTCAGGTGTAGTAGTCAAGGGTATGTAGCCATGTAACTTCTCAAACATACCCCTCAAAGAAGTATAGAGGGTGTGAAGAGGGCAACCATTCTGCTTCGATGTGATGATATCATGCTGGAGCTGAAGTATCTTCGAATCATTCTTTGCCAAAGAGTATGTCGCGGCAAGAATGTTCCACATAGCCTTTGCAGTAGGTTGACTCAGTATATCATTAGCTATCTCCGTAAATATCGTCTCAGATAGCCATACACGAGCATACGCATCATTCGCCTCCCATGAGGCATTTGTCCCAGTCTTGTCACGTGGCCCCTCTATCGTGAGGATGTGCTTGTTGCCATTACATTGCTTTAAACTCGTGAATTGCATGGCCCACAATTCATAGTTGATTCCATCCATTTTGACAATGGGTGTCGGACCTTTGAAGGCACCCAGGGATGGGACTTCCGCTTTGTTGTCAGACATGATGACAACTATCTTCAAGACCAGGCTAGCAACAAGAGATAACATGCGTCTACACTGACATACAGGAAGATGGTTGTGGATGTAGACTCATACCACAACCTCTTCCATCCTTCTGGAGAGTCCTTACGGTAACTAGGTTGTTTCTAGATGTTAACTTCACCCCTAGATACACAAAGTTCATGAGATGAAGCGTCAACACACCACAGCCTGCGCGCGAGGCCCCCAAATAGGTAACTTTGCACACGGGCGGCTCCGCTTGGGAGATAGGGCGGCGACGCAGGGAACAGGCAGCTCACGTGGGCGACATGGCGGCGACACACGAGTGCGATAGGGAGCACAGGGGTGAGAGGCAGCGGCGCGGGACATCAGCGGAGGTCGTAGGCGCAGGCGGAAGCGCGGGACACCGGCGGCTGCGGCAGCTGATGCGTGTGGGGCCTTTGGCAGGGCGGCTAGGGTTTTGGTGGGGGATTGGATCTTAGGGCACAGGCTCCGGTCTAGGTCCGTCGCTCTCATACCATGTGGAAGGTGAAAACGAAAAGTTGTATTCCATCTAACTCTATAGCTCTCTTATAGAGGAGAAAATCTCTAAGGGTAAATTACATAAACTAAACAATAAAAATAAACAATACGGAAAAAGGACAAAATAACATAAATATCTTAACACAAACGATAATGAGGTACAAAGTACAAAGCAATTCTAGTCTAATCATCATCAAATTCCACTGCGATATTGTCTTCATCTTCTTCTTCACTTTCTTCCTCGGATAGGAGTTCTTCCTCGTTCAAAGTCGGCAATGAGGTTGAACCAGTAGCATGCCTTTGGCTTCTTCTATGTTGCACAAAATCTTCTGCACCAGTTGCATCAGCCACTAAGTTCCACGTCAACCCTAATCCTTGGAAAACTTCATCATCTCCTTTACCTTCTTTTCCAATCCAATCTCTTAAATGAGTTCTATCATTTGTGGCAAACGGATCATTCGCTTTTTAAGACGACTATCCCTCAATTTGACGTTGAATCTGACATACACCAAGTCATTTAATTGCTTGAATTCAAGTCTATTCCCTTTCTTCTTGTGGATCTACAAAATAACCATAAATATATCATTTATCACATCATTAATGAGACACAACATATAACATGTGACACCAATCTTTTAACTTTACTGCCTCAAAAGTGCTCCAATTCCTTTCACAACCCGAGGAAGAGGCTGTCAACTTTAAAACTTTCATTTCCATTTCCTTTAAATGTGGCGTTTCCTTGCCATGCAATCCCTAGTAAAGGGTTATTTTCGAAAAATAGTTAATTAATCGTTAAACATATAATTCTATTAATTCTAATGAGAAATTATACCTGGATTGAAATTTTCATAAATGATTGACCTCTGTCTGATAGGCAAAGGTTTGCCAAATGATCCTTCTGCCCCTTCATATAAAGGCAACTCTTTCCCGGCGATGATATCTTGGTTCTTTAAATGAAGATAGAAAATATCCATACAATCCAAGAATTCCTTCAAAGCGAGGCCTTCCCTTTGGGTTTGAGCATTATCCCTATAAAAGAAATAGGGATTCAAAAAATACGCAGCAAAGTGGAGGAGGCTATCCAGTCTTCCTTTTGACTTTGAGTCAATGGCATCAACAAAATGTTTGTAAAACACTTCGACATCTTTGAAAATGCTCATGATCTCTTTTCTAGCATCTTCTAACTCACCATATATAAACCCCATTGCCGGCCTCCTATCTCCATCAACAATCCGCAGAACATGTACCAACGGAGAAAAGACCTTCAATGTCAAAGACACTTGAGTCCAAAATGAAGGACTCAAAACTATGACCGAAGCCATTTCCCCTTTCTTGATTTTGTACCATTTACAAGCTCTCCATTCATCAGAAGAAAACATAAGTCTCAACTTATCTTTCTTCTCCATCACAGACTGCAAAGTGAGATATGTGGTGGCAAATCTTGTTCTTCCCAGCCTCACTATCTCGCCCTTTTGCATAAATTATCTCATCAAGCTCAATGTTTTGGCATGACTATATATGAATACAGTCAATGTCCTTGCCTTTGTGATGGCAGTTTTCACCTTTGATTCTTTTCCAATCTCTTCTAGCATAAGGTCAATGCAATATGCTGCACAAGAACTCCAGAATAACCGTGGGTACTTGGTTCTCAAGATTCTGCCAGCAGTCATATTGGCAGATGCATTGTCTATCACCACTTGGACTACATTCTCGGGCCCAACTTCCTCAATAGACTTATCCACTAAGGAAGCAATGTACTCCGCGGTATGAGAATCTACAGACGAGTGAATTGAATTCAGAAAACTAGTTCCAAGCTCGCAATTGACACAAATATTCATTATGCTCCTTCCTCTCCTATCAGTCCATGCATTCGTCATAATGGAACATCTAGAAGTCTTCCATGTATCACGATGCGCTTGCAAGAAATCTGTTGTTTCCTTAACATGTTCCTTCAAAAGAGTTTTTGTAAGCTCATATACGTTGGAGGCTTGTATGACCTTCCATACTACCCAATTGCTTCGCACATTCGGAGACAGGAGTCACTTTTGACAACATTGAAAGCAATGCCATTGTCATAGAATACTTTGCCACAAATGAACTGACATGTGCACGTTCCTCCTTAGCAAAGGTATCTTTGATTGTGGATTGGCGGAGATTCTCTACATGATCATCTTCTGCTGAAGTTCGGGGCCTTTTCCCATCCCTCTCTTCATCAACCAAGGGTCGATTCATCTTGATGGAGACTTGCCCTTGAATGTCTTTCATCTGCATGGTTTTCTCATTCCTTTTCACTTTTATTTCCTCCATGTTCTCCATGATTTCTTTCTTCACCTCACGAGTCACTTTGGGACAAGATGCTGTATAACCTTTAATATGAGCCAAATGTTGCTTCATGCGATTGATCCCTTCGGTCACAACCTTCCGACATAATCGGTAAGTGACCATGCTAGGAGTACTCGGATTCGCTAGAAAAGCATACTTCCATCCCGGATCTCTGAATAGGAGCTTCACTTCCGCTTCCAGCTCCAGGTGTAGGAGAAGAAGCGTGTCAGATGGTAATCTGGAGGCCATAGTTGCCTAACATTCAAACATAATTATAAAACATCAACAAAAAAGATTTAATAAGCTTGTACAAATAAGAGTTTTAGGAAAATATTGTTTAAATAATTATATTATCATATTATAGATACATGCTGGAAATGTGCATTCACAATTCAGATTCTTGGTAAGAACATTTTTAAGAGCATTTTTGGTGAGAAGCTAGAAAATATTATTGAAATAAAATCTAACATTCGATCAATGAATACATGTATTTCTCAAATTATAAATCAAATATGCGAAAATCTAATTTTCCATCAGATATGGTAAAAAATTTATTCATTAAGTTACCTTCCCACGGCTAGTAGGCGGAGGAATCTCGTACGGCCCTAGGAGGCGGAGGAGGTGCAGTTGAAAGGAATCTCGCACGGACCTGTGATGCGGAGGGGGTGCAGTTGGAAGAAGGCGACGGAACTAGGAGGTAAAGGAGTTGGGAGGAGGAGGTGGAGCTGGGAAGAGGCGGAGGAGGTAGAGGAGTTGGGAGGAGGAGGCGGAGTTGGGAGGAGGCGAAGAAACTGGGAGTAGGAGGCGATGGAGGCAGCAGTTAGGAGGAGGCAGAGGAGGCGAAGGTGCTGGGAGGAGGAGGCGATGGAGGCAGCAACTAAGAGGAGGCGGAAGAGGCGAAGGTGCTGGGAGGAGGAGGCGGAGGAGCTCGGAGGAGGAGGTGATGGAGGCTTAGCATTGCAAGTTAGGGTATCAGGAGTATCATGGGTATCGAGGTAACGAGGGTTAGGGGTTAAGGGTAATTGGGTATCGGGTTATGGGCTAAGGGTAATCGGATATCAGGTTATGGGCAAGCGGATCTAGCAACCCGCCAGACCACGAAGTGGCGCTCGGTCAGCATATGTGGTGACCGCACATCCCGCATATGTAGGTTGCATATGCGCAATACCCGCATAGTGACGAGCTTCATTAATACCGTGTGCCTAAAGGCCCGTACACGCATATGCGGCTGCATATGCATCCGCTCTGACCGATTTCGTGAACAGTATCTACCAGTGGTGGGACTTGGTGGCTCTGTGGAGGCTATATAAGAAGCCCCATACTTCCTGTATCAGATGAGAAAATGCAACGCATAAATCAACCCTTTGAGGCGTTCTCCCGTGGTTTCATCCCACTCCTTAGGGAATAGGGTTCCACGTAAAAATCCCGCGTTCTTCATGTTCTTATTCTATTATTTCTGATACGCTTTTGCATTCTTTATTTTCTAACATCATATCAGACTTGGGTTCAATTCTCAAGGATGTATTTTATATTTTTGTTCAAAATTCGATTTTGGTGTTTTTATTTTGAATATCTTTTCAGGTTCACATATTGGTCAAAGATATGTTCGTATTCAAGCAATTCCAGGGTTTCATTCTAAAACCCGATTTCATATCTACGATGTTTGAGATCTCCGCCTCCATCTCCATGCTCTAGATTTTGAAGAAGTTTGTGCTATCAAGTTCAGGCTACGCGAGGGCATATATGGGATTGTTCTAGGGTTCTCGATGGAATCTCAATGCTGAAAGATCCACAAAAAAGCTGTGGAGATGATCTATCTTGTCATTCACGTCTCTAGGGTGCAGTCTCGCACACCTCCGATCTCGCGTCGCATCTCCTCGCGGCGCCCCTGTTGCACCTCCTCATGCCCTCCCTCCAAGCAACGACGAGCCTCTTGTAGCCCATTAGCTGGGGGCTCCATAGCATCGCGCCGCATCTCCAACAACATCCTCCGGGCGGAGCCCCCCATGGCAGTTCCAAGCCCTGCAACTCCTGGCGGAGGAGGTCCCCCTTTCGAACAAGACCAAGGTAGAGACATAGAACCCAATTCACAGGAGCATCCTCGAGGGGAACCTGCTCTACGGCATCGATTTTTTTACGTGGTCCTTCCTTGAAGCAGAGGAGGCGTCAACCCCTAGCAGATCGCTCTGCCTCGCATGCTCCATCAATGATGAAGGTTGCATTTCCCCCTCCGGGTGACGAAGAAGATGGTGGCGCAGCACTTTGGAATCCTCTCCTCCAAGCGGCGGCAGAAAGAGGAAAGCCCTATCGGGGGCAGTGTGTCTTCGAAATAGGGTTCCCAAGTGGGAACCCTAAATAGGGTTACGCCCCTTTGGGTGAAGGTTATTTAAAAAAAGGGGGATGAAAGAAAGGGAGAGCCCAATCTGCAAGTTAGTTTAAAAAAAATTATATTTTTTAGAGAGAGGGGAAAGAGCAGCGTGCTGGGCTGCAGTTTGTAAGCCCTATTTGGGCAAAGTTTCAAGGGTCCAATTGGACCGTGAATTTGTTTAAAAAAAGGGCGCGCACAAAAAAAGGGAAAAATCTGTACGCAAAGGAAAAAAAAGAGAAAAGAAAAGGCCGAGAAAAGAAAAATGGTGAGCGACTTATTTAAAAAGGAGATGTGATGGCTATAAAAAAGGGACATAGCCAAAGAAAAAAAGAGGGGATCGTACAAAAAATCCTTACGGAAAAAATTCAAAAAAATGTGTAAAGGCGAAAAAATTGTTATCAACTTATTTTTTTGTTTCTCTCCATGTTCATGTCTTCTCCCAGCTTTGTCGATGTCATTATTTTCCGACAAGTATGGGAGAAAGTCGGAGTATTGTGTAGAGTCATAGGTCTGATTCAGATGTCAGATTCCAAACCAACCAGATTTTTCAGACTTTATAGATGTTCAATTTCAGACTCGATGTTCAGATTTTTCCGAGTCGTCAGTTTGATTCACATGTATTTGCGATCATTTTTTGTGGTCCCTATCTTTTATTTTGGTTAAAATGTTCATGTGTTCCATAGGGACTCCGGAGTAGAGATCCCATTCCCTATGTCATGTGGGCTAGGGTTTTCATGTGATTTCGTAGGGACTCCAGAGTAGAGATCTCGTTCTTGAGCCAGTATGGGAGGGACCTAGTTCTCTGACGAGGAGACTTCTTCAGACTCCATTCTCCAGCGACCATGGACTCTGATGATGACGTATCCACAACTTTTCAATTCGGCCCTTTCAGAGATGGAACAGTTGTCCACATGTTGTGGCGGGTTAGAGTTCTCTAGGTAGAGACTCATTTTCAGTTGCAATGACTCTGACAGGCGTAGTACATAGCACATGCTTCCCAACGAGGAGATTCAGTTTGACTCACAATCCAACCCATTTGTCCTCCTCATCTGCACAACATGAGAAGCAACGTCCTCGACAACATCCGACAATTGCACGCATTGAGTTGATATTGTCTTGTATTGTGAGTTTGAGATTTCTTTCTTTTTGTCCAAGCTGAGCATTACATGCTCCAACTTGAGGGGGAGTGTTAGAGTATGCGTCATTATCATGTAAGATGAGTAAATGAATCCTTCCAATATCCATTTACCACATGCTTGAGTTTAGTCCCACATCTACCAGTGGTGGGACTTGGAGGCTCTGTGGAGAGGCTATATAAGAAGATCCCCAGACCTCCTGTATCAGATGAAAGTGCAATGCAGACATCAACCCTTTGAGGCGTTCTCTTATGGTTTCATCTCGCTCCTTAGGGGATAGGGTTCCATGTTAAAATTCTGTGTTCCATATTGTTTTATCATTATTCTCTAATTCCGCTTCCGCATTATATTTTCTAACAAAAAGAAGCGGTAAATACAAATATCAACACTCACCCTCATGCTCGAGGATAGATGTTCATCATGCTCAACTTGGAAACTCATTTTCATTTGTAGTGACTATGACATACACGGTACAGAGCACATGCTCTCTGATGAGGAGATTCAGTTTGACTCACACTCCAGCCCGTTTATCCTCCTTACGTGTACGACATGAGAAACAATGTCCTCAACAGCAGCCGACAGTTGTGCGCGTTGAGTTGATATTGTCTGTAGTATCTTGTATTGTGAGTTTGAGATTTCTTTCTGTTTGTCCAAGCTGAGCATTGCATGCTCCAGCTTGAGGGGGAGTGTTAGAGTATGCTTCATGATCATGTAAGATGGGTAAATGAATCCTTCCAAGATCCATTTACCACATATAGGAGTTTAGTCCCACATCTACCAGTGGCGGGACTTTGAGGCTATATAAGAAGCCCAGACCTCCTGTATCAGATGTGAAAGTGCAATGTATATATCAGCCCTTTGAGGCATTCTCCCGTGGTTTCATCCCTCTCCTTAGGGAGTAGGGTTCCACATTAAAATCTCGTGTTCCATATTGTTTTATCTTTATTCTCTGATTCCGCTTCTGTATTATATTTTTTAACAAAAAGAAATTGTAAATACAAATATCAACACTCACTCTCATGCTGGAGGATAGATGTTCATCTTGCTCAACTTGGAGACTCATTTTCAGTTGCAGTGACTCTTACAGACGCAATACAGAGCACATGCTCTCCGACGAGGAGATTCAGTTTGACTCACACTCCGACCCATTTGTCCTCCTCACATGTACGGCATGAGAAGCAACGTCCTTGACAACAGCTAACATTTGTGCACGTTGAGTTGATATTTTATGTAATGTCTTGTATTGTGAGTTTGAGATTTCTTTCTGTTTGACCAAGCTGAGCATTGCATGCTCCAGTTTGAGGGATAGTGTTAGAATACGCGTCATTATCATATAAGATGGGTAAATGAATCCTTCCAAGATCCATTTACCATGCGGGAGTTTAGTCCCACATCTACCGATGGTGGGACTTGGAGGCTCTATGGAGGCTATGTAAGAAGCCCTAGACCTCATATATCAGATGAGAAAGTGCAATGCATGCATCAGCCCTTTGAGGCATTCTCCCGTGGTTTCATCCCGCTCCTTACGGAGTAGGGTTCCATGTTAAAATCTTGTGTTCCATATTGTTTTATCATTATTCTCTGATTCCGCTTCCACATTATATTTTCTAACAAAAAGAAACGGTAGAGGGTAGATGTTCATCATGTTCAACATAGAAACACATTTGTTGAAGAGTGATCTGCTTAAAGGTTTTGTAAATAATTAGCAGTCTGGTTCTTTGAGGTCGTTGGCTCATTATTAAGGTATCCACTTTGTATCATATCTTGAGTGTAGTGACAACCCACTTCCACATGCTTGGTGCGCTCGTGGAAGGCTAGGTTATATGCAATAAACATAGCTGTTGAATTGTCACACATCATATATAGCCATGGGACTTGGGTCTGGTAAACGAAGATCATTCAACACATACCTAATCCATGGTAGATTAGGCCATCGCCCTATATTCAGATTTTGCTTTGGAGCTAGCTACACCTGCTTATTTCTTACTCCAAGTGACCAGATTTTGAACAATATAGGTGCTTAAGCTAATAGTGGATTTCTTATCAATTGGGCATCGATCATAGTCAGCATCTAAGTAGGTTGGAACATCCAAGGACTTACGATATACATATTTCTCTTGGGTCATTCTCGAGCTTAGATCCAAACAACTAAGGTCCCTTCGGATAATCATAATTACATTCTAGTGTATTTTCCGACTAGTAATGGTGACATATAAAAGCTTGCCAACTAGGCATCTGTATTGCCCTACATCAATGAGTTCTGGCGTGCCTTCGTAGCGAGGCATACTAGGATTCATCAAAAATTGATGTCAGTTTGGTCCTATCATTCCGTTATATTGCAATAGATCCGTGACATACTTTCTTTGGGAGAGTATCAAACCACGAGTGTCCCTGAAAACTTCAATGTATAGAAAGTAGCAACTACCAATGTCCTTTGTGACGAAATGTTTCGTAAGATATTTCTTCATCTTCGGAATTCCAAGTGTGTCATCACCAATGATAATAATATCATCAGAATACACTAGCATAGCAATAGTTCCTTTTTCTATTTTCTTGACAAATGAGGAATGATTTGCAGTAGAATGGGCGAAGCCTATCTTGGATGCTATATCTGATAACTTTTAAAACCAAGCCCTCAGACTCTATTTGAGGCCATAAATTATTAGAAGGCGGCACACTTTGTGATACTCCCCCTTGGTCTCAAACCCGAGAGGCTACTGCATATAGACTTCTTAAGAGAGATCGCCATACAAGGAGGCATTCTTTACATCAAGTTGATAGAAAGGCCATGACAATTGAACAACTGAAATAAGAATATGCATTATTGAAAGTCGTGCCACCGGAGAGATTTCCAAATAGTCTCCCACATGTCTGACTGTAGCTTGTAGCAATAAGTATGTCCTTATATCTTTCCACTAATCCATATGGAAGATGTTTGGTGTTAAAAATCCACCTACAACCCACAACTTTGGCATCCTTAGGGGGATCATCCAAGATCCATGTACATCGGTAGAGTAGAACTTGCATCTCATCAATCATACCATTATTCCACTTTGAAGCTAAGAGAGTATGCTGATGTGTTACGACAATAGTAATGGTTGAAACACCAACTATAAATGCCCGGTACTCTGGGTACAACTTCTCCATAGAGATATTGTTGGAAATAGAGTGTAGAGTGCATGCACACTTTCCTTTCCGAAGGGCAATTGGCTGATCATTATGAAGTTCACATGTTGAATGTCCTCATGGGTTGCCTGCTTATTTGTTAGAACAACATCATCACTACTTTTTTGATGACATATCGCGGGAGCTGGGGTGGATGCGATTGCTTTGGGTACCATCCTTCAAACAGAAATAAGATGAAAGGGTTTATCTTTGGAAACATCTAGAAGAACTGGAGACGGAGATGGAGGTGAAGTATCTCGATGGAATAGAGACGAAGGCAGAGACAGAGATGGCATGGGAATGAATGAGACTTCCTTACTATTTGGAGCAATTGTATTTGTATATGAGCCAAAGGTAGAGTAATATGGTTAGACTCGAAGAAGATAACATCATCACTCATATAGTATCTTAGGAAACATCTAGAAGAACTGGAGACGGAAATGGAGGTGAAGTATCTCGATGGAATAGAGACGAAGGCAGAGACAGAGATGGCATGGGAATGAATGGGACTTCCTTACTATTTGGAGCAATTGTATCTGTACATGAGCCATAGGTAGAGTAATATGGTTAGACTCGAAGAAGATAACATCATCACTCATATAGTATCTTGGGAAAATCTAGAAAAACTGGAGACGGAGGTGAAGTATCTCGATGGAATAGAGACGAAGGCAGAGACAGAGATAGCATGGGAATGAATGAGAGTTCCTTACTATTTGGAGCAATTGTATTTGTACATGAGCCTGAGGTAGAATAATATGGTTAGACTCGAAGAAGATAACATCATCACTCATATAGTATCTCCTAAGGATCAGGTCGTAAGACCTATATCCCTTTTGGGTTCATGAGTATCCCACAAAAACACATTTCACAGCTTGAGGAGCAAGTTTTTCCCGATAGATGGAATTAAGATGAACGAAGGAGGTGAACCCGAAGACCGTAGGTTGCATATGGAATATTTTCTTATCTAGAAAGAGAAGAGAACACAGGGCTTGCTCTTAAGATGGCATTCGATTGATTAAAAGTGGCAGTAAGAACAACATCACCCCAAAGGTGGTAGGGGTAGCACGTCCAAGGATGTGCCTATGTTTTCTTTTTGCAATCCTATTTTACCGGATGTGTAGGGACAAGATATTTGATGGACGATTCCTTTCTCAGTGAGAAAAGTACATAGGAAAGAATTGTAGAAGTCAAGGGTATTATCAGTGCAATAGACTTAGCTTGAAAATCAAATTTATTATTCATCTCTTGAAAGAGATTCTTTATAACGCTAGTAACTTCAAATTTTGATTTTTATGAGAAACACCCAAGACATACGAGTGAAGTCATCAACAATAAGGAAAAACAGTGTCCAGATAGATCCGGAGTCTGAATGGGCCCTTAAACATAAAAAGGACAAATTCCAAAACATATTTAGTGCTATAAGAAGAATGACTTGGAAATGTAGTTCTATGGTGTTTTCCAAGTTGACATGATTCACAAGAAAAGTGGTGGATGCGGAAATTTATGGTAGAATTCTTTGCATATTTGTCAAAGGAAGATGATCAAGATAGAGGTGTCGGATATACGCAGAAGGATTCCCAGAGGTTGCAGACAAATGACTGACAAACGAGGACTGAGTCAGATGGTAAACTCCCCCTTCTTCACGGCCACTTCCAATCACGTGTTCCGTCAGTATATCCTAAAAAATAAGAGACATTGCATCAAAGAGGTTCAACAATTAAGCTCTTTAGTAATTATTGAAACATACAATAAGCTCATAGGAAATTCGAGAGCTAAGAGGACATTGTCCAATCGAATTTGTGGAGTGACTTGAACATGTCTTTATCTAGTGATTGGTGAATGTCTCACATCTACTGCTACAATACTGTGTCCTCGTGGCACACTATAGAGAGAGGAAAAACTGCCCTTGTTGCCACATATGTCTCTAAGACCCATAATCAACAAGCCATTCAGAAAATTGATATAAATCATGGCATTCAAGGCATTTTGAGAATGTAGAAAGTGATAATGCAAAAGTGTATCAAAGATAAAGAAATATAAACATGGAAGAACATCGGGATTTTATGTGGAACCCTTCCATAAGGAGCGTGATGAAACCTCAGGAGAAGGCCTCTTAAGGGTCGGATACATTATTTTTCATTTCTCTCATCTGTTACATGTGGTGTGTGGCTTCTTATATAGCCACACTAGTAAGACCAAGTCCGTCTCAAAATAGATATGTGACTAAACCTGTGGATGCGGTAATTGGACTTGGAGGGATCCAATTGCTCATCTATGCATGTAATGCATACTCTAACGCTCCCCCTCAAGCTGGAGCTTGCATTGCTCAGCTTGGACAAATAAATAGAAATTACTCTCTTGTACAATACAATATACTACAAATAATACCAACTCAACGCAAACTCTACCGATTGCATGCTGAGGACATTGCTTCTCATGTTGTGCCAGAGGGACTGAAGGGTTGGAGTGTGAACTGAATTGGGTCTTCTGGTCGAAGAACATCCGCTCTATACTACGTCTGTTGTAGTCATTGTTAGCAGAATGAGTCTCCACCTAAAGAACTCTGACCCACAATTGCTCCATCTCTCTGAAGGGATAAATAACTAACCTCGCTAATTATCGATATGTAGATCTCTGAAGTTGGGTCTCTCTTATAGGGACCTCGAAGTGGGTTCTCTCTCAAAGGAACCTCAGAAGGATCTCATACTAGAGTTCAAAACATTGGAGAATGGAATATGAATTTCCCCTCGTCCGAGGTCTCTCCCATACTGGCTCAAAAAATTTGGGATCTCTACTCTGGAGTCCCTATGATTCCACATGAAAACCATAAGCCCGTAATGGGTCAGAGGATGATATCTCTACCATGGAGTTCCTATGGATTACATGAAAATCCTGAGTTTAAATTGTAGGTGGGGACCTCTCAAATAGCGATCGCACACATGTGCGCATCAAACTGGTAAAGCCTGAATATGTCTTGTAGAACTCTACATACTACTCATCCTTTCTCCCAAACTGGTCGGAATAGATGACATCGATCAAGTTGGGAGAAGGCATGAAGATGGGGAGAAACAAAAAAAACATAAGCCGATGTCTCTTTTTTTCGTGCTTTTTCTCTCTTTTCTTTCAAATCACTTTCCTTATTTCTTTTGCATATGATTTTTCCTTTTTTTTCTTTTTCTGTACGCACCTTTTCCAAAAAGAAATTCTTCTTCCATTTTTTATTTTTGAAGTCGCAGGGGCCTAGTTACACCATCCCCCCAAATCTATGCAGCTCTTTTTTTAAATGAAACAGATGTCTCGATTTTTTAAACTTCGACCCATATTGGCTAAGAAATTGCACTCCCATTTTTTTCGAACTGGACATTTCTTTTTGAATCAGTAAAACCCTACTTTAGGGCCCAATAGTCACAACCCCCTTTTTTCTAATTGGTAGCAGCATTAGGCCTCTAGTTTTTTTTAATAAAAAGGATAGCGGTATCAAGCCCCTATATCTCCACTGAATAGGGTTCCACGAAAAAACCCTTATGAACTGTGCACACCCACGCCTAGAGTTGGTGGCGATACCTTCGCATGGAGAAGATACATGCAAGGAGTGCCAACGTATGTTGGAGTAGCTTAGCAGCGTGAGAGTTCCCGGGGAAGGTCACGCTGCCTGGAGGAGCCTCATGCTACCTAGAGGGAGGAGATGAGGGCCTCATGTCACCTTGAGGGGCCACTTTCATTGAGGCGACACTACAGAAGAGTGCCTTGCTCCTCCTCTTGCGTTGGAGAAAAGAGCTTCGTGCCTCTTTCGAAGGGCATTTGGCGATGACTGAAGAAGTGAACATATTGGGAGATCGTCGTGGGAGAGGGAACTCCATGAATATCTTCATATAGGGTGATCACACACATGAGCTTGGAGATGCACAAAGATAATGATGGGTGTGGCTTTCGAGAACTTGTTTTTTTTCATTCTTTGAACATTGAAGGTGCCCTGCTTGGAGGTTTTCCATGGTGCACGTGATCCTATGTTTGTTGCCCCAGATGATTCCTAGATGGAACAAATGCTTGGAGGTTTTCCTGAAAGTGTTGATGATGGTTGTTGCTTTAATCAATAAACCCTTGAATCAGGCGATGATCTTCAGAACCTTGAATAATTCTGTACAAAATTATGGTTTCCACAAACCCTAGAACTTGATGCTACTGACGATCTTCAGAACATGCATGCGAATTAGGGTTTCAAGAATCCCTTGAACTGAATTTTGAACTCGAATACGTAATAAAAATCTTCGAACAAAAATCGACCGTGATGAAGAACTTCGAGCAGATCTTGGACATAATAATAATCAGAATAAATATTCAAGAATCAACCAAGAACCAAATATGCTTTGTTAATCAAATCTCGAATAAATATCAAAATTAAAGTAAAGCCTCAAGAATTGAACCCGCTCTGATACCATGTAGAAAATGATAATGCATAAGCGTATCAAAGATAAAGAAATATAATCATGGAAGAACACTGGGATTTTATGTGGAACCCTACTCCATAGGAAGTGGGATGAAACCACGGGAGAAGGCCTCCCAAGGGCCAGATAACTTGTTATTCCTTTCTCTCATCTGTTACAAGTGGTGTGGGGCTTCTTATATAGCCCCACCAGTAAGACCAAATCACACTCACAGTAGATGTGGGACTAAACATGTGGATGTGGTAATTGGACCAAAGGGATCCCATTACTTGTCTATATATGCGACACATACACTAAGTGAGAATATACCTGAAGGATTGGCAAAGGCTGCGGTTTTTGGCTCTATAGAATATGCATGTTGAGCGGAGATCCGACGGTGTTTTAGCCTTTGGATCAAATCATCATATTCTGCTCTAGATATAGCTGTTGGTTTGTCATTTGGCTGAGTTGCATATATCTAGTTTTCCATTGGTGATTTCCCACGCTTTCCCCGACAATAATGATTGGTAAATGACCAACGCATTCATAAAATGTGCATTGATGACTGACACACTAAGCTATGTCACGACTTCGGCCTCGACCATAAAAGTAACTACCATGACCTCTATCAGATGAAGCTGCTAAGGTCGAGGTAGTCTCAATTCGCTGATCAGTAGTAGTAAAGATAGATAGCCGACTTAAACGATTGTAGGCCTCGTCAATTGAAGGAATTTCAGAAGCAGTAAGCATTTGTGCTCTGGTTGCCTCATATGGTGGATCCAATTCTCCTAGAAATAAGCCAACCATGAGATGAGACCTAAAAGAACTCCGAGTTTCATGAGTGCAAACATGCATATAAGAGTTCAGTCTCTGAAAACTTGAATCCAAGGCTGAATAGTATTGGGCTAATGGATGACCATTTGTTTTCATTTAAAACATATCCACGTAGAGTTGGAAGTTCCTGGTATAGTTCTTCTCTTCAAAATATATTTGACGTAAGTTGTCCCATATGGACTTAGCAGTTTTATAGTACACATTGTTATTGGCGATATGCTACACACAACTATTCAAAATCCAAGGCTTAACCATTGCATTATCCTTTTTCCATGTTGTATACTTGTTGATTTTTTCTTTTGATTCCTCGTCGTTAATGATGTTTTCTTTATCATAACCTTCAATCCCATTCAATAGTGATTGGGACCACAACAAATAATTACCCTCATTTTATTTGGTAATGGGGCCAAAGAAGGGATTCTTCATTTCCTCTTCTTGAGTCGAAGAATCGACCACTTTAGACATAGTTTCATGAATTTGAAACCATAGACAAACAACAGATCACGACAATATTGAGATAAAATAGTGACTAATCACATCAATATGAAGTTATACTTGCATAGCAATGAGTTGCATGGTAACATGACCAAAGATATGTTCACTTGCGGTCATAATTGAGACGATAAGTACCAAAGTCAAAGAAGTTGCTATTGTTGGTGCTACGATGGAGGTGGAGGCTTGGCTAGGGTACTTTGAGACTGAAGAATGATGACAACAACTATTGTTGTTGTTGGTGCGAAGGCAACTGGGGGCGATAGGTGAGCTGCTGCTACAGGCAAGACGAGTGATGACATGGTGAGCTGCTGCTGTGAGATGGCAGAAGACGAGTTGTTGCTGCTAATGGCGAAATGGTCAGCGAGATGAGGTGCGTGGTGGCGAGATGAGGTGGCAGTGGTTTTGAGTGGTGGTAGTGATGAGGAGATGAGGGTAAGGGCCAGTATCAATGGTGAGTGGCAGCGATGAGGGTGAGGACGAGTGATGATGGTGACGATGAGGACAAATCGAGAGCGAGAGGAGTTCTAGGTCACTGAAGAGGAAGAGTCCTCTTGGGCTCTGATACCATGTAAAATACTAAAATGAAAAATAATTAATTGTATTGCATGAGAGAAGGGTCACATCCATTTATAGGTAGAAGGGAGAAACTATGAGTATGCCCTTACAGATATAGACTTCTGAGAATGAAAGAAAAGAAACGGGAAATCAAATGTTAACAACCCACATCGACACCCACATACTTATTCACATACACATATTTCATGAGAGAAGGGTCCCTTCCCTTTATAGGTAGAATGGAGAAACTATAAGTATGCCCTTACAGATATTGAATTTTGAGAATGAAAGAAAAGAAACGGTAAATACAAATGTCAACATCCCAAACACAAACATATTCACACACACATTATGGTCTGTGTGCAGATGTGGGTATGCATGCTTGTCCATATTTAAAAACATAATTCTTCAGCTTCTACTCTTTCAAATCTCTCCTTTAGGATGGACTTGTGTGTTTCCCCCTTTTTCGATTCCAAAAAACATCTCCTTTGTGTCATTTTAAACCAATTTTGAATGCCAATGAAATATCTTTTTAAGGTGTTTTTTTGAGGAAATCATGAGGTGCCCATTCTAAAGATGTACATCCTAACTCATAATTTTATTAAAAGTAAGGTACAAGAGGTTATAAAGACCATGCCTTGACTAATGCATGAGCATGCTTAATTGCATTCTTTTATATAAAATCTATGCTGCCTATTTGTAACCTAGTTTTTTGCTAGTCTGATTGCGCATGCCCTTATTGTACCATCTTCTGGACCGTTCCAATTATCACCAATAGACTCATAGAAAGAGTTTGTATTTTTGAAAAACATGTTAGTTGGACATTGTTGATAATATTTTATCTCGTTGTCTTTATTTATATTTGTTTATTTCTCCGGTCTATCTTATGTAATTTTCCCATAGAGCTTTTCTCCTATATAAGAGAGCTCTAGGGCTTTGAGGAATAGTAATTCTATTTTTCCTTTCCACATGGTATCAGAGCGATGGTCCTAGACCAGAGCATGTGCCCTAGAGGCCTACCCCCACCAAAACCCTAGTTTGGCCCACGTGTTGCCCGCGTCCGCGCCACTCGCTCTTGCGCCGCCTATGCCTACGTGTAGCCCACGCCGCTCAGTCATGCGTCGCACGCACCTACGCCGCCCACGCACCTTCGCCTGTCCTCTCTCGTCGCATCAGGTGCGGCCTGCCCGTGTGCACCACCACTTGTAAAGGATGTTGTCCCTGCCTCATGCGCCGCAATATCCCTTAGGATTCCAACGCCGTTTGTTTTGGGTGCTTAGGGTGTGATGTCATTATCTAAAACACCCTAGTTACCCAAAGGACTCTTCAGAAGAATGGAAGAGATTGAGGTATGAGTCTACAACTACAACCATCTTCTCGTATGTCAGTGTAGGCGCATGTCTTTCTTGTTGCTGACCCAGTCTTGGAAATAGTTGTCATCATGGTTGACAACAAAGCTGATGTTCCATCCTTGGCTGCCTTCAAAGGTCTAGCACCAATCGCCAAAATGGATGGAACAAAATATGAACTGTGGGCCATGCAGTTCATGAGTTTCATGCAGTGCAATTGCAAGAAGCACATCCTCACAGCGGAGGAGCCACGTGACAAGACTAGGAAAAATACCTCATGGAAGGCAGATGATGCATACACACGTGTATGGCTATCATGGACTGTGTCTACAGAGATAGCTAATGATATTTTGAGTCAGCCTACTGGAAAGGCTATGTGGGATATTCTCGCTGCTACATATTCTCCGGCGAAAAATGAGTCGAAGAAACTACAACTTCAGTACGATATCTTGACCTTGAAGAAGAATGGTCGCCCCCTTCATACCCTATACTTCGTTGAGAGGTATGTTCGAAAAGTTACATGGCTACATTCCCTTGATTGCGACGCCAGAGCAGCTCAAGGCATACAGAGAGTCTGTGATAACTGGGGTCTTTCTAGCAGCTCTTGATCCTGAGTACGATGCTGCTCGAGCCCGGATTCTTACCGATGCTACCATACCTCCAATGAAGGAGGCATATCGCAGATTGAGTAGACTACCTATATCTTCTGGTAGTATTTTACAGTCTCGGGCATCTTCAGCCATGGGTGCGTCTCGTGGTAGGGGAAGCCCTACACCATATCGTGGTAGGGAGGGCCTTAGCCGTGTCAGCAGAGGGGGTGGTCGATCCCATCAGTCGCGCACATACTGCCACAGATCAGGACCCTCTGGGTTTCCTGCTTCAGCTCGAGTTGTAGAGCAGACACAACAGGTCGGAAGTCAATCACCTATTCCGGATCAGAGATTTGATGAATTTGTGGCGCGACTTATGGAGATTATGCCTACTCTTGGGTCAACCAACTCTTCTTCAGGTCCCTCAGAGGTAGCTGCCTCAGCATCATCATTTGTATCGGGTATAGCATATGCCTTTACTAGTTGTTACAAGACAAACTTGTCAGAATGGATCATGGATTTATCAACATCCCATCATCTCTGTGGTGACAGAAGCCAGTTTAGTGATTTTCGTCCGACTCAGCCTGAACGATCTGTCGTGATAACCGATGGGACACACTCTCCCATTACCAGTCAGGGGGAGGTGCAGTTGACCCCCGCAATGATTCTTCAGAATGTCCTTTACGCTCCTAAATTTTCTATGAATTTACTATCAATTAGTCAAAATCACCAAAGATTTACACACTCGTTTCAGAATGTCCTTTATGCTCCTGAATTTTCTATGAATTTACTATCAATTAGTCAAAATCACCAAAGATTTACACTGTCGTTTCAGAATGTCCTTTATGCTCCTGAATTTTCTATGAATTTACTATCAATTAGTCAAAATCACCAAAGATTTACACTGTCGTGCCATATTTGATTCATCTGCTCTTGTGTTTTAAGATATACTTACGGGCAAGGTGATTGGATCTGGTCGTGAACAAGGAGGTCTCTATAGACTAGTGCAATCTCCTTATGCTGGTTCCTCTTCTCTTCGCACTAGATCTGTATCTCATTATATATGGCATCTTCGATTTGGTCTTCTTCCTCTGCAAAAGCTATGTCACATTCTTCCACATATTTCTCCTCGCTCTACCTTTCAGTGCCAGGCCTGCCAGCTTGGGAAGCATCATCGATCCACTTTCCAAAGTCGTCAGGGTCGGAGTAGTCATAGTCTGTTTGAGTTAATTCATTTTGATATTTGGGGTCCCAGTCGTGTCCCAGATCATCAGGGACATAGGTTTTATCTTGTTGCAGTTGATGAGTTTTCAAGGTTATCCGGGGTCTTTCTACTTAAGAACAAGTCTGGTGTTGTTCATGTTATTCAGTCCTTTATAAATGAAATAAGGAACATTTTTCGGCAAAAGTCAAGTTTATAAGTTCAGATAATGCACTAGAATTTTGCAGTACTCAGCTTTCCCAATTCCTTAGATCTCATGGTATTGTGCATCAGACACATCTTGTGTGTATTCTTCCCAACAGAATGGGGTGGCTAAACGAAAACAACGCCATCTTTTGGATGTTACCAGACTCTTTTGATTCAGAGTCATGCCCCTCATTCGTACTGAAGGGATGCGGTTCTAACTGCTTGCTATCTGGTAAATCGTATGCCCTCTTTGGTTCTGGGGGAGAAGATCCCATTGTTGATTGTGTTTACCGAGACAGATATTTTCTCTTAGGACTCGTGTTTTTGGTTCAGTAGCTTTTGTTCATCAGATATCTCCTGGCCTTGATGTGAAGATATTTGTGTTTTCATATTCCATATGTATCTATTTCTTATTATCATTTTCTGTTTTCTGCTTTATGTAATTTACCCATAGGCCTCTCTACTATATAAGAGAGCCTAGGGTTCTCAGAAATAACAAGTGCTCTTATTTTCTCCAACATGGTATCAAAGCGGCGGTCCTAGACCGGAGCTCTCGATTCCCAAGAAACCCTAACCCCACCTCCAACCCTCTCGAGCGCCGCACCTCCTCTCCGGCGCCGCCTCTTCGGCTCGTGCGCACGCACTTGCTTTCTCATCGGCGCCGCTGCCTTGCGCCGCCGCAAGGTTACCGCGCAAGCCTCCCGCGCGCTCCCGCACAGAGCGCCTACCCTCGCATATACCACGCACGTCGCGCGCTTGCTTTGTGCGCACAACGCACCTGCTTTCGTGCGCACCGCACGCACGTCCTTGCGCGCACCGCGACTTGCGTGCACCGCGCGTTCTGCGTGCACAGAGCGTTCGACTTGTGTGCACCGCGCGTATCGCGTGCTATCCCGCACGCGTGTACCGCCTCGGCTTCGTCAGTTGGTTGATGGGTTGGTGTGCATGAGTCTACACGTGCACCCAAACCCATATATGTTTGTGTAGACACACAAACCTTTATTTCTCGCACCCGTAGTAGTCTTCTTTCGGCAAGATGTCTGAGAACAAGGTTGATGTACCCGCTACTAGCGCATTCAGAGGTCCAGCACTATTGTGAAAATGGACAAGACAAATTATGAGCTCTGGGCCATGCAGTTCATGAGCCTGATGAAGTCGAATGGTAAGAAACATATTCTTACCGAAGATGAGCCGGTGGAGAAGACTGGGGTGCATGCCTCGTGGGAGGCAGATGATGCGTATGCCAAAGTTTGGCTATCTGGGACGTTGACGATAGAGATCGCCAATGATTTACTACATAAGCCCACGGCTAAGGCTATGTGGGATATTCTAGCGGTGACATATTCACAGGCGCGGAACGAGACCAAGATACTTCAGCTGTAACATGATATTTTTACAGTCAAGCAGAATGGGCGCCCTCTTCACTCACTGTACACTTCCCTAAGTGGGATGTTTGAGAAGCTCCATAGCTTCATGCCATTGACAGCCACTCCAGAACAGCAGAAGACGTACAGGTACGCTACCATGGTAGGTGTATTCCTGGCTACCCTTGATCCAGAGTATGATGCTGCCCGGTCTCAGATTCTAGCTGACGCTACTATTCCTCCAATGGAGGAAGCTTTTCGTCGACTGAGTCGAATCACTGTTCCTAGCTCGACTGCCAGTCAGACACCTTCAGCGATGGCAGCCTCCAGGGGTAGAGGTGGCTCCTCTACCTTTCGTGGTCGTGGCCCCCGGGGTCGTGGCCCCCGTGGTCGTGGCGGTCGGATTCGTCAACCATGCAGTTACTGTCGTCGACCTGGCTACTCTGGAGACACATGCTACTCAAAGCATGGCTTTCCTGCATCAGCTCGGGTAGCAGAACAGGTTGAGTCTCCTGCACCTTCCTCATTGGACTAACGATTTGATGATCTTGTTGCCAGACTGCGGAATATTATGCCTCCTGATACAACTCCTGAAGGTCAGTCAGAAGTGGCCGCCTCTGCATCTGCCTGTTCATCTGCCAGTTCACCTGCCACGGCCAGTACGCCAGGTAGCTCTCATGCTCTCACATCTTGCGATGGATCTATGATTACGAACTGGATTATGGACACTGGAGCGACACATCATCTCTGTGGGGAAAAAGAACAGCTCACGTCATATAGACCTGTTTCTTCAGGACGAACGGTGGTGATAGACAATAGGACACATTCCCCGATCACAGGACAGGGGGAGATTAATTTAACACCTTCATTAAGATTGTAGAATGTGTTATATGCTCATGATTTTCTCTATGAACTTGCTGTCCATTAGTCAGATTACAAAGGATTTAAACTGTCGAGCTATTTTTTTTGACTCATCTTCTCTTGTTTTTCAGGACATACCCTCGGGCAACGTGATTGACTATGGCTGTGAGAAGAATGGTCTCTATCGTCTGATCCATACTCCTTATGTCGGTGCATCTCTCTAGTCTACAGGATCCGACTCCATATATCTGGCATCTCCGGTTTGGTCACCTCCCTCTTTAGAAAATGCGTCGTGTTTTGCCCCAGATTTCTCCGAATTCGTCCTTCCAATGTGAAGTGTGTCAGTTGGGAAAGCATCATAGGTCCACTTTCCCGAGTCGTCAAAGTCGGAGCAGTAGCTCCTTGTTCGAGTTAGTCCACATTGATATTTGGGGTCCAAGTCGTGTTCCTGACCACCAGGGACACAGATTCTATCTGGTTGCCGTAGATGATTTTTCTCGCTTGTCTTGGGTGTTTTTATTGAAGAATAAATCTAAAGCAGGAGATGTGATTCAAATTTTTATCAATGAAGTTAAAAATGTTTTCTCTTCTTCTGTGAAAATTGTGCGTTCTGACAATGCATTGGAGTTTTGTACTAGAACTCTGTCCTTGTTCTTTTCCTCTCGTGGCATAATTCATCAAACTTCATGTGCTTACACGTCACAACAAAATGGTGTTGCAGAACGGAAACATCGACATCTATTGGATATCACTAGAACCCTACTTATTCAGAGTCTTGCTCCACGCTCGTTCTAGGGTGATGCGATTCTCACAGCTTGCTACTTAGTAAATCGCATGCCCTCATCTGTCTTGGGTGAGAAATCTCCTCTCTCTCTAGCCTTTCCTGAGAAGGAGTTGTTCTCATTTCCACCTCGTGTCTTTGGCTCTGTTGGTTTTGTCCATCAGTTGGGACCAGGCCTTGATAAGCTCTCTCCCCGGGCTATCAAATGTGTGTTTGTAGGATACTCCAGGACACAGAAGGGGTATCGTTGCTTCGATCCGCTGAGTCGAAAATATTTTGTTAGCGCGGATGTCACATTCTTTGAATCTGTGATGTTTTTCTCGCCTACAGGTGACAAACTGACTACTTCTCTTAATGATACTGAGGTACTCATGTCACCACCTCGCATGAGTCAGTTACCGTCGGTGCCATCTCCACCACCATCCCCTGTCATACCTTCACCTCCACCTTTACCATCTCCAGTGACCATTGTTCCCCCACTACCAAAGCATTATACTCTCCGGTCCTCCTCTGCTCAAGGTCATGGCCAGTCATCCAGCAGCCCTCAGGTTGGTTCCGATAACTTGATTTCTAACGATGAGTCTGAGGATCTCTTGATACAGGGTACACAGCAGGATGCGGCTAATGGAGATTTGGATGTGCCTATAGCTATTAGAAAGCAGAGGCGTACTTGTGCTTCCTACCCCCTTGCTTCTCAGGTCTCCTTTCATCATCTTACAGGCGATTTCCAGAGATCTGCATCAGCTCTATCTGCCGTAGAAATTCCACGCAACTATCAGGAGGCACTACAAGATAGCAAGTGGCGTCTTGCTATGGAAGAAGAAATGGCCGCATTGCAGTCCCGTGGCACTTGGACACTTGTTCCTCATCCGTCCGGAGCGTCTATTGTTAGCTGCAAATGGGTCTTTACTGTTAAATATCATGCAGATGGCAGCCTTGATCGGTACAAGGCACGGCTCGTGGCGCGTGGTTTTACTCAGACCTATGGAGTTGATTACTTGGACACGTTTTTCCCAGTTGCTCGACATTCTACTTTACGTGTCCTTTCAGTCGCTGTAGCACGTGATTGGCCGCTATTCCAGCTAGATGTGAAAAATGCGTTTTTGTATGGAGATCTACAAGAGGAAGGTTATATGCAGCAACCTCCTGGGTTTGCTGCTGAGGGGGAGTGTAAGCAAGTTTGTAGACTCCGTAAGGCAATATATGGCCTTAAACAGAGTCCAAGAGCGTGGTTTCAAAAGCTTTCAGACCTGATTGAACGACAGGGATTCAAGCGGTCAAATGCAGACCATTCACTGTTTGTGCAGAAGACGTCTAGAGGTACTGTGGCTATCATGGTGTATGTTGATGATATTGTTGTTACAGGAGATGATCCGTAGGGAATCAAGATGGCGAAAGATTTTCTGGGCAGTAAATTTGTCATTAAGGATCTGGGCACCCTAAGGTATTTCTTGGGGTTGGAATTTGCTAGGAATGCACAGGGTCTAGTGATGACCCAAAGGAAGTATGTTACAGATATGCTTGCAGAGACGGGCATGATTGGATGTCGGCCATCCACGACTCCTATGGATCCTAGCATGAAGCTATACGATGATGATACAGATGAAGTTGATAAGTGGAGATACAGAGAGATGGTTGGAAAACTCATTTATGTTACAATTACCAAGCCAGATATTGCATTTGCAGTGAGTCGAGTGAGTCAATTCATGGAGCAACCTCGACAGGTACATATGGATGCAATACACATGATATTGAGATATTTAAAATCATCTCCAGGCTCAGGATTGCTATTCAAGAAAGGAGACACACTCTCTGTATACGCATATGCTAACGCGGATTATGCAGGTTGTCCTAAGGATAGGAAATCAACTTCGGGCTTTGCAATATTTGTTGGCACTTCTCTCGTTTCTTGGAAAAGTAAGAAACAAACTGTTGTAGCAAGATCAAGTGCCGAATCCGAATACAGGGCTATGGCCCAAGCAAGTACAGAAATGATGTGGGTTCGAGCAGTGCTATGCGATCTACATGTAGAGGTTCCTATACCTATGGAGTTACACTGTGATAACCAGGCTGCTCTATTCATTGCAAACAATCCTGCGTTCCATGAGAGAACAAAACATATTGAGGTAGACTACCATTACACCAGAGACATGATTCAGAAGGGCCTGATTTCTACTTCCCATGTCAGCTCTGGAGAGCAAACCGCGGACATCTTCACCAAGACACTGCCCAGAGGATCTTTTCAGAAGTGTTCATCCAAGCTGAGCATGATTGACATCTATGCTCTAGCTTGAGGGGGAGTGTGAAGATATTTGTGTTTTCATATTCCATATGTATCTATTTCTTATTATCATTTTCTGTTTTCTGCTTTATGTAATTTACCCATAGGCCTCTCTACTATATAAGAGAGCCTAGGGTTCTCAGAAATAACAAGTGCTCTTATTTTCTCCAACACTTGACAAGCTCTCTCCCAGGGCTGTCAAATGTGTGTTTGTTGGATATTTCAAGACTCAACAGGGATATCAGTGCTTCGACCCTGTTCGACGAAGGTACTATGTTAGTAATGATGTCACCTTCTTTGAGTCCATTATGTATTTTTCTCCCACAGGTGACAAGCTCATTCCTTTAGTGGATGAAGAAGAGGTATATATGACTCTACCTCCGATCTCCATTACACCATCTTCACCAAAGTCTACTACAACGCAACCACCGCCACCTCCACCACCATCTCCACCGCCACCTACTTTCTATCTGCAGATTTACCAGCGATGGCCCCATGCTCATCTACCTCCTCCATCATCCAACATGCCCAATGTATGTTATGGACATTTGAGTTCTTCTAATGGCACTGGTGATTTGCATGTACAGACTGACGTATAAGATGTCTTGGATGATATACCTTCTACATGTGATGAGGACCTGGACGTACCTATTGCTCTATGGAGGCAGAGGTGGACATGCACTATGCATCCTATTGCTTCCCATGTTTCCTTGGACCGTCTTTCCAAGGATTTTCAGAAATTTGTTGTGGGACTATCTGTTGTGGAAATACCACAGACCTATGAGGAGGCGCTGCAGAGTAGCCAATGGCGTTTGGCTATGGAGGAGATGGCAGCTTTACAGTCCCATGGTACATGGAGTATTGTAAGGGCTCCACCATGCGTGTCTGTTATTGGCAGCAAGTGGGTGTTTACTGTGAAACACCGAGCTGATGGCACTATGGATAGATATAAGGCCAGATTGGTTGCTCGTGGATTCATCCAAACCTATAGGGTGGATTACCAGTGCACTTTTTCTCCTGTTGCGCGTCACTCTACACTGAGGATTCTTGTTGTTGTTGATGTGGTACGTGACTGGCCGCTTTTCCAATTAGATGTGAAGAATGCATTCTTGTATGGCAATCTGTAGGAGGAAGTTTACATGCAGCAACCACTAGGGTTTACTGCTGAGGGGGAGTCCAGTATGGTGTGTCATCTTCACAAGGTCATATATGGTCTTAAGCAGAGTCCGAGGGCTTGGTTTCAGAAGCTCTCAGAGTTGATTAAACAGATGGGTTTGGCAGATCCATTGCAGATCATTCTCTTTTTGTTAAGAGAACTCAGAGTGGTACCGTTGTAGTTCTGGTTTATGTTGATGACATCATTGTTACTGGCAGCGATGAACATGGCATTCATACAGCTAAGGATTTCCTTGGACAACAGTTTGTGACCAAGGACCTTGGCACACTACCTTACTTCCATGGCTTAGAGTTTGCACGAAATCAGAAGGGTATGGTTATGATGCAAAGGAAGTATGAACTGACCTTCTATCTGAGACAGACATGATAGGATGCAGACATGCCACTACACCAATGGATCCCAATGCTAGGCTTTATGATGATGACTCTGAAGAGGTGGATAAAAGAAGATACAGAGAACTGGTGGGGGAGTTGTTATATGTCACTATTACCAGGCCTGATATATCATTTGTTGTGAGTAGAGTCAGACAGTTTATGGAGCAACTTAGACAAGTTCATATGGATGTAGTTTCCATGATTTTGAGATATCTGAAATCTTCTCCAGGTGCAGGTCTTCTTTTCAGAAGAGATACATCTCTCACAGTTTCTGGTTGTGCAGATGCAAATTATGCTGGGTATCCTAAGGACATGAAGTCCACCTCAGGCTTCACTGTGTTAGTTGGTAGCTCACTGGTTTCATGGAAAAGTAAGAAACAAATAATTGTTGCTCGATCCAACGCTAAATCAGAATATAGGGCTATGACCCGAGGGAGTACAGAAATGATGTGGGTCAAGTCTGTCCTGACTGACCTAACTATTGATGTGCCTCTTTTTACGCACCTCAAATGTGATAACCGGGCAGCACTGTTCATAACTAACAATCTAGTTTTTCACGAGAAAACAAAACACATTGAAGTAGATTGTCACTACACGTGATTTGATCCAAAAGGGGCTGATTTCCACTTCTCATGTTGCTTCAGGCGATCATATTGCAGACATGTTTACCAAAGCTCTTGCAAGGGGTCCTTCTCACCGCTGTTCCAAGCTGAGCATGATAGACATATATGCTCAACCTTAAGGGGGAGTGTTGAGATTATTTTATCTCATTGTCTTTATTTATATTTATTTATTTCTCCGATCTATCTTATGTAATTTTCCCGTAGAGTTTTTCTCCTATATAAGAGAGCTCTAGGGCTTTGATGGATAGTAATCATATTTTTCCCTTCCACAGACATGCCTCTTCTAAACACGCCTCGAGAAATCACAACAACAACAAAGCCTTGTTCCACATTAAGTAGGGTCGGCTACACGGATTCTTTACCTCCATTCAAATTTATCTTGGATCATTCTTGAGCTTAGATCCAAAAAATAAGATCCTTTTCGAATAGCCTCATTCCAACACTTCATGGGACTTCCTCGCCCTTTCTTAACCGATTCAACATCACAAATCTTGCATCTTCTAATTAATGCAATGCCTCAAGAAAGCACAAATAAAGAAAATGTGATCGATGTCCTCCTTACAATACAAGCGTATAGTGTCTGCATATCAGAACCAACATGCCCTCCTCTCACCAGTCTTCATGTACCCTTTCTTAAGAAGACAACAGAAGACCTTGACACGTAAAGGTACCTTCCACATCCATATACATTCATACTCCTGCGCTTAACTGCTTAGGACAAACAGAGTGGACGAGCACATGTCCTTAAAAGCTTTCTTCATTGAGAAATGCCCATCTTGTCATATTTATGAATACATTCCACTTGTCGGAGGGCCCATCTCAACAATGGAACCTGAAAGAAGCAAGAAATCATATAGCCTTTTAGTTAAGAGATTCATCATGCATTATTTGACCCAACGTCCGAGAGTATGGTATCACAACTCACCAATAGAGTGAACAAGGACAAGAAATGGTTGCAAAATAATTACCTCCTTCATCCAGTCATCTATCCAGAAGCAAAATCTCTTCTAGTCACTAACTTGGCCTTAGAATTTGGATCACCTCGAGCAACACATATTAAATACCCCTCTAGAAGGTGGAAGGTAATGCAATGATTTGTAGCTACGTAAAAAGATCCATCATGACCCAATATGTCAACCATGCCCACACAAGCCTAGAGAGAAAGCCAATATAAGCATCTTAAAGTCACACAGACCACATCATGATCAATGCTTTTTTTGTTTCCTTCAGCATATGCTTTCTTGTACCAATTATGTCCATTGTCCGTATAACATATTTCCAGTCCACAAACAAGATACCAGATTTTTTGCTAATGATCACAAGAATAATGCAAGACAGTTCTGGGGGGTGGTCGAAGGTAGGCGACGGAGTACGGCATGGGCGGGGATCCTCGGGCCCTTCTCGGCAACGGAAGGGGGGTCAGCCCAGTCTTTTGGGACCGATGCTTCTGATGTGGCAGATGGGGGCATCATGCAGTGGATCGCAGGGATCTCGTTCGGTGCTTCGGGTGTGGGGGAAGCAGCCATGTTGTCCGAAGAGGGGTTCCCATTTTGCGAAAGAGGAAGGGAGGGGCATTGTTGGGGCGAAGTCGGATCGGATATTGGTGGGGGTATGCTGGAGAAAGGGGAGGAGCTAGGTCGACTGCCTAGGAGTGATTCTGACGTGAGACATTTCGATTTCTACATGAATATTATAACCTGCAATGTTAAAGGACTCGGGAGGTCGGAAAAAAGGTTGACATTGCAGACTCTCTTTTGTGAAGCAAAGGAGGATATACTACTGTTACAGGAGACTAAGATGACACATGCAATGAATGAAATTTGTCAATTTATAGGCGAAACATATTTAAGTGAATTCAGGGCCTTACCCTCAATTGGGGCTTCGGGCGGGCTTATCACTGGATGGAATGATAATAAGTTTGCTCTTGAGGAAGCGATTTTTTATAGACGATATATAACTGATAACCAAAAATTCGGAGGGTCTACGAAATCTGACAAATCAGATTCGAAATCGTTGAGCGACCACTCACAAAATTCGCAAATTAATCAAGAATCGAATCTACAAGTAAAAGATCAAGCAATCAAGTATAAAATACGAGTTAAAAATTTATTATAACTATACAAAAGATGTGTATAGCTATAAGTATGTGTAGAGTGTCGAACACATGGAACAAACTGTATAGATTGAGAAATTAATACTAATTATTGCTAAATAATATCAATTTCTTGTATATTTTCTTTTTTACTTTTTTATTTTTAATTGTTTTGTGGTATTTAAATTATATGTATTTTTTTATGTATTTTTAATCTTGAAAATGTTTTTATTAATTTTAAATAAAATATAAAATATAGATGATAATAATAAATATAAATATATATAGAGAGAGATAAAAGAAAGATAATTTTTTGGATTTCATAAATAGGTCAAATAAAATAATTTACAAAATTTTTTTGTATTTTTATAGAGTTTTTATATTTTTTATGGATATTTAAAATAAGAAATAAGCAAAATAGTGAATATATATTAAATAACCTATATTATTTTGGGTTTAATAATATAAATAAGTCCAAAATCAATCCCAAATTATTTTTAATTTATACTGTATATAATAAAGAAAAATCTGAAACAAAAAAACATATTTTAGATTTTTCAAGAATTTTTGCATTTTTATGAGATTTTTAGGGTTTTGTGGTTTTTATGTTTTGTATTTCTTTAAATATTTTTGGATAGATGATAAAATATGGTAAAATCTAGATGATAAATTTTTTGAATTTTTGGGTGAATATTTTAATTTTTAAGGATTTTTAAATTCTAAATAGGAGAAAATGCAAGATTCCTAATTTTTAATAAATAGGAAAAATAGAGTTAAATGCCCAGTGAAAAATATGTGTTAAGTTATGTTCCCAGGCATCTACCCTAATTTCCCTAGAATTTTATAGCCTACAGGAAGCATTTAATAAAAATAAAATACACAAAATAGAAATATACCGCAGAATAAGACCTGATATCAACTTCTAAAAATATTTTATGCATTTAATAACATGGCTAAGGACACCAGGGGCATGCACGTAAAATGTTCAATAATAAAATGCGGAATGGGAGCCTGCTTCATGAAGCAGGGAGGCTCCCTCGTGCTCTGATCTAGACCGTCGATTGGGACGAGTTCGAGCCGTTGATCTCCAAAAGTAAAAGCCATTCTGCAGCTTCTTTCTCCGGCAGGTTCCTTCCCCTGTACTCCTTCTCACACCCTCCCCCCCTTCGTGCCCCCAAGCATCTCCCCCGGTCACACTCGCCCGCCCTCCCCCGTGCAGCCCTCAACTCCTCCTACAGTTACGCTTGCACCCTCCATCCTCCCTAGCGCGACCCCCAGCTCCTTCTCCAGTTCCTACACGCCGCCCCCAGCTCCTCCCTAGGTCCCATGCACTGCCCCCGGTTTCTCTCTCCCTTTGTCCCCAACCTATTCCCTCGTTTGGGTTCAACCTTAAGCCATTCTCTCTCTCTCTCTCTCTCTCTCTTGTGTGCCCTTCTTGCTCGTACTGCCACATTGTTGCTCATTTGTGTATATTGGGTTGAATTTTTTGTATGCCTTCTGTATATATGATATTCGATATGTTCAAATTTGTCAATAATCATATGCCACTAATCTTATATGCCCAAAATTATCAATGAATCGAATGCTTTCATTCATATTTGATACTACGTATCAAATCCTTCCAAAAGTTTTTGGGCTAGACATTCTTTAATCCAAATCTCTTTTATGTTATGTCTTTCAATGCGGCATCAAAAACAATAATCTTGGTACATATTGTTCTAACTTCACTACAATCCAAAATTCTATCTTTTACATTCCAAATGTTGCTTAAACTCGATCCACATTAGCATTCTTAAAGCTAGTAATTAGCCCTCGATTGATTATCAAAACGAGAGCAAAGAAGACTACTTCACCGAGCTGCTTTATTCTCCTTCTCAATCTTCAATGGCTCTCGATGATTATCAAATGATTAGAACTTTTCACACACAAAAGTTAAAAATGTTGATCTCCTTCACAGTCATCAATGCAGCCTCTGAGCCACCATCAAAAAAAATATAAAGTGTGTAATGTGGTCACAAAAGGTAAAAATGTTGATCTCCTTCACAGCCATCAATGCAGCCTCCGAGCCTTCAATTTCCAATTCCTATTACGATGAAAAACTTAAGATCCATTGTCTACAAGCATGACAATCATGACATGTTTCGATTAGAGGTTGTCACGACCTAACAATTATGTTACACATATTAACTATGGAATGTTCTCTTATGAGTACTTTGTGATAATCTATTAAATTTGAAACCTTAGGAAAACAATTGTTGATAAAGCACAATCACATGCTTTTCATGATTTCACTACAAAGAAAATTATTCAGAAAGATAAATACAGTCATTCATATGCCATAAGAAGCGAAAAATAGAGTAACATTCGAGAACTTATCCATGATAAGTGATATGGCAATATATAACATATCTACAAACATGCCCACGCAAGATTTTGAATATGAATAATTGATTTCACAAATAATTCAAGAAATTCAGTCGCAGAAAGTCCTTAGAGATGATTCAATAGGAACTCCCCAATTCACCACTCAAACAAATGATTTAAAAAAAGATAAACGGTTGTTTCACAAAAGTATAAATACATTGATCTAAACAGAAAATGAAAGTGCTAATCACTTAGCACTCCAATGGTGAATGTCTCATCCAACTTCTTGCCCATTTCGATGACCCAATCCAGATCCCCACACATTTCAAGATCTCGAATCAGATTACCATAGAACTGACCAGGAGGCCTAAGTCCTCCATCAAGATGGCCTTTGATCACATCAAATGTGCAAGTGTTCATACCTATAACCATCCAGGAGAAAAGCCGCGACATTGAACTTCTTAAGAAACATCTATGCATCGTCCAATCACTTATCGGGCCCAATCCATTGACTAGATTGCAAAAGATGCGAGGACATGGTTTCACACTCCTCACTTCCACCTCAGTGAAAATGGCCAACGCCTGCTCCATCTTCCTACACTTTTAGGAGGTGTGGATCAGGATTCCATAAGTGACATGATCGAGATTGAATCCATCGTTCATCATTTCTTGGTAAACCCGAGTAAACTCGGAGGTAAGCATAAGTTGTCCCCATCCTTACAACAACTGTGTAAGGTTAGCAAACCCAGTGCAAATGTCTTCCTCTTCCTAGTGAGGTAGTCGCGTTTCTGCTTTTTACTAATATTTCTCAACATGCAAATGGTGTCCATCAACCAGTTGAAGTCAGAAATCTTGGCAGTGAATCCATAGTTCTCCAACTTATCAAATGTCTCGATTGCTTCCTTTATCTTCTTGGCCCTCATGTATCTACGCACGTCTTACCTATCTAGAGGAGGGCAGTTTGTGTTAGTGAAGGGGGTCCTCTCAGCTAACATTTCCTTCATTTCTTCTCATATCCTGCTGGAGACAGTGTTGTTAAAAGCGATAGGCGCTCCAAGGCGTTTGGGGTGCAAAATGCCTGAGGTGCTAGGCGCTCACCTAGGCTCTCGCCTAAGAAAAGCAAGGCGCCTTATATAAAAATAAATAAATTATGCGTGAGTCTAAATAATATGTGCGCATACACACATGTATGTATATGTGTAATTATAAATGTATGTATGCATGCCTTATATTTCAATCTAACACCAACCCAATATATTTGTGGATGTGTTCGGATGTGAGCATATAAATGTCTACGTGTATATGTGTATACATATGTATGTGTAATTGTAAATATATGTATGTATAACTTATATTTCAATCTAAGACCAATCCACTATATTGTAGGTTACAAGCGTGTATATAAATGTGTACGTGTACATTTGTATATGTATACTTATATGTGTATGTATATGTATGTGCGTGTATGTATATGCTATCACCAAATTTTATTTTACGATTAATCCACTATTTATTAATATGTGTAGTAATGTATGCCTTTACTAGTGTATTTATGTGTGTGTATTAAATATTTGTATTTATGTATGTATTCACATGTACATGTGTCTGTATGTGTAGATATTTGTATACATGTGTATGTGTCATTGTATAAGTGTACGTGCATGCCTATGTATACATGTGTGTATCGCTATTTATACATGTGTGTTTTGTCTATTTATATGTATATGTATGTATTCATAGTACTACAAACTAATATGTATAGTTTTTTAGTCAAAAGTATATGTAATATTTAGAATTAAAATATGAATGTCATGTATACATATATGTAATGGAAGTGTGGGTAAACTACATATACATGTGCGTGCATATATAAGTATGCGTGTTACTGATACTTAGAACTAATATATATCTAATGTAAAAACCTAATCATGGATAAAAATCTAACGAAGAAGGCAAAAAGCCTTATTTTTTACATAGGCGCTTGCCTTGAGCACCCAAAGCCTCAAGCCAGGCGCTCGCCTGAGCGACGCTTGAGACAAAACGCCTCTCCTGGAGGGAGGCAAGGCGCTAGGACCTTGCCTCGCCTCGCCTGGGCGCCTAGGCGAGCGCTCGGAGGGCTTTTGACAACACTGGCTGAAGATGGTCTAAACGCGGGTGGAAAGTTTAATGCAATGATTATTCTTCTCAAGGCCTCAAATGTCGGATTTCGGTTTCGTTTCGGTAAGACCGAAAAAGGAATTTCGGTGAAATGGCTGGAAATTGGGGAAATGACTTGAAAACTCATTTTTTTTCAAATGTAAGATTTCTAATGTTGTTTAATCAATAAAAGAGATAGAAATACAAGTTCTTTTACTTATAATAAGATGTTATAATAATTAATGCCTTAAATAATGGTTTCGATTTCCATATCGATGACCTTGCAGAGTGAAATTTCAGTACACAAACTTAAAATTTGGCATTTACTTTTTCTGTCAATTCTCAAAAGAACGATAATACTTTTATTATAGAGAATGCATAGATAATTTTAAAATTGAATTAGTAAATATCATAATACAACTTTACAAGATCACATGATACATCGATCACATAATATTGCACTTACTAATACTAACAACTAAGTTACTAGTATTACATTCTTATTTTTGGTGAGAATGAACCAAACCACGAATTCCTTGGTGGATCCATGTACTCTTCTGATTCCTTTCTTGGTGGAAAGGATGGAGCTAGACCTTAGTTGGATGGATTCATTTGGCTAAATGCATTGGACTGCTATATAATTAGTAATAATTTGTGTCTAGATTATGACCTCGGTTATGACAAGGCACTCCATGCTAATATGAATTTCTATGCTGATTAGATAGCATCCGTGATAGTAGTAGGCAGAATAATTCTTTCCTTGTCAATGGCCCCTTTCACACTCTCAATACATGTTTGGCCTTTTGATTCAACATGCATGGCATTTGCACCACTGGTCAAGAGATAATTAGAATACGTTGGTTTGTTAGCATGTTAGTCATGAGTTGCATAACAAACTGATATTTTTTAATGCATAGATAAGAGGATGGTTATCTCAAGTTAGCAGTCAAATGGGAAAAACCATATTTGGCTCTCCAAGATGGCCTAGACAAAGATAACAAGATGGTTAAAGATTCTGAACTCTGAAGATTTAATGTTAGCATTCAAAGATGAAAAAAAACATATTTGACATCTCCAAGTATGTTAAAAAAAGATGTGTTATGGAAAAAAACTCACATTGCTTGGAATTTGGAAACTTGGCTCTCCGAGTCTTAAGTTGGGTTGTGAACTTGTGATTCGTGAGATGGAATGATAACGTATACATTATATTTATAGGGTTTAAAGAGGACTCCTAATGATCTTATTTTATTACAAATTAATATGATGGTTGGAATAATGGCCTATATTGCAATGGTGATTGAAATAGTGACCAATAAATTTCATTTAGTGGCCAAATAGTGTCCTTTGAATATCAATTAGTGGCCTAGGCATGACATATAGCGACCTAGACTAATTTCAGCTGAAATGGATTGAAATAAACCGAAATTTCGATCATTTCCACCGAAATCCGATAAATCTAAGAACAATTTGGGTCGAAATGGATCGAAATGACCGAATTTTCGTCGAAATTTCGATCGAAATCCTAGAAAGAGATATTATATATGATTTCGATATCGATATCGTCACGAAATCGAATTTCGACCTAATTTCGGTCGACATTCGTCGAAATTTAAGGCTATGATTCTTATGATCATTTTTTTGAGAAGTAAAAAGGGTGGCCTCACAATTTGGGACCCACCACAGGATATGTGTAGTGTATATATATATGTATAATCTATAAAAGTTACAAATTGTTATATGGTCCAAGCTTTACATAATGCTCAACAATACTAACGCTCAACAATACTCGACCACATTTTCAGAATACAAAGTATTCCCCCCAAAATGACATCATTTCTGGCACATCAAATCGCCCACAACAACGCAAAAGGAAGAGAAAAGTTCTCGTGTCCAAAGTCACGCACTGATATCATATCCCTTCAAAAATCTGAGCAGCTCTGTCCATTGGTCCACGGTATGCTTGCCCCATACCAAACCTAAGCCGAGCAGGTGCATGAAAAGAACAGGTGATCCATATCTTCTGCCGCCTCTCTGCAACTATCACAAGTGTCATCCTCCGCCCCAATCAGCCGCGCCCTTCGCTTTTTGTGAGAATTCTGCCCTGCTTAACTAGCCAGCGAAATATCTTGATTCGGATCAGGACCTTGCATTTCCAAATTATACGCTTGTCCGCGACCATCTCCTACTCGACCACCACCACCTCCTCCACCAAAAAAGGGTACGATTTTTTGACCAAAAATCTGTCGTCCCCCATGAAAAATGACCTCTACCTTACCCTGGCCCTTCCACCCACGCAAGTCATGAACTTGTTGACCCTTTGTTCGAAAGCTCCGATGTAAAAGTTGGGGACCATGATTCAAATTCTCATACCCGTCGTACCAACATCTCTTTATCTACCGCCAACTGCAGCAACCTCGGGTATCTCTTCGCCAATGCACCATTCCCTGTTCAGTCATCCCGCCAAAAATGAAACCCAACTCCATTACCAAAAATTGGTCTCAACTTAGATGCCATCTCTGGAACCACCTGCGTGATGCCAGTCCACAGTGACGACGGAACGCGACCAGCGCCAACCTCCAAAGATAGAGAGATCCCATAGATCTTCCTCATCAATCTACATGCCAACTCCTCCGAGTTGCCCCAGTGACGGACCACCCATTTGGCCATGAATGCCTTATTCATCTCTTCCACCCGTATGACGCCCAGGCCATCCTTTCCTTCCGACGAGGTCACACTACTCCAGTCCACCAAATGCATAACCTTCTTATCCTGTCTCCCATCCGACCAGAAAAACCTCCTCATCAACACCTCCATCTTCCTTCAAACCCCCGCCAACAACGTCCTCGTAGAGCAAAAGAAAACATGTATTGTCGACAGAACTGCTTCAAAAGAATCAACTTCCCTCCCCTTGACAACATCCTCGCCTTCCACCCCGCCAACTTCACTTCCGATCTCTCTAGCAACCCCTTCTAATCAATCATCTTGTGCCTCCTAGCCACCAATGACAGACCCAGATACATGATCGGCTGTGTGGTCGTTGGGCACCCCAGCACCGTCGAAGCGCGCTGCACCTCCAATTTCGAGACCCCAAATGGAACCACAACAGATTTACCCCTATTCACCTGAGACCTGATAGCTCCCCAAAGATCTCCATGATACATGGCGCTCTTCTAATCTTGTCCTCCTCATTCTCATGAACACCACAATGTCATCCGCATACAACAACAACTGAATGGATATGTCCTCCCTTGTATATCCCGAGCACCAAACCCCAGACCCCGCCAGCCCCATCATAACCGTCAGAGCATCAGCAACAATATCGAACACCAGCGGCGCTAAAGGACATCCTTGCCTAATCCCCCATTGAGCTTGGAAAAAACCCCCTTCCGGTCTTCCATTCACCAGCACTGCATGAGAACCCGTTGTCACGCACTGCTTGATCCACACAATACACAGGTCTAAGAAACCCATCTTCTCCAGAGAAGCCCATAAGAATCTCCAATCTACGCAGTCGTATGCTTTAGAGAAGTCAACCTTCAAAAGTACCCCTTTTATTTTGTTTCTTCTCCATTTAGTCACCATCTCAGAAGCCATCACCAAGCCATATGACATGTGCCTCCCAGGTATAAACGCCATCTATTCTGGTGAATTGATTCGATGCAATACTCCCCTCAAACGATTCGCGAGGATCTTGGAGATGATGAGGTATAGGACGTTAGATAACGCGATCGGCCTGAAGTCCTCCACCCTATTCGACACCTCCTTCGGCGGTAAGAAAATGAACGCCTTGTTAAGTCTCTCGAAACCCTGATTGCCCTCCCTGAACTCCGATAGCACTTCCATCGCATCGCCCTTCACCACCTCCCAGAAATCCCTGTAGAAACATATCGGGAATCCGCCAAGGCCTGGTGCCCCATGTGCATTCAGCTGAAAAGGCGCTCGCTTTGCCTCCTCCTCAAAAAAGGCCTCAGTCAACGTATTTGCCTCCTCACCAGATATCTGAGACCTTGCCATCCCCATCCTGCCCGCGATGTCCTCCCAAAAGCTTGGAAATGTGCCCGAAGTGCTGCCCCTACTCAGCCATCCCCCTCAATCATCTCATCACCAACCTTGGTTGAATGAATGCAGTTCTTTCGCCTTCTTCCACTAGCCACTGCATGGAAAAAACGTGTGTTCGCGTCCCCCTCACGTACCCACCGCATCCTGGAACGCTGCCTCTAAGCCACTTCCTCCTTATCCTCGCAAATGATCACATCCAGGAGCCCTTTTCTTTCCTCTATCTCATCCTCCTGCAGTTCCCATTCATCCTTAATTCCGTCAAGTCTAACCACCTCGATTGATGCCTTGTATCTTCTCTCCCTACGCTTGAGCCGGTTCTCCCTATTAAAAGCCATCAGAAATCTCCTGAGCTCGATCAACTTGCATACAAATATGGCCATTGCTGACCCTATCGGTCGACACGCAACCCAGAAATCTGCCACAAACTCTTGGAATCCCTCCTCCAGCAACCAAACCTTTTCAGACCTGAAGAAAGAGCGAGGGCAAACACCTTCCCCCAATGACCACAATATCGATGTGTGATCCGAGTGCGCCCTGGTCAGCGACCTAGTCCCAGCCATAGGAAACTGCAAGAGCGCCTCCGTGGATACCACAAATCTGTCAATGCGCGACTGCAATCTCGATTTCCACCATGTGTTCCTACATCCTGCAACAATAATAACTTGGGACCCAAGCTCATCTACCACCTCCCATATCTCTGCAGAGCCGTTATCTCTCCATCCTCCCGCCCTCGACCAATCTTCCGGGCGCAACGTCACATTGAAGTCTCCCCCAATGATCCACGCTATATCAGGGAAGTTGGTCCTAACCAAGAACAGCTCGTCCACAAGCACTGCAGGATTGCACCCACCACAGGGGCCATAAACATTAGTGGCAACAAACCTCATTCCTTCAGCCTTACGACACAAACATACGAAGAGCGAATGCCTTCTCCGCACCTCATCCCCTTCCATCTACAACTTATCTCCATTCCAACCCGTAGCGAACCCCGCAGTAGCCCCCATCGAGTCAATCACTTTGATCTCCCCCAACATGGTCACCCTAACCTCATTCCACAACTCCAAATCTCATACGATTTTAGTTTCTTGCAGCATCACAACATCTGCCCTTTTCTCTGTAAACACATTTTTCACCGCCATCCACTTCTCCCTCTGCCCCAAACCCTGACATTCCAAGATAACACATTCATTGGGAACCATAAAATCGCGCCTTCAGTGGCACGACTCCGATGCAAGCAAACAACTCCCTAACCATATTCTCCCTGCATCCTTCGATGCCCCAACAAGCATCTCCTCAACCATATCCCTCCCCTCCTTTCCTACGAACCCATTTTCCCGAAACGTCGCCGCCCCACTCTGCTCCTACAAAACCTCGCATCCCCCCACCAGCCACCCACGACGCCACCTCCTTCAGACAAGGTCGTGCACGACATAGCATCCGGTTTCTTGTAAATTGATGAATGTTGACCTCTCCTTCTTTCTTGCAGAATGCTCCGAGCATATTGCATCCCAAACCGACCCATAACCTCTGCTTCTCTACGCACCTTGCTGCCCAAGCCCTTAGGCACCTCCCGCCGACCCATCAGACTACCGGATATCCCCGTCGTCCCCTTCGACCCCCGTTCTCCGTATCCTGCCTCACAACCGGCCCCTCCGAGTGCCCCGACACTCCCTTCGAACCACCATTCTCCATCGCCCGCAGATCATCTGGCCGCTCCCCTAGCCCGTGCCCCAACCATGAGCATTCTTCATCCATCCAAAGAGGGTCGCATTCCTCCAGCCAAATCGGACTGCGTTCGAAACGCTGCCCCTCCACCCGTTCTGGATTCGGGTACCCCGAGATGGTGTCCGCCACCAGGTCCATCCCGCCAGCATAACATGTATCTCGTGCAAAAGATGGATCCCCAGTTTTAGAAGAATCGAATCCCTCACACCTGGATCTACTAGAATCACACGGGGCTCCGCCACGACATGCATACCCTTCGATCCAACCCGAAATGACCTCCGCGTAGGAGGCCCGCCCCCTGAAACTTCCCGCTTCGGTCCTGGGGTCTTGACTTGTGTCGCACACCACACCAGGTTCCGAGAAAGGCATACTTTTTTCATCGAAAGCATGTTTTTCCCTTTCCAACCACTTCTGCCCCGGTCCGTTGTCCTCCGCCCCCAACCGCCATGCGCCGACTCTTCATGCACCTCCAAGCAAAAAGATGCCCCACTGAAGCGTTCCTTGAAGAACGCCAACGATGTCCTTTTCCAGCTGATACCCTTGACCAACATCCATGGTGGGTCGCCACAACGTAGCCCGTCAGCAGCGATACCTGCGGCGTGAGAACTTCCTTGATCGCCGCCAAGCTCCTCCCAATGATTTGAACCGCGTTGACAGAGAATATTCTTTCCTGCCTCATAAAGTCGTATCCTCCATCCCTCAAGAGAGGGGTCCTCTAATAAACCAACTCCGCCGCCGCACGTGAAAGGTGGATCAGATTCCCTTTCTCCTCCGGTGATATACCCGGGCGCAAACCAGGAGCTCATCTAGGAGTACGACGTCTCCACCGAATCCTTGACCAACCGACCCTCCAAAGAAAAGTTGTAATATTGAAAGAAGAGAATTGTAATATATTTTGCATGGCAGTAAATAATAACTGTAGAGACTTATTTATGTTGCGATGTACTGTTTCATATTTTCTATTTATATATTGTACGTCACTGTAATTTACCCAAGGGTTTTCTCTCTATATAAGAGACCCGAGGGCTCTATGGAATAACACATCAGAGTATTGTTTACTCTAACATGGTATCAGAGCCCTAACCCTAGGGTTCTCTCCACCCGCCCCCCCCCCCCCCGCCCCACCGCCGCCGGCCTCTCGAAGCCCCTCCCGCTGCTGCCCACAAGCCCTTTGAGGCCCCGTCGCCCCTCCGCCATGCCCTAAGCCCCTCCGCCGGGCCCCCACCCCCTCCGCCAGGCCCCCACCCCCTCCGCCGGGCCCCCAGCCCTCAACGCCAGCCCCAGCCGGCCCCCGCCAGCCCTCCTGCGGGGCTCCTAGCCACCCCACCGGCTCTCTCTCTCCGCCCCTGGCCTCCAGCCGCCGCCAGGGACCCACCCGCGCCGCCCAGCCCCGCCGCCGGGACCCCCCCAGCCGCCGTCTCTCTTCGGTAGAGGCTTCCACAGCCTCTACTCGCCATCGGGGCGCCTCTCCTTTGGTCGGTCTCGGATAGATGTTGGATTCAAGTGCATAACGTCTACATATGCGCTTGAATCCTAAAAGGTCTTGGTAGACAACATTTTCTTGGTCTATCACTAGTTGTTCTTCTCCGGCATTATGTCAGAACAAAAGGTCGATATGCCCGCCATAGGTGCCTTCAAAGGTTCGGCACCAATCGTCAAAATGGACGGGACAAACTACGAACTGTGGGCTATGCAGTTCCTCAGTCTCATGAAGTCGTGTGGTAAGAAGCATATTCTTACCGAGGATGAACCGCCGGAGAAGACAGGAATATATGCCTCATGGGAGGCTGATGATGCGTATGCCAAGGTTTGGCTCTCAGGAACGCTTACGACGGAGATAGCGAATGATGTCCTTCACCAGCCCACCGCCAAGGCGATGTGGGATATTTTGGCCATGACGTACTCTCAGGTACGCAACGAGACGAAGATGCTCCAGTTGCAGCATGATATCTTTACCACGAAGCAGAATGGGAGGCCTCTTCATTCCCTGTACACGTCGCTTCGTGGAATGTTCGAGAAGCTCTATAGCACCATTCCGCTCACAGCCACGCCGGAACAGCAGAAGACGTTCCGCAACGCCACTATGGTTGGCGTATTACTCGCTGCCCTTGACCCGGAGTACGAGGCAGCACGCTCTCAGATCCTAGCAGATGCCACCATCCCACCGATGGAAGAGGTATACAGGAGGCTCAGTCGTGTACCTGTTCCATCGAATACAGCGACTGCACCTCCGTCAGCAATGGCAGTTTCCAGGGGACGTGGTGGTTCGTCCTCGTTTCGTGGCAGAGGAAGTGGTGGACGTGGCCGCGGAGGTCGCATACGCTCTACGTGCTCATTCTGTCGCCGTACTGGTCATTCGGAGGATACATGCTATTCCAAGCATGGCTTCCCTCCTTCTGCACGTGTCGCTGATCATGTTCAGGGTCCACCAGCATCTACTCCAGATCACAGGTTCGAAGAGCTAGTGGCACGACTTCGTGATATCATGCCACAATCATCGTCAGAGGGTGCTGAAGCTTCTGATGTTGCGGCTTCGGCGTCAGCTAGTACATCTGCTTCAGCCAGTGCCTCAGGTAGTCCTTCAATCTCATTTCATAGTCATGATCTCACAGGATGGATTGTCGATTCTGGAGCTACCCATCATCTATGCCGTGAGAAAGATATTCTGCAGTCCTACAGAGCTGTTCAGCCTGGTCGCTCTGTACTCATTGCTGATGGCACTCATTCCCCTATCATCGGTCAGGGGGAGACGGTTTTGCTACCCTCTATGCACTTACAGAATGTTCTACATGCTCCAGAATTCTCTATGAATCTCTTATCCATTAGTCAGATTACACGTGATTTGCACTGTCGTGCTATTTTTGACACATCGTCTGTTATTTTTCAGGATATACTAACGGGCAGGGTGATTGGCTGTGGCTCTGAGCACAATGGCCTCTATCGTCTCATCCGAAACTCTTATGCTGGCGTCTCACTGCATTCCCAGGGCTCCGTATCTCCGTATACCTGGCATCTTCGGTTCGGTCATCTGCCGCTACAGAAAATGCGTCACCTCCTGCCTCAGATCTCTCCGAGTTCTTCTCTTCGTTGTGAAGCATGTCAGTTAGGGAAGCACCATCGCTCTAGCTTTCCCAGTCGTCCGAGTCGGAGCAGTCGCTTCCCATTTGAGTTATTTCACATAGATATTTGGGGTCCAAGTCGTGTCCCAGATCATCAGGGGCACAGGTTCTATTTAGTTGTGGTTGATGATTTTTCTAGAGTGTCCTGGACTTTTCTTCTTAAAAATAAATCTGAAGCAGGAAGTGTTATTCAAAATCTTATCAATGAAGTCCAGAATGTTTTTTCGTCTACTGTTAAGTATGTGCGTACTGACAATGCATTGGAGTTCTGCACTCGCTCACTTGCTCGCTTTCTTTCTTCTAAAGGCATTGTCCACCAAACCACATGTGCTTACACGTCTCAACAAAATGGGGTTGCAGAACGAAAGCATCGACATTTTCTTGATATTGCTCGCACATTACTTATTCAAAGTTGTGCTCCATTATCCTTTTGGGGGATGCTATACTTACAACATGTTACCTAGTCAACCGAATGCCTACAACTGTTCTTGGGGAAAAGTCTCCAATCTCTGTTCTTTTTCCCGACAGAGATTTGTTTACGCTTACACCTCGGGTCTTTGGCACTGTTGCGTTTGTCCACCGCTTATCTCCAGGACTTGATAAGCTATCTCCTAGGGCTATCAAGTGTGTTTTTGTGGATTACTCCAGGACACAGAAAGGATACCGTTGCTATGACCCTGTTCATGACAAGTACTATGTGAGTGTAGATGTTACTTTTTTCGAACCTGTCATGTACTTCTCCCCTGCAGGTGACAGATTGGTCTCCTCCACATCAACAGACTCCAATGTCTATGTACCTCCACCTCCAAGCCTGGGTCAATCCTCTACTCCACCAACACATCCATCACCACCACCACCACCACCCCCGCCACTACCTCCAGTTGTACCTTTTACTAAGTTCTATACAAGGCGGCCAGGCCCTGCTCAAGCTACATGTCAACCATCCAACACGCCTCAGGTATGTTCTGATGATAACACTAATGGTGGGTTAGATAATGCACCTGTGCAGGAGCCTTTACTACAGGAGGAGGATCAACCGGTCAGCACAGTCATGGATGATTTGGACCGGCCCATTGCTCACAGGAAGCAGCGAAGACAGTGTGCTTCATATCCTCTTGCCTCTCAAGTCTCATTCCATCGTCTCACTGGGGATTTCCAGAAGTTTGCAGCTGCTGTATCGTCAGTGGAGATTCCACGGACATATCAGGATGCCATGAAGATTGACTGCTGGTGTCTAGCCATGGAAGAGGAGATGCGTGCCTTGCAATCTAGAGGGACTTGGTCTCTTGTCCCCATTCCTCCAGGTGCATCCGTGGTGAGTTGCAAGTGGGTATTTACGGTGAAATATCATGCGGATGGACGTCTAGACAGATACAAGGCCAGACTCGTAGCAAGGGGATTTACCCAGACATATGGGGTAGATTATTTGGATACTTTTTCACCAGTGGCGAGACACACCACTCTTCGCATCCTCCTATCTGTTGCTGTGGTACGTAACTGGACCATTTTCCAGCTTGATGTCAAGAATGCATTCTTGTATGGTGAGCTACAGGAGGAAGTCTACATGCAGCAGCCACCAGGGTTTGCTGCTGAGGGGGAGACTCAGATGGTGTGCAGACTTCATAAGGCTATCTATGGCCTTAAACAGAGTCCCCGAGCATGGTTCCAGAAGCTTTCCCAGCTAATTGAACGACAGGGGTTCAGGAGATCAAATGCGGACCACTCACTGTTCGTCCAGAAGACCCCTAGAGGTACAGTTGTTGTTATGATATATGTTGATGACATCTTGGTTACAGGAGATGATGCTCAGGGGATTGAGATAACCAAGTCCCTGTTGGGAAGCCAGTTCATTACGAAGGATCTGGGCACAATACGATATTTTCTGGGGATAGAGTTTGCAAGAAATGCACAAGGAATGGTGATGACTCAAAGAAAATATGTCACAGACTTGCTAGTTGAAACAGGAATGACTGGATGCAGACCTTCAAGTACACCTATGGACCCGAGCATGAAGCTGTACGATGATGATACCGAGGAGGTGGACAAGAGAAGGTACAGAGAGATGGTGGGTAAGCTCTTATACATTACTATAACTCGACCGGATATTGCCTTTGCAGTAAACCGGGTGAGTCAATTTATGGAGCAGCCGAGGCAAGTTCATATGGATGCCTTCTATATGATATTGAGATATCTGAAGTCTTCCCCAGGCACAGGGCTGCTATTCAAGAAAGATACAGATCTGTCTATTTCAACTTGTGCAGATGCAGAGTATGCAGGATGTCCAAGGGATCGTAAGTCTACTTCTGGATTTGCTATCTTCATAGGAAGCTCTTTAGTCTCTTGGAAAAGCAAGAAGCAGACTGTTGTGGCGAGATCCAGTGCAGAATCCGAGTACAGAGCCATGGCACATGCAAGTACAGAAATGATGTGCGTTAAAGCAGTCTTAGAAGATCTGAATGTAGATGTCCCCTTGCCTATGAACCTTCAATGTGATAATCAGGCAGCATTGTTTATTGCCAACAATCCAGCCTTTCATGAGAGAACAAAGCACATCGAGGTGGATTGTCATTATACTAGGGACATGATTCAGAAGGGCTTCATTTCCACTTCTCATGTCAGTTCAGAGGACCAGACTGCTGACATATTCACCAAGCCATTGCTCAGAGGACCTTTCCAGAGATGTTCTTCCAAGCTAAGCATGATAGATATCTATGCTCCATCTTGAGGGGGAGTGTAGAGACTTATTTATGTTGCGATGTACTGTTTCATATTTTCTATTTATATATTGTACGTCACTGTAATTTACCCAAGGGTTTTCTCTCTATATAAGAGACCCGAGGGCTCTATGGAATAACAAATCAGAGTATTGTTTACTCTAACAATAACAAAGCATTAGTAGCTACCATACTTTTTAATTTTTATTGCATTAACAATAATACAATGGCAAATAGTAACATAACATCAATATTTTTTCACTCAATATTAAACAATAATAGAAATTAGGAATTTACCACTGCAATAATTATACATCATCAATAGTAATACAATGGTAACACATTATCAATAATTTTGACTTGTTTTGTAGTAAATAATAATACATCATTAGTTACATAGTATCAGTAAATTGTAACATAACATCAATATTTTTATTCACTCAGTTGTAAATAATAACACAACATCAGTAAGTTTCCATTATAGTAATGTTACAACATTAGTAACATTGTAATAGTAAATGGTAGCATATTAGTAGCAGTTTTGATTTGTTCAGTAAATAATAATATATCATCAGTAACACAATATAAGTAATGATAAAAAAAGGATTCGTATCTTGTGTTGAGATTTTTATTATATTTTGATTCTTTTATTTATTCTATATTCTTTTAGTCTTCTTTATGTAATTTGCTCAACTGGTTTATCCTATATATCAGAGAACCCTAGGGCCTCATGGATATGAAATCCATTCTTTTCGCCCAACATGGTATCAGAGCGACGGTCCTAGACTGGAGTTCTCGTGCCCCACCCGCTGCCCTCTCAGGCGCCGCGCAACGCCGCCCCCTTTCACGTGGTAGCCACATGCGTCATCGCCTCTTACGTGGCAGCCCCTTCTGTAGCAGCCCAGTGCCGCCACCACCTGTTGTTGTACGCCGTAGCGCACTTTCGCACTATCTCACGTGCTATTGCGGGCCTCTGCATACATCCACAACCCCTCCTAGCATTGCCAACGGCACCCGTGGTCATTCTCCCTTCTCTCCGTCATCGGATTGCAACCTGAAATGGTCTACTTTTGACTGAAAAACGTGATTTAGACCTTTAAAATCACTTTTTCCAGCCCAAGTGCAGATCGAGGATTGACGAGGATGATTGTATGAGTCTACACATACAACCAATCCTCTCTATGATCGTGTAGACTCACTCAGGTCGGCCTACTTTCCCAGTTGATTTCTGTTTCAACATTTTTTTTCTTCATGTTAGAAAACTAGGGCGACATCTTCTCTTTGTTTTGTTCCTTCAAGGGCACGGCTCCCATCGTGAAGATGGATGAGACCAACTACGATTTGCAGTCCATGCAGTTTATGATCGTATGCAATGCAACAACAAGGAGCACATTTTGACAAAGCCTAAGCTGACGGATAAGACTGGGGATAATACTTTATGGAAGAAAGATGACGCATATGTGCATGTTTGGCTTTGTGGAACTCTCACCCCAGAGATTGCCAACGATATTGTGAACCAGTCCACCGCTAAGGTGATGTGGGATATTTTGGCAGCTACATATGCTCAAGCGAAGAACGGGACTAACATATTTCAACTTCAGTTTGACGTATACACGACCAAGCAGAATGATCGTCCTTTACATACCTTCCATTCTTTGCTTCGAGGCATGTTTGAGAAGCTTCATAGCTTCATGCATCTTACCACTTCCAAGGAGCAACATATAGTAAACGTCATGATGGTTGAAGTTTTCTTGGCAGCCCTGGATCCAAAATATGAGGTGACATACATACAACTTCTTACAGGTGTGACCATACATCCCATGGAGGAGGCCTACAATCGCCTCAGTAGTCTTCTTATCCCATCAGTTGCCACCACACAGACCTACTCAGCTATGGTTGCATTCCGCGACAGGGGAGGTTCTACACAGTTTAGAGGGTGTGGTCCTCGTGGCAGAGGCGTCAGCGTGACCCCTGCACCTACTGTCATTGTCCATGTCACTCAGAGGACATATACTATCGGAAGCATGGATACGTGCATCTGCTTGTATAGCCGAGGGGATTGAGCTTCCAGACAGTTTTGGTCCTCAGGCAAATCCACGCCTTGATGATATTGTCTTTCATTTGAGGGAGATAATGACTCATGCTGCCGGTACCACTACAGGTTCACCAGATGTTGAAGTCATTGGTAAAACCTCTTCGAGCTCCTTAAGTATAGCCTATGCTTTCATTAGCTGTAGTAGATGGTGTTTCTCTCCATCTATGTGAAGATAGAACATAATTTAGTTCTTATCGATCTATACCCCCTGGTAGATGGATCGTCATTGCAAACGAGGTTTACTTTACTTACCCATCACCGGACAGGGGGAGGTGTATTTGACGCCATCCATGCACCTGTAAAATGTTTTATATGCTCCCAACTTTCAGATGAATTCACTTTCTATTAGTCAGATCACAAAGGATGTGCATTGTTGTAAAATCTTTTACCCCTCTTCTCTTGTGTTTCAATATATACTCACGGTAGGGTGATTGGATGTGGTCGTACGTAGAGGGGGCTCTATAGACTGCTCCAGACTCCTCATGCTAGTGCCTCTACTACTCTCAGTGGATCAATCTTACCACACTTGTGGCGTCTTCATTTTAGTCACCTTCCTCTGTAGAAGTTGTGTCATGTCCTCCCACAGATTTCCACGCGTTCTCCTTCCAGTGCGAGGCTTGCCAACTTGGGAAGCATCGCAACTCTTCTTTTCTTGATCATCAGAGTCTAATCAGTTATTTGAGCTTATTCTCTTAGATATTTGGGGTCTCAGTCTTGTTCCTGGTCACTAAGGACATCGTTTTTATCTTGTTGTGGATGACTACTCTAGATTTTCTTGAGTCTTCCTGTTAAAAATTAATTCTGAGTTTGGGGTTGTCATCAAATCATTTATTAATGAAATAAAGAATATGTTATCTACTAATGTCAAGTTTTTACGCTCTAACAATGCCTTATAAATTTTCACATTACAGCTATATGAGTTCTTCAGATCTTTTAGCATTGTACAACAGACCTTGTGTACCTACGCATTCCAGAAGAACGATCTTGCCGAACACAACAACCATCATTTACTTGGTGTGACCAGGATCCTTTTGCAAAGTCATGCTTTCACTCTTTCTGGAGTGATGTGGTTCTCATTGCTTGCTAGTTGGTGAACCAGTGTTGCCTTTGTCCACAATCTAATGCATGGTCATGACAAGCTCTCCCTTAGAGTCGTCAAGTGTGTTTTGTAGGCTACTCTCGTACCTAGAAGAGGTACCATTGTTTTGATCTGCTTCGACGGATATTCTTTGTCAGTGTTAATGTCACCTTCTTTGAGTTAGTTATGTATTTCTCTCCTACAAGTTACAGATTGATTCCATCCGACTCAGTTGAGGAGGTATACACACCCCCTTTTATGGTTGCACCACCTCCAATACCTACACCACCTACACCATCACCACCTCCTCCAGTACCTACACCTGCTCCTATGGATACCCTTGGACCGCCACCCAGTACCTTGGCTCTATTTTTGCCATGTGTCTTTGTTTGCAGGACTCGCACAGATCCCTCTGCTCATAGGCTTTCCCCATCATCCTGCACACCTAGGTATGTACATTATTTCTACCTATGGCACTAGTGATTTGTCTATGCAGCATGATTCTTTACAAAATGTGCAAGTGCCTCTCAGGAGGGTTTTTATAGGTTCAGGATGAGGTAGGTGCTCTAGATGTGCCTATTGCTTTGCGGAGGTAAAGACATACTTGCGCTACATATCCTCTTATGGCCCATGTTTCCTTTGGGAGACTTTCAGAGGACTTCAGGAGATTTTTCGTGGGACTATCATCTATGGAGATACCACATATAAATCAGGAGGCAATACAGGACAACCAGTGGTGTCTTGCCATGGAAGAGGAGATGGCCGCAATACAGTCACATGTCACATTGTTACAGCTCCTACAAGAGCATCTGTTTTGGATGCAAGCGGGATTTTACAGTGAAGCACCAAGTAGATAGCAGTGTGGATCACTATAAGGAGAGACTTGTAGCTCACATGTTCACCTAGACATAAAGGGTGGACTATCACCCAGACATATGCATTCTACACTACGTATTCTTCTTTCTGTTGTAGAACACTGGACTGGCCCTTATATCTGCTTGATTGAAGATTGCATTTCAGATTCCAAGAGTATTGGTTGCATAAGCTCTCGAATTTGATAGAGCAATATGGGTTCGTGAGATCGAATGCCGATCATTCACTATTTCTCCAAAGGTCTCGGAGATTTACAGTTGTTGAACTTGCTTATATTAATGATATCATTGTTACAGGGGATGATGAGTAGCGCATCCAAGCTGTTAAGGATTTCCTAGGTCAGCAGTTCGTAATCGAGGACCTTGGCAGTCTACATTATGTCATTGGACTGGAGCTTGCCAAGAATCAGCGAGGTCTTGTGATGACCCAGTGGAAGTATGTTACAGATCTTCTCTTTGAGATAAGCATGGCAAAGGGCAGGCCTACCATTACTCCTATGGGACCCGAGCATGAAGTTGTATGATGATGACAATGCGGAGGTAGACAAGAGGAGGCACAAGGAGCTCATTGGGAAGCACATATACATAACCACCACTAGGCCAGATATATCCTTTGTAGTAAGTACAGTGAGTCAGTTCATGGAGCATCATAGACAAGCACATGTGGATGTTATCCCTATGATTTTGAGGTATCTGAAGACCTCAACCGGTATTAGTCTTCTATTTAGTAGACGCACATCCCTTGCCATTACATCTTGTACAGATGCAGATTATGCGACGTGTCCCAAGGACAAGAAGTCTACCTCTGTTACAGATTTTCCATGTGATACAAACATGGCAGATTGCAAGCCTGCCATCGAGCATGAAGTTGTATGATGATGACATTGAGGAGGTAGACAAGAGGAGGTACAGGGAGCTCGTTGGGAAGCTCATGCCAGATATATCCTTTGCAATGAGTAAAGTGAGTTCGTGGAGCAACCTCGACAAACACATATGATGCAATCCTTATGATTCTGTGGTATCTGAGGTGAGACTGGTCTTCTATTTAGAAGAGGTACATCCCTTGTTGTCACAGCTTGTGCAAATGCAGATTATGCATGGGGTCCCAAGGGCTAGAAGTCTACTTCCAGCTTTGCAGTGTTCATAGGAAGTTCATTTGGTGTCATGGAAGAGCAAGAAGCACACATCGATCATCAAATCCAATGTAGAATCAAGAGTACGGGGTCATGGCACATGTCAGAGATGATGTGGGTGAAATCTGTTCTTATTGTCCTAGCAGTTGAGGTGCCTCTTCCCATGCACCTTCAATGCGACAACCAGGATGCTCTTCATTGCCAACAACACAACCTTCCATAGAGGATCAAGTATATCGAGGTAGACTGTTACTACACTCAAAACATGATTGAGAAGGGCTTCATCTCCACCACTCATGTCAATTCAAGAAATCAGACAACATACATGCCCGCCAAGGCCCTAGCCAGAGGACCTTTCCATAGATGTTCTAAGATGAGCATGATTGATATCTATGCTCCAGCTTGAGGGGGAGTGTTGAGATATTTGTTATTTTTGCTTGTTTTATGTATTTTCTATTTCTCCATCCTCTTTATGTAATTTGTCCAATGGGTGTCTCCTTTATATAAGAGAACCCTAGGGTCTCATGAATAAGCAAGTCATTGTTTTCTCCCAACATATATGCGATATTCAGAACACATTATGTATATGTGACATTACTAAATTGTTCTAGTAATTAAAATCTTTGGGACCATAACCATGGTTTTCGAGAACATTACAAAGGAATTTGTCTCCTATGACTATTGTTCTCTTTCATTTTGTTTCTTGTTTTAATTAATTTGACTTTCAATTTAAAAGAATGCAGAATTAATTATTTATAGATTTTTGCGTGCTGCAGGTTACTTGTTTCCTACAAGCTTGAGTCCTGATATTCTTGAGGGGTTATTGGGATCAGGTATTCACTGCCTATATCTGGATGCTGATCTTAAATTATTTGTGCACTGATGTTGTATTTTGCATGCTTACAGTTGGTGAGTGATGGCTTTCCTGACTTTGCATGAAATGTTACCTCTGGCATTTGATTATGCAGGGCAGAAACAGGCTGTTAAGGCTGTATTCTTAGGCATGGCATTCATGTCTGCAAGGTTAGTAATTTCTTAATTCCAAACACATGCCTAGTTGCAAGACAGGGAGATGAAAATACTGAAAATCAGCATAAGATGAATCGTAGACTTTGTTTGTGATACTTGGCTCTCGGTTTTTTTTTGGACTCGGAAGATATCGGAGTAAAGATAATGTGGAAGCACAGAGATGATGAAGTGTTAGGAGATAATCAAAAGATGCAAATCCGTTTCTATTACGATGAACTCATGTAGGATTCTTTTTTTTATTGACTCATGTAGGATTCTTTAAGAAGCTTAACCGATCTTTACACGTACCTTCTCAACCAATCTGGGAATATTTGCACTTTGACTGGGAAATTGATAGAGATAGTAGATACGGATGGAAAGAAGGAAGATTCAGATACTATGGTCTTCAAGAGACAAAATATGTTGGAGAGAAAGCAAGGGAGATCGAGAAGATATGGTTTAAATTATGGTATTCAAGTAAAGAGGGGTAGAAATGGTGTTGGAGTGGTTGTTCATAAGGATTTGACGATGTGGTTGAGGTGTAAATATTTGGGAATTGGATTATTTTGCTAAAATTGGTGTTGGAAGAAGTTATGAATATAATCTCAGTTTATGTGCCGCAAGTTGGTTTAGAGGAAAGGATTAACAAGCTTTTGGGAGGATTTATATAAAGATTATGCAACAAATCCCACAAAGAGAGATGATCTGCCTATGTGGAGATCTAAATGGACATGTGGGAAATGATGATTCAAGGTATGTTAGTGCTCATGGAGGCTATGGCTCCGGGGCTTGAAATGAAGAGGGAAAAGTCTTATTGGATTTTAGAATGGCTTATGACGTTTTCATAGTAAACTGTCTCTTCAAAAAGAGGGAGGAACATCTAATTACTTACAAGAGTGGCCCGCCTAAAATACAAATAGATTACTTTACGACGAGGAGATGATATTGGTTGTGTTGTAGAGACTGGAAAGTAATCCTAGGAGAGAGCTTGGCATCTCAATATCACGTGCTAGTCATGGATGTGCAAATAAAAAGGATTGTCATAAAAGATGATGGTTCCTAAGATCATTAGAACTAAATGGTGGAATCTTCAAATTAAAGCAATCAAACTTCAAAAGAGAAGGTTTTAGAAGACTTATTTTAGGATTGTAACGGAAGTACAAACAAGATGTGGGAGTGGTAGCATCTTGTATCCGATGATAGCCAAAGATATGTTATGCGAGTCTAAGAGAGGAGTTCCTGGCCAAAAGGAGGCTTGTTGGTGGAGTGAAGGGGTACAAGAGAAGCTTAAAATTAAAAGAGCTTGCTTTAAGACTATGTATAAGGTTAGAGTATAGGAAATTATCTCAAACTACAAACAAAGAAGGAAGCAAAGAAGGTTGTACGTGAAGTCAAGTCCAAAGCTTATGAAGTTTTGTACAAAATGATTGACTCGAAGGAGGACCAGGAGGACATATTCAGATTGGCCGAAGTAAGAGAGAGAAAGACCAAAGATCTTTCTCATGTGAGATGCATCAAGCTTGAGGAAGGATATGTGCTTGTTACTCAAAAGGATTAATAGAATAGATGGAAGCAATATTTCCATAAGCTTTTCATAAGAGAAGGAAATAAAGAGATTACTTTGGGAGATCTTGTTGATTGTGAATGTTACATAAATTGTGCAAGCTATAGACATATTCAAAGGAAGTAGAGGAAGTTTTAAATGTTATGACACCTTGGAAATGGGTAGGACCTGATGACATCCTTATACAAGTTTGGAGAGTTCTTGATGAATGTGGTTGACTTGATCACAAATTTATTTCAATGTTATTTGGCGAAGCAAAAAATACCTAAAGAATGGAGGAGAAGCATTTTGATGCATTTTTATAAGAATAAAGGAGACATTCAAGATTCTTTGAATTTATGGAGGTAATAAACTAATGAATCATACTATGAAAATTTGGGAACATGTGATCGAAAGAAGGTTGAGACAAGTTTCAAAAGTAACTGAAAACCAATTCGGATGGTCGCTCAACTATTGAAGCTATCCACTTGTTGAGGAGAATAATGGAGATTTATAGAACTAAAAAGAAGAACTTCCATATGAATTTTTATTGATTTGATTAAGTCTCTTCAGAGATTTTGTGGAAAGTTTTGGAGATGAGACAAGTACTTGTCATGTACATTAACCTTATACAAAATTTGTATGATGGGGCTTCATCTTGTGTAAGGATCCAGTTTCGGAAGACTCGCTATTTTAACATCAACACTGGCTTGCATCAAGGTTTAGCTTTAAGTCCATTCCTTATTAATTACAGATGAGTTGACTAGTCATATTCCGGATGAGATACCTTGGTGTATGTTGTTTACCGATGATATTATGTTGATTGATGTGGCAAGAGATGTAGTAAATGAGAATCTTGAGGTTTGGAGACATGCCTTAGAGAGTAAAAGATTTCGTATAAGTAGGGCCATGGATTGAAATTTTGCGAAATTTCACAAAATTTCTCTGAAATTTCGATTTCGATAAGTCATGGGTATCGAAACTACCCTAGATGTCGATTCTCGGATTCGACCGAGATGGGTCGAAATATCAGTGATATTTCGACATATCGACCCTTATCGGTTGTAATTCATGGGTTTCAGTCCAAAATCTCTCGAATTTCATCCAATATCGATGAAATTTCATCGATGCCTATGTAAATCAATGATATTATCTATGTGAGCTTAATTTTACTACTTATTTATCAATTCTTTATATTAAAACACGCAATGATATGTATATTTTATTTCGGGTGGGGGGGTTATAGTGCGACATGGGGGGTACATAAGATGATTCTTCAACTTGGGGAGCTTCACCCCTTTGGTTTAGCAGTGGAGATGAAACAATTCCAGATACCCGATAGGGCTTGTTTGTTTCATTTTCTTGCCCTATTATATATTTCTCGTCGCTTCATTCACTCGTGAGATAGGGCCCCTCTAATGACGCACCTCGACTCCCAGGGCTTCGCTACTCCTTCTCCTCCCCTTCTTCCCTCACTCCGGCTGCCGCCTTTGCGCGAGGGCGGAAAAGAAGAAGGTGGTTTCACCCTCTTTCAAGAAGAAAGGTAGCCGCCGCCCTTTGGGGATGGGTTAGGGAAGGGGAGCGTCAACTCGATGCAGAGAATACTATCTCCCACAACCCGGTCTGCGTTTGTCATTTATCTTCGTAAGATAGATCATCTTTAATGTAAGTTTGTAATTAATTATGTAATTTACTAGAATTTATCTATGACAATTATTTATATGAACTAAACATTGTGTCATTAATCATTATCTATATTTTAGAATCAAATGCTCATCTATGTTTATGAACAAAGGATATCTTTCAAGTGTTGTTAACTTAATTATTTCGATTTCCATTTATAATATCTATCAGTCAACTCAATGATATGTTCGATATGACCGATATATGTGATATAAGGCATATGGATGAGAGATATGTGTGATATAAGTGTGCATTTGTAAGCTATTGTTGTTTTAAGAACTTAGATTTGATGATATCTATTTTCAATATGTATCAACCAAGGAATCAACATTAATAATGAAATGACTGATATGACTGATATGTGTGATATAAGGGACATATATGAGCAATATGTGTGATATAAGTGTTTTGTAAGTCATTTAGTGTTGTAATAACTTGGAAGATCTTAATTTGTAAAGAAATAATCAAAAATATTTTTTTGAGCTATTTTCAACATTTCCATCGAAACGGTTGAAATTTCCCGAAATTTCGATTTTGGGGGTGAACGAAACAAAATCGAAATCGAGATTTCGAACCTTGAGTAGGGCTAATATTGAACATATGGAGTGCACATTTTATGGAAGCAACAGTGAAGGACTCGAGGTGAAAATTAGGGACGATAACATTCAGAAGAAAGATTTTTTCTAGATACTTGAGATCTATTTTGCAACATGATGGGGAAGTTGATGGAGATGTTACTCAGAGTAAATGCAGCTTGGTTAAAGTGGAGATGAGCCTCTACCGTTTTTTGTGATATAAGAAAATCCTTTTGAAAGTCAAAGGAAAGTATTACTAGGTAGCCGTGAGACCTGCTAGGTTCTATGGATCAGAATGTTGTCCTGTGAACCATAGACATATGCAGAAATGGCAGTAACAGAATGAAAATGCTAAGGTGGATGTGTAGTCATACATGAATAGATCGAGTTCGTAATGATGTGGTCAGAAGGAAAAATTGTGTAACTTTGATAGAGGATACAACGAGAGAAAACCGCTTAAGATGGTTTGGCCGTGTGCAAAGGAGATCGGTTGATGCACCCAGTTAGAAGATGTGAGGTTTGGCATGTTGAGCCGGTTAAAAGAGGGCGAGAAAGGCCCAAGAAATGTTGGAATGAGACTATCCAAAGGGATCTTTGTTATTTGAATTTGAGCTCAATAATTACTCAATAGATATGAATGGAGGCACAAAAAGTCTATATAGCCGACCGTACTTAATTGTGGGAGAAACCTTTGTTATTGTATTGACTGTGCCAATGTTTTTTTTAGAAAGTTGACTCTAATTATGTTATAAATAAGTTATAATTTTCAAAGCACTATTGATATTCTTCTTTTGTTTTGGCAGCCTTTACTTTTTAGAGATCAGCCTGCCCAAGGAAATGAATTTGTAGCCTCAAATATCTTGTGCATAGCAACGCTATGACGTATTCTTTGTACAGCTCATACTGTGTTCCAGGTTCTTGTCAAGTTTACCACCTACAAGAGTTTGTAAATTATCTTTATTCTTGTTATATTTAGGGGTACTGTCTTTAATTTAATGATGGATATAACTGTGGCCCTTGTATTGTAATCTTAATTATCACTACAAGGATAATATCGGTATTTTCTGTCTATGGAGCTTCATGCCTTACATATGCTTGTCCATTGATAGCAATATTGCCCCTTGCAATCTTTCACGGATGACTGAAGAGAGGAAAACAGGTACATTTCTTTATAATGTTTTTTTGTTGAAGCTGTCCGTGGCTTAGTAATGTGGATTTGGAAGAGAGAGAATGAAATGGAGGGTTTGCTTAATTCTTCTTGCCTTCTAAGTTTGTACCTTTCTTAAATTCAACCGCGGATTGGAACATCTTTGCAAACACTACGGGACTCATTATATCCAGATATGGATACTGTGCATAAGTTATTTTCTGCACCCACACCTGCAAACAAACTGTGGAAAAGAATGAGAGAATGAGAATTGTGTACTTTATTCTGGAGGTCTAGGGGTCCTTATATAGGATGAAATCCTAGAGAGCTCAATACTGGAGAAAATACATGTGTCCCTGATGGGATTACAAAGAATAAAATAGCTTCCTAAACATATATTACTAACACTCCCCCTCAAGTTGGACCATATCAATCAGTCATGCCCAAAGTAATCCATGAGAGGCGCTTCTTGGGTAAGACCTTCGTAAAAACATCAGCGAGCTGGAGATCTGTGGTGATATGTGGAGTAGTAATCTTCCCAATGCAGACATCGTCATGAATAAAGTGACAGTCAATCTCTATATGCTTAGTTCGCTCATAGAACACAGGATTCGTGGCAATGTATGTAGCAGATTTGTTGTCGTAGTATAGGCTATAGGAGTGGTGACAACAATGTCGAGTTCTTGTAGAAAGGTCACTAGCCACACGATCTCACAAGTAGCTTGGGTCATTGCCCTGTACTATGCTTTTGCACTAGATGTGGATACAACCGTCTGCTTCTTGCTTCTCCAAGTAAGCAGGTTTCCTCCCACCATCATAGCATATCTTGTGATGGAGCGGCGATCCTCTGGTGAACTTGCATAATTAGCATCAACATAGGCAATAACATCGGTGCATCCGTTTGCCCCATAAAAGAGGCCACATCCTGATGATTCCTTCAAGTATCGAAGAATCTAGAGAACATCCTGCCAGTGACTGTAACAAGGTAGCTCCATGTGTTGGCTATCTCTACTTACATCATAAGAAATATCCGACCTGGTGATAGTGAGATAAAGAAGTTTGCCAACCAGGCTTCTGTATCGAGTAACATCTTCGAAGACAGGATCAGAGGAAGAGAGGTGCTTCTTTGGATCTGCAGGTATACTAGATGGCTTACATCTGAGTAGTTCGGCTTCAATAAGAATATCCAGATAGTACTTTCTCTATGATAGATGGATTCCTTCTGTAGTGTGTAGTACTTCTATGCCCAAGAAATATCGTAGATGACCAAGATCCTTAGTGACGAACACCTTCTGATGAAAGGCCTTGGTTTCTACTATCACATTAGTATCATCACATGTAACTAGGGATGAAAATGAATGTGAATATGTTCGTATCCGACCTGCTATCGTATTCATTTTATACATCTTTTGGTGTTCGTATTCGTTTTAAAATGAATGCGGATATGGATATCACCTTGACATTAGCTAATATTCACATTCGTATATTCATTTTTGTATATAAGTATTGTAATATAATTATTTATACCTATGCGTAACAACATTTTATGATTGCATTCACCGTTGTCGTTATAATTGTTATAAACTTACTATATCTAGGGTATCTATTTTATATGTAAACTATATCAAACATGTATATTTTAGTTAATCTATTAAATATTTTTTATTATTTTTATCTGATTCGTATTTGTTTTACATTCGTATTCGTTTTTAAGGAGATGATAACATGTTCTTCACATTCTTTAATATTCGCATCCGCATTCGTAGCTGTATTTTAAAATGGATAAGGATATGATTATATCTATATTCGTATCTGTATCCGACCGTTTTCATCCCTACATGTAACAACCATGTCATCCACGTAAACAACAAGAATAATAGTATCAGATTTTTGTTTTCTGGCAAATACTGAATAGTCAGAAGTTGTTCTCTCAAAGTCAAGTGCGTTGATTTCTGTAGTAAGTCTGTCAAACCATGCCCTTGGCCTCTGCTTCAAACCATATATTGCCTTGCAAAGTCGATATACATACTCCCCCTCAACATTGTAACCTGGTGGTTGCATCATGTATACTTCCTCATCAAGATCCCCATAAAGGAATGCGTTATTCACATCCTGAAAGATGGGCCAGACCTTATTGGATGCTACTGAAAGAATCACACTTATTGAGCCCATTCGTGCAACAAGTGAGAATGTATCGAGTAATCCACCCCATAAGTATGTATAACGACTTTAGCCACAAGGCGAGCTTTTAACTTGTCAATAGATCCGTCTAGTGACTGCTTAGTCGTGAAGATCCATCTACATGCCATAGGTCTAGTCCCCTTAGGACATTGCACCAGATCCCATATCCCTCTGGAGGTGAGAGCCTCCATCTCTTCATTCATGGCTTGTGGCCATCTTGAATCCTGCAAAGCACTGATGGTCTCTCGGAATGGAAATATTCATGAGAGCATCTGCATATCTTCTATCAGTGGGAGATAATCTAGCAGTAGAAGTGAAATGAGACATGGGGTGAAAAGTACATTGCCTCTTTGTCCTTCGTAGAGCAAGGGGAGGCTCTGAGGATCATCCCGTACAACAGAGGAGGGGATACTTGAAGAAGGCGTATCATATTGCAATAAAGAGACATGTAAAGGAACATCTGACGCTGAAGATATTTGTTTGCTCTTATAGACACTAGGTGGAGGAGGGAGATCTAGAGGAATGTCAGTAACATATTGAGCAAAGAAACCGGTCTGTTCAAAGAAGGTTACATCTTTTGAGATATAATAGCGATGCCTAGAGGGGTCATAGCACATGTAGGCTTTTTTAGTACGAGAGTATCCTATGAACACACATTTGATGGCACACGGAGATAGTTTGTCTGCAGTGTAAAAATTATGGACAAATATCTCACAACCAAAGATTCTTAGAGGTAGAGGGTCACATATGGGTAAAGCAGAGAGAATGGGGTGGATACATTTAGGGAAATGGAGGTGATCTGTTTATAAGGTGGACAACGGTGTGGATTGCATCCCCCCAATAGGTTTAAGGAACTTTTATTTGGGTGAGGAGGGAGCGAGCATTATTTAGGAGATGTCCGAGTTTTCTCTCTGCTACCCCATTTTGTTGTGAAGTATATGGATATGAGTTTTGGCGAATGGTACCCCGGGAAACGAAGAAGTTTGTTAGGTTATGTTGGATAAATTCCAAGGCATTATCAGAATGAAAAATATGTATACCATAGGAGAATATTTTTTACACGATGAAAGAAATTTTTGATAATATTATTAATCTCTAAATGCTCTTTAATAGATAGATCCAAGATGACCTGCTATAATAATCAATAAAAAACTACAAAATACTTGTGTTCACTCAGACTACGGACCGGACAAGGTCCCCAAATATAACACATGGACTAAAGAGAAAGGAGCTTCACGATGAGACTTAGTATGCGCAGGGAAAGGCTATCGATTATTTCCTGAACTATCATGCCTCGCAATCAAAGGGCTTGAGCGTAGAAAGTTCGGGGAACATTAAGGAGAGGGCTTTGGCAAACAGATGACCGAGGCGAAGGTGCCAAAGGAGAGGATATTCTGTGATTGATGCAGCACCAAAAAAACAGAATTAGAGGGAGTGTCGAGATAATAGAGATTGTTCTTCTCATGTCCCCCAACAAAAATCTGTTTCATCCGGATGTCCTGAAAATAACAACAGAATTCATCACAAATAACTCGACAGTTAAGCTCGGTGCATAGCTTGTGAAATGATAAGAGACCAAGTGAAAAGTTAGGAGCGCAGTGAACTCCAGTAAGCCGGAGTTTGGAGGAAAACTCTGTAGTGCCCACAGTAGTAATAGGTGAATGAGCTCCATTGGAAACACGAACATGTTTCAGAAAGGAAGATGTCTATGAAGATTTGAGTAGACTACCTTCTCCTGTCAGATGGGTTGAGGCACATGAATTAATGATCCATGCAGGGCTGGAGGCAGAAACAGAGTTGGAACAACAGTAGGGGTAGAAATACTAGTGTCACTGGCTATATTTTGCAGAAGTTGATGAAGACAAGCATACTCAGATGCAGCAAAGGTTGTCTGATTGTCTCTAGACGACTGATCATGAGAGATGTTTGCAGTATCATATGAGCCTTCATATGAGGTTGTCTCATAGACACTATTGACATTATTAGACATGCCAAACTTCGCCCAGCAACGTTCTGACGGATGATTCCAGCGTCCACAATGTGTGCATGCTAGATACCTGCCAGTAGTGGTATCGCGTCCACGACCGCAGCCTGAATCACACCCTCATCTAGATTCACAACTGCGACCACGACCAAAGTCACGACCGTGTCCTCCCTAGTAGTTGGGTTGACCTCTTGAAAAATGTGCAGTAGTCTCTGTAGATGTAGGTGGTGACGGAGATTCAATCTCCTGTGGTCGACCAAAGATGGTCTCAAGTGTAGGTAGAGCAACAACAATAAAAAATTGGTCCTTTACAAGAAGTGATACACTAGACACTCTGCACGTTCTCCAATCTATTTGTCACAGTAAGATGACTGAAAGATAAGAGGTTCCTCAAACAATCCTCTGAAGAGTCTGTAATACTCTACCAATGATGTATCTTCTTGATTTGCAGACCAAATCTATGTGTATATATCTGGGAGTCTGGGCTTGGTTGTCTTTTGGGAGTAGGTATTCTCAAGGCTCTCCCACATTGCATTTGTCATCTCATTGTAGAGAAGATTTGATGCGATATTCGGATCAACATTGTTGGTCATCCAAGTAATCACCTGGCAGTTGTCCACGTAGCAGGTATCGTAGTCCTTGTTTGTCTTCTTGGGCTGATCTTTAATAAGAATGCAGTTCTTCCGATGACCACCAATAAACACCTTGAATGATCGAGATCATAGTACATAGTTCTTGGAGGCATTTAGTTTGATAGAAGTAACATGTACCATCACAGAAGAAGTCAAGTACATGGGCTTGGGCTCTGCAGATGCCATGATGGTTGCATAGGACAAGAAAAAGTGATCTAGTTAGTTCTTGTAATCTTACTCAATCATCACAGAGACCTAGCAGTACATTGATGAGGAATTTGGCAGAAGATGGTGATGCCTTTGGTGGCCTTTGTAGCAGTACTGGAAAGAGAGGCAACGCCCTAGGGGTCTGTTGGAGGGCTGGAGGCGGCACGGAGGTGTGAGTAGGGTATCTAGGGTACTGTACGGTTGCGCGGGAGAGAGACATCATCCTAGGGCTCCATGGGGGGGGGGATGCGGCGTGAAGGCACGAAGAGGGCGCCTGGGCACTGCGCGGCTGCACGGGAGGCGCAAGGCGATGCGAGGCATGTCCGTGGCAGCACTAGGCGGCATGGCCCTGTAGCGCTGGCGCCACATGGAGGGAGCGCCTAGCGGTGCGAGGAGGGGCTAGAGGCGATGTGCACAAGGCTCGCCTGAATACCCGCTAGGGGTGGAGGCTATGCGTGGGCCGCTTGGTGGCACGAGGTTGTGTCGCTAGGAGCCCTAGCGGGGCCTCCAGCACACAGGAGGGGCACACTCGAGATGGGCTAAAGCTCGCAGGTTGTGCGGGAGGAGGCAGCGTGGGGAACGGAGGTGGTGTGCGGAGAGGAGGCTTGTTGGTGGGGAAGGCTTTTAGGTTAGAACATCGGTCAAAGACCGTCGCTCTGATACGATGTGGGAAATAATGAGAGAATGAGAATTGTATACTTTATTCTAGAGGTCTAGGGGTCCTTGTATAGGATGAAACCCTAGAGAGGTCAATACTGGAGAAAATACACAAGTCCCTGATGGGATTACAAAAGAATAAATTAACTTCCTAAATATATTTTACTAACACACAATAAATTGAGTTCGATTTAGAATGGCACTTGGTATATATCTTTAAATAATTTGTTTCCTGGTAAAGCCGATTTACAGAATTAGATGTGCACTTCTTTTTTTACTGGAATTTATTTTCATTCGGAGCCTCTGATATTTCTTTTGTGTTTTCTAAATTTTATACGACACTAGCTAGGCTTTTTCGATGATGATCAAGGACTCAAACAAAATGGTGTAAGAGTTCTAAATGACTACTCTTGTTATCTCAATCATACCATCACTTTCTTCACTAAGGTGGCCTACCAACCTCACCACCACTACATTAGTCCTTGGCATGATGCTCTACAGCTCTTATGCCATGGGTGCATGTCTTGTGATATATCTTCTATTGACATCAACTGTGTGCTCGAGGTGGTAATCGGTTGTAGGTTAAATTGGTCACTATGTGAAAATATAAAAGAATCTCTTGTGAGATTGTTATTTTGGTGCTACACCTAGCATCACTTTTGGAAAGGAATCATTAGTCTTTCAAGTTGAGAAAATAGTTTACATGGGATTCCATGCGCTTATTATGTAGGATCCCTAAAAGATTGAAACCAATTTCTGTTCTTTCCCAGCTTATAGTTACACATCTTGGGAAAGTAAAAAGTAGTGCATATTCTAATGTTGAATACATAAATATATCTGCAACACAAATGATAGTGGAAGTGATGTGGGTTCATTTTTTGTTTTATTGTTAGATCATTCTAAATGACCTATGACACCTTGAAATGATTATTCATGACATGGTTGCAACACTAATTTCTAATAACTTTTGATGAATCAATTAAGCATACAATGGTAAGTTGCCTCTATGTATGAAATGTTGTCTATAAAGACATCTCTATAAAGGACTATACCTGCATGCTTACATGTATCCCTCGAGGAGAGTCTCTGATGGCTGATGAATCCTTAATGAAACTCAGGTTTCTACTGATGTTTGAGCGTGACTGATATCTATATCTTGGTTTAAATTGGACCTTAGAATTAAGTAGTAATTCATTGAACGATATTTTTGCATAGATGATACCCTTATTTCTTGTAATTATTAATCTTAGATAAAGAGGATGTAATAACAATAATATTTTTTCACTCTCTTTAGTAGACATTACTCAGTTCAGTAATTTTAAATGGTGAAAGATCTGTTAAAAATGTAATTTGTAATTATCCCTATTTTTTCTTCGCCTTCTTCACTTTGTTCTCCCTATTTTTTCTTTTATTTTTATTTGGTTTCAACAATTTGTGTTGTCAATCTTTTTCTATTTTATGTCTTATGTGAATGAGCCTTTAGATACTTAGGATTTTCTTTCTCAGTAATATAGGTCCAAAGCCCTAATATCTACATGTGCTTATAGACGATTGCGCTTGGAATTAGTCAAAATAACTTGTGCTTCACGCTAACAGCAATTATTGTATATATGGCGATTTCATCGTTGCATGTACATATAGATTAATTTCAATTTTATGTGTGGATCATTTTGCATGTAGAGTGATGGATCAAGGTACGCATTTCTAACCGTACATGCATTCATTGATTTGACTCGCATCGGATTTTTTAACTTCTCCTCATGTTTTCTTGGACTTAAATAAATTGAGAATTGGAAAATTCATTAGATGATTATTATTGAAAAATACTTTAAAAAGTGAAAACCCAAAAACTAAAATAAGGGGCTACTAAATAAACTTCGACCCTAATTAAAATCGGTAATGGACTATTGGATTGGGTTCATAATGCCCACATTTTTTTCAGGTACCTTCCAGATAGAGACACGACCCTAGGAATCAGAGCCAAAATCTCAGCATGTGTACTGCCTTGTTTATTGATTGGATTCATGAAGTATTGGCGCTTCCATCAGTACATGGACGAGTAGGACCGAGTCTACTTGCAGACTTGGTCTGAAGTACTGAGCATAGGGGAATTGCGATGACAGGTCCATGTCTCATCGTGCCACATCTGAGTACCCCGCAAGGGGGAAGTATTGGTTTCACCTATCAGCTTCCTCCTCTACTTCTTTGGTTGAGTAGTGGATCCATACTCAACAACAAGGATCCTTAAAAGTAGTGCATGCTATAAGTTACAAATGAAGTGAGAAGTACGTGGCACTGGCCTGGTAGTACTCACTCTCCTACAGGGTTAGCCGATAAGGACTTGTTACAAGATTGTCTGAATAACACATAATAAAAACTACCAAGATAATAGCTGAACCCTGACGGCTTCACTTGTGTTGTGTTGGTGAACCCAATTGCTTTGGTGTCTTGCTTGGATCTAGATTAAGGTCAAATATCACAGTCACGTGCACTTGCACCTTTTCTTTTTACTTCTTGTATCATTCCTTTTACTTTGCTCATTTGGGCCTTTTCTCATTCTATCTTCATTTTATTCCCTGTGAATCTACATGCTCGTTATTCTTTATCCTTACTCCTTTTTGTCTCTCAAGATGTCAGGTCTTGAATGGTTTAATCTGGACTCCATGGCCGGTTTGGACTTTACAATTCTAGACCTGACATTTTGGATGGCTTAATCTGGACTCGATGACATCATCGATTCCATGACCCCGACATCTCCAATAATTCAGGGCGATTCTAGAGAGATCGGTTCGGACTTTACGAGTAACTATCAAGACTCCTCGTCTTCTTCATCTCAAATAAACGGCATCACTCTTGTTCTGACTTTCCTCATTTACAGATGGAGATTGACTTATCTCCATACACATTATCTGATTCAAGAGAGCTTAGAATTGACCATAATTCCGAACATATCTCTACATATGGTGCAAGTCTGATCAGGATTCCTTTCATCATGCAGATCCTCAGCCCAATCAGGATTCCATTACCTCTAAGTCTTATTTAGAGATGGCTCCTCCAAAAGAGAAGGCACATCAAGTTGAGTGAAATGAAGTCAGTGCTCAGATGCTCGCCTTTATACAGGCAATCCGGACACAACTGACTACACAGGTCGAAGCTCAGATTGCCTTCCAAGAGATGCTATTGGAACTGAGGAGAGACTAAGAGAATAGAGGAGGAGGAGAAGGAGAAGAAGAAACACATGTAGATGGACCCCGTGAAGGGGAAGATGAGGAAAGAAGAGAGGCTCCTAAGCCTGCATTGAAAGAAACTTATAATCCTTGTGCTGGTCAGATGACTGAGTAGATCCAGATTCCACTGATCCACGGACATTTTGAGCTGAAGTCACTACTCTTGTCTCTTATTCCCTCATTCCACAGGAATACGAATGAGGAACCATACATCCATCTCTAGTAGTTTGGACGCATCTGTGACACTACTCACTACCCTAATATCCCGTTAGGCGTAGTTAAGATGAATGCCTTTCCCTTTAGCCTTCAGGACAAGGCTTTATATTAGATCAATCATTTAGGGAAGGTAGTGATGACCTGGGAGGAGTTCAAGTCAGCATTCCTTCATAAGTATTACCCTCTTGGTTGTCTGAACCAGATGCATGCTCGCATCTTGAATTTCTACCAAGGACTGCACATGTTCATTCATGAAGCCTGGAAAAGATTCAAGGATCTACAAGAGAAGTGCCCCTACCATGAAATCCCCAAGAACAACCTCATCCAACACTTTTTTGGGGGGCTCAACCAAGAAAGCCATAGGATGATTGATGCCGCATGTGGTGGATCTCACTTCAATAAGAATGAAGAGGTTGTCTGGTAGATTTTTGAAGAAATGGCGGAAGGAGAGGCCATTGTGTCTTCATCTCACGCTTATCAAAAACAACCGTAGATCCACCACAAGTCTGTCATCATGGTGACATCTCATGGTGAGTACAAGATGAGAGATCCAACATGAGCATCATAGGGAGCCGCATGTCCAAAGTAGACATTATAGAGAAATGATGACAGGACCTAGAGAAGTTAGCTGTGATCGAACAGAGAATGAAAAACTTGGACAAACAGGACCACATCACCAAGCAGCCGGAGCTCTTGGTGAGCACCATAAATTCCTACCAGTCTGCAAGTGCATCCACCATGACTTCTGCAGAGCTGAAGGAATCACCATCATCACAGAGTCCAGGGCAACTGTCATCTGTCCAACATGTATATTACGTGCAGGCACCTGACCAGGCACCACCATCACCGCAGCCGCAACAGCAGATGATTGTGTACCACCATGAGCCCCATCCATTTTTTGTATAGCCATTAATCCCACCTTGATGCAGAAACGCTTCGGCGACGGCGAATAATATAATAATATATTTTTTCGGTGGTTTTTTTTTGGTAGGAGAAAGAGAGGGATTGAGAAGAGAAAGTAGAGGGGTTGAGGAGAGAACTCGTCGGGATTACGAGAGGTTGAAGGAGAAGACCGCGGAGATCGCGTGGAGGGAGAAGAGAGATAAGAGGGAGATACGAGATAACAATCTCAAATTTTCATTTCATAATTGACTCCCTAAAACTGATGGACTACCCTCTCTTTATTTGGGAGAGAGGGTTTACAAAAATAGTAAATAATCAAATTACAACTAATTTAATCCTAATTGACCTCTAACTAACTTAATTGGACTCTAATTATTTAATTGACCAACAATTATAATTAAATTCTATGAAATCAACGTTGAGATCACAGGCGATCTCAATTATTAAATTAGACCCAAAAACGTAAATAAAATTGACAATTATCTAATTAAATAAATGTGGCCCCATAATTTGGGGTCACGCTGCATCAACTCTCCACCGCTTTCAAAAATTCGGCTCCTGACGAATTGCATGAACTGCAGGCTCGGCGGCTTTAATTATCTTCTGGAAGAACATGTGGGGCGTGAACGGCGGAATCCATGTGCGGGCGGGGGAGGCGTGGCCACCGTGGTCGAAAAACATATGCGGGGCGTACGGTGGCGTCGTCTCGATTGTCGTCTTCTTCCCATGGTGCTCAAAGAATTGATGCGGCATGGAGAATATGGCCCCTGAATAATCCATGATGAAGCAATGGCACAAAGAGAGGAGAAGGGGAGATGTGTCCACAAAGTAGAGCCATGGGGTCCTTATATAGGAAAAACCCAAGGTCCTAGTCCTATTTGAATAAGGGAAATCCCCATAATCCTGATTTTCACCCCTTCTTTTAAAAAATTTTCGCCACCAGGGGTAGGGGTGCAATTTTCGTACCCCTTCATTTTGTCTCCCAATTCTATGTCTTTGGACCTTTCTGCAAATATGGATTTTGGGGCATTTTTCTTTGCAATTTTTCCCACTTGAATTCCAATCCCCCTTTTCCAGGGATTTGGGTTCCCTTGATCTCGGATGGGCTGTTAGGGCACGGAGCTCTTGCGGCGTTAAAGACGCGGGGTGGGGGTCGATGACCACGCGGAGGCGACGCGGTGGCTCCGCGAGGGCGCGATGGGGGCGGCGGTCCTGCTGGCGGGCCGGGGCGGTTCGGCGGGGAGGCAGCGATGGCCTGGGATGTCGCGCGGGAGGGCGACGATGGGGCTGCTGGCGCGGCCTGTGCGAGGGATGGCGGGAGACAACAGGTGGCGTTGGGGAACAGAGGACTGGGCGCGCGATCGGGAGAAGGTGGGGAGTGGCGTGGGAGGAGAAGGCGGGGGGGGGCTGGGGTTTTACGGGGGGAGGGGAAGAAGAATCGGGGGGAGAGGAAGGTCGGGAGGGGTGTGCTGCGGGGTCGGGTTGGGGAAGGCGGCGGTTGGGGGCACCGCAGGGGGGCAACCACGCCCTGGGGTGCTGGGGGCGGGGTGCGACGAGCGAGGAGGGGAGGGGGGGCTACCTGGGGTGGTGGGGATTGTGCCGGGGTGGCCGGAGGAGGTGGCAGGTTCGCTTCTGGCGACGTACTTGGCGCGGGGACGTGCTGGACAGCGACATCTACGGCACAGATTTCGAGGTTTTCGTCTTCTTCGTCCGTGGGATCTTCGTCGAAGATGGGTCCTTGATCCCCCTTTTCTTCTTGCACAATAGTTGTATCAAATAGATCTTCCTTTGGAATGAAAATACCTTCGTTTTCGGCTTTGAAATCGACTTGAACGGCGGTGGCATAGATCTGATTTTGGTCGTTGGCGGCGAAATCGTCGTCGATTTGTGTGCCCAACCATTCGTGCACCTTAATGCATGCGGTAAGACGTTGATGGAACTTTTTTGAGCGACGTGAACCACGAGATGGGCGGCGGAGACCGAATTTTGCACACCAATAGTCGATCGGATTGTCGAATCGTAGGTACGATTCGAAATCCATGCTCTGATACCAAATGATGCGGAACGAACTCGGCGACGGCGAAATTATGATAAAATATTTTTTTTGGTGGATTTTGGTGGAAGAAAGAGAGAGGTTAAGGAGAGAAATTGGGGGGGTTGAGAAGAAGAATAACTCGTCGGAATGAGGGGTTTGGAGAAGAGAACCGCGGAGATCGCGTGGAGGGAGAAGAGAGATAAGAGGGAGATACGAGATAACAATCTCAAATTTTCATTTCATAATTGACTCCCTAAAACTGATGGACTACCCTCTCTTTATAAAGGAGAGAGGGTTTACAAAAATAGTAAATAATCAAATTACAACTAATTTAATCCTAATTGACCTCTAACTAACTTAATTGGACTCTAATTATTTAATTGACCAACAATTATAATTAAATTCTACGAAATCAACGTTGAGATCACAGGCGATCTCAATTATTAAATTAGACCCAAAAACGTAAATAAAATTGACAATTATCTAATTAAATAAATGTGGCCCCATAATTTGGGGTCATGCTGCATCACACCTCCACTCCAAATTTAGGAGGTGAGACATATGGAGCAATGAAGCGCAATTGACTCGTCCTGACAGACATCAACAGGGTCAGTTCATTACCATTCGGTCGTACCACCCGTCCAAATGTGGGAAGTTTGTCTAGGGTCAGCCTCATAATCACCAGTCTCTACCACAAGCACACACTTGGAGATAGTCATATCGAAAACCAGCGTATCGCCATCAGCAGTCGTATCACCATTACCTGGCTACTCAGTATAGTATGTATCTCCCTCCTCCTCATTGATATCAGCAGTAGTATCCTCCTTAGTACTATTCACAGAATAATAACTTGCAGACTTTGCAACATCACTATCAGTCTCAATGTAGTCAGCACGTTGAATCCTCCAAAGCTACATCCGTGAACCTCGCGCTTGACTCTTTGACTCGATTGGCGAAGAGGCTATCTCAGGTGAGCAAGAAACTGGATGACCTCATCTCCACTAAAACAATAATACTAGCGTTATTCTAGGCTAAGCAAACAACTTAAAGCGTAAAGAGAAGGTAGTCTGTGATGTGTCCTCCAATCCTGAGGATTCAGGTATCAATGATTCTATTATGTTATCTAACATTGTGACTCTCAAGAGCGGTAAAATCTTGCAGCCACTTGTCACGGCTAAGGGAAAGAATAAAGTGTCATCTAGCGAATCATCATCTTTTGCATCAATCGATCCATCAACAGGGCCAGGTGACAAAGAAGAAGGAGGAGCCGCAACAGTTTATCCAAAAAGCCAAAAAATAAAGAAAAAAGAAAAATACCAAAAACAGAATAAGAGCCAAGGCAGAACCGATCCAACCAAGGAGAAAGCAGTCACAACAGCTGATCTCGTGCCACTCGAAGAAGCTGAAGCTCCTATGTTTTTTTTTCTCTTGTTTTGAATGAATGCATACTCTATGGTCAGTCATTTGTAAATGATGACTCTAATGTAAATAAGAACAATGATTTTCAGTCTTTAAATATTCTTTTTTCCTGATGCAAGGCAAAAAATAGAAAATCGAAACTTGCATTGTCTGATCCTACCATCGTGGAGATTCTACAGATGATCTTCTAAAAATGCCTCTAAAGAAAGCCATGGAATACATGCCTTCTATGAAGAAAGGACTGAAAGAGGCATACACCTCAAAGCGTCAGCCCTGCAAGAACTGAGCAGCACATCAGAGAAGCACATTTTCACCATGGCTACAGTTAATGCATTTAGTGACCTCCCAACTATTGATAACGATGTGAATCAACGAGTTTCCTAACGCCTGGTCTTGGAGGGCATATAGTCCCTGACAAGTTTGGTCTGGCAATTAATGTAAAGGCTTCACTCGCAGTATTCGGAACTCAATCAACTTACATCAATAAAAAATCATCAAAACCCACAGATATGTACGTATAAAGAGATCATACAAGTGTATGAGTTATGAAATTTATTTAACTCTGCATGAAATATGTATAAGGCAAGCAGGAAGAGTGTCGTCCACGAGAGCAAACATGGATATATTACAAAAATAGAACCTAATTTAAACAACCAAGCACAATTTTTTGTTGGTTTTGAAGTTGTATAGGTTTTTATTTATTTTTGTTGGTTTTTTTATTTTTATGATTTTTATGTCATTTTTAATTTTATTTTATAATTTTTAATTTTGCAAATGTTTTTTTAATTAATATTTATATTAAATATATAGTAATATAAGTAAAAGGTATATTAAAGAGAGATAAAAGGCATTCTTCTTTTATTTTTAAAATATAGTAAATAAACTCAAAATGCACAAAATAAAATATTTTTGGTTTTTATATATTTTTCTCGATTTATAATATTAGGATATTTTTAATATTTTTATGGATTTTTAAAATTTAAAAAACATAAAATAAACTAACAAAAAAATATAGGAGTTTAAAATATGCCTAATATATATATATGATAAAAAAGAGCCTAAAATTAATTTTCCTATATAATAGATAAAACAAAGAAAAGTGGAGCTTTAAAACATATTTTTATATTTTTTATGTTGTGATTTTATATGATTTTTAAGTTTTTCTATGTTTTGCAATTTTTAGGGTTTATGTTTTTTATCTTTTAATGAATTTTGCATATGTTGTAAAAAACAGTAAACTACCCCTACTCTATTTTTTGTAAGTTTTAGAGCTATATTTGAATTTTTACAAGTCAAAACAAGAAAATATAGCTTGTTTTTGAATTTTTATGTATAGGAAAATAATAATAAATACCCTAATAAAAATATATGTGATAAATATCAAATAAAGTATTTAAAATAGTTTTCCAAGAATTTTTGGAGTTAAGTAGCTATTTAGTCCAATTAAAATAAAGAAATATAATTAATGTAGCTATTTAATTAGGATTTTTACATTTGATGCCATGTACTTTGTTTGAATTGCATAAAAACCCTGCCAGGAATTTTTAAAGTGTGAACTAAATTGGGTAGGTTGGTGAAAACCTCTTAGACTTTTCTTAAGAATAGTCTAAGAGGTTTTCACCAACCTACCCAATTTAGTTCACACTTTAAAAATTCCTGGCAGGGTATTTATGCAATTCAAACAAAGTACATGGCATCAAATGTAAAAATCCTAATTAAAAATGTATTTAATTCGAACTAGCAGGGACAAATGGCATTCTACAAAATATTTCTATAATTTCTAAACATGTCCAACAAAGTATAGGGGGTACCCTACAAAATTCCCATAAAAAACCTCATGTGGGATATCACGTGTGGTGACCTGGCATGGACTAAAATATAAATGGTTGAAAGCTTAGGGCTAAAGTTGCAAAATATCCAATGTCTTTAGCACTACATTAAATATTTACAAGACCAAATATAAATGCCAAAATCGGAGGGGTTAAGTAGCAAAATACCCACTCCTTACGCATGAACGTACGATGTAGATCAGATCACTTAACATGATCAACGGTCAAGAAGCATCGATACCGGTTCGCAGTTGGAAAGCTGCGATTAGATCCACAGATGGATCTGATGGTTGGGAGGGTGGCTGGTCCAATGGCTGTTGTGCTTCTTGGAGTGTGTTCTTGATCGGATGACGGAGGAGCTACTTGGAAGAACAAGGAAGCATCCCAAGCTGGGTGAACTTCAGTCGACCCTCCTATGTAGCTCCGACGATTTCTAGCACCATGGAAAGGTTCTACAGGTTCATGGGGAAGCTCCACAGCTACATGTACCTTCAAGGAGATCCAGGACCCATCGATGGGTTCCTGGTGGTCTAGCAAAGCTCGGAATACCTGGAAGCCTTCTTCTAGACTTGGATCCCTCCATTTGGGACCCTTCTCACTATTACCTGCAAGGTTAGAACTAGGGCATGGAAGCGAAGCTTCCAAGCCCCAAAGCGAGTAGAAGTAACAGGAAATGGAGTGTTATAGGAGGGTCTCTGGTAATGGGTGGTGGAGAAGACTCGCCGAACCCGATCTGAGCAAGATCGGGGTGGAAAAGGTGATCTGGGAGATGAAGAAGTGATGTGGAAGCTAATGGGGGCCAAACGATGATGAAAAAGATAGGTTTCGGATTTTAAGCTCCGACGAGGTGATATTTTGGATTTTCTATTAATAGAGATGAAATCATAGCGAAGTAAAGCTATGATAAGCCAACTGGAACTAAAATAGACAAGACTACAACAACATAAAGCATCTCACCAGCCAAGTTGATCGGGATCAGATGTTCGCTAGGAGAAACTCCAGCGAACTATATCCAACCTCCTCCTCCTTTGTCCACGCCTCCGATCAGAGGCTCCGACATCCTGTCACAAGGGGAAGTCCTCACGAGTAAACTTAGGGGTTACAAGTGAAGGGTGGCCATCAAAAATCAGAGGAGCGAGGGTGGTTATATACTGGCTGAAGAAAAAAGGAAAAAGTAGATTAGGGTTTTGACCAAACGACCCAAAGAAATAGGATCTAAAAGATATGGCGAGAACAACGGTGATTCGATCAACAAAAAGTAAGAAGAAGTTGGGCCAAAAAGAGATAGGTTCGATGGAAAATTTTGGAGAAAAGAGGTGGTCAACAACTCTGACAAACTGCAGAAAAGGGGAGGGGTGTTGACCTGGGGTAAACATTCCCTGCCCTCATTGGTCCACGAGGGCCACTAAATGACAAACATGAAAAAAATAAAAGAAAATTCGAAATAAAATAGAAAATAATTTTATTAATAATAACCTAAAACATAAAAAATGTTCCATATTTAATAAACTATTTTATAGTGTTTTTATTAATTTTTACAAGTTAATTTATTAGGTGTTTGTTTTTACATGTAATATTATAGGTATAAATACTTATATATGCTATAATTTATTTTTATTTCATATTTATATTTTATTAGTTTATATAAATAATTTTTATATTTATAATACATTTAGATACATATTTACATATTTTTATTTTATTTTTATCAAGTTATTTATGTACTTAAATAATTATGTATATATATTATAGGTATTTTATAGGTATGTTTACATATAGAATAAAGTACATTATTTATTTTATTGTATTTTTAATGGTTTTATTTTAGTTTTATTATGTACATGTATTTTAAATAATATTTACAAATTTATAAAAAATATAAGTAGGTGAAAAATATAAAGATTAAAGATATTGAATATTATATATAGGTATATTGCACAATGATGGCTCAAAAGCTAACTTTTGCATCTTAACTTCAAATTGAATGGAATTCCTTCATTGATTATATAATTTAATTTATGAATAATAAAGTAAGTTTGGTGAATTTTGAGTTTGTATAGAGAAGATACATGTCTGAAAAGTTTCCTTTGTGACTTTTTATTCTATGTGTCCCAGGCACACTGCATATTATTTTTGAATGAAATAAATTTTATATTTTTCTTTGTATTTTTATGTACAATGTTCATGTTCAAAAGTTTATTGATTTGAGGTATAAACATATGAAAATAAGACAGGTCTCAAAATGTATTTATTGAAGAATAAAAATTAAGGTTTTTTGTAATTGCCCCTTATCTCCCCCTACTTTATTCCTTGTCGACCACGTCATCAAAATGACCTGGTCTCAAGGGTTGTGGTCAGTTAGTATCTATGATACCTCCTTTATTTTTCTTTTATTTATTCCTTCATTTTAGGGTTTATTAACAAGTATTCATACATAATATACAAGTTATTATTCAAATGTTAATTCGGGGATGTTATTGATATTTACATGCATTTATCCAGTGATTAAAGCCTAGAATTAATGAATAATTGTGCATGAATGGCAATTCATCACTCTCCTATACTTAGCTTTGCTAGTCCCTGGCAAACACTTATGATAATGAGTGCATGAAAATAAAGAAAAGAAAGGAATATAAAGAACTGAGAATGATAATGATTCTTAAACTTATCTTCATGAAATCAAAGTTTGGAGCATAGCTAGACTTTTGGATTACTAGTTTGTCGGAGCCTTATTGGGAATAGGATTTAAAACATAACAACCTTTAGAATTATAATCCAGTGTTCAAGTCTCCTTGATAGCCAGATCAAAACAAGCCTTTTCATAAGCAAACTCTTATGACTATGGATCTTTCTTGTAGAGTATCAGTGATATGTAGATCCTCTTGGTTGAAGCGTTAAAGAGACAATCTTCTCCAACATGGTGACCCTAGTTCCCCAATCTAGCAACTTTTCCTTGAGAAGCATGGTATTCCCTTCTAAGTTCAAGTACAACCTGCTCAAGAAGAGGAGGTGGAGAAAAGAATGAACGGTAGCTAGTGTAGCTACCTATCATGGGATCGATGCTTGACTAGTGTAGCCATGTCTTCCAGCTTCTTGCTCACGTTATTACTTTGACTTTGAAGCACAAGCTTGCTTATTGTATATACATACTCCATCAGGGAATTGGTTTTTCTTTTTGGAGTTTTTGGTTTTGCATTTTTTTCCCTTTTTATTTTTTTTGGAATTCTATTTACAACATTATTTACATAAGGACATTTTCCTCTTGTGCCAGTAGACTATCCCTCTTTTGAAGCATTATTGCAACCCATGGCATTCTGTCCTTGGACCTCGTCGCTACTAGATCGGGTTGGGGTACAATAGCCACATATTGTGACTTTGTATGTTTTCATTCTCTAGTGTCTCATGCTGGCAAATCTAGCCCTCTACTCCAATTGAGTTGAGCAAAGTGTAAGGTGCATGTGTGTAAGTAAGGCCATTGTCTAAAAAGTTATGCGTGCGTCTCGAAATACTTTACAAGGGATACTAAGATGATAAGTGAACATAGTCTTACGATCTTAAAGAATTAAGTCAAGCTGACCTGAGAAGTCTCAATTCTAGTTCATATAAGGTTCCTATGAATTTAAGTATATTAAGGACATAACCAAGCTCCAATCTTCATATTTTACTTAGACTAGTTCAATAGTCAATATCATTTAGAAAAAATGCAAATGCAAATGCAAGATACTTTATGGAATGTATTTTATGGTTTTAAAAATTTTATGGGATTTTCAAAATATTTTGCAAATGTTTAGAGATTTTTCAAAATATTTTGCAATTTTTTCTAATGTTCTAAAAAAATTTCAATTTTTCAGGTATTTTGAAAACGTTTTGAAAATGTTAATGCAATGTGTATGTGCAAGTGTTCACAAATATTTACAAAGGTGCATATATACAAATTCAACACAAGGTTTTTATTTACAAGCTTTATATATAAGTTTTATAAAAAAATTTATTTGAAGTAATACTTACACAATTATACATATAGTTCTCAAAATGATTTGAAGAAGTTCTACAAATAATTTACAAAGATTGTGAAAAACTTATTTTACAAACATTTTTACAAAGGTTTGAAATCATTTTACAAAGATTTTTACAAAAGGTTTGAAATCCTTTTACAAAGATTTTTTAAAGGAATGTATAGATTTTTCAATTCATTTTACAACCAATTTTACAAATCATTTGTAAAGCATTTTCAAATCATTTTATTCAAACATTTTACCAGAAGTTTACAAATATTTACAAAGAGAAATTTTACAAACAGTTTTCAAACATTTCACAAATATATTCCAAAGGTTTGAAAAGATTTTTCAAGATATTTTTACAACCAATTTTCAAATAATTTGTAAAACAATTTTAAACAAATTTATTGAACATATTCACTACACTTGACATGAATTATTCCGTCTTTGTTTGTATACTATTACCCTATATATAAGGGTCAAATTGTTTTAAAGTACGAGTTATGTCTAAAGTTTATATGTAATATATACGACCCCCTACACTTAACATGCTATGTCCTCATAATGATCTTAGAGTATAAATGAGGACATAACTCGTGCCAAATATAAAAGAGTACAAAAAATGACTCAAGTAAAAAAAGAATGAGAAGTCATTCGTCCCCCATATACTTAAGCTCAAGTAATCCTCAGCATAGCAGACTGTAGACTAACGGAGATGAGCGAGGGTTCGAATGTACAAGATCAATGACTTGACTTATCTCCCCCTATACTTAGGATGAAATATCCCTAAGTATAGAACGGAATATCAACAAGTTGAGAGACAAGCAAGGGAACAAAGAATGAGCACTCAACACACTCATCCCACTATACTTAGGATAAATTCACCTTAAATTTAACATTGATGAAAGGGATGAGTAAATAAACAGAAGAAGGAATAAAGAACGAAAGGAAAAGAAAAAAGACGGAAATGAAAGAGTATTTTTGTGCTCAAGTATCTGAATCCCCTGAAATATCACTTCAATTGAGTCAACCACGGTCAGGAGTGTATCATGATCTATCTACGGCTTTAGCAACTATCCATTGACTACAATTGGCTATGCGTCAGATGACAACTCTAATATGAGAATGCTATCGTTGTCATGCACAACATTCACTAGAAATGGTTTGGCTCACTTGCTCTTTAGTTTTCTCGTGAAAAGCTTCAATTTTGCATAAAACAATCAAACCTTGTGACCTGGCTCGAAAGTCTTTCTTCTGATATGCTTGTCGTGCCATCTCTTGTCTTTCTCCTTATATGTCAGGCTGTCGTCATTTGCATAATCTCTGAATTCCAAGAGTTTGCTTATATCTATCTTACGGTTCTGACCACTGAATTGTGAGTCCAACTTACAGATGTTTAACTACCCAAAGTGATTTGTGAATTATCTCAACAAGCACATGGCATGTCTTACCATAAACACACCAATAGGGAGACTTACTCAATGAAGTCTTGTAGGTGGTTCGATAAGCTCATAGAACGGAATCAAGGTGTTGAGACTAATTTTTCCTATCCAACCGTACAAGTTTCTGTCGAATAGTATTGAACTCCCTATTAGATAACTCAACCAAACCATTTTATTAAGGGTGATAAGAAGATGCGACATGATGTTAAATGTCGTACTCCTTCACAAGCTTTTTGACTTCTTTGTTCACAAAATAGCTTCCCCCATCTGAAAGGAGAATCTTAGAAATCTCAAATCACGAAATAATGTTGCCCCAGAGATCGAGAAATCTTCCACGAACACCTCTAGAAAACTACCTACCATGTTGGCAAATACAACGAACATGCACCTTTGGAATGTAGCGGGCACGTTATACAATCCAAAGGGCGTCTATCAAAAGGCAAATGTGCCAAATGGATAAGTAAATGTAGTCTTATCTTGATCCTCAGGGGCGATCTCCACTCGATTATACCCATAGTACCCATCCAAGAAACAAAAGAACACTTTACCTTCCAGTCTTTCAATGATCTGGTCAATAAAGGGCCATAGAAAGTGATCTTTCTTAGTCATTGAGTTCAGGCATCGATAATCTACACAGACACATCATGATATAGGTACTCGGGTCAAGATCTCTTCTTTTTTCTCATTTGTGACCACAATGATTCAGGTTTTTTTAGACCCACATTAATGAATTTCCTATCATTTTGGCCTTAAAAACCCTAGCAAATGCAAGTAAATAGCATTAAATTGTACAAATTAGCATTCATTATTTATTCTATTTATTATGTATAAAATATAGTTTTTAATGCCAAAATTATAGAATAAAGAAAAGAAAATGGATAAAATGCCAAAGGTATTTTATGACCCTAAACCCCGAGACCTATGTGTCTTGATGTCTAGGTCGACAAGAAATAAAGTAGGGGAAGATAAGGACCAAAAATCCAATAAAATTTCCATCCATTTATTCATCCATAAGTCTTTTTGGGACCCATTTTATTTTCTATTTTTTATACCTCAAATAAAAAACTTTGTACATGAAATTTGTAGATAAAAATACAAAGGAAAATACAAAATTGATTTCACACAAAATAATATACATTGTAGTTTTATACTCTAAATAAAAAGCCAAAACTCAAACTTTCCAGACCCATATCTTCTCCATATGAATTCAAAATGTATCAAAATCACTTTAATTGTATATAACTTTTATTAAGCTATTTATTGAAGGTAGTTTCATCCAATTTGAAGTTAATATGTAAAAGTTAGGTTTTAGACTCCTGTTGTATAGTATACCTGGATAAAATATTCATTTCATTTTTTATTTATTATTTTTATAAGTTCTATTTAAAAAATTTTGTAAGTATTATTTATAGTATATGTACATATTTAAAATAAAATAAATCATGTAATGAAAATACAAAAATTAAATAGTCTATATAAATACACAGATAAAATATCTATACTTCTACCTATATATTATATATCGGTATTTATTTAAGTATACATATTATATAAGAAAAATATAATAAAAATATATTTATGTATATAAAATATAAATATATAACATATGGAAAATATAATAATAAAATCAAAAATACAAAATAAAAATAAAATATACAAAACACAAGTATGTATACCTATAAATAAACCATAAAAATAAACTTGTTATAAATAAGCCCATAAAAATAAAAATTACATTAAAAATACTAAAGAACTTCGGGCTGCCTTTTTTCTGGTTGGTCCATGTGTACCAACCAGGGGGAGTCAAGAGTTGACCCCGGTTAACTCTTCTCCCCAGGTCCTAGCCCCGTCAAACATAGCTTTTGATCCGACTTCTACCTTTTTCCTGATTGATGTAGTCATCGATTTGGGTTCTTTCCTTCATCAATTTTTTCCTCGTTCAGCGAGCTTTCACGCGCCATTGATTCCTCAAGGATTGATCATCTGAATCAGCCACGCCACCTCGTTCTTCCTAGCCATGTATATAGGTGATCTCTACCATTTTTATTTTTGAATCTCTTCCACCAATTTTCTTTCCGCCATTTTGTGTTCTTGGGATCGAGCTAGATGACAACAAGCACGCCCTACAATTTGGAGAGGAGAGGTTGAGCGTGAAGATCGATTCCACCATCTCCGGTGAGCTCCACCACCGTCGAGGTATTACCTCATGGCTCCGGCCATTTGAGGTCCCTTTTTCTTTATGTTCTAGGTAGCTTTTAGATGTAGTTTTTATTTTCTATCATTAGAATAATGTTTAATCTAGTGCTTTAGCGTAAAATCCTCAATTCATAGTTCACCGGAGTTCTTCTCAGGCGAACCCTCCACTTGTGCTCCTTCGCCTCGTCGGAGTACCTTTGCCATGCCCCATCTTATGCCATCATCACCAATAAAACCCCTAACAAATCCGTGATTCATCGCCTTTATTCTTTCATTTTGGCTTAAATCGTTGGTAAAATGCACGTAAATAATCACTAATTCCAATTAGTTATCATTTTAACCACAAATATTAATATTATATATTTAACTCTTATTTTATCCAAAATAAAATAATTAAGATAAAAAGAAAAGTAAAAGAAAAGAATGATGTAAATATGAAATATATATAGAGTGATCTTGACCCCGAGACCAGGTCAATATTGACGTGGTCAACATGATAATAAGTAGGGGAAGATAAGGATCCTAACTTATAAAAATATCAAGAAAATCAAGACCAAAAATATAATTTACACATTTTCACATTGTAAATAATTCAACTATTTTATTTATTACTTATATCATTCCAAACCAAAACACTTCTTTTTATAGAAGTTGTTCACAAAAATATATATTATTTATAAAAAATATTAGAAAAATAATTTAACAACAAAATAAAATATTATAATGGACCGAAAAAGCGGCAAAAGTAGAATTCCGAGGTTCATAATTATTTATAGAAAATTCCAAACGAACCAAACTCACTTTTAAACTTCGTTTTATACTTATTACTATTTATTAAAAATATTAAAAATGTTAGAATAAAACTGGTGAGTTTTGGCGTTTGAGCCTCGTTGTATATATGTACTGTATGTAGAAACTATCCGGATTTTTAATTAATCAATCGTAAATTTGATTAACTTTCTTTATTTTCTAAAAATATTATAAAAATTTATATAAAAATATAAAAATATAAGTTAAGTGAAAATGCCAATAAACCCGAAGCCACGAAGCTGCTACCTAAATTTTTCGGATCTCATAACTCGACCATACGAACTCTGAATTGGGCAAACTCAGTCTTAAATTTTATATTATTTATTTCTACAAAATGACAATGATTTCTTTAAGATCGGAGTTAGTATGAAAAATGTGGGTTTTAGAACCGTATTGATATATATATATATTATACAATGTACCGTAATTTATATTATTAGTTAATATATTGATATTCTATTATTAAATTTAAGTAAATAATAATTTTTTTAATTACTTCATTAATTTTTAATATATTTTTTTATTTTTTTTTGAATATTAGTAATACTTTAATTAAATAATTATTTATATATATAATAACTTAGTCATCTATTTAATTAATAATTTAATAAGTTAATTATCTATTTAATTATTTTTTAACTAATTTAATTAATCTAATTATTATTTTTTTATATTAATTTAATTATTAATTATCCAAATCAATTATATTATTGATTTATTATTTATTTTATTTTTTATTCTCTCTCCTCTTTTCCCTTTCTTCCTCCCCGTATCTTCTTCGCCACGCACCTTTTCCTACCGCTGCCTATCTCCTTCACCTCTCCCCTTCTCGCCTACAACCGTCCCACGGCTGGTCGTTGGCCGGCCGTTTGCCCAACTACCTTGCTTCCCCTCGCTGACCCTGGTGACCAAATCTTCCCTTGCCTATAAATACTCGTTAATGCCCTACCATGAGCGATATCTACCCTTTGTAATCCCTCTTCCAGAGCTCTGCCCTTCCTCTTGCTTGTGACAGGAGCGAGTTAATCTGAGGTCGTTACAGCGAGGTCGAGAGGGATCCGGGCGAGATATGCGCCAGCGTCGCAACTTTATTCTGCCGCACGTACAACCTCCAGCTTTGCCAAATTGTTGAGGCGAAGAGCCAACGGAACTCAGCTGAGTTCCGCATTCCCAGGTGACAACTCCACTTCCATTTCCAGGTTAGGCTTCCTCATATTCTCTTGCTCCCTTCTCCTCTCTGTCCTTTGCTTTCCTCGTTCTCCTATGTTTCTCTTCTTCTCCTTCAATTCCATCATCTAACTCATTTCACCTTTATCCCCATCTCCGAATACCACACTCCATTGTCCGCTTTCACGGTGCTCACCCCATCGCCGATAGCCGGGGCCTACTCCACTTTCATCGACTCCGATCTACCTTGCCGCAGTTTCTTCTCCGAGGACTGCTCCTCGCTCGCGTTCCGTGGCTCGAGCTTCACCTCCTCTATCATTCTCCACTACGCACCTACTCAAGCCACCACCATCGACCGCTCAAGCTTTCCCTTCGCGAAGCTCGCATCTGGTCGCTTCTTCGCCATCGACGGTCTCCAACTCTAGGCGTGTGTCGCTTGGAGTCACTGCATCACCACCTCGTGCTTCGGTGTACCTATTCTGTTGTTCTCGCAGTCACCTACACCGCATACCCACCTCGATTCCAATGATGCTGCCTTTGTCCTCATTCCCGACCTCACGTGCAGGTCACGTGAGGCGAGGGAAATTTGCACGCAGCTCCCCGAAGGTTCCATCAAAAATCAAGCAGACTCTTCCCCAACAAGGACATGTGCTGAGCACGTACCCCGTGGAGAGTTTGCACTGACGCCCCTAAAGGTCTACAAATCAGAAGATGGTCCAACCCTGCTGAAGTCATCTCCACGTGCAGTTGACGTGTTCTTTGGGAAAATCGTGAAACAACCCCTGGTCATTCGGTAATTGCTAACAAGTCCCTTTGCAACAATTGAGGCCCGTGAACTGCACGAGCTATCTAGAGCTTTTCCGTTTATACCCGAATGATTTTGATATTACATGCAAGTCCAGAACCCGCTAAAACATGTGACGCAACACGAGCCTCCATGGAGATTTACGTGCAATACCTTGACGTTCTGCTATTTTACACACGCGCCTCAAACTTTCATATAATTACAACCTTACTCCTATAAACTACATACATATATAATATACAAACATAATAAATAAAATACAAAAATATTAAAATATAATAAAAAAATACGTATAAATACTGTATTTTACACTATATATTGTGTTAAATAAATTTTGAAAATAAAATATTTTCCATTTTTAATAAATCAATCAAAAATACAAAAATATAAGAAACCTAAAAAATCTAAAATATATACCATCTTTAAAAATATAATAAAAATTACGTTTACTATATTTTATTGTATTTTACATATAAATCAAAAAAATAAAAACAAATATTAAAATCAATAAAAAAATCAAAATAAGTAAAAACTTTAAAAATTCATAACTAATTCAAGAAAATTCATATACAACACACAACCTATCATTTTAAAGATAATTTCACCTACTCTTAACAAGATAGAAATAAAAAAATATTTTGCTATTGATTTCTATTTTGAAAATAAAAATACCTCACAGATTTTAATAAAAACATTATTTTTCACCTTAAAAGTAAACCAAACATCATAAAAATCCAAAAAACTTCTTAAAACTTCATAAAAGTAGAAAAGCGAATTAAAACATAAAAAGAGCAAAAAAATCAAATAAAAAACATTTTCTAAAAATAATAAAAATCATAAAGTATTAAAAAGTCATAAAAACAATATAAAATTCATTTAAATAAAAATAATTCCAGAAAAATACCTAAAAATAAAGTGAAAATTAGGAAACCATTTACCTTAGTTTTCTATAGGTTAACCCTAGTCTTTAACAGTTTGCCTCTCTGAGTTCGACACTCCCGTACTTTCACTATACATAATGTTTAGGAGTATAAATAAAATAAATAAAAATATTAACTCAAAATTAATCTTTTTCTGCAAAAATTCATCCGCTCACAACAACGATGATTGTTTATATTTTTAAAAAACACGATCGGTCATGTTTTTCGCCATCACCATCTATAAAACCCCCATGAACCCCCATTTTTGCGTGTGTATGCTTTTTTTGCAGGGCCTGGAGCCAAAGGACCCAGCTGGGTTGATTTTGAGCAGCAAGGAGGTTCCCTAGAGCTCTTCCATCAATGGGTCCTTGAAAACTTTGAAGCTATATGTAGGGGCAGAGGAGCCCCAACTCCAATTTGAGACCCCTACGAGCATTAGAGACCGCTGGAGGCGAGAGCAGCACCCGATTGAAGCTCACCCATGGTCGTGTGCTTCCCTGTTCTTCCAGAAGGTTCACAGTCGTCGGATCGAGCTCCCTCTCCAGGACCTTCAATCGTCATTGGATTAGCCAAGCCATCATCGTCCGATCCTCGCCAAGGATCTAATCTCCTCCATTGATCGTTGAACCGGCATCGCGCATCCTCAACACGACACGTGGATAAGTGGGCGAGTGTCGCCCATTAGATCGTGTTGTTGGACATGCAAGCCCACGACGAGCCATTATGCAATAAATGTTATTGTGAATATCATTCCCTGATCTGAAATGAAGAATAACCAATTTACATAATAGGTCCCTTAGTACAATTAGGGTTATGTACCATGGCCATCTTGATGATCATACAACTGCTGATTCAATTATTGAATCATAGAGGCTGGTGCTATGATGAATATCTAAAGAGTTAGATTGAGGACACATCAAGCACCGTCAAATGATTATTAAGAGAGGATCTCCAGCCTGAGAAGGAGATGGCAATCCTTTCTCTAAAGGCTGATATCTAACCGACCTCTTGATGCAGGTCCTCTACATAGGAATTGAGATTTGGAGGTGTCAGATAAGTTAGGTCAAAGAGTTGACTTAATGAGATCAAGATAACCAAAGTCCTATGTCGTATGCTGTCACAATATAGGCACGCATCCTCTAACCAGAGACAGATGTGTTACTATATGTCTGAGTATATATATTTGGTAGACCAATAGATTGATGACCTAATCAAGGTCTATACACCAGTGCACTGGTGTGCATATAAGGGCATATGAGTAATACGATCTCTCAAAGGGATCATACAGGTTCATTGTTGAACCGGAAGACATGAGCTCACTCATGAGATATTGGGAAGAATCAAATTCCACGCACGGTTGTCTCGCTTTGGAAGCTTGACTGAATTTGTAAGGTTTGATATATACTTTTGGAAAGTATATGATCAACACCTAGGTATGATATATGCTTTTGGAAAGTATATGATCAATACCAACTCCCAATGATCGAATGAGAAACTTAATGATAAATTCTTGAAGTGGACAGTGTAAAATTGATCTTATACTTCGGGATTATTCTGGGTCTTCCAGTATGCAGGATGTACAGGTATTAGGAATACCTGAGGGTGATGTGATCATAAATGGTTGTATAACCACGACGCTTCCATTCCTAGGGAGTGATGAAACGGGTCTGGATTTTAGTGACTCCTCTCAGTAGAGAAGTGATATGTTCTTGGTCCAAATGTTGGGCATTGATCTGAATGTGATTGAGATGCAATGAGGAGATTAGATTTATGGTCTTGATTTAATCAAGCATCTATGGGAGGCCCAAGATCTGGATTTAAGATGTGATCTTAATATCCAAGTCACTATACGTGAAACAATACAATCGCCATGTCCTTATCTCCAAGTATTCATGGAGAAAGCGCATTATCCTCGAAAGAGTTCAGGATAATTTCGTTGTTGATATAAGTATCCGAGTGGGAAAATTGGAATTAAATGTGATTTAATTATCATGAATAATATGAATTTAATTCATATTATAAAGAGAGTTATCTTAGATAATTAAATATGATTTAATTATCAAAGATGTAAATAATGTAAATGTGATTCACATTATTTGGGCACATGAGAATAGAGATTCAAGATTAAATGTGATTTAATTATCATTGATATGAATAATGTGGATAACACTATCCATATAAATCATATATATTATAAATGTGATTTATAATATATAAGAGAGAGCAATTTGTAACTTACATTTGTTAATTAAATGTTGATGTGGATTGGATTTACATTGGACAATTAATTAGAAATGTAATTCACATTTTATTTTGGGTTGTGAATGTGATTCATAATTTTCCAATGGAAAGATTGTTATATTCACAAAATAATTATGAATTTTTTTTGTTGAATAATTTACAACAAGTGTTGTTTTAAATTTTGGAGATTTCCATGGAATAATATAATCTCATGAGATATCATAAGATTTCCATCAAATCCCATATTATGGAAGGAGGCAATCTTCATTCCATAATCTCCATGTTTCATTGATTTAATTTGGGAATAAATCATATTGATTTATCAATATACATTTAATATAAATTAAATTAATTGTTGTTGGTTTTTTACCAACAAAATCTTGGCCATTAAAAGAAGCACAAATCAATGTGAGCCATTGGATTTTTGTTAGACATAGATTGAGATCCATGGATCCCAAAATATTATAAATAGAAGGGCACCCCTTGCTCTTCATATGATTATGAGAAACATAAGGCTCTCTCCCTCTCTCCTTCTCTCTACACACACTCTCTCTCTCATATGGTCATCCACCATGGATGCCTTAGAGAGAGTCTACATCGCCGCAGCGTCGTCGTTATGTTGCCCGGTTCATTTGCTCGTGGATCTCCGTCTCCTTCGGTGTGCCTCGCTCGTGAAGAAGACGCTGGATCTCGTATATCAATATCAGGAGATTCGTCGCTTGGATTATCAACATGGATTGTGAGGAGCACATGTTTCATTAACACGCTCGCAAGCGTCTCCGCCATTAGATCGGACTTGAAACAGGAGGTCTCTTCGCTTAGAGACTCGATCACAACCACGCTTCAAGAGGTAATCCTATTACTTGTTTGTGGTTTAGGAGAAACGATCATGTGGTTTCGTCACATGAACTTTTTTAATTTCCACTGCCTCGAGCAACTAATGCGACTAGTCGCTCCCGATCGCATACGATATGATCCTCACGCTTCCGTGATGCGCTTAACGATCTCCCCATATCCATCAAGTTGTATCAGAGCCTTAGGTCGGAGGTTTCGGATATGATCCATAAACCTAGGACGACTTGGGTTCGTTAGGGTTTGCGAAGATTTTCTCGCATTTCATTTTTGCATCTTTGTTTCATGATTATTTTTGGCCCTGTTTAAATTATTTAAACACAAAAATAAAACTTGGATTTTGTTCCCCATTAAATAAGGAAACCGTGGGATTTAAGTTTGCGTGATTTGGATTCCGTTTCTCAAGTTATGATCAAATTAGTGAACATGTATCCACTGTTTTGGGGGCTACGAATCTTGACGTAATTAAGGAGTTAATTACGGTTTTGAAACACCAAGAAATGCGTGCAAATCATGTAGGTTCTGTTGTAAATCAAATTAGAAAACTTTGTAAACTTACTTTGCTTGATTTAAATTGTTTGAGATATGCTAATTTTAGTAAGTGAGGGTCACTGTTGGAAATTACTTTCCTAATCAAGAACCTTGTGATTGCCATTTAATCAATTAGTGAAATTAAATGGTTTAATTTCTTGGAATAATTATGAATAAATATTTGTGAAATATTTGATGATAATTATTTCCTTAAATTACATTTCCTTAACCAATAATTGATTAGATGTGATATAGATCATAATTGGTTACCCAATCTACTTTCCAACAAACAAAGTTGCTTGAATAGGATCGGGGATTTATTTAGAAAATCTCCTTATAATGTTAATCAAAAATGTTTTGATTATTATTATATATGGTATAACTTCGGTTAAATAACCGATTATAATCTCAAGTACACAATGATCAATTTGACATTATCTTTTCTTGAGGTGGATATGGTGTTTAGTCGGGGAGCATTGGGGTAGCAGGTTGCACCGTGTACGGTCTGTCCCACTCCCGTCGGTACTGGCCATGACAGTGGGTAGGGACTTGATAATACAGGAGAGATCACGGTGTATTTTTCAAATTATTAAAATTCAGAATAATACATATTTGAGATAATACCATAATTCAATTAAAAATGAAGATTGTTCGTTGGATATCAATTGGACATTAATTTAATATGATTAGATTAATTGGAATCCAAATAAAAATTAAACACTCTAAATTTAATAGAGATGTTATTTTCCTTGGAAGAATTAATCATAATGAATATGATTCATGGCGATTAACTAGAATTTGAATATGATATGGAGGATCACATAATTGACATCCATGGTCTCCTGTCAAGGCGAAGGGTTCCGTCGCAAGGGATTGTATGTAGGAGACGCCTGTCCGAAGTGACAGCTCTTGTATACAAGCACATCTGGATCGGGTTCTTCGCTTCTCGAAACAGTAAGGACGTATGCGTAGTGACCCCAATATCGGGTCCTCATATTATTGGGGCGATATTGGATTGCGCATAGCGAGTTATATTCCTGTTGTCAGTTAGTTCAATTAATGACGGGTCAACATAACTTTAGAGGTAGTGGGCTCGGGTGTTAAAGACTGAATTGGGAGTGCAAGTTGGACTTGCAAGGCGGAATGTGTTCCCGCTTCTTTTTATCCAAGTGACAGGTTCTCATATTATTAGGATGTAACAAAGATAACAAAGGAGATCCCAGATCTTGCTTGAGATATAATGATAAGTATATCTCTTACACTGAAAGTGATTAAGGGAATGAACTTTCAGTTATGACAAGGCAAGGGAACTTTGATATAAAAATTCCTAAATGAAAGTAAAGTATATATATATACATTTATGCAAATTTCTTATTTCAGATAATCCTTTATTAAACCCACTCAATACTATACTCAATGATAACCGGTAAAATGTCATGGATTGGATCCATAATTAAGATATTGTACGTGCTGTTGGACACATATTGTATGTGGTTGCAATGTGCAAGTTTCCTCATAATAATGAGTAGTAACAATAAAATAGACAATAGGACTACAACCCTAGGGTTTGTATGCCTCTACAGTCTTGATCTCTCATCAAATGTACTTGGAAGTGACATGTCGATGATGATTGTAATTGTCGAATTATCCTTATAAAATCTATGAAGATGTTTTGGCATGCATATGTGCTCTTGACATTTTATCATGAATGACATGGTTCTCTGCATCATGTAGAATGGTAGCTCTATAAGAGATAATGTACCCAAAATATTTTAGTACATACCTGAACCAATGTTTTTTTAAGAGTTTAGATGGATGTAGATACGATGAGTGTCATCGTTCTACTGTCTATACTCTAGTCATTCATGAAGCTTTAGAATATTCATATTGTATGAATTGAATGAAGCATGTATAAATGTTGAAGTGGTCTTATATTGAAATCTTTTGAATTCAACATAAGAGATCCTTGGTCTTAAGCAATGGTTATTTATAGATAAAGGGAGCGCAGTGGAAGCATGGGTTGGATCCAAATAAGAAGGAAAGTCAAAGAGTTAACTGTACTTCTGTGACTTCCATATGACATCCAAATAGTTGGATGAATGCCAATACTGCAATAAGCCGATGTACTGATAATGTGACTATCTTTTCTATCTAGGATCCTTAGAGAAGGATCCAGGTGGTGCATCATAATAATATTAATATACATATATCATTGATATTGACCTGCTTATTGGATAAGATAAAGTCTAATAATTGTATCTCACTTTTCTAATAACACTTGCAATTGGTTGCATATCTATTAGAAGACTATAAAATTTGATTTTAAGATCTAATAGTCATCCACATAGATATTGATGCAATTGTTGCAACAATCTCTATTGGATAGATGGACTTGTTATTTTCAGTGGGAAAGACCTTAGTCGTAGAGAATGTCTTTATGACCTAGATATTAGAATACATTCATTGTTTATTTCTAAATGTCGAAAATAAACATGAATTCTGTAATAGACCTATCATAAAGAGTTATAATGGAGATATTTCAGATAGTAATGTAAAATCTAGTGGACTCTACTAAATTAGAAAATTAATATAAGATTCATTAACATTTCTAATACTGAAATTAAACCTTAAATGATCAATAGGAGAGTGAAGATCATTTGACAATGATCTGGCATCAAGCCTTGGATATTTGTCTATTGATGAGATCAATGGACCAGCAAGATATGAAACTTTAGAATATCTGAAATTTCAAATCTTACATACTTTTGAATATTGTATTAAAAGTAGAAAATGTCCAAAGCATCCTTCTCTGGGAATGGATTAAGATGTCAAGGTATTCAATATCTCATACATATTGATGTATGCGGATCATCTATATCATGATAAACATTGATGATATGTGATATCATTCGATGATTATTTATGATATATGATTTATTCTCTTCACCTGAGAAAGCTTTAAAATGTTCAAAGATTTCACAATTTTGGTTTAGAACCAAAGCTTGAAGGAAGATGAAATGAATTTGATCTAACCTAGGTAGTCAGTACCTATTAGATGAATTCAAGGAATACCTTATGAAGAAAGGAATATCATTCCTATCTCAATCCTCCTGATATACCTAACCTCAATAGAGTTGTAGGGAGATACAATTGGATCATCTATGACATGATTTGTTCAATGATAAATATTAGCATAATTACCTCTTAGTTTCCAAGATATATCTGTAGTAGATACTACAATATATATATATATATATATATATATATACTTAATAAGGCTCCATACATATAAGCTAGAATCTAGCACCAAAGAGTGCTACTTCATTAGGAAAATAAAGGATGGTATTGGATACCTACTTTTTGACCTTGAGATTCTTAAAAGATCTCATCTCTGAGAATATGATTCTTAGATGATGAAACCCTTTAAGAATCAATATGGAAATGAAGTGAAGGAACTCATTTAATCGATAATGAGGCTCCTGAAATCGAAAATTAAAAGAACAATTAAAGATGAAACACTAATACCTTTTCAATTTAAGTTTTAGTATGGATTCCATGTGTCAGTTGAGTCTGACAATGATCTGACTTCATGTGATGAAGCTTCCGAAGATCATAGCATGGAAAGATGGATGTTAGCAATAACGTATAAAGTAGACTTCATATACAAATGTTGTATGTGGACCCTCGAGGATCCACCTATATGGGTAAGACCCATTATGGTGTAAATAGATCTTCAATAGAAAGAGGGAAGCTGATGAGAAGGTAGAGACCTTCAAAGCACAGCTTGTATCCTCAAGATACACACCGAAGAGAAGACATCACTTGCGATGAAACTTGATCTTCAGAGACCATGCTCGAACCCGTCAGAATATTGCTAACTATAGCTATACAACTTGGCTATGACATCTTCATGATATGAGTCAAGATTACATTCCTCTATGAATACTTCTCCGAAGATATTCACATGAAGTAGCCCCAGAGCTTCATTGTTGAGGAAAGCAAGGTGTGCAAGCTAATGAACTCCATATATGGACTCAAATAAGCTTCTTGTAGTTGGAACATAAGATTTGATGAAATTATAAATGTTACGATTTCATATAGAATCTTGATGAACCATGTGAAGCTTTGTGGGGGTGTCGTTGTGTTCATCATGCTAAATGTAGATGATATCCTAATCATTTGGAATGATATAAGGACGATAATAAGTGTTTTACAGACTGGCTATTCCATGCCTTGAGATATAATTTCATGGATACCTCTTTTATCTTAGTTCTGAAAGTGTTCAGAAGCAAAGAAAATAGAGTATTGCGATTGTCACATTAGTAGTACACCTTTAACATGTTCCATTTTTTTGAAAATTCCAAGAAAGGCTTCTTCCCCTTAAGATATGGTACAAACCTATGTGAAGGATTAACACCTCAAGGAGTTGAGGATGTGAATGCTAAAACTGTCTGCCCTTGTGCATCAGTTCCGAGAAACCGGGTGTATGCTTGATGTGTACAAAAGCAAGATGTCTACCATGCAGTAGGATTAGTAAACTATTACTAATCCTACTATGGTGATAAAAAACTTGATTGCAGTAATAACAATATCTTCATAGAGGATAAGACTTTTGAGATAGTATCTCAAAGTCTTATCTTCAAGAAATTAAGACTTTATAGATGGATATCTAAAAGGTCTTAACTACGAATACCCTAGGAGATGGAGATCTCCAGGAATAAGGGTATTCTGATAAAGATAATAGAAATTACATACTGGTTATAATAATTATTAAGGTGTAGTGTCAAGGACACTGTGACGGGCATGATTGGGTATTAGTTGCATAAGATGCAATATTCGCATTGGATGCGAACACTGCCACTAGGAGATATGCAAGTGCCGTAAAAGGACTTGGTATAGTCTGTTGGGAACAGAGTGACTGATCATCTTACCTAGCTATTTTTCTAAATAGCCTATGATTGTCACATGAATGTGGTTTTAATGATTAGTCCATTAATGGCTCTTTGGGAAAGTGGGATATTGTTGGACATGCAAGCCCAAGCGAGCCATTATGCAATAAATGTTATCACGAATATCATTCCCTGATCTGAAATGAAGAATAACCAATTTACATAATAGGTCCCTTAGTACAATTAGGGTTATGTACCATGGCCATCTTGATGATCATACATCTGTTGATTCAATTATTGAATCATAGAGGCTGGTGCTATGATGAATATCTAAAGAGTTAGACTAAGGACTCATCAAGCATCGTCAAATGATTATTAAGAGAGGATCTCCAGCCTAAGAAGGAAATGACAATCCTTTCTCTAAAGGTTGATATCTAACCGACCTTTTGATACAGGTCCTCTGCGTAGGAATTGAGATTCGGAGGTGTTAGATAAGTTAGGTCAAAGAGTCGACTTAATAAGATCGAGATAACTAAAGTCATATGTCGTATGCTGTCACGATATAGGCACGCATCCTCTGACCAGAGACAGATGTGTTCCTACATTCCTGAGCATGTACATTTGGCAGATCAATAGGTTGATGACCTAATCAAGGTCTATACACAAGCGCACTGGTGTGCATATAAGGGCATATGGGTAATACGATCTCTTAAAGGGATCATACAGGTTCATTGTTGAACCGGAAGACATGAGCTCACTCATGAGATATTGGGAAGAATCAAATTCCGCGTGCGGTCGTCTCGCTTTGGAAGCATGACTGAATTTGTAAGGTTTGATATATACTTTTGGAAAGTATATGATCAACACCTAGGTATGATATATGCTTTTGGAAAGTATATGATCAATACCAACTCCCAATAATCGAATGAGAAACTTAATGATAAATTCTTGAAGTAGACAGTGTAAATTGATCTTATACTTCGGGATTATTCTGGGTCTTCCAGTATGCAGGATGTACATGTATTAGGAATACCTGAGGGTGATGTGATCATAAACGGTTGTATAACCACGACGCTTCCAATTCCTAGGGAGTGATGAAACGAGTCTGGATTTTAGTGACTCCTCTCAGTAGAGAAGTGATATGATCTTGCTCCAAATGTTGGACATTGATCTGAATGTGATGCAGATGCAATGAGAAGATTAGATTTGCGGTCTTGATTTAATCAAGCATCTATGGGAGGCCCGAGATCTGGATTTAAGAGTGATCTTAATATCTAAGTCACTATACGTGGAACAATACAATCGCCATGTCCTTATCTCCAAGTATATGCGGAGAAAGCGCATTATCCTTGAAAGAGTTCAGGATAATTTCATTGTTGATATAAGTATCCGAGCATTAAGAAAATTGGATAATTAAATGTGATCTAGTTATCATGAATAATATGAATTTAATTCATATTATAAAGAGAGTTATCTTAGGTAATTAAATGTGATTTAATTATAAAAGATGTAAATAATGTGAATGTGATTCACATTATTAGGGCACATGAGAATAGAGATCCAAGATGATCAAAAGTGATTTAATTATCACGGATATGAATAATGTGGATAGCACTATCCATATTAATCATATATATTATAAATGTGATTTATAATATAAAAGAGAGCCATTTGTAATTTACATTTGTTTATTAAATGTTGATGTGAATAGGATTCACATTGGATAATTAATTGAAAAATGTAATTCATATTTTATTTTGGGTTGTGAATGTGATTCACAATTTTCCAATGGCAAGATTGCTATATTCACAAAATAATTATGAATTATTTTTGTTGAATAATTTACAACAAGTGTTGTTGTAAATCTTGGAGATTTCCATGGAATAATGTATCTCATGAGATATCATGAGATTGCCACAAAAATTTATATTATGGAAGGAGGCAATCTTCATTCCATAATCTCCATGCTTCATTGATTTAATATGGGATTAAATAATATTGATTTATTAATATAAATTTAATCTAAATTAAATTAATTGTTGTTGGTTTTTTACCAACAAAATCTTGGCCATTAAAAGAAACACAAATCAATCTGAACTATTGGATTAGTATTACCCATGGATTGAGATCCATGTATCCCAAAATATTATAAATAGAAGGGCACCCCTTGCTCTTCATATGCTAATGAGAAACACAAGGCTCTCTCCCTCTCCCTTTTTCCCTACACGCTCTCTCTCTCTTTCTCTCTTATGGTCGTCCACCATGGATGTCTTAGAGAGAGTCTCCATCGTCCCAGCATCGTCGTTATGTTGCCCGGTTCATTTGCTCGTGGATCTCTGTCTCCTTCGGTGTGCCTCGCTCGTGAAGAAGACGCCGGATCTCGTGTATCGAGATCGGGGGATTCACTGCTTAGATCATCAACATGGATTGGGAGGAGCACGTGTTTCATCAACACGCTTGCAATCGTCTCCTCCGTAGGATCGGACTTGAGACAGGAGATCTCTTCGTTTAGTAACTCGATCGCAACCACGCTTCAAGAGGTAATCCTATTACTTGTTTGTGGTTTAGACGAAACGATCCGAGAAGTGTTCTTGGATCATGTGGTTTGTCGCATGATTTTATTTTTAATTTCCGCTGCCTCGAGCAACTAGTGCGACTAGTCGCTTCCGATCGCATATGATACGATCCTCATGCTTCCGTGATACGCTTAAGGATCTCCCCATATCCTTCACGCGCTAGTGGGGGTATTTTATACTTTCCACCCCCTTTTTGTATTTTATAATTTAATATATAAACTTTCATCTGATGTTTAATAGCTTTGTAATATTTGCAAGGAACCCCTACCATTTTTGCTATTTTCATTTAGGTCCATTCCATGTCAGCTCACGTGCAGTACCATGTGATGTGGCCATTTTGTAGGGAACCCCTCACGGGTTTTTGTATTTCATTTTAGTACAGGAACTTTTAAATATTAGTTATATAATTTTGGATATGTTGCATACACATCCCTACCATTATTTTTAATTGTAGAAAAGCCCTTGCTAGCTCATTAAATTCTATGTGTGTTTTCTATTTATTAAAATTATCATCTATGCTCCAAAAATTTTCAGAAAATACGATTAAGTGTATGCTTGCTTGAAGTTTCATGCCATATTTTTATTTTTGTATTTTATGCACTTTAAATATTTATTAAAAATCAAAAGAGTAAATTTTTGTCCGTGTTTAACTTACAAAATACCAAAAATATAACAATATTTTAAATAATTCTCAAAAAATATATTTTGTTTCTTTTATTATTTTACAACTCCAGACTAAAAATCTATAAAAAAATAAAAAAGACTAAAAAATAAATTAGCTCCAAAGTCCTTTTTTAAAAATATAAAAAAATCTCTAAAAAACCAAAAATATTCATTTATGTCATGTAATTTTATTTTTTTGTATTTTTTTAATTAAAAATTGTTTTGGAAAATTTTTTGCTTTATTTTCTATTTTTAACTTCCAAAATAATTCAGCCTATTTATTCAATCCCTATTTTGGTATATTTTTAACTTTAAAAATATATAAAAATTAGAAAAATTATCTAAAAAATCACAAAAATAGTAAAAAATTATATAAAATCCAAAAACGTTTTATTCTGTAATTTTTAGTTATTTATAGTAGTGTTTTGTTTGTATTACCATATATTTTATATATATAGTTTTATATATTCATATATTATATTTTAAAAAGGAAAAGAAAATAAAAATTATAAAATTAAGAATAACTAAAAAATATAAAATTAAAATCCAAGAAAATTATATAAAATTTAAAATATCCACAAAAATACATTAACAAGAAGAACACGAATTTTTGGAATTCATTTCCCGATCTGTCTAGTTTGCTCCCTGTGTTCGATACTCTACACATACACATATACATACTTTTGTAGAGTGATAATAAATTTCAACTCCATACATTTATTTTTGCTTCATTGTTATATCTATAATTATGGGTTAGTTGTTGATTGACTTGGGATTTCTCGTGGGTCGCCTCAACGATACTTTATCTTCACTTTCTATGAGGATTATTTCTGACCCGTGAAAAATTCCCAGTTATCAAATGGCGTCGTTGTCGGGGAGCAACACCGTACAGATTGTCTTTACTTGTTTCTTGTCTATTTATACCTTTTATTTCGTTTCTATTTTATTTGATATTATTATTGATCTGTCTAATCACCCTCTTGTTTGATCTTGTTACGATGGACCGTGGATCAAGGGAGGTACTCTTAGGAGCACCTACACACCCATGTGAAGCGGAGTCGACTTTTTCAGAGCAAGCTGACATGAGAAAGCAGCAAAGGAGAACTTGGAGGATTCTTGGACGATAGTGACATTGACCATTTTGTATATTTATTTTATTTATTTATCTTGGAATTCAAGTGAGAGAGAAACCCATTTATTTGTAATAATTCGGACTCTAAGGACAATGTCACGAGGTCCACCCCACGAGTGATTGTTCACTTGAGGGCCTCATCTATTTTATCGTGTTTTCGTTGCTTTTCTTTCTCTTTATTTTCTAATTTTATTTTTATTTCTTGTGTGTGATTTAATCCTAGTTTAAGATTTGCTTACTTAATAGATTACGGTCCAAAACCCTAATATATTTGCATGTACCTATAGATTCGCTTATGGACTTAGTAAAATCGTAAATGTTGACTATTTAGAATTGAGACCACACGTCGAGAGAAGCTCTATACAACGCTCGCAGGATTCCATGTGGCGAATACCGATGAGCTTCCAAGATTGGACCCTAAGTCTCATATCTAGATAGTTAGCATATGGTGCTTCACGTTAATAGTACATTCTACTCTAGGGTGATTTCATCGGATTGCATTTGCATATAATTAGGTTTCAATTCTACCTAGCATCCTTGCATGAAGACAACTGGCGGCAAGGTGGGCATTTCTACTCAGCATTCATCATTGACTTCGCCTCGTATTATTTTTCCGACTATCTCCCTATGATTTTGTCACTTATGAGATAAAAGGTATTGATCCCTCGTTAGGTTTCTGCATTCTCATTAAAAATACAAAAAAGTGATAATCGATAAAATTGTGACTGCTAAGATTTCTCGACCCTAAAATCGAAAAGAAAAATATCATTGTCTTGGGAAGAGTAACCCTCTCATTGTATGTGCATTTTATTCATACATGCACACCAAGGACTAGTTTCGCAATCCTAGGCCTTCATACGTATTTGTACAACTTTGCAAAACTCACCTAACTCTGAAATTGAAAAGATAAAAAGACCAAACTTTCACAGTCGTCACTGTGTTGAGTAGGTGAATTGAGGGGTTTGTTTTGTGTATATTTGTTTGTGTTGGTGCATACTCACTCTCCTCTACACATTTGTGCCCTTTTCTTGCACATCTTGACTTGACCTTCGTGATCTTCGGATTCCTTTCTTTTGTTTTAGAGATGGCCGACTCGAGTGATTTTTATCTGGTGGATCCCTCGTATCCTCCATTAGGTCCACCTCCATTTTTCCAGGAAGACTTTGTTCCTGATTCTTCTTTTTGTACATATCTGCCTAACCAATTATTTCATGCAACGGATTTTGAGTGTTATCGACCACCACCACCCTCACATTTTGGTAATCCACTTTTCCAGGAGGACTTTGCTCCTGATTGTGATTTTTCCCACACCCGCCCCCTCATTCCACTCACCCTATATTGAAATTTTAGAGTCACCTCTCATGAAGACCTCTCTTGAATACACGACCCAGTTAGTGGATCAAATGAACTCGAGGATTGATGACATCACTAGCATAAATAAGAGCCCCATTGATGCTTCACCTTCTAGAGTTATGGACTTTTTTGAGGACACCCATGAGAGCTTGCAAATCGCCCAAAATACAAAAAAAGAAAAAATCTAAAACACAAAAAGATTCGGGAGACACACAGTTGAGTTAGCTTGTAAGGAGAGAGCACACTTGCCAGATTCTTTGACCATACTCACATTCACCACAGTTCCAACCTTTGAACACAAGGATGACAATGTACAGACTGCTCTTAGTGATCCTTGTGTAGATGATGATTCCGATCTTCTCCCTTGTATGGAGGAGATCTAGAATTTAAAAAATTATTGACTAAACCTGAAGTGATGGAAGATATTCATGAGATCATTGAAGCCTCACATCGCCAAGACATGACCCAATTATATGCTCCTAAACCCAAGAAGAGAAAGCAAATGAGCATATTCGAGAATGACATTTTGACCATGGCCACTGCCTATGCCATAACACACAACCCACACATTAGGAAAGGGAACACGATGACACCTCTTGTGAGTTGCACCATCTCTGACCATTCATGTGATCACACTCTCCTTGACGACGGTGCTTCGATCAATATAATAACCCTTCTCGTTGGTACAATCTCTTCACTTAGGGCCTCTCAAGAAAACCATGATGATTTGTCAATTTGCTGATTGATCAATAAAGATGTCGAGGGGTATTCTAGAGAACAATGTCATTCAGATTAAGGGAATGAGATTCACTGTTGACTTTGTCATATTGCCCATGGAGACCTCTACCCATGTGGAGCATCCTCAATCAACTTAGAACGTACTTTCCTCACCTCTATGAGAGCCGTTATTGATTATGGATATGGAGAAATTCGCTTCCATTCTGATGTCGGGAGCGATGTGGTTATCACTACACCCATAGTTGAGCAGAGACCCACATCCCACAAGAGTGTACCTATGTTAGATGACCTCGAGGACTATGACCTTGATGATGATATCATAGAGTTTTGTTGTATGTTGGATGATATTGAGACCCGAGAATTTCTCTCCAAGGAGGAAGACTCGGAAAGCATAGACCAGCATAGACCTTGGAGTTCCCTCTTCTGGTGAGTGGTGATGCATTGCTGACATCTGTCGTATTTACATTATAGACACATTAGAGTGGAGAGAAGATGTAGTAGAGACTGTAGAGGGCGAATTTGACCTTATTTCTTTCAAAAAGGAATTCAGGCCTTTTGATGATGACCTAGCGGAGAATTCCCTAGCCGAACACGACCACACTACTTCCATTGACCAGTTCGTGCCTTTCCACTGTGAGATTGCTAAGGATCTACATCAGGTTGATCCTGATCGGCTTGTGCCTGCTGATGACCCCGATATCAACCTACACATTGTCATATCCATTCCTCAACGATCACGCAAGAAGGTTCGCTTTCGAACTTCTTCATCCATGTATATCCATCTCTTTGTATATCTGCTTTTGTTTGTTCTCTCCATCTACCGTTTTTGCTCATACACCTCATTCTGTGTGTTTTGCCTTGCTTAGGACGTACTTTGCCCTAAGTATAGGTGAGATGGACGAGTTGAGTGATCTTTCTTCTTTTCTTATTTTTGTATTCTATTTTCTGCTTCTTCCAAAAAGGTGTCGCCCCTTCTTCATTTTCAAATTTTGCAAAAGATTTGTAAAACTTATTTATCAAATTAGTTTGCAACATAAATTTTTCATTTTTTTTGTAAAAATGTTTTCAAATTATTTTGAGAATTTGGTACATAATAAAAATCCTTTATAAAACTTGTATAAGCATGTAAATTCTTAAAAACTGAACTATTGTAAATATAAAGATGCATCCCCGTGTAAATATCTTTTCCTAGGTGTTTGCCAAAAGTTTTTATTTTGAAAAATCCCAAAAAAATTGTAAAATAAAAAATCCCAAAAATATTTGCAAAATCTTTTTGAAAATTGTGTAAAAATTTGTAAAATCTTTTCAAAAATCCAAAGGTCTGACTTAAGCTCCAAACTTTGATTTTGTGAAGACAAGTTTGAAAATTAAAATCAATCCAAGCTCTTTCTTATTCTTTCCTTTATCTTTATTTTCTGCACTTATTGCATAAGTGTTTGCTAGGGACTAGCAAAGGCAAATATATGGGGGGTGATGAATCTCCATTTCATCACCTTTATTATATCATTTTGACCTTAAAAACCCTAACTAATGCATGTAAATAACATTAAATTGTAGACATTAACACTCATTATTTATTCTATTTATTGTATATAGAATATAGTTTTAATGCCAAAATTATAGAATAAAGAAAAGAAAAAAAACAAAATGCCAAAGGTATTTTATGATCCTAAACTCCGAGACCTAGGCATCTTGATGACTGGGTCAGCAAGGAATAAAGTAGAGGGAGATAAGGGCCAAAAATCCAATAAAAAATTTCCATCCATTTATTCATCCATATGCCTTTTTGGGGCCCATTTTATTTTCTATTTTTTATACCTCAGATAAAAAATCTTTGTACATGAAAGTTGTAAAAAATATTTAGAAAATAAAAAATTGATTTCACACAAAGATTATATACAATGTACTTTTTATACTATAAATAAATAGCCAAATCCCAAACTTTCCAGACCCATAACTTCTCCATATGAATTCAAAATGTACCAAAACACCTTTAATTGTATATAACTTTTAATAAGCTATATATTGAAGGTGGTTTCATCCAATTTGGAGTTAAGATGCAAAAGTTAAGTTTTAGACCCCTATTGTAAAGTATACATGAATAAAATATTCATGTTTGTTATTATTTATTATTTTTATAATTTTCTATTTTTATAATTATGTAAATATTATTTATAGTATATGTATATATTTAAAATATAAGGAAAAAATAAAAAAATCTATATAAATACATAGATGAAATACCTATACTTATACATATATATTATTATACCTATATTTATTTTAAGTGTACATGTTATATCCGAAAAATATAATAAAAACATATTTATGTATATAAAAATAAGTAATAAAAATATAAAATATGAAAATAAAGTAATAAAATCAAAATTACAAAATAAAAAATATATACAAAAACATATGTAAATATTACTATAAATAAACCCAAAAATATAAGTTGTAATAAATAAGCCCATAGAAATCATATTAAAATACTTTAGAAAATAATAATTTTTTATTTTATAGCCTAAAATAAATTAATTTGTTTATTATTTATTATTTATTATCTAATTTATAAATAAGTTGGGGCTGCCTTTTTTTAGTTAGTCTACGTGGACCAACCATGGGGAGTCAAGACTTGGCCCCAGTCAAATCTTCTCCCCAGGCCCTATCCTTGTTAGACTTAGCTTTTGACTCGACTTCTATCTTTTCCTCGATCAATGTAGTCATCGATTTGGGTTGCTTCCTTCACCAATTTTTCTCCTCGTTCGGCGAGCTTTCACGTGCCATTGATTCCTCAGGATTGGTCGTCTGAATCGGCCATGCCACCTCGTTCTTCCCAGCCCTGTACATATACTCGAGCTCCGCCATTTTTTATTTTTGAATATCTTCCACCCAGTTTCTTTCCTCTCCTTTGTGTTCTTGGGCTCGGACTAAATGACAACAAGCTCGCCCAACAGTTTGGAGAGGAGAGGTTGAGCATGAAGATCGATTCCACCATCTCCAGTGAGCTCCGTCGCCGTCGAGGTATTATCTCATGGCTCCAACCATTTTTCTTTGCCTTCTAGGTAGCTTTTAGTTGTAATTTTTATCTTCTATCATTAGATTAATGTTTAATCAAGTACTTTAGCGTAAAATCTTCATTTCGTAGTTCATCGAAGTTCTGCTCTAGCGAACCCTACACCGTGCCTTTGCTTGTGCTTTGCCCCACCAAACGCCTTCATTTCTCCCCCTTTCTCTTCTTGTACGCCCCACGTACCTCCAGCTCACCAGATCCTTCGTGGATCTGATTTTGGATGCTCCACCTCCTTCGCATAGCTGGAGCACCTCCGCCACACCCCACCTTTCTCCATCACCACCAATAAAACTTCGAATAACCCCAGTTTTTGCATGTGTATGCTTTTCTTGCAGGGCCTAGAGCCAAAGGACCCAGCAAGGTTGATTTTGAGCAGCAAGGAGGTTCCCTGGAACTCTTTTCTTCCTTAAGCTGTCTGGACCCCATCGATGGGTCCTTGAATGTTTTGAAGCTATCTGCAGGTATAGAGGAGCCCCAGCTCCATTTTGAGACCCTTGCGAGCATCAGAGACCGCCAGAGGCGAGAGCAGCAACCGATTGAAGCTCGCCCACAACCGTGTTCTTCCCTGTTCTTCAAGGGGAGTTCACAGCCATCGGATCGAGCTCCCTCTCCAGGACCTCCAGTCACCATTGGATCAGCCAAGCCATCAACGTCCGATCCTCGCCAAGGATCTAATCTCCTCTATAGATCGTCGATCCGGCATCATGCATCTTCAACACGATACATGGATAAGTAGGCAAGTCTCACCCATTGGATCGCATGCTAGTAGGGGTATTTTGTACTTTCCACCACCTCTTTTTTGTATTTTAATATTTAATATATAAACTTCATATGTTGTTTAATAGTTTTGTAATATTTGCAAGGAACCCCCTACTATTTCTGTTATTTTCATTTGGGTCCAGTCCATGTCACCTCACATTCGATCCCACATGAGGTGGCCAATTTGCAGGGAACCCCTCACAGATTTTTGTATTTTGTTTTAGTCCAAGAACTTTTAAATATTAGTTTTATGATTTTTGGTATTTTGAAGAAACATCCCTTCCTTTATTTTAAATTGTAGAAATGTCCTTCTTAGTATCTTAATTTTTATGCATGTTTTCTATTTATTAAAATTATCATCTGTGCTCCAAAAATTCTAAAAAAATAGGGTTAAGTGCTTGCTTGTGGTAGTTTCGTGCCATATTTTTATTTTTGTATTTTAGGCATTTTAAACATTGATTAAAAATCAAAAGAGAATGTTTCAGTCCATGTTTAACTTATAAAATACCAAAAAAATATATAGACCAGAAACATTTTGAAATATTCCCAGAAAAATATATTTTGTTTCTTTTATTCTTTTACAACTCTAGACCAAAAATCTGTAGAAATAGAAAAAGAAAAGAACTAAAATTAAAAAGCTCTAAAATCTTTTAAAACATATAAAAGCAACAGTCAGTGGGCTCGTATCAAAATTTCTCCCCTCGATTTAGTACTAACAGTACCCTCTACATCAATATCAAAACTTCTAGGAGCAGCCTTATTACTACCTTCCTCAACAACACCATGTTGTTGAATCATCCGAGGCCGTCCATGTAAATCTCACTCTGGATTGTTTGGCTCAGTTGATAAAAACATGAATGAGATGAGCCATAAGATTGTTGACCTCACAACTGCAAAACCAATCATACCAACGCAAGTAGATGACAATCCCAACAACGTTAAGCGTAAGGAGCAGGTAGCTCGCAATGCCCAACCACCCCTCGATTCAGGTATACTTGATTTTATATTATATAATATATAATGTTGTGAATCTTAGGAGCGGTAGGAAATTATAGCCATCTGCAGCCGCCAAGGGGAAAAATAAAGCTTTTATGGACGAGTCTTCTATATCAGCAATTGAGCCAGCATAGAACCATAAACCGATGCACCTGGAGGAGCCAACTTTGAATCACCAAAAATACAAAAAATGAATAAAATTAAGATATCAATAATAACAACAGAATCCAAGTTGATGTAGCCAAGGAGATGCCAGCACCAGTAACAAATCCCATGCGAGCCGACGACGTCGAATTTCTAGTTTTTACTTCAACCCTGTATTGGATGACTGTATCATTTCTAATTATTCAGATGTACAAGATGACTCTTTCAATGAAAAAATGTTGCTTTTGAACATGTGCATGTGCTCCAGGTGTAATTCTAATGCGGTGGAGACTGGTAGTGTGGTTGTTGTTGGTGTTGGTGATATTGGAAGTTCCATCCACCTTGATTTTGGTGGAATGGTCGGTTGGCATGTGTTTGACCTTGTTGGTGTCCATTAGGATGAATTGAAGACTATTCAGTTGCCCAGACGACATCCACTTCATTGATCTGCAAAGGTGGAGGTGAGGTGAATGGCTCAAAATAAGATGGGGCTTCGGGATGGTAGACGACCATCTGTGAGTGTTGGGGTGATTCCTAGCCCTGGTCATGTGTTTGCACATAATAAACATGTTGGACCAATTGCGTATGTGCTGGACTATGCTACTACGTTGATGGAAGGTGTATGTGCTTTCATCTAAGTTGTACGTGTCTCAGCAATGCGCTTACAACATGGATGACATTGATGGTGCCGACGAGAAGCTCCAACTATTGTGTAATCATATTGAGTTTATCCAACTGCTTTGGTCTTTGTTCGATCTCATTAAGTTTTTCAAAGTCTTGTAATCGTTAATCAATTTTGTCCACCTTGGAAATTGCTCAAGTTTGAACTCTCATCTTTCCTGTTTTCTTTATACTGTGTTGCCGTCATACTATTGGTTATTGAAGACGATTTTTCACGGGTCTAAAGTCATCCACACAAGGCGGGATCACAGTGTCGCTGAGGCGACCCACAAGAAATCAAATCTTCAAACAACAATTAACCCACAACAGAAATCAAGCAATGAAAAGTGGTGCGGAGTTAAAATTTATTATAACTCTACAACAAAGATGTGTATAGGTGCAAGTATGTGTAGAGGTCGAACACAGGGAGCAGACAAGTAGAAGGGGCAAAATGCTCAAAATGTGTGACTGTGATGATTTGTCTAATTATGCTATTTTTGTGGGTTTTTAATTTTATAATTTTTTTATTTGATTTTTAATTTTATATTTTTATATTTTGATTTTTTATTTTCTGATTTTATATTTTCTTTTTATATTTTATATTTTTTATATTTTCTTTTTCAATAAATAGAATATATACAAAGTATAAGAAAAAAGAGGATAAGATATTTATAAAAATAAATAAAAAGAACCAAAATCCAGAAAATAAAATATTTTGGTATTTTTATAATTTTATAATGTTTTTGTGCTTTTTCTAGATTTTTATGAATTTTTTTGTTATTTTTAAAGTCAACAATACTAGTAAACAGTGAACAAAGTTGCTGACTAAAATTAAAATGGAGTTATAAAATAGAAACAGTAATAAAAATTCTCCAAATTAATTATAAATTAAAGATAATAAAATAAAGAAATTTCAAAAAAAGAAAACACAATTTTTAGATTTTTTATGAATTTTATAAATTTTTATGAAGGTTTTTAGAGTTTTCTAATTTTTAGGAGCTTTCTTTTATATTTTTTTGTGATTTTTGGACTTTAGTTAAAAGACACTAAAAGACACAAAATATATTTTTTTCCAGAATTTTCTAAGGTGTTTTTATATTTTTTTATGGTTTTTATAATGAAAACGATAAAATGTGTGTTTTTGAATTTTTATAAATATTAAAATGCAATAAAAATGCAAAACAAAAATATGGCGTGAAACTAGGATGCAACAGAAACCTAAGGTAATTTTTTGGTGATTTTAGAAATTTATAGATGCATGCAATAAATAGATACAACAACAAGAAAATACATACAGGTAGGGGCATTTTTGTAATAATGCAAATAATCTAGGGGCCTTAACGCAATTTATCCACAAATTTATAACTAATTAGAAATGTTTTAGGACCAAACATAAATAGATAAAGTTACACGGTTATAGTTGCAAAAACGCCTACGCTCACGTGCGTAAACCACGTACCAGGCAAGGACTTGAACGCAATTACCCCAAAATTTGAGGGTTAAGATGCAAAATTTACAAACTAATTAGCCTGCAGAGAAATGTTTAAGTAATAAGAAATAAATTACAAAAATTCGTGGGTGAGATGTGCAAAATACCCCTGAAATGCTCGATCCAACAGCTTGCGACGCTTTACTTATGCCACGTGTCAGCGTATGGTCGCCCGATACCCCTTCAGCTGCACGGTCAGGATTAGATGATGCTCTATGATCTGACGGCTAACAACGTGCTCAATCTAATGCTGGTTGCCCCCTCTTGAAGAACACCTCTTGATCGGACGACGGGGAGAGAACCAACAAGAACGCTTGAGGAACACGCCCCTGTCGAGATTGAATCGACCAGGGGACGCTCCTCCAGGCAACTGGGCACTCCTCGACCGTTGCCGTGTACTCCTGCAGTCCAGAGGGTTCCTCCTGGTGGTCCAAATGGGTCCGAGGAGCTGTTGTCCGAGCCCCTAGGATGTCGTGCTTTTCCGGCCACCTGGGCGAGGTTGATGATGCTCCTGAGGTGAAACTGGGGTGCAGATGCCCCCTTCAGGCCCTGCAAACAAATGAAAATAGTGGCAGGAGAAACACGGCAGAGACCTGGTCGTTATTGGCGGCAAATAGATGGGTTGCGGCATGGTTGTGGTGGCCGGCTCCAAAGCTCCGACGAAGGTGATTGAAAGATTTTAAAGCTAACGCTACGGGTAAAAATTTGCATCAAAATGTAAGGACTGGAAGCTAAGACCTACATCTAACTAAAGAGTAAAAAAATGAAGGAAAACAACTCAACTGGCCGGGAAAAACCAGGAGAAAACCTCACGGCCAAAGTGGCGGGAGATAGGTGGAAGCGCCTCCGCGCCGCTCCTCCGCACCTCCTGACGACGAGGTGAGGTTGCTGTCACCTCCCTCTAACCTCAACACACGAAAGAAGGGAGGAAGAACGGGCAAAAGGGGTTCCAACGTCGAATGATGGGGAAGGGTGTATTTTGAAAGAATGGTGGACAGGGCTCAAAGAACGATGTGCATCAGACGTCGCAGCGGCCCAATCCCCGAAGTAAGCTAAGGGTGTGTATCCTTGATATGTGGTGAACAAAAGTCACGAAGAAATCGAAGCCAAACGAGGAAAGGCGCGGCCTACAAAAATCGTCAAAAACGGACAAAAACCAATGTCTGACACAGATCAGACCTTGGTCAGAGAGATGGTCAACACGGCCCAAAGGACGAAGAAAATAAGGCACATCCGTAATCCAATGCTCAATATGATGCCTGGGCGTGTACAAGGGATGTATGGGGATAAAAAGTCGTGAAGGGCACAAGGCCAAATAATGAAAGATGTGGCCTCGAAAAATGGGAGAAAATGGCTAAAAACTCAGGTCTGATGAGCTGCAGGAGTGGGTCCGAGAGTTGACCCGCCGGTCAACTCTCCAGACCCCCTGGTTGGTCCACGTGGACCAACTACGAAAAATCCTGGAAAAAATCATTTGTAAAATCGATTAAAAATAGAAAACAAATTAATTAATTTTTTATTATTAAATAAAAATGTTTATTATTTTATGAATTATTTTATTATGATTTTTATTTTATTTTGAGGTTAATAATTACATGATGCCATTCATACCCTTTATAGATATCTATATCTATATATTTTAAATTTTATTTTTATTTTCTGAATTTAATTTATTTGTTTTTGTTTATTATTTTGTAAATTTATAAAATATTTTTATACACTTAATTATATTTTTATTTTATTTTTTTGAAATGTTTTATACACTTAATAAAATTAAGTAATTATGTAGGTACATATACAGGTATTATACCTGTGTATATTGTATACAATTATTTTTATTTTGTGTTTCCTTTGTGTTTTTATTCGAATTTTAATATACATATATATTATAAATAATATTTATAAATTATAAAAATACAAAATTATGAAAATATGAATAAATAATAAAATGAATATTTTAATCTGTACAAGTATACAAAGGGGTCCAAAACTCAACTTCCAAACCGTAGATCCGTAAAATACGAAACCACTGCCATTAAATAGCTTATTTTAAATTATATACAATTAAAGTGAGTTTGACGCATTTCGAGTTTTTATTTGGGAGATACAAGTCTGGGAAGTTGGGATTCTGGAATCTTATTTAGATCATAACTTTTCATCTGTACATTATTTTTGAGTGAAATCAATTTTATATTTTCTTTATTTAATTATCTACAACTTTCATGTATAAAGTTTCTTTATTTGAAGTATAAAAAGTGGAACCAAAAATAGGTCCCAAAATGGATAAAGAATGAATGAAATAAAAGGTATTTTATTGGTATTTTGGCCCTTATCTCCCCCTACTTTATTCCTTGTCGACCTAGTCATCGAGATGCCTAGGTCTCGGGGTTTCGGATCATAAAATATTTACAATATTTTATTCTTTTTCTTTTCTTTTCTTTATTCTATAATTTTAGCATTAAAAACAATAATTTATACACATTTTGTACAATAATGCATGGATGCTAAAATGCATAAATTAAGCCTATTTATACGCATTTACTAGGGTTTTTACGACCAAAATGATAGAATAAAGATGATGAAACGTAGATTAATCATCCCCCTATACTTGCCTTTGCTAGTCCCTAGCAAACACTTATGCAGTAAGTGTAGAAAAGAAAAAACAAAGAAAATACAAAGAAGAAATGTGGATTAAATTTAAGGATCAAACTTGTCTTCATAAAATCAAAGTTTGGAGCTTAAATCAGACCTTTGGAATTTTATTGTGGGCGGAACCTTAATGAGAACCGGATTTGAAATCCAACAATCCCTGAGAATCCCAAAACTTTGTTCAAGTCTCCTCAATAGCCAGGTCAGAAATATCTCAACTCATACGCAAACCCTTACGACTATGAATCTGACTCATACAGTGTAAGTAATAGTGGCTCTCCCCAAATAGAATGACAAAGAGACTGACTTCTCCAGTATGACAACCCAATGATTCCCCAATCCAATAACTCCTTCCTAGAGGAGCGGGGTATTCCCTTCTAAGTTCAAGTGGCATCCAGCTCAAGAGGAGGGGGAGAAGAGAAGGATGGACGGTAGCCAGTGTAGCTACCTATACTAGGATGCAAGACCAGTGTAGTCAAGTCATCCAGCTGCAGGCTCACATAGTATGAATTTGGAACTCAAGCTTGCTTATTTTCTATACAACATACTTTTGCAGGCATTTTATTTTTGTACATGCCCGTCTCTTTTTTTCTTTTTTTTGAAATACTATTTACAGCAGCATTTACATAAGGAGTTTTTCCTCTTGAGCCAGTAGACTATACCTCTTTTGAAGCTTTATTGCAACCCACACTCTCCTGTCTTTAGAATTCCTCATCACTGGACGGGTTGGGGTGCACTTCCCTCCCTAAAGGAGGACAAGTATTTCCACTTGTGTGCGTCTCATACCGGCAAATCCAATCCCCTCACCACTCCACTGAGTTGAGCCATGTGAAAGGTACAGGTGTCCAAGTTAGGTCATTATCAACAAGAGTCGTGTGTGTGCTCCGAAATACTCTACTTAGGCAGTCAAGAATCCATTGAACCAAGTCTCGTGATCCTCAAAGAATTAAGTCAACTAGACCTGAAGTACCTCAATTCCAGTTCCTATAAGGTTCCTATTATTAGAAAGATTTTAAGGTCTAATCAAGCTCCAATCTCCGAATTTTATTTAGATTTGTTCAACTATCAAACTCAATCCAAAAAATGCTCATGCTATGCAAATGCAGAAAATATTTTTGTGATGCAATTTTCAAAGTTTTGAACTTTTTATAGATTTTTGAAAAGAAGATGCATATGCATTTTTGTAATTTTCAAAAAGATTTTTCAAATGTTTTTGGATTTTAATTTTGCAAATGTTTTTGGGATTTTTGAAAACAAAAGATTTTTGCTAAAAGCTAGGTACAAATATTTACATGGGAGTGCTTCTTATATTTACAAGAAGTGTATTTTAAGAATTTACAAGGGTAAGTGATCAATTTTATATATAATAGATTTTGGTGTGATGTATATATTCCTCAATCTTATTTGACACAGGTTTTCAAACAATTTTGAAAACTATAGTCCAAAATAATTTTTACAAATATTTTTTACAAACATGTACACACATTGAAAATCATTTTGCAAAGGTTTTCAAACAGTATAGATAGTTTTTTAAAAATATTTTTGCAACCATTTTTCAAACCATTTGCAAATTATTTTTCAAACATTTTATTTCACACAAAGAAAATAAATTTTTCAAACAAAATATTTTTACAAAGGTTGAAATCATGTAACAAATGTTTTCCAAATAGTTTTCAAAATATTTTTCACAAGGATTTTCAAACTATTTTTCAAACATTTTGCAAAAAAAACATTTTCACCTGATTTATTAATCACTAAATACAAAAAGAATTTGAGGAATGATAACATCTTTTTATTAGGGTCTTTAATGAATTTTAAAGAATTATTAGCCATATTATTAACAAAATACGAAAGTACGAGTTATGGCTAAAGTATATACACAATATATACGACCCCCCTATACTTAGCTTGAGCTATGTCCTCATAGATCAGAGAGAAAAGAGAAGACATAACTCGTACTGAGTATAGAAAAGTCTAAAGAATAAATGAATGAGAGATGAATGAACGAATGAGAATTCGACCGTCCCCCTATACTTAGGATCAAATAATCCTAAGTATAGCAGACTGTATACAAATCAGGGAGGGTCAAGGGTGGGAATGAACAGATCATACTCAGATTGTCTCCCCTTAGACTTAGGGTAAGGTATCCCTACGTGCAGACAAGAAGAGGAGACAATGGAGAGGATCGAAAAATAAAAGAACTTGGGGTGCTCACCCCCTATACTTAGGACAAAGTACGTCCTAAGTATAGAAGACTGTCTATAAGGGGTGGCACCTTTTTGATACAAAAAGAAGATAGAAAAGGAAAAGAAGAAAAGAAGAAAAGAATAAAAAAAAGATCCGAAGATGAGAGAAGAGATCGTGAGGATATACACACCACTCCCCCTATACTTAGGGTAAAAGAATCCCTAAGTATAGGCAACAACAGGAGTGATGAGACGGAACAGTGAACACTCAGCTCGTCCACCCCCTATACTTAGGACAAAGTACGTCCTAAGTAAGGCAAACACGAGAATGGGTGGATGAGCAATACGGGAGAGGCAGAGATGAAAACGAATATACAACAGAAATGGATGTACGCATGATCAAGAAGGTAGAAAGTGAACCTTCTTGCGGGACCGCTGAGGAATATATCTGGTGTAGTGCAGGTCGACATAGGGGTCCACAGTGGACGGAATCCGATCAGGGTCGACAGAATGTAGATCCTTAGTGGTCCTATGGTGTGAAGGCGTAGATGGGTGAGTGGAAGAAGTACAGCTAGGTCTGGCCTTGGAAGTCTCGCTGATATCAAAGTGAAATGGGACAAACTCATTAGTATCGGAAGAAGTGCAGTCAGAGTCATCCTGCGAGGTGTTGTCCAGATCAAAACCAAAAGGCACGAACTCATCAGTGGAAGAAGTCGAACTCTGTTCGTCCTCTACAATCTCAACCGGATCATCTTTCTCATGAAAAGGCCCGAATTCATGAATAAAAGCAATCAAATCAAATTCGGCCTTTGTCTCATTCGAATCTAAATGAACAGGAGCGGACCCATTGGTGAAAGTAGTCGAAACATGTCCGTCCTATCTAGTCTCTAAATCTGTCCTCCGCTCAATGGTATCAATCGTGTAAATCCCGCGGATGTCATCAACACATCACCAATCACAGGAAGCGGAAATAGTAAGGTCTATGCTTTCCGAGCCTTCCTCCGTGGAGAGGAATTCTTGGGTCTCATCATCGGTCATGAAGAAAGTCTCTTTGATATCCTCATATAGATCATAGGCCTCAGGGTCAGCCAAGATAGGTGAAGGCACATCAGGTGCATGTCTCTAGTCAGCGGTGGATGCGGTGATCAGCACTTCGCTCACGTCAGCAGGACGGAAGTGAATCTCTCCTGATCCGTAGTCAATAACGACCCTCGCAGATGCGAGGAATGGTCGTCCCAGGATGATTGGAGAGTGCTCTCCAGTGGAGGTCTCCATGGGCAAAATGACAAAATCAACATTGCACTTCATGCCCTGAATCGAGATGACGGCGTTTTCAAGGATACCCTTCGGCCTCTTGATTGATCCATCAACAAACTCAACGATCATCCTGGTCTTCTTGAGAGGCCCTAAGTGAAGAGACTGTACCAACGAGAAGGGTATGATACTAATCGAAGCACCGCCGTCGAGGAGAGTGTGATCACAGGTATGGTCAGAGATAGTGGAACTAATGAAAGGTGTGGCAGTGTTCTTTTTCCTAGGAATGGGATGATGTGTGATGGCGTGGGCAGTGGCCATGGTCAGAATGTGATGCTCAGATCTGCTCCTCCGCTTTCTCTTCTTGGGAAGAGGAGCAGATAAATCGGTGATGGCCTTCTGAAGTGGGGCACGGATGATCTCATGAATGGTGGCCACCACTTCAGGGTTCAGTCAACATTTTTTTGAATTTTTGGACCTCCTCCATACGAGGGAGGAAGTCGGAATCAACATCTACACGAGGCATGCCAAGAGCAGTCTGTATAGCGGCATCCTCGGGGTCAAAGGTGGGACAAGGTGTGAAAGGCTGTGTGGTCAATGGTTTTGGCAAGTGGGCGCTCTCCTCATAGTCTGACTCGATCAAAAGTCTCCCGAACTCTTTTTGGATTTTTAAAATTTTCTCATTTTTTTATATTTTTGGTGATTACAAACTCTCATGGAAATCCTCGAGTGAAACCATATCATCAAATGGTGGAGTATCATGGTCGCTCTTATTTGTACTAGTGAGGTGATCAATCCTCTATCTCATCTAGGTCAAGTGCTCAAGGGTGGACTCCATGAAAGGTGACTCCAACAGGTCAGTCTCGGGTGGATGTGAAGGTGTAGGTGGATAATATACAGGTGGAGGTGGAGGTGGAGGTCTGATGCTGTGGCTAAGGCGGGTATGTACAAAAATCAGAAAAAATAGGAGGGTCCTCCTGATAAAAGGGAGGTGGACCGGCTGGAGTGAGCGAGGGATCCGCAAAGTCCGGATAGAAAATGCTCTAGGGGTCCATCTCGAAAACAAAAGACAATGATTGGGAGAGCACGATGGTCAAGTCAAAAGAGTGAAGAAGAAAGGCGCAAATGCGCAGAGACGATCGAGGATACACACAAGCAATCACAAGCAATCTCTCACAAAACAAACCCTCAATTCACCTACTCAACTCGGTAGAGACCAAAAAGTAGGTCTTTTATCTTGTCTGTTTTAGAGTTAGGTAAGAAGTCAAAGAGTTGCACACACACTTAGGGGGCTGAGATGGGATTTGGGCACTAGTCCTTAGGATGTGTGCGAGCAAGTAAAATCGAAGACAATGAGGGGAGTACTCGCTCCAAGACAATATTTTTTTATTTTTAATCAGTTTTAGGGTCGAGTGATGTTAACAGTCCCAATTTTATTGGTTATCACTTTTTTAATGAGAATGCACGATCCTATCGGGGATTCAATTCTTTTAAGCACCTAGGTGATCAAAATCAAAGGGAGAGACGGAAAAGCAATGCAAGCAGCAAAACGATGATGTATGCTAAAGAGAAAATGCTCACCTTGCCTCCAGCACTCTACATGCAAGGATGCTCAGCAGAATTGAAACCTATCTATATGCAAATGCAAAGCTGATGAAATCGCCCTAAGTGTGAGAAGCTGCTATTAGCGTGAAGAACAGTTTTCAAAATTTGTCTAGGTCCAAAGCGAGACTATAGGCACAGGCAATTTTATTAAGTGTTTGGACCTAATGCTATCAACAAGCAACTCCTACGGCTAAGGACTCGATCACACAAAAGAAATAAAAATAAAACCGAAAACAAATAAAAAAGATTGTGGAGAAAAGTCGATAAAACTGCGGTGAGCCCCCAAGTGTACAAACACTTGGAAATTAGGCCCGAATGTCCAATGTCTGAGTACCTGTATTATTACAATAAATAGTGGTCTCTCTCTCACAAAAATTACAAAACTAAGTACAAAAAGTAAATGCTACAACTAAAGGTGGAACTCGGTCTTCAAAATTCTCCCCTCGTCTCCTCGGTACTAGGCTCGCTAGATGCCGGCTTCATGTGGGTGCACAGGAGCCTAGGGTGGAGTGCCTCCCTCGATCCGCGGTTCCTCGCACAGAGTCAACAAGGGGGGTTAGACAGCTCAAACAATTATATCAAAAATAAGGGAAATAAATAAAAGCCGTGAAATAGACAAGCAATCACAATCACAAATAAAAAGCCGAACTAAGCATTGTTGCTCCTCGGCAACGGTGCCATTTGTTGAAGATGATTTTTCACGGGTCTAAAGTAATCCACACAAGGCGGGATCACAGTGTCGCTGAGGTGACCCGCAAGAAATCGAATCTTCGAACAACAATTAACCCACAACAGAAATCAAGCAATGAAAAGTGGTGCGGAGTTAAAATTTATTATAACTCTACAACAGAGATGTGTATAGGTGCAAGTATGTGTAAAGGTCGAACACATAGAGCAGACATGTAGAACGTGGCAAAATTCTCAAAATGTGTGACTGTGATGATTTGTCTAATTATGTTATTTTTGTGTGTTTTTAATTTTATAATTTTTTATTTGATTTTTAATTTTATATTTTTATATTTTGCTTTTTTTTAATTTTCTGATTTTATATTTTCTTTTTATATTTTATATTTGTTTATATTTTCTTTTTCAATAAATAGAATATATACAAAGTATAAGAAAAGAGAGGATAAGGTATTTATAAAAATAAATAAAAAGAACCAAAATTCAGAAAATAAAATATTTTTGGTCTTTTTATAATTTTATAATGTTTTTGTGATTTTTCTAGATTTTTATGAATTATTTTGGTATTTTTAAAGTCAACAATACTAGTAAACAATGAACAAAGTTGCTGGCTGAAATTAAAATGGAGATATAAAATAGAAATAGTAATAAAAATTCTTCAAATTAATTTTACATTAAAGATAACAAAATAAAGAAAATTCAAAAAAAGAAAACACAATTTTTAGATTTTTTAAGAATTTTATAAATTTTTATGAAGGTTTTTAGAGTTTTCTAATTTTTAGGAGTTTTCTTTTATATTTTTTTTGTGATTTTTGTACTTAAGTTAAAAGACACTAAAAGACACAAAATATATATTTTTTAGGGAATTTTCTGAGGTGTTTTTATATTTTAATGGGTTTTTTAATGAAAACAGTAGAGAAAATGTGTGTTTTTGAACTGTATAAATATTAAAATGCAATAAAAATGCAAAACAAAAATATGGCGTGAAACTAGGATGCAACAGGAACCTAAGGTAATTTTTTGGTGATTTTTAGATTTTATAGATGCATGCAATAAATGGATACAACAACAAGAAAATACATACACGCAGGGCTGCTTTTATAAATATGCAAATAATCCAGGGGCCTTAATGCAATTTGTCCACAAATTTATAATTAATTAGAAATGTTTCAGGACCAAACATAAATAGATAAAGTTACACGGTTATAGATGCAAAAACGCCCACGCTCATGTGCGTAAACCACCTGCCAGGCAAGGACTTGAACGCAATTACCCTAAAATCCAAGGCTTAAGATGCAAAATATACAAACTAATTAGCCTGCAGAGGAATGTTTAAGTACTAATAAACAAATTACAAAAATTTACGGGTGAGATGTGCAAAATACCCACGAAATGCTCGATCCAACAGCTTGAGGCGCTTCACTTATGCTACGTGTTAGCGTATGGTCGCCCGATACCCCTTCAGCTGCACGGTCAGGATTAGATGATGCTCTATGATCTGACGGCTGACAACATAATCAATCCAACGTTGGCTGCCCCCTCTGGAAGAACACCTCTAGATCAGACGGCGGGGAGAGAACCAACAAGAACACCGGAGGAACACGCCCCTGTCGAGATTGAATCGACCAGGGAAAGCTCCTCCGGGCACCTGGGCGCTCCTCGACCATCGCCGTGTACTCCTGCAGTCCAAAGGGTTCCTCCTGGTGGTCCAAATGGGTCCGGGGAGCTGCTGTCCGAGCCCCCGGGATGTCGTGCTTGTCCAGCCACCTGGGCAAGGTTGATGATGCTCCTGAGGTGAAATTGGGGCGCAGATGCCCCCTTCAGGCCCTGCAAACAAATGAAAATAGTGGCAGGAGAAACACGGCAGAGACCTGACTGGTATTGGCGGTAAATAGATGGGTAGCAGCGTGGTTGTGGTGTCCGAAGCTCCAAATCTCCGACGAAGGTGTTTGAAAGATTTAAAGCTAACGCTACGAGTAAAAAATTTGCATCAAAATGTAAGGACTGGAAGCTAAGACCTATAGCTAACTAAAGAGTAAAAAATGAAGGAAAACAACTCAACTGGCCGGGAAAAACCAGGAGAAAACCTCACGGCCAAAGTGGCCGGAGATAGGTGGAAGAGGCTTCGCGTCGCTCCTCTGCGCCTCCTGACGATGAGGTGAGGTTGTTGTCACCTCCCTCTAACTTCAACACACGAAAGAAGGGAGGAGGAACGGGCAAAAAGGGTTCCAACATCGAATGATGGGGAAGGGTGTATTTTGAAAGAATGGTGGACAGGGCTCAAAGAACGATGTGCATCAGACGTCGCAGCGGCCCAATCCCCGAAGTAAGCTAAGGGCGCATATCCTTGATATGTGCTGAACAAAAATCACGAAGAAATCGAAGCCAAACGAGGAAAGTCGCGGCCTACAAAAATCGTCAAAAACAGACAAAAACCAATGTCTGACACAGATCAGATCTTGGTCAGAGAGAAGGTCAACACGGCCCAAAGGACGAAGAAAATAAGGCACATCCGTAATCCAATGCTCAATATGATGCCTGGGTGTGTACAAGGGATGTATGGGCATAAAAAGTCGTGATGGGCACAAGGCCAAATAATGAAAGATGCGATCTCGAAAAATGAGAGAACATGGCTAAAAATTTAGTTCTGACGAGCTGCAGGAGTGGGTCAGAGAGTTGACCCGTCAGTCAACTCTCCAGACCCCCTGGTTGGCCCACGTGGACCAACCAGGAAAAATCCTGGAAAAAATCATTTATAAAATCGATTAAAAATAGAAAACAAATTACCTAATTTTTTATTATTAATTAAAAATGTTTATTTTTTTATGAATTATTTTATTATGATTTTTATTTATTTTTTTGAGGTTAATAATTACAAGATGCCATTTATACCCTTTATAGGTATCTATATCTATATATTTTAATATTTTATTTATATTTTCAGAATTTAATTAATTTATTTTTTTATTATTTTGTAAATTTATAAAATATTTTTATACACTTAATTATATTTTTATTTTATTTTTTTGAAATGTTTTATACACTTAATAAAATAAAAGTAGTAATTATGTAGGTATATATACATGCATTACACCTATGTATATTATATACAAATATTTTTATTTTGTGTTTGCTTTGTGTTTTTATTTTGATTTTATTGTATATATATTATAAATAATATTTATAAATTATAAAAAATAAATTATGAAAATAATGAATAAATAATAAAATGAATATTTTAATCTGTACAACTATACAATAGGGGTCCAAAACTCAACTTTCAAACTGTAGCTCCGCAAAATACGAAACCACTGCCATTAAATAGCTTATTTTAAATTATATACAATTAAAGGTGAGTTTGACACATTTAAAGTTTTTATTTGGGAGATACAGGTCTGGGAAGTTCGGATTCTGGAATCTTATTCAGATCATAACTTTTTATCTGTACATTATTTTTGAGTGAAATCAATTTTATATTTTTATTTATTTAATTATCTACAATTTCATGTACAAAGTTTCTTTATTTGAAGTATAAAAAGTGGAACCAAAAATAGGTCCCAAAATGGATAAAGAATGAATGAAATAAAAGTTATTTTATTGGTATTTTGGCCCTTATCTCCCCCTACTTTATTCCTTGTCGACCTAGTCATCGAGATGCCTAGGTCTCGGGGTTTTGGGTCATAAAATATTTACAAGATTTTATTATTTTTCTTTTCTTTTCTTTATTTTATAATTTTGGCATTAAAAACAGTATTTTATACACATTTTGTACAATAATGCATGGATGCTAAAATGCATGAATTAAGCCTATTTATACACATATACTAGGGTTTTAAGGCCAAAATGATAGAATAAAGACGATGAAACGTAGATTCATCAGTGGTCTTGTATGAAATCTGTGGAGTCTTCTGGAATGCACGAGGTGAGGACAATGTTGCCGATCCTTCGACCATTTCTTCAAATATTTGACAGACTACACCCTCATCTTATTGAAGTGTGATCCTCCATATGCAACATCGATAAGCCGATTGCTCTCCCGGTGTAATCTCCCAAAGAAGTTCTGCATTAGGTTTGTCTTTGGTAAATCATGGTGGGGGCACTCTCCTGAAGATCTATGAATCATTCCCAAGCCTCATGAAAAAGTCTCATGGGACAGCGGTGAGAAGTTATTTAAAGAGCTCTCATTTGATTGAGGGAACCAGGAGATAATACTTCTATAGAAATGCATATTTAAGTTCTTTCCAAGTCGTGACTACCTTCCTGAGATGATTAATACAATAGAGAGCCTTTACTTGAAGGCTAAAAGGGAAAGTGGTCATCTTCACCACCTGAAGTGGTTTGTTTGGATAGTGCATTGTACCGTAGATGCGATTGAATTGCTGCAGATGAATATAGGGTTCCTCATTTGTGTTTCCATGGAAGGTAGGTTGGAGAGGTAGTAGTGATGGCCTCAGCTCAAAGTGACCATGAATATGCTAAATGAGAATACATTCAGTAATTTGCACTGCTCTAGGGTTATATGTCTCTTTGATAGTCGGTTTTTGCTAGACCTCTCTCTCCGCATCATCTCCATCTTGGTTTCCTCCTGCAGCTCCTCCTATGCCTCCTTGTTCACCTCTGCCTTGTATACCTCCTTTTTCACCTTCTTGTCTACCCCTCCATGATTTTCACATTCCCTCCTCATCTCCATTAACATTTCCTGAAATGCACCCCATGGCATTGGCTTGATCGGTTAATTATTGATGGTTGATCTGAATGGATGCAAAGAGGAGGCACCTCTGAATCAGTATTGTTATCTGACTCTAGTTCAGGCTTGTGATTTCCATCATGAAACGAGCCCTAATCAGTTTATAGAAATAATGGAGTCTGAAAAGATATTTCGAGCTTAGAGTCAAGCTCAAACAATGGATTAATTGGTGATAGATGTGTAGTAAAAGAAGAGAATTCTGGAAGAGGGTCATCTCAGATATGAGATGGAGTGAAGATCGTTGATCCCAGAAAGAGGTTCACAAAAGATGAACACAACTCTCTATGCCTCGGTGAAGCGACGACGTCAGCATCGTAGAGTCGATGTATACGTTCTCAGAGTCCAGATAACAATATCCAAGATGTGACATCGTGATGGCATGAGAAGTGAGATAATGATAAAATAAGAAGACGTGATTGAAGAAGATTCAAGATAAATTTTGAAGAGAAGGCTCAAAGCGAGCAGAATGAATAAGAAGTAGAAGAAGAGAAAAGTAGAGATGTAAGGGCACAAAATGTGTGAAATTTTTGTTCTTGATTTACTTTTATTTGATCCAAACAGTCCTCAAAATAAGGGTTGATTCACCAACTCAACACAATGAGCTGTAAGAGTTTGATAATTTATTGCTTATTTTCAAGCAATTATCTTATCACTTGTCCTTAGAGGCTAATCCTATTGGCAAGTGAGTACTACCCGACAATTACCATGTGTTTTCCACTTCCTTTGTAACCTGTAGCCTGTACTTTTTAGGGTCCTTGTTTTCTGATTTGGATCCACTATTCAACCAAAGAATAGAGGAGAAACCACTACTTCCCGCACAAGTGAGATACTCGGACGCAAGATGATGAGACAGACACACCCGTGAGGGCATGGCCATGCTCAGTACTTTGGATCAGGTCGAATGTTCTACACAAGGGAGAACATCGTTTTTGACAAGGCCCTACTCTCCTACGTACGATAAAACACCAATACTTCGTGAATCCAGGTGAAAAACACAAGGCAATATCTAGATTGGGATTTTGGCTCTATTCCTTATGGATAGTGCTTCTCTCTATCTAGAAGGTACATGAAAACAATGAGGTCTTTATGAACCCAAGATAATGAAGTTTGTTATGGATTTTAAAATTAGGTCAATTTTTCAGTAGTCTTCTTTTGAAATTTTTTAGGTTTTCACTTGTTTTGAGTATTTTTATTCAAAGGTCTACCAATTTCTCGATTTTCTTTTATTTTTCATAAGTGCTCAAAAATGGGGGAGAGGATGAAAAAATAATGCAAGCTAACATGATGTTCGAAAACTCATCATCATGGCAGATGATGTATGCTCAATAAGAAGACTTAACTTGCTTCACAATGCTCTCCATGCGTGATGCTAGACAGAATTGAAATTACACTACATGCAACGATGTGAAAAATCACCCTAGGTCAGGAATAGCTATTACGTGAAGCACCGAATTAATTTAAATATATGTCCAAGCGAAGTGACTATAGGAGCATGAGATATATTAAGCTTGGGATGTATATTACTTGATCAGGCAATCCTAATATCTATGGGCTAATTCACAGAAAATAAAGAAAATAAAGGCAGAAACACACAAATCACGAGAAACAAAACAACACATAAAGTAAGGAGAAAAATAGGGAGAAAGAAAAGAGAAATGAAGAAAACCGTAAAAATCGTCAAACACCTGGTGAGGTCTCTGATGAATCCACATTTCATCATCTTTATTTTGTCATTTTGGCCTCAAAAACCCTGCCAAATGTATGTAAATCCCCTTAATTACTTTATTTTAGCATCCATGCATGTGTGTGTAAGTAGTGAATAAAATACAATTTTTAAAGCCAAAACTATAGAATAAAGAAAAGAAAGAAAAGAATAAAATATTGCTAATATTTTATGACCCGAAACCTCGAGACCTAGGCATTTCAATGACTAGGTCGACAAGGTAAAAAGTAGGGGGGGATAAGCGCCAGAATAAAATAAAAATTCCTTCTTATTTAATTCATTCTTTATTCATTTTGGGACCTATTTTTAGGTCCACTTTTTATACTTCAAATAAAGAAACTTTGTACATGATAATTGTAGATAATTAAATACAAAAAAATACAAAATTGATTTTACTCAAAAATAATCTACAGATAAAAAGTTAAGAGCTGAATAAGATTCCAGAATCCCAACTTCCCTGACCTGTATCTCGCAAATAAAAACTTAGAATGTATCAAAATCACTTTAATTGTATATAATTTTCAATAAGCTATTTAATGAAGGTGGTTTCATATTTTTCAGAGCTACGGTTTGAAAGTTGAGTTTTGGACCCATATTGTATACTTGTACATATTAAAATATTCATTTTATTTATTATTCATTATTTTTATAATTTTATAATTTTGTAAATATTATTTATAATAAAAGTGTGTATTAAAACTGGAATAAAAACACAAAGAAAATACAAAAATAAAATACTTGTATACAACACATAGGTATAGTACCTGTAAATATACCTGTATAATTAATACTTCTATTTTATTAAGTGTACAAAATACTTCAGAAAAATAAAATAAAAATATATTTAGGTGTATAAGAATATTTTTCTAAATATATAAAATAATAAACCAAAATAAATAAAATTAAAAATACAAAATAAAAATAAAATATTAAAATTTATAAACAAAGATACATATATAGCCTATAAAAGGAAACTTGTTATTTAATACCTCAAAAAATAAATAAAAATCATAATAAAATAATTTATAAAATAATAAACATTTTTTATTTAATACTCTAAAATTAATAAAATCATTTATTATTTTTAAATGATTTTCCAATTCTTTTTCCAGAGATTTTTCTTGGTTGCCAACCTGGACGCTCGGACAATTGACCTCTGGTCAACTGTCTGACTTCCCCTCTGCTGCAGTGTTAGAAATGCTTTCTCCCTCAATTTCTCCAAATTTTGGAGACCACACCTTGCATCCTCTTTAGGAGATTTCTTAACAACTTTTGCTCCTCGTGTATTGGGCTTGCACGCCGAGTGGTATTTTCGGGGCGTGCGTCGCTGAGTCGCCTACTACGCCCCGTTCTTCGAGCTGCTTCCATCACTTGTTCAAAAAGCCACCCGAGTTTTCCTTCCTCCTTCGAACCCTTTCTTGGCAACGTTTAGACCTCCGGGAGTGCGTTGGATTGACTCCGGTGATAGGGGAGCCTCCAGCACTCCCGTGTGAGGTACGACGAGGCCAGGAGGAGCTTCCACCTCCATCTCCGGCCAAGGTTGGCCGTGAGGTATAATCTCGCGGTTTCTTGCCGCTTGAGGTCGTTTCTTTCTTATCTTGTCCCATTTTCTGCTTATTATTAATTTCTAAGTTGATTGCCCATCTTTTCTTGTCGATTTTGGTGCGTGATTCATCTGTAATTTCGACCTTCGATGTTCGTCGGACCCCGCTCTGGTGAACCCTCCATCCACGATATTGTGCATCCACTCCACCCGCGAGACCCCTAGAATCCATATCTGCTTGTGTTTGAACCTTCTTGCAGGTTCCAGGAGTTAAAGGACCCTCTTAGGGGGTCGATTTTGAAGGACATGAGGTACCAGGACCCCCATCGTATTCTCCGACCTTGTCGCGGCGCACCAGGGCTCAGCGAGCCATTTTGGCCCCGTCGTCGAGTTGGGGATCCTTCCAGTAGTCGTCGAAGCCCTGCTGAGGCAAAGGAGGGGGCCGGAGCACCGCTAGATCGCCGATTGAATCTCGAACTCGGTCGTGTTCTTCCCGTTTCTTTAAGGGAGATCCATGGCCGTTAGATCGGGCTTTGGTCCTAGAATCTCTAGCCGTCATCCGATCCTTTGAACCTCAGCTGTTGATCGCCACCTGCATGATCTAATCATGGCCGCCCGCTCCGAAGCGTCATCGACCGCCCCTGCACCGACATGTGGCAAGTGAAGCATACTAGCCGTCCGATCGTGTAGCACTGGGTATTTTGCACTTCCACCCTCACGTACTTTTGTAATTATTATTTCATGTTGAATCTTTCATTTGAAGTTTATATGATTTTGTAAAATTTACACTTAAGTCCTATAACTTTTGTTAATTGCGTTTTGGTCCTTGCCAGGCATGTGAATACCACGTGCGTTTGGGGGAAAATTGCAGGCACACCTCTGGTTCTTGGTTATTTGTGATTGGTCCATAAAATTTTACATTTTGTTATAATTTTTGTGGAAAAATTGCACGTACCCCCTGGACTTCTGGTTATTTAAACAAATGCCCCTGCTAGTGATGAATTTTCTCTTTGTTTCCTTTAAGTATTTCATGCATCTATAAAATCTCAAAAATTCTCAAAAAATTAGCATGAGTTCATGTTGCCTTGTGCTTCCACACCATATTTTAAATTTGCATTTTTGTTCCATTTAATTATTTATAAAAATTCAAAAACATGCATTTTCAGCTCTGTTTGCATTAGAAAATACCTAAAATATAAAAACTCTTCGAAAAATTCCAAAAAAAATCATATTTTGTTTTTTCTATGTGATTTAACTTCAATCCAAAAATCATAAAAAATACAAAAGAAAACTCTTAAAAATAGCAAAACCCTTAAAATCTTCATAAAAATCTTAAAAATTCTACACAAATCCTAAAAATTCAATTTTTGTTCCTGAATTTTATTCATTTTATTCTCTTTGTTTTAAAATTAATTTAAGGATTTTTTTGTTCTGTTTAATTTTTTTCCTCATTTTAATTTTGGTTTTGTATCCTATTCACTGTTTTCAGTTTTTGTGACTTTAAAAATACAAAAAAATTAGGGAAAATATAGAAAAATAAAAATACATGAGAAAAATATAAAAAGCACAACAATATTATATTTCATGAATTTTGCTTATTTTTACTTATTTTATAAATACATTATCACTCTCTTATTATATTGTATATATACTTTATTATGTTGTAGAGTTATAATAAATTTTAACTCCACACCGTTTTTCATTGTTTGATCTCTGTTGTGGGTTAATTGTGGAATGATTGAGGTTTCATGAGTGGTCTCTCAACGACACTGTGGTCCCGCCTTGTGTGGACTACTTTAGACCCTCGTAAAATCTCGATTATCAAATGGCTCCATTGCTGGGGAGCAACAACGCTTAGGTCGGCTTTTTGCTTGATTGTGATATTTGTCTATATTTTTCATTCATTTATTTTCATTATTTTTGATATATCTTGTTGAGTTGTCTAACCCATCTCTTTGTTGATTTAGTGCGAGGCATCGTGGATCGAGGGAAGCGCTCTATCCTAGGCACCTATGCACCCACATGAAGCCGGCGATAGTCTGCTCGCTTTGCACCGAAGGAGACTTAGAGATTTTTGAAGACCGAGCTCCCTTTGTATTTATTGTATTTATTTTTGTAATTTAAGTGAGAAAGAGACTCTATTGTTTGTAATAATACATATACCCTAAACTTTGGACTCTCGGGCCCAATTTCCAAGTGTTTGTACACTTGCGGGCTCACCGTGATTTTCTCGTGTTTTCTTCGCATTTTTTATTTGTTTTTTGGTTTTGTTTTCTTTATTTGTGTAATTGAGCCCTTAGCTTTAGGATCTGTTTGGCGATAGTATTAGGTCCAAATATACTAATCACCATTGCATGTACCTATAGTATCGTTTGGATCTAGTCAAAATTCGAAAACTATGCTTCACGCTAATAGCAGTTTCTGAACTTAGGGCGATTTCATCGGCTTGCATCTGCATATAGATTAGGTTTCAATTCTGCCAAGCATCCTTGCATGTAGAGTACTGGAGGCAAGGTGAGCATTTACGCGTTAGCGTCCATCATCGATTTGCCGCTTGCATTGCTTTTCCGCCTCTCCCTTTGATTTTGACCACCTAGGTGCTTAAAGGAATCGACTCCTCGATAGGCTCATGCATTTCTATTAAAAATCCAAAAAAAGTGATAACAAATAAAATTGGGACTGCTAATATTACTTGACCCTAAAAAAAGATCAAAAAAGAAAAAAATGTCTTGGGGCGAGTAATCCCCTCGTTGTCTTCGCTTTTACTTGAATCCTATTCAAGCCTCCTAAGTGTTTGCGCAACTTTTGGCTTCTCACCTAACTCTAAAACTGACAAGATAAAAAGACCGCATTTGGGATCTCTACCTAGATGAGTAGGTGAATTGAGGGTTTGTCTTGTGTTTGTTAGTTTGTGATTGTTTTGTATGCATACCGGATCGCTTCTGCACACTTGCGCCTTTTTCTCACTTCTCTTGACTTGACCTTCGTGATCTCCCGACCATTTCCTTTTATTTTCGAGATGGACCCCTAGAGTGTTTTCTATCCGAACTTTGCGGATCCCTCGTTCACTCCAGCTGGTCCACCTCCCTTTTATCTGGAGGATTTTCCTCTTATTTTTTCTGATTTTTGTACATTTCCATCTCAGCCACAGTATCAGGACTCGGACTTCTACCCGCATCCACCATCACCTACATATTTTCCACCTTCACATCCACCCGAGACTGAGCTGTTGGAGTCACCTTTCATGGAGTCCAACCTTGAGCACTTGAACCAGATGATGGATCATATGAGATAGAGGATTGACAACCTCACCAAGAGCGATCATGATATTCCACCATTTGACAATATGGGTTCATTCGAGGATTTCCATGAGATCTTGCAGTCGCCAAAAATACAAAAAATGAGAAAATTTTAAAAATCCAAAAAGAGTTTGGGAGACATGTGATCGACTCAAACTGTGAGGAGGGGGCCCACCTGCCAGATCCTTTTACCACACACTCATTCGCGCCCTATCCCACCTTTGACCCCGAGGATGCCGCTGTACAGACTACTCTTGGCATGCCTCGTGTATATGTTGATTCCGACCTTCTCCCTTGTATGGAGGAGTTCCAAAAATTAAAAAAATTGTTGACTGAACCCGAAGTGGTGGCCACCATACACGAGATCATCTGTGTCCCACTTCAGCTTGCCATGACTGATTTATCTGCTCCTCTTCCCAAGAAGAGAAAGCGGAGGAGCAGATCTGAGCGTCATATCTTGACCATGTCTACTGCCCAAGCCATCACACACCGTCTCATTCCTAGGAAGAGGAACACTGCCACACCTTTCATTAGTTGCACCATCTCTGACCATACCTATGATCACACTCTCCTAGACGGCGGTGCTTCAATTAATATATTACCCTTATTGCTGGTACAGTCTCTTCACTTAGGACCTCTCAAGAAAACCAGGATGATCGTTCAGTTTGTTGATGGATCAATCAAGAGGCCGAAGGGTATACTAGAAAACACCGTCATTTCGATTCAGGGCATGAGATACAAAGTTGATTTTGTCGTATTACCCATGGAGACCTCCACAGGGGATCCCTCTCCAATCATCTTGGGATGACCATTCCTTGCCTCTACGAGGGTCATTTTTGACTATGGATCTTGAGAGATTCGCTTCCATCCTGTTGACAAGAGCGAAGTGTTGATCACATCACCCATAGTTGACAAGAGACCTGCACCGGATGCGACTACGCCTATTCTGGCTGACTCCGAGGCCTATGACCTATCTGACGATATTAGAGAAGTGTGCTTTATGACCACTGATGAGACCCGAGAAATCCTCTGAAGGGTAGAAGACTTGGAAAGAATAGTCGAAGTTCCTCCTTCTGGTGCATGGCGATGTGTTGATGAAATCAGCGGGATTTACATGATTGATACCATAGAGCAGAGGGCAGACACCAAGACTAGACAGGACAGACCTGGTTTGACTACTTTCACTAATAAGTCCACTCTTGGTCACTCAAATGTGATTGAGATTGAGGCTGATTTTTATCTTATCGCTTTTATTCAGAAATTCAGGCCTTTTGATGAAAAAGATGACCTGGTTGAGATTCTTGAGGATGAACTGAGTTCGACTACTTCCTTTGATGACTTCGTTCCTTTTGGTTTTGACCTGGACGAGACCTCGCAGGATGACTCTGACTTTACTTCTTTCACTGACTATGAGTTTGTTCCTTTTCACTTCGATATCGACGAGACCCCCAAGGGCGAACCTAGCCATACTACTTCCATTGACCAGTTCGTGCCTTTTTGATTTTACTCAATTGAGGACCTTCACCTTGTCGACCCTGATCGGTTAGTGTCATCTGAGGACCCCGATGTCGACCTGCACCAAACTAGATCTATTCCTCAGCGATCCCGCAAGAAGGTTCGCTTTCAACCTTCTTGACCATTTGTGTATCCATTCTGTTGAATGTTCTCTTTTGTGTACCTATGTTTCACTCAATCACCCATTCTTGTGTGTGCTTTGCTTAGGACGTACTTTGTCCTAAGTATAGGGGGTGAATGAGCTGAGTGTTCATTCTTCGTTCCATTTTATTACTCCTATTGTTGCCTATACTTAGGGCTTCTTTCACCCTAAGTATAGGGGGAGTGATTCGTACATCCTTCTCTATCTTCTTCCTTCTTCTGATTTTTTTTCTTCTTTTCTTCTTTTCTTCTTTTCCTTTTCTATCTTCTTTATCAACCGAAAAGGTGTCGCCCCTTTTTGTCAGTCTTCTATACTTAGGATGTACTTTGTCCTAAGTATAGGGGGGAGTGCACCCCGACTTTCTCTATTCTTTGATCCTCTCCATTGTCTCCTCTTCTTGTCTATACTTAGGGATATATTACCCTAAGTATATGGGGAGACAGCCTGAGTACGATATGTTCATTCCCACCATTGACCCTCCCTGCTTTGTGTACAGTCTGCTATACTTAGGATTATTTGATCCTAAGTATAGGGGGACGGTCAACTTCTCATTCTTTTGTTCATTCGTTTATTCTTTAGATTTTCTTATACTCAGTATGAGTTATGTCATACAATAAGGGTCCAAAACTCAACTTTCAAACCGTAGCTCCGAAAAATATGAATCCACCTTCATTAAATAGTTTATTGAAATTTATATACAATTAAAGTGATTTTGATATATTCTGAGTTTTTATTTGCGAGATACAGGTCTGGGAAGTTGGGAATCTGGAATCTTATTCAGCTCATAACTTTTTATCTGTACATTATTTTTGAGTGAAATCAATTTTGTATTTTTCTGTATTTAATTATCTACAATTTTCATGTACAAAGTGTCTTTATTTGAAAATAAAAAGTGGACCTAAAAATAGTTCCCAAAATGAATATAGAATAAATTAAATAAGATGGAATTTTTATTGTATTCTAGCCCTTATCTCCCCCTACTTTATTCCTTGTCGACATAGTCATCGAGATGCCTAGGTCTCGGGGTTTCATGTCATAAAATATTAGCAATATTTTATTCTTTTTCTTTTCTTTTGTTTTCTTTATTCTATAATATTGGCTTTAAAAACTTTATTTTATACATTATTTACACACACATGCATGGATGCAAAAATGCAGTAATTAAGGATATTTACATGCATTTGCCAGGGTTATTGAGGCCAAAATGACAAAATAAAGATGATGAAATGTGGATTCATCATCCCCCTATACTTACCTTTGCTAGTCTCCAGCAAACACTTATGCAATATGTGCAGAAAAGATAAACAAAGAAATGAAAAAGAAGAAAGATGGAATGATTTTAATTGTCAAACTTGTCTTCACAAAATTAAAGTTTGGAGATTAAGTCGGTCCTTTGGAATTTTAGTACGGGAGGAACCTTAATGGGAATCGGATTTGAAATCCAACAGCCTTCGAGAATCCCAAAACTCTGCTCAAGTCTCCTCAATAGCCAGGTCAAAAATATCACAACCCATATGCAAACCCTTATGACTATGAATCTGACTCGTACAGTATAAGTGATAGTGGCTCTCCCCAACTAGAATGACAAAGAGACTGACTTCTCCAGCATGACAACCCAATGATTCCCCAATCCAGCAACTCCTTGCTCGAGGAGCGGGGTATTCCCTTCTAAGTTCAAGTGGCAACCAGCTCAAGAGGAGGGGGTGAAGAGAAGAATGGACGGTAGCCAGTGTGGCTACCTATCCTAGGATGCAAGACCAGTGTAGTCAAGTCATCCAGCTACAAGCTCACATGATTTGACTTTGAAACTCAAGCTTGCTTATTGACTATACAACATATGTACACTCCGGCAGGCATTTTATTTTTGTACAGGCATGTCCACTTTTTTGGAGAGTTTTTTTGGAAATACTATTAACAGTAGCATTTACATAGGGAGTTTTCCCTCTTGAGCCAGTAGACTATCCCTCTTTTGAAGCTTTATCGCAACCCACACTCTCTTGTCTTTAGAATTCCTCATCACTAGATGGGTTGGGGTGCACTTCCCTCCCTAGAGGAGGACAAGTGTTTCCACTTGTGTGCCACTCATACCGGCAAATCCAATCCCCTCACTACTCCAACTGAGTTGAGCCATGTGAAAGGTGCAGGTGTCCAAGTTAGGTCATTATCAACAAAAGTCGTGCGTGTAATCTGAAATTCTATACTTAGGCAGTCAAGAATCCATTGAACCAAGTCTCGTAATCCTCAAAGAATTAAGTCAACTAGACCTGAAGTACATCAATTCCAGCTCCTATAAGGTCCCTGTTATTAGGTAGATTTTAAGGTTAAACAAAGCTCCAATCTTCGGATTTTACTTAGACTTGTTCAACTATCAAACTCAATCCGAAAAATGCTCATGCTATGCAAATGCTATGCAGAATGCAGAAAATATTTTTGTGATGTAATTTTCAAAGATTTTGAACTTTTTGTAGATTTTTGAAAAGATGATGCATATGCATTTGTTGGTATTTTCAAAAAGATTTTTCAAATGTTTTTGGATTTTAGTTTTGCAAATGTTTTTGGGATTTTTGAAAATAAAGATTTTGGATAAAACTAGGTACAAATATTTACACAGGGATGCATCTCATATTTACAAGAAGTGGATTTTAAGAATTTATAAGCGGTAAGTGCTCAATTTTATAAATATCCCTAATGAGCCAATTCGACCAGATGGCCATGGGTGGGACTCCGGCCATAACATAATTGGTAGATCCAAGATGTACTTCTGCAAGTCAAAGGGCTTCGAATATATATTGGTCGTGCTAGAAAAGTGATGAATCGATTGAGAAGTCTGATCCCAATATCTTGATTCCGAGCGGCAATGCACCGTGGGCCCATATATATATACATATATATATATATATATCATCCTCTAATACGCGACCCATTAGTGTTTGGATAAAAATTCTTTCGGTCATCCCATTTTGAGGACTCACAGAAATACCTATATATATAATGAATTTTGGTATGATGTATATATTCCTCAAACTTATTTGAAAAAGGTTTTCCAAACAATTATTGAAAATTATAGTCCAAAATAATTTTTACAAACATGTACACACATTTGAAAATCATTTTACAAAGGTTTTTCAAATAGTATATATAGATTTTTCAAAATATTTTTGCAACCATTTTCATATCATTTGCAAAATCATTTTTCAAACATTTTATTTCACACAAAGAAAATAAATTTTTCAAACAAAACATTTTTACAAAGGTTGAAAACATGTAACAAAATGTTTTCCAAATAGTTTTCAAACAAAGATTTTCAAACTATTTTTCAAACATTTTCACCTGATTTATTAATCAGTAAATACAAAAAGCATTTGAGGAATGATAACATCTTTTTATTAAGTTTTTTTAATGAATTTAATTAGTGTAATTAGCCATATTATTAATAAAAATAGGAAAGTACGAGTTATGGCTAAAGTATATATGCAGTATATACGACCCCCCTATACTTAGCTAGAGCTATATCCTCATAGATCAGAGAGAAAAAGAGACTTGTACAGATTAAAATATTCATTTTATTTTTTATTCATTATTTCTCTAATTTTATATTTTTATAATTTTGTAAATTACATTTATAATAAATATGTGTATTAAAACTGATATAAAAACACAAAGAAAATACAAAAATAAAATACTTGTATACAACACATAGGTATAGTACCGGTAAATAAACATGTATAATCAATACCTCTATTTTATTAAGTGTACAAAATACTTCAGACTAATAAAATAAAAATATATTTAAGTGTATAAAAATATTTTATAAATATATAAAATAATAAACCAAAATAAATAAAATTAAAAATACAAAATAAAAATAAATATTAAAATATATAAACAAAGATACCTATATAGCCTATAAAAGGAAACTTGTTATTTAATACCTCGAAAAAATAAATAAAAATCATATTAAAAAAATTTATAAAATAATAAACATTTTTTATTTAATAATCTAAAATAATTAAAATCATTACTTATTTTTAAATGATTTTCCAATTCTTTTTCCAGAGGTTTTTCCTGGTTGGCCCACGTGAAACAACGAGGATGCTCGGACAGTTGACCTCCGGTCAACTGTCTGACTTTCCCTGTGTTGCAGTGTCAGAACTACTTTCTCCCTCGATTTCTCCGAATTTTGGAGACGACAACTTGCATCCTCTCGTGTAGACTTCTTAACAACTTTTGCTCCTCGTGTATTGGGCTTGCACGCCGAGTAGTTTTTTCGGGGCGTGGGTCGCTGAGTCGCCTGCTACGCCCCGTTCTTCGAGCTGCTTCCATCACTTGTTCAAAAGGCCACCCGAGTTTTCCTTCCTCCTTCGAACCCTTTCTTGGCCACATTTAGACCTATGGGAGTGCGTTAGATTGACTCTGGTGACAAGGGAGCCTCCAGCACTCCCGTATGAGGTACGGCGAGGCCAGGAGGAGCTTCCACCACCATCTCCGGCCAAGGTTGGCCGTAAGGTCTAATTTCACGATTTCTTGCCGCTTGAGGTCGTTTCTTTCTTATGTTGTTCCATTTTCCGCTTATTTTTAATTTCTAAGTTGATTGCCCATCTTTTCTTATCTATTCTGGTGCGTGATTGAGTTGTAATTTCGACCTTCGAAGTTCACCGGACCCCGCTCCGGCGAACCCTTCATCCACGCTATTGCGCATCCATTCCACCCGCGAGACCCCTGGAATCCATATCTGCTTGTGTTTGAACCTTCTTGCAGGTTCCAAGAGTCAAAGGACCTCCTTGGGGGGTCGATTTTGAAGGACACGAGGTACCTGGACCCCAATCGTATTCTCTGACCTTGTCGCGGCGTACCGAGGCTCAACGAGCCATTTTGGCCCCTCCGTCGGGTCGGGGAACCTTCCAGGAGTCGTCGGAGCCCTGCTGCAGTGAAGGAGGGGGCCAGAGCACTGCCAGATCGCCGATTGAAGCTCGAACTCGTCCGTGTTCTTCCATGTTCTTTCCGAGAGGTCTATGGCCGTTAGATCGGGCTTTGGTCCCAGAATCTCCAGCCACCGTCCGATCCTTCGAACCCCAGCTGTTGATCGCCACCCGCATTATCTAATCGTGGCCGCCCGCTCGGAAGTGTCATCGACCGCCCCTGCACCGACACGTGGCAAGTGAAGAATACTGGTTATCCGATCACGCAGCGCTGGGTATTTTGCAATTCCACCCTCACACATTTTTTGTAATTATTATTTAATACCAAATCTTTCATTTGAAGTTTATATGTTTTTTATAAAATTTACACTTAAGTCCCGCAACTTTTGTTAATTACGTTTAGGTCCCTGCCAGGGATGTGAGTACTACGTGCGTTTGTGGGAAAATCGTAGGCACACCCCTGGGTTCCTTATTATTTGTGATTGTTCTAGAAAAATTTATATTGCATTATAATTTTTGTGGAAAAATTGCACGTTCCCCCTAGACTTTTGGATATTTACACAAATGCCCTTGCTAGTGATGAATTTTCTTTGTTTCCTCTAATTATTTCATGCGTCTATAAAATCCCAAAAATTCTCAAAAAATTAGCATAAGTTCATGTTGCCTTGTGCTTCCACACCATATTTTTAATTTGCATTTTTGTTGCATTTAATTATTTATAAAATTCAAAAACATGTATTTTCAGCTTTGTTTGCATTAAAAAATATCTAAAAAATATTAAAACTCTTAGAAAAAATCCAAAAAAATCATATTTTGTTTTTTTCTGTGTGAATCAACTTCAACCTAAAAATCATAAAAAAATACAAAAGAAAACTCCTAAAAATAGCAAAACCCCTAAAATCTTCATAAAAATCATAAAAATTCCACAAAAATCCTAAAAATACAATTTATGTTCCTACTTCTGTCCATTTTATTCTCTTTGTTTTAAAATTAATTTGAGTAATTTTTGGTTCTGTTTGATATTTTTTATCCTCATTTTAATTTCGATTTTGTATCCTATTCACTATTTTCAGTTTTTGTGACTTTAAAAATACCAAAAAAATAGGAAAATATAAAAAATCACAAAATATGAGAAAAATATAAAAAGCATAAAAATATTTTATTTCCTGAATTTTGCTTCTTTTTTACTTATTTTTATAAATACATTATCACTCTCTTCTTATATTATATATATACTTTATTTTATAATTTAAAAGAAAAAATATAAAATATAATATATTTAAAAAGAAAATATAAAATTAGAAAATTAAAATCAAAATATAAAAATATAAAATTAAAAATTCAATGAAAAAAATGAAAAATTAAAAACCCACAAAAATAGCATAGTTAGGCGCATATATCACATCCACATGTTTTAGCATTATTGCCCCGTTCTACATGTTTGTTCCCTATATTCGACCTCTACATGTACTTGCACCTATACACATCTTTGTTATAGAGTTATAATAATTTTTAACTCAGCACCATTTTTCATTGTTTGATCTCTGTTGTGGGTTAATTGTTGATTGATTGAGGTTTCGTGAGGGGTCGCTCAGCGACAATGTGGTCCCACCTTGTGTGAAATACTTTAGACCCTCGCAAAATCTTGATCATCAGTCTCCCAAGTGCACTGGTACTTGGTGAAACATACCCCGATTCTAAGTATCTAAGTGTACATGTATTATTACAAGTTCAAATACATTTCTCTCTCCCTCTCTCAAATAAGAAATAAAATCTAATACTAATGCAAAGTCTGCTACTCAACATTGTGCTCTATCTCCTCTAATGCTCTCTTCCTCACGTGGGTGCATTGGTTATCTGAAGATGGCCACCCTTGATTAGCAGTCCCTCCTAGCAAAAATAATAAGAGACAATGTCAGAAACAATTATGAAACAATTATAAGTAGAATAATATAGAAGACTAAGTAAATAAACAAACAAGCAGACAAAGCAAATAAACATAAGTTCCTAAGGCTGTTAATCTATCCGACCATTGCTCCCTGTCAACTGCGTCAATTATTGATAACAACGTGAATCAGTAAGTTTTCTAACGTCTTGTCTTAGAGGGCCTGTGGTGCCCGATTGTTAGCCATGTGAGCCCGAGGCGAACCATTCTTACAATAAATGTTATTGTAATAAATATGTTTTTATCAATAAATGTTATTGATTGTTTCACTCCCTTTCTGAAATTAAATGAATGAATGCACTACAAGGTCCCTCTGTACAATTAGGGTTATGTATCATGGCTGTCTTGATAATCATATAGATGTTGATTCATTAAATGAATCATAGAGGCTGGTGTTTGGATGAATAGATAGAGTACTCATCAAGCACCGTCAAATGATTATTAAGAGATGATCTCCAACCTGAATAGGAGATGGCAATCTTTTCTCACAAAGGCTGATATCTGACCAACCTCTTGATGCAGGTCCTCTGAATGGGAAAGTGATTCAGAGGTGTCAGATTAGTTATGTCAAAGGGTTGACTTAGCGAGATCGAGATAACCTAAGTCCTATGTTGAATGTTGTCATAGCATAGGCACACATCCTCTGACCGGAGACAGATGTGTTACTATATGTCTGAGTGTGTAAATTTGGCAGACCAATAGGTTGATGACCTAACCAAGGTCTATACACCGGCGAGCTGGTGTGCATGTAAGGGCATATGAGTAATACGATCTCTCAAAGGGATCATACAGGTTCACTTATGAACCGGAAGACATGAGCTCACTCATGAGGTATTGGGACCAATCAAATTCCATGCATGGTCGTCGTGCTTTGAAAGCATGACAAGAATTTGAAGGTATGATAAATGCTTTGGGAAAGCATATGATCGATACCGATTCCCAATGACCAAGATTGAGAAACTTGGTGATCAAACCCTGAAGAAGACAGTGTAAAATTGATCTTCATCTTCAGGTTGATCATGGATCTTCCAGTATGCAAGATGTGCAGGTATTGGGAATACCTGAGGGTGATGTGGTCATAAACGATTGTATAACCATGACGCTTCCAGTCCGAGGGAGTGATGAAACAGGTCTGGATTTTAGTGACTCCTCTTAGTAGAGAAATAACTTGATCTTAGTCCAAGTGTTGGACATTGATCTAAATGAGATTCAGATGCAATGACAAGATTAAGTATACGGACTTGATTTAATCAAGCATCTATGGGAGGTCCGTGAGATCTGGATTTGAGATGAGATCTCAACATCCAAGTCACTATACGTGGAACATTACAATCGCCCTATCCTTATCTCCAAGTATCTGCGGAGAAAGCACATTATTCTTGAAGGAGTTCAGGAATAATTCCTATGATGAATTTTGTATCTAAGCAAGAAGGTCTTGATGATTAAATGAGATTTAATTATCAAGTATAATATGAATGAGATTCATATTATGAGAATGATTATCCAAGATAATTAAATGAGATTTAATTATCAAGGAAAAGCAGATCATGGATAGTGCTATCCATAATATCTGTGTGTATATTATAAATGTGATTTATAATTATTAGAAAGAGAGAAGCTTTGTAAATAGCATTTGTTAATTGTTAATGTGAATTGGATTCACATTAAGCAATTAATTGGAAATGTATTTACAATTTAGTTTGGGTTGTGAATATGATTCACATTTTTTTCAATGGCATGATTGGAATACTCACTAATTAATTTGGAATTAATTTGGTGGATATTTTTTCAATAAAAGTCATTGCAATTTATTAAGAAATAATAGGATAAAAATAAAGAGGAGATAATCACCACCAAAATGAGGTGACGCCACCAATGACCTAGTCATAGGTGACACCTCCTAATTTTAGGGGGTGATTTATTGTCCTCCTTTTTTGTTATCTTGGTATCTCTTGATGATTGATTTATGTTAAATTAAATTATGTTGACGATAATACAATATATATTTGATTTGATATAAATTAATGTTGTTGGTTTTTGACCAACAATCATCATGGTCGTTGATTGATACATAGATCAATCTAGCCGTTAATTCTATGTATGCCATGGATTGAGATCCATTGGATCCCAAACTAATATATAAGAAGGACATCCCTATCCCTTTGATGATACATGATAGAGCATGTCTCTCCTTCTCTCTCTCTCATTCTCGTTGTCCCTCTCTCTCTCTCTCTCTCTTAGGTGGCCGTCCACCTTGTGCATTGAGAGATAGCTTCTCGCCTTCGCATCAACTGCTCAAGGATCTCCATCTTCTTTAGGACTGCTTGCTCTAGAAGGAGATCGGATTCCGTTGGACGAAATCAGGAGGTTCAAGGCTTGGAACTTCATCAAGGATTGCGGGAGGCTCGCGTCTCATCATTGCGCCCGCAAGTGCTGTCTTTGTAGATCGGACTTGACCCATGAGGATCTCTTGCTTTAGAGATCCCGTGATCACAACCACGCTTTGAGAGGTATTTCCCAATACTTAGTGGTTAGATGAAATGATCCAAGAAATGTTCTTGTGATCATGTGGTTTCATCATATGTTTTTATTTTTTTTAAATTCCGTTGCACCTTACGAGTAGTGTGACTAGTCGCCCCGATCGCATGAGACACGATCGTTACGCTTCCATGATGCGCTTGAGGATTCACCATATCCTTCAAGTGGTATCAGAGCCTTAGGTCGGAAAAGGTTTTGGATACGATCCGCGAACCTAGGACGACTTGGGTTTGAAAGGGTTGCGAAAGTTTTGTCGCATTTCAATTTTCGTACCTCTGTCTAATTGGATTTTTGGAACTACTTAAATCGTTTAAACAAGAAATATTCAATTGTATTTTGTTCTCCATTAAATAAGGAAACCATAGAATCTGAGTTTATGTAATTTGGATTTCATTTGCTCAAGATATGGCCTTTTGAATAAGCATGTATTCACTGTTGCGGGAATATCAAATCTGAACGTGATTAATGAGTTAATTACTGTTTTGACGCGCCTTGAAATGTGTGAAATATAACTTGTTTCTGTCATAAATCAAATTGGCAATCTTAGGAAACTGATTTTGCGAATTTTGGATTTAAATTGATCAAGATAATTTAATTTTATTGAGTAGGGGTCGCTGCTGGAAATTGACAAACTTGATCATGAACCTTGTGATAGTCATTCAAATGAATTGATGAAAATTAACTGTTAATTTTCTGAAATAATTATTGATAAGTATTTTTGAAATATTTAAAGATGATAATCGTTTCCTTGAATGACATTGATACGAAATCATCAGCAAACATTGTTTGCATACAAAACCCTAGTTTATCCTACAATAGTTGTAGGACAACTTTTACATGCAAAACCCTCTTGCTTGAATAGGATTGGGGATTTGATATAATCAAAATTATTTTGATGTATATTATATGGTATAATTTTGGTTGAAAGACCGATGAGCATCTCAAAGTACATGATGATCTATTTGGCATTATCCTTTCCTGAGGTGGATATGGTGTCTAGTCGGAGAGCATTGGGGTAGCAGGTTGCAACATATGTGGTCCGTCCCACTCTCGTCGGTACTGGCCATGACAGCGGGTAGGGACTCGATAATGCCGGAGAAATCAAAGTGTATTTTTCTAATTATTAAAATTCGAATAATACATACTTTGAGATTATACCTACTATTCAAGTAATAATTAAGTTTGTTGATTGAAAATTGGACTGATAATTAATTTAATGTGATTAAATTAATTATATCCTATTAAAAGCACTCTATTATGAATAGATGTGTATTTCCCTTGGAAGAACTAATTATGTGAATATGATTCATGATAATTAATTCTTTACAGTTTGAATATGAGGTGGAGGATCACATAAGTGACATCCATGGTCTCCCGTCAAGGCAAAGAATTTCATCGCCAAAAGTTGTATATAGGAGATGCCTATCCGAAGTGACAGATCCTATATACAATTATTTGGATCGAGTTCTTTGCTTCTCGAAAGACTAAGGCCGCATACGTGGTGACCCCACTATCAAGTCCTCATATTATTGGGGCGATATTGGATTGTGTATAGCGAGTATTAAGCATGTTGACGGTTGGTTCAATTAGCAACGGGTCAACATCATATTAGGGGTGGTGGGCCCAGATGTTAAAGACTGAATTGGGAAATGCAAGTTGGACTTGTAAGGCGGAATGTGTTCCCGCTTCTCTTTATTCGAGTCTCAAGTTCTCATATTATTGAGATGTGATAAAGATAGAGAGGAGATCCCAGATCTTGCTTGATATATAGTAGTTAGTATATCTCTTACTTTGAGAGACAATAAGGGAATAATCTTTCAAAGTTGACATAGCAAGACAAATTTGATTTAAAATGCCTTAGTCAAATGTATTAAAAATGAATATTAATTTTTTATGTGTATAAATATAGTGCATTCTTAATTTCAGAAAATAAAGTCCATGAGCCCACTGAGCAGGCTCCTGGAGGTCAATCAGTTGACCGGACCAAATTATTCAGATTGGATCCGAAATTTGGATCTTGTCCTATATGCTAAGCGCATCTCTTATGTGCTAACCAAGGACAAGATTGCAGACCCTCGGACTCCGGAAGATAAAACTTTTAATGAGAAATATGATGAAGATCATAACTTGGCAAGGTGTTATATCCTTGACTCATTGTCCAATGTGCTTCAGAAGCAGCATGTGGAAATGAACCACTGCCAAGAAATCATGCTTAATCTGAAGGAAATGTTCGGTGACATCAACCGCACACAGCGTTGTAATGTGATGAAAGAGCTTATTCGTTGCAATATGCAGGAAGGGCCCTCTGTCAGAGAAAACGTACTCAAAGTGTTTTGGGTACCTATCTGAATTGGAAACCCTGGGAGCTTACATGGATTCTGATATGCAAGATGATTTCATTCTCCTAACACTCCCTAAGTCTTTCAACAACTTTGTCGTATCGTATCACATGAGCAAAGGTGATTTCACTAATGCTGGGTTGTTAGCTGCATTAAAGCCTGCAGAAGACGTAATGAAGAAGGACAGCCCCTCTGCCAGTGCAATAGTTGCACAAGCAAAGGAAAGCGCGGTCGGAAGCAAGGTTCTCGGAAGGGCCCATCCCAGAAGAGAAAGAAGAAGAATCAAGGAGTTGGTTCATCTTCTAGTGCTTCCACACTGATGACATCGAAGAAGACCGATGTCTGTCACCACTACAAGAAGCCAGGGCACTGTCGGGCGTAACTACCCTGAATACCTTAAGTTTGCTGACAAAGGTAAAGCCCAGCAGGTATGAAATCTACATTCATCATTGAAACTAGTTTTCTCGTTGGCCGAGAAGGAAGTTGGGTTTTAGATTTTGGTGCTTCTGTTCATGTATGCAATTAATTGCATTTGTTTCAAGAAACTAGGAATCTGGAGCACCGAGATAGTCATCCAGATGGGATCTGATGCAAGCGTTGCAGTATTCACCATTGGGACCTGCCGACTATCGTTATCTAGTGGTAGAGACTTAGTACTTAAAGAGTGTCTTTATGTACCTGAAGTTAGGAGGAATTTGATATCTGTATCTAAGCTTGTTAGACATGGATATTCCTTCCTTTTCTGTAATAAGTTAGTCATTAATCAATATGATAAATTTATTGCGGATGGTGTTTTGACTTCTGGTGGACTCTATGAATTGTGCATTGATGAATGTGTCATGAATGTCACTACCACTAATAAAAACCCTAAAAGATCCAGGGAGAATGGAAATCATTCGAATATGATTTGACATCAAAGGCTTGGTCATTTATCTGTTGATAGGATCAATAGATTGATAAAGGATGGACATTTAAATTTTCTACAGGTCCAATCTTTACCTACCTGTAAACATTGCATTTGAGGTATAATGACCAGGATGCCTTTCCATAACAAGGTTACGAGATGCGAAGGTATTCTCGACCTAATACATACTGATGTATGTGGTCCCTTCAGTACCGCGACTCGAAATGTATATCGATATTATTTGACGTTTATTGATGACCATTCGCGATACGAGTTTATCTTCCTACTACGTCATAAATCTGAAACCTTTGAAAAGTTCAAAGAGTTTAAGGCTTTGGTTGAGAACCAAACCGATAGGAAGATTAAACGGATTCGATCTGATCGAGGTGGCGAGTACCTCTCATATGAATTCAAGGGATACCTTAAAGAGAATGGAATTATCTCCAATCTCACTCCCCCTAGAACTCCCCAACTTAATGGCGTTGCTGAAAGACGCAACAGGACCATCATGGACATGGTTCGTTCAATGATGAGCAAAGCACATTTACCTCTTAGTTTCTGGATATATGCAATGAAGGCTGCAATATATATCCTGAATAAGATTCCCAGCAAATCTGTACCCAAGACTCCTCACGCGCTCTGGTATGGAAACAAACCTAGCGTTAGACACTTGAGGGTTTGGGGTTGCTTGGTCCATGCGAAGAATGTGGACGCAAGTAAGCTAGAATCTCGCACTTGTGAATGTTACTTCATTGGATACGTTAAAGATGGTATTGTATATCAACTTTATGACCCTAATACCCAAAAGGTTTTTGTCTCCAGAGATGTAAATTTTCTAGAGGATGATTTCCTTAAAGGTCAAGATAGAAATGAAGTACTAGAGGAACTCATTGGATCTCCTGAGGATTGTGAGGTTCCTCAACTAGAAACAAAGGAGATAAATGAAGATGAAACACCTATACCTCTTCGAAGGAGTTCGAGGGTGGGTGCACCACTTGAAAGGTATGGATTCCATGTGTCAAGTAAGACTGACAATGATCCCACTTCATTTGATGAAACACTCACGGATCATGACATGGATAGATGGATGCTAGCAATGAAGTCAGAGATTGACTCCACGCATAAGAATGGTGTGTGGACCCTAGAGGATCCACCTAAAGGTGTGAAATCCATTGCGTGTAAATGGATCTTCAAAAGAAAAAGGGGACCTGATGGGAAAGTAGAGACTTTCAAGGTACACATAGAGAGAAGGCATTGACTACGATGAGACGTTCTCTCATGTGGCTATGATTAAGTCCATCAGGACACTGCTAGCTATAGCTGCATCGCTTGACTACGACATCTGGCAGATGGACGTCAAGACAACCTTCCTCAATGGATACCTCGAGGAGGATATCTATATGGAGCAGCCCCAGGGCTTCATAGTTGAGGATGGAAAAGTATGCAAGCTAAAGAGATCCATCTATGGGCTCAAACAAGCTTCTCGTAGTTGGAACATCAGATTTGACGAAACCATAAAGTGTTATGATTTTGTGCAGAATCCTGATGAACCTTGTGTGTACAAGAAGCTTAGTGGGAGCGTCATTGTGTTCATCGTGCTTTACGTAGATGACATCCTTATCATTGGGAATGATAGAGGAATGGTGACCAGTGTGAAAATTTGGCTATCTCATACCTTCGAGATGAAAGATCTTGGAGAAGCCTCTTACATCTTAGGCCTGAAGCTGTTCAGAAATCGAGAAAAGACAATGTTGGGATTGTCACAACATGGATAAATTAAGAATATTCTTGAACAATTCTATATGGATAGTTCCAAGAAAGGATTCCTCCCCTTAAGACATGGTATCCATCTGTCTAAAAGGATGGCTCCTCAAAGTGTTGAGGAAAAGAAGGCCATGGTTGGATGCCCTTATGCATCAGTTGTAGGAAGCTTAATGTATGCCATGATGTGTACTAGGCCAGACATCTGCCATGCAGTGGGAGTGTTAAGTCGTTACCAATCCTGCTATGGAGAGCAACACTGGAATGCAGTAAAGAACATATTCAAATATCTAAGACGGACGCAAGATTACATCTTGGTCTATGGATATGGTGATCTCCACGTCTTGGGATATACAGATTCAGACTTCCAGTCGGATATTGATGATCAAAAGTCGACATCAGGGTTTGTATTCCTATTGAACGGTGGTGTTGTGAGCTGGAGAAGCAAGAAGCAGGATACTACGGCGGATTCAACAACAGAAGCCGAATACATTGCCGCATCAGATGCTGCAAAGGAGGCGGTGTGGTTGCGCAAGTTCATCTTGGAGCTTGGCGTAGTTTCCTCTGATACTCCCATCCCGTTACTCTACGATAACACGGGGGCCATTGCCCAGGCAAAGGAACCCAGATGGCATCAAAAGAGCAAGCACGTGGAAAGGAAATACCACATCATTCGGGAGATTCAAAAGCGTGATGATATCATCATCACCAAGGTGGCCTCTGCCGACAATGTTGATGATCCTCTTACCAAACCTCCAACGCGGAAGGCTTTCGACTAGCATGTTATGAGTATGGGTTTAAGGACAGTTCTTGAAAGGTTCTGAGGGCTAGTGGGAGATTGTTAGACATGTGAGCCCGAGGCGAACCATTCTTACAATAAATGTTATTGTAATAAATATGTTTTATCAATAAATGTTATTGATTGTTTCACTCCCTTTCTGAAATTAAATGAATGAATGCACTATAAGGTCCCTATGTACAATTAGGGTTATGTACCATGGCCATCTTGAGAATCATATAGCTGTTGATTCATTAAATGAATCATAGAGGCAGGTGTTTGGATGAATATCTAATGAGTTAGAAAGAGGACTCATCAAGCACCGTCAAATGATTATTAAGAGATGATCTCCAACCTGAGTAGGAGATGGCAATCCTTTCTCACAAAGGCTGATATTTGACTGACCTCTTGATGCAGGTCCTCTGGATGGGAATAGTGATTCGGAGGTGTCAAATTAGTTATGTTAAAGGGTTGACTTAGTGAGATCGAGATAACTTAAGTCCTATGTTGAATGCTGTCATAGCATAGGCACACATCCTCTGACCGGAGACAGATGTGTTACTATATGTCTGAGTGTGTACATTTGGCAGACCAATAGGTTGATGACCTAACCAAGGTCTATACACCAACGAGCTAGTGTGCATGTAAGGGCATATGAGTAATACGATCTCTCAAAGGGATCATACAGGTTCACTTATGAACTGGAAGACATGAGCTCACTCATGAGGTATTGGGACCGATTAAATTCCATGCATCGTCGTCGTGCTTTGGAAGTATGACAAGAATTTGAAGGTATGATATATGCTTTGGGAAAGCATATGATCGATACCGATTCCCATTGACCAAGATTGAGAAACTTGGTGATCAAACCCTGAAGAAGACAGTGTAAAATTGATCTTCATCTTCGGGTTGATCATGGGTCTTCCAGTATGCAAGATGTGCAGGTATTGGGAATACCTGAGGGTGATGTGATCATAAACGATTGTATAACCATGACGCTTCCAGTCCGAGGGAGTGATGAAACAGGTCTGGATTTTAGTGACTCCTCTCAGTAGAGAAGTAACTTGATCTTAGTCCAAGTGTTGGACATTGATCTGAATGAGATTCAGATGCAATGAGAAGATTATACAAACTTGATTTAATCAAGCATCTATGGGAGGTCCGTGAGATCTGGATTTGAGATGAGATCTCGACATCCAAGTCACTATACGTGGAACAATACAATCGCCCTGTCCTTATCTCCAAGTATCTGCGGAGAAAGCACATTATTCTTGAAGGAGTTCAGGAATAATTCCTATGATGAATTTTGTATCCAAGCAAGAAGGTCTTGATGATTAAATGAGATTTAATTATCAAGTATAATAGGAATGAGTTTCGTATTGTGAGAATGATTATCCAAGATAATAATATGAGATTTAATTATCAAGGAAAAGGAGATCGTGGATAGTGCTATCCATAATATCTATGTGTATATTATAAATGTGATTTATAATATATTAGAAAGAGAGAAGTTTTGTAAATACCATTTGTTAATTGTTAATGTGAATTGGATTCACATTAAGGAATTAATTGGAAATGTAATTTACAATTTAGTTTGGGTTGTGAACATGATTCACATTTTTTTAAATGGCATGACTAAAATATTCACTAATTAATTTGGAATTAATTTGGTGGATATTTTGCAATAAAAGTTATTGAAATTTATTAAGAAATAATAGGATAAAAATAAAGAGGAGATAATCACCACCAAAATGAGGTGACGTCACCAATGACCTAGTCATAGGTGATGCCCCCTAATTTTAGGAGGTGATTTATTGTCCTCCTTTTTTGTTATCTTGTTATCTCTTGATAATTGATTTATGTTAAATTAAATTATGTTGATGATAATACAACATATATTTGATTTGATATAAATTAATGTTGTTGGTTTTTGACCAACAATAATCATGGCCGTTGATTGATACATAGATCAATCTAGCCATTGATTCTATATATGCCATGGATTGAGATCCATTGGATCCCAAACTAATATATAAGGAAGGCATCCCTAGCCCTTTGATGATACATGATAGAGCACGTCTCTCCTTCTCTCTCTCTCTCATTCTTGTCGTCCCTCTCTCTCTCTCTCTAAGGTGGTCGTCCACCTTATGCATTGAGAGATAGCTTCTCGCCTTCGCATCGACTGCTCGAGGATCTCCATCTTCTTTCGCGCTGCTTGCTCTAGAAGGAGACGTAGGATTTCGTTGGACGAAATTAGGAGGTTCAAGGCTTGGAACTTCACCAAGGATTGCGGGAGGCTCGCATCTCATCATCGCGCCCACAAGTGCTGTCTTTGTAGATCGGACTTGAGCCAGGAGGATCTCTTGCTTGAGAGATCTCATGATCAAAACCATGCTTTGAGTGGTATTTCTAATACTTTGTTGTTAGATGAAATGATCCAAGAAATGTTCTTGTGATCATGTGGTTTCATCATATGTTTTTTATTTTTTCCCTAAATTCCGCTGCACCTTGCGACTAGTGCGACTAGTTTCCCCGATCGCATGAGATGTGATTGTCATGCTTCCGTGATGCGCTTTAGGATTCACCATATCCTTCACCGATAAGTCGGGTCCAACAATTGTTGTATCGGCTCTCTCGTATTACTCAGAATTCAATCAATTCATATCAATCAAAAATCATCATAGTCTACAGATGTGTATGTGTAAGGAGATCATGCAAGTGTGTGAGTTATGAAGTTCATTTATCTCTACATGAAATGTGTATAAGGCAAGTAGATAGAGTGTCGTCTACATAAGAAAATAGGGATAGATCACAAAAATAGAACCTCATTTAAACAATCAAGCACATTTTTTGTTGGTTTTGCAACCTTGTAGGTTTTTATTTATTTTTTTTGGGTTTTTATTTTTTTATGATTTTTATGTGATTTTTAAGTGGATTATATATATTATGAATTTTCACTCTTGCAAATGATTTTTTAATTAATATTTATATTATATATAATAATATACGTGAGAGATATATAAAGGAGAGATAAAAGGGGGATATTTTTTTGTATTTTTAAAATATAGTAAATAAACTCAAAATGCACAAATAAAATGTTTTTGGTTTATATATATATTTCTATGTTTATTATATTTTTAGGATATTTTTGAGATTTTTATGGATTTTAAAATTTAAAATACAAAAAAAGAACTAAATAGAAAATACATGATCTTAAAATGGGCCTAATAAATATCGATCAGATTAGAAATGGCTCAAAATTAATTTTCATGTATAATAGATAAAACAAATAAATTTTGGAACTTTTTATGTAAAAGAGGGTGATCTCTCGAGTTTGGAGTCACCTCACAATCAATTAATTATAAAAACATTGGATTACAGAGAACATTACCTGGACTCCCAAAAACACGTGAGAGCCCTACAATGGGACACTACATTTTTCAAATAAAATATCTGATTTTTGAAAATGAGCTCGTTTCTCTCTAACCAAATTTCCCAAAGTGTCGTGAATGACTTAGAGACATCATCTGAGGAGTCGATGCCCACCTTCCTCACCGATCCCAGAACATCGCAACATCTCCAACATCAAGCCACAGAATTGCCAGATCCCTCCAAACTTTGACCGACTTCGCATAAGTGAATAAAAGAGGCTCCAAATTCTCTGTATCCTTCCCACATTTGACACATGCCACGTCCTGTAGTCCAAAGTTCCTCGCCCCCCTAGCTTTGTCAAATAGTCTGTCTTTCTGCATACACCAAAGAAAAACCTTAATCTTGTTCGGGATCTTGCTCGCCTAGATAATCTTCACATCCTAGAAAAATTCTATATCTTGTACCTCTTCACTGTTTCTAGATTCTGCATACATTTGCTTCACTGAAATTCGACTTCCCGTCTACTCATAGTGGTCCCTGCTCATAGAGAAGCTTTCAGGGGAAGGGGCCTCTGACCGCAAAACACCAAACTCTTTTCTCCTTAAGTCACAAAGAATTGCAACAAAATCCACCTCCACACCTTTGTTTGAGCCACTGCCCTTATAGTGATATCTTTTACTCCAGCCAGCACAAATAGCATTGGAAACTGTATCTCCAGGCTGCCATCCCCCGTCCAGTTATCCTGCAAAAATCTGAAGCCCCACCCATCCCTAACCTTAGGCCTCAGCCTAGGTGCCACCTGCTGCGAAACCTCTCGCACCCCCTCAAGCCACCTTGATCACGAGATCTCGTTACTTCCTCCCAGCCCACAAGATGCAGGCCCGACTTCAGTTGCTTGCCATCATACTAGAGAAATCTTCTCATCAACTTTTCGATCTTCTTTCTCGTCCCACCAACGGACAGGACATGCTTCAGCAACACCATCTTTCCCCTCTAGATAAAGTAATTTCTTTCCACCCTGCTAACCTTAGTTCCATCCTCTAAACAACCGTGTCCCGATCTGACCTTCTGAGCTTTCCTCCCACCAATAGAAAGCTGAGGTATGTGATTGGGAATTCCCCCCAACGGACACCTAAGCAACTCTGCTATCCTATCCCTTTCCTCTTCTGCTAAACCAAAAGTGATCACCACCGACTTCTATGTGTTGATCTCAAGACCGGAAAGGCTGCTAAAAACACCCTACAACTGAGCCACTCTACTGCTCATCTCATCTAAAACACCGAGAAAAAGCGCAGTGTCATACACGTACTACAACAACAACACAGAGATGTCTCCAAGTCAAAAACATCCACACCAGTCACCGTCAACCAACTACATAAAAAGCACCGCTAGTGCATCTGCCACCAGAATGAACAACATAGGTGCCAGGGGGCATCCCTGTCGTACCCCCTTTAGGGATGAAAAAAGACTCCCTCTGGCTGGTCATTCACCAAGATCGAAAAAGACGATGTAGTGATGCATCTCCTTATTCAAGTACTCCAGCAGTTCGGGAATCCTCTCCTCCTCAAGGAATTCCATGAGAAGTTCCAGCCCACACAATCGTATACTTTGGCAAAATCAATCTTCCACATCACTCCATTGCATTCTAGCGTAGCCATTCCAAGGAAATTTCATAATACAAAACTAGTCCATCTGTCCTTTGGCGCCCCAGGATAAAAGTTGATTGCCCTAAAGAATGATAGAGTCCATAACCCCCTTTAGTCTATTCGCTAGCACTTCAGACACTACAAGAAGAAAATGTGGAGCTTTAAAACATATTTTTTATTTATGTAATTTTGTATGATTCTATTAAGTTTTTATGTGTTTTCCCATTTTTAAGGTTTCTCTTTTTTATTTTTTTAAAAATTTTGGATATGTTGTACAAGTAAAATAAACCTACTCTATTTTTTGATAATTTTTAGAGCTATATTTAAATTTTTATGATTTCTATAAGTCAAAAAAGGAAAATACAACTTATTTCTGAATTTTTATAATAAAAAAATAATAATAAATACCCTAATAAAAATATATGTGATATAATATTAAATAAAGTATTTAAAATAATTTTCTTAGAATTTTTTGAGCCAAGTAGCTATTTGTTCTAATTAAAACAAAGAAATATAATTAATGCAACAATATAAGGACCATTCTGCAAATAAAGAGATCTAAACAGGCATTTCTTAACAAAATAGCGAAGTCTAGGAGGTTTTCACCAATTTACCCCATTTAATTCGCACTTAAAAACACCTAGCATGGGTATTTATGCAATTCAAACGAAGTCCATAACATCAATACAAAAATCCCAATTAAAAATGTAGCTAATTTGAACTGACGAGGTTAAAATGCAATTCCATAAAATATTTCCATAATTTTAGAACAAGTCCAATAAAGTATAGGGGTAACCTGCAAATTTTCCACAAAAACCCTCACGTAGGACGACACGTGAGGTAACTTGGCATGGAGTAAAATGCAAATAGTTGAAAGCTTAGGGCTAAAGCTAAAAAATATCGAAAGTTTTTAACAATGTATTAAATATTTATATGACCATATGATAAATTCCAAAAATTAGATGGGTTATATAGCAATATACCACTCCTTGCGCACAAACGGATGGTGTAGATCAGACCACTTAACATGATCAACGGTGGAGAAGCATCGTTACCGATTCGCGGTTGAACAGCTAGGATTAGATCCTCAGATGGATCTAATGGCTGGAAGGGTGATCGATCCAATAGTTGTTGTGCTTCCTGGAATAAGTTCTTGATCGGATGGTGGAAGAGCTATATGGAGGAACAGGGAAGAAACCCAAACTGGGCGAACTTCAATTGGCCCTCCCGCATAGCTCCAGTGGTTTCTAGTGATGTGGAAAGGCTCTACAAGTTCACAAGGAAGCTCCGCAACTATGAGTAGCTTCAAGGAGATCTAGGACCGATTGATGGGGTCCTGCTGGTCTGGCAAAGCTTGAGATACCAGGAAGCCGTCTTCTGGACTTGGATCCCCTCATATGGGGCCTTTCTTGGCTACTACTTATAAGGTTAGAATCAGGGCAAGGAAGCAGAGCTTCCAAGCTCGGAAGCGAGCAGAAATAACAAGGAATGGAGTGGGCAGGGGGTTTTCAGTGATGGGCGGAGGAGAAGACATGTAGAAACCAATCTGAGCAAGATCGGGGTGGAAAAGGTGATCTAAGAGATAAAGAAGTGATGAGGAAGCTAATGGGGGTGAAAAGAGCGACATAGAGAGTGTTCGATGACGAAGATAGGTGCCGGAGCTTCAAGCTCCAGCATGGTGATCTTTTTGGATTTTCGGTTAATAGAGATGAAATCAAAGTGAACTAAAGATACGACAAGCTAGCTGGAACTAAAATAAACAAGACTACAACAAAATAAAGCAACTCACCATCCAAGTTGACAAGGAGCAGAGGTTTGCCAGGAGCAGCTCTGACAATCTGGATCCGACCTCATCCTCCTTTGTCCATGCCTCAGATCAGAGGCTCCGACCTCCTGTCACAAGGGGGAGTCCTCATGAGTGAACTTAGGGGTTACAAGCGATGAGTGGCGATCAAAAATCAAAAGAGGAACGGGGGGTATATACAGGCTGAAGGAAAAGGAAAAAGTAGATTACTATTTTGGCCAAACGACCCAAAGAAATCGGATAAAAAAGGTATGACGAGAACAAGGGTGATCCGATCAATAAAAAGTAAGAAGAAGTCAAGGCCAGAAAGAGAAAGGATTCGGCGGAAAAAATGTAGAAGAGAGGAGACCGACAGCTCTGACAAACCGCAGAAAAGGGGAGGGAGTGTTGACCTGGGATCAACAACCCCTACCCTCTTATTGGTACACAAGTTCCACTCAATGGCAGAGGAAATAAAAATAAAAGAAAATCAAAATAAAATAGAAAACAATTTACTAATAAAAACCTAAAACATAAAAAATGTTATATTTAATAAACTATTTTGTAGTGATTTTTATTAATTTTTACAAGTTATTTTATTAGGTGTTAGTTTTTACATGTAATATCATAGGTATAAATACCTATGTATGCTATATTTTATTTTTATTTTGTATTTTATATACATAATTTTTATATTTATAATACATTTAAATCCATATGTACATATTTTTATTTTTCTGAAGTTATTTATGTACTTAAATAATTGTGTACATATGGAAAAGGGAAGCTACACCAGGGGGTGGAGCCAACTAGTTACACCCAACAATTTTTCTTATTAGTTTTTTATTTTTTTGAAGGAAACCTATGGGGATATACTTAGTTTATTGAATTTAATATTTGTTTCAGTTTTCATGCAGCCAACTAGTTACACCCAGCAAATTTTCTTATTAGTTTTTTATTTGTTTGAAGGAAACCTATGGGGATATACTTAGTTTATTGAATGTAATATGTGTTTCAATTTTCATGCAAAACAAACATTCCTAACATGCTGATGAATCACCATTTCATCACCTTTATTCTTTCATTTTGAACTTTAAATCTTATCTAAACGCATGTAAATATTATTTTTGCACAAATTAACATTCATTATTTATTGTATAAATATTGTATAAAATACATTGTTTAAAGTCAAAATAAAATAATAAAGAAAAGAAAAGAAAAACAATTAAAATGTCAAAGGTATTTTATGACCCTAAACCCCTGAGACGTAGGCATCTTGATGACTGGGTCGACAAGGAATAATGTAGGGGGAGATAAGAGCCAAAAATCACCAATAAACTCCTAGCTTTTATTCTCCAATATTGCATTTTTGGGACCTTTTTTATTTTCTATTATTTATTCCTCAAATATCGAAACTTTGTACATAAAAGTTGTAGACAAAAATACATAGAAAAATACAAAATTGATTTTACACAAAAATAATACATAGTGTAATTTTTATACTCATAATAAAAAGCCAAAATCGAAACTTCCCAGACCCATATCTTCTTCATATGAATTCAAAATGTACTAAACTCACATTTAATTGTATATAACTTTTAATAATCTATTTAGTGAAGGTATTTCATTTAAATTGGAGTTAAGATGCAAAAATTAGGTTTTGGATCCCTATTATACAATATACCTGAATAAAATATTTATTTTATTTATTCTTTATAATATTAATTATTTTATATTTGTATAATTTTGTAAATATTTGTTATTATAGAGGAAAGGGATCCTACTCCATGGAGTAAGTAACTTACCTACTCTATTTTCATTTTCCAACTTTTTTTATTTTTTTTGAAAAATGCTTCCATGGATTTTCATAACTATATCCCTCTAATATGTCATTCAAATTTCATCAGAAACAGAGACTTCTATGCCCTCCATCCATAACAGGTTAAATTACAACAAATCTAAGACCATTAAAATAACTTGTTCTTGATGGAGGGCATAAGAGTCTCTATTTCTGGTGAAATTTGAATGACATATTAGAGGGATATAGTTATGACAATCCATGGAAGTATTTAAGAAAATAAAAAAAATTGGTAAAAAATGAAAGTGGAGTAGGTAAGTTATCTACTCCATGGAGTATGATCCGTTTCCTCTTTATAATATATGTACATATTTATAATAGAATAAAACAATAAAGAAAATAATAAAATAAAATAATACACAAAATATATAAATGAATATACAATACTTGTACCTTTATAATAAGTATACATATTTATTTAAAAGTACATATTATATCATAAGAATATAACAAAAATATATTTATGTGTACAAAAATAAGTTATAATTATATAAATTATGAAAATAAAATAATAAAATCAAAAATACAAATAAAATAGAATATACAAAACATAGGTCAATATACCTACAATTATACTTGTAAAAAGTGACTTGTGAAGTCATAAAAATAAATAAAAATTGGATTAAAGTGTTACATAAAATAATAAATATTTTTCATGTTATAACCAAAATCAAATAAATCATTTATTAATTTATTTTGAATTATATTTGAATTTAATTTCGATTTTGTATTTTTACAGATGACGTGGCCCAATCAGGGCCCGTCACCCGTTGACCTAGGTCAATTATCTGACCCAGGTTTTAGACTTGTTAGAATTGCTAACTCCCTTCCCTTCTCTATTTTCCTCCTCTCAATTCACTGCCTGAGGACCTTTGACTTCTTAATGAAAGATCTTGTCGAGACTTCGACCCATCACATGGGATGACCTACATCCTCGTACCATCCTTGATCCGTGTGAAAAACCTCATCGAAGTCTCCTCGTTCCTTTCCTGTACATAAACCCCCTTCCTCTTCATTCGATTTTTGAATCCCCTTCTGGCCATTTCTTCCCCCAAATTCATGCTCTAGGGCTTGAGCACGGTGACAGCTCGCTCGTTGGCGCATGGAGGAGTGACGAAGAAGAAGGTTCTACCATCTCTGGAGAATCTCGTCGTGAGGTACCCTATCTCGTTGGATCCGGCCAATTTGAAGTATTTTATCTTCAGGGGACATCAAAGGGAGGAGTAAGCGTCGATCGTAGCTCATCTATGGCGAGTTATTCTCCTATTCTTGCAGACATCCTCTATGTCGTCTGATCATCATCCTTCGCCCAGGCAAGTAGCCACCGTAGGATGCACGAACTTCAGCTATCAGATCTTGATCTGAGATCTAATATTAACCATTCAGTCCAACTGTCATCACGAGCTACAGATGTGCCATGTGTCTAAGTGAGAAACCCAATACCATCCAATCGCGCGCGTTAGGGGGTAAATTGCAAAACCCAGCCCTCGCTTGTTTTTTCTTTTTGATTTAGTCATGTAAAATATTTTTTACATTTATATTTTTGTAAAAGTTGCATGTGAACCCATGTTTTTATTTCATATTACATTTGGATCTGAATCATGTCACCTCACATGTTGTCCCACGCTAAGGAGGCGATTTTGCACTTAACCCCATGCGGGTTTTGTAATTTTGATTTAGTCCGTAAATTTTAAATATTAGGTATCATATTTTAGGTATTTTACAGAATCAAACTTGTCTTTATTTTTAAATGAAAATATACACATGGTCGTTCATATATTTTTGTGCTTGTTCTTTAATTTTTATAAATATCATCCATGCTCCAAAAATTATGCAATAATAGGGTTAGATGCATGCTATCATGTACTTTCACGTCACATAATTATTTTTGTATTTTATGCTATTTCTCTATTTTCAAAAAAAAAAGGGCACATTTTGTCCATGTTTGAGTTAAAATTACAAAACATAATCTTTTTTAAAAATTCCCAAAAAAATTTATATTTTATTTATTTTAGTATTTTGTAACTCCAGACAAAAAATCTCTAAAAATAGAAAAAAGACTAAAACCTAAAAAGCTTCAAAAGCTTTTATAAAAATATAAAAGTCCCCAAAATCCCAAAAAGTTTTTCTATTTATAAATTTTCTTTATAATATTTATTATATATAAAAATAATTTTGATATATTTTGAAACTTTTTGTTATTTTTAATCTTTAAATCAATTCGAAAGTATTCATTTAGTCCCTATTTTGGGATATTTTTTACTCTAAAAATATACAAAAAATAGCAAAAATATATAAAAATCAAAAAATAGTACAAAAGTATTTAAAACACAAAAATATTTTATTTTATATTATTTTTTATTTATATTTTAATAATTATATTACTCTATATTGTATATATAGTTATATATATTCCTATATTAGTTATTTAGAAAGAAGAAGAAATAAAAAATCAGAAAATATTAAAAGGAAATGAAGATTACAAAATTAAAAACAATAAAAGGATATAAAAATTAAAATTCATAAAAAATATAAAATTAAAACCCACAAAAAAATAATAAAGACAAGAGAAAATGACAAAGAATGGATTCCATTCTTCGATCTACAGTTTCTCCCTGTTTTAAACACTCTACACATACTTACACCTATACACACATTTGTAGAGTTATAATAAATTTTAACTCCATATTTTTTTATTTTGATTGTTATATTTTATTTGTGGGTAGAAGGATTTTTGAGTGGTCACTTCAACGACAATGTAGCTCTCGCCTTGTGTAGACTGCATTGGACCCCCGCGACATCCCTCTTTTCAAATGGTGCCATTGTCGGGGAGCACCATTGTCGGGGAGCAACGTCGTATAGGTTGGGTATCTTTGTTTCTTCTCTACTTGTTTACTTGTCTATAATTTTTCTTTATTTAATTTCATTTTATTTGATATTATTTTTGAATTGTCTAACATTCTTCCTTATTTGAATTTTTTACGAGGGACTGCAGGTCGAGGGAGGTACCCCTAGGAGAACCTACGCACCCACATGAAACGAAGTCGACTTTTCTGACCTAACCGAGAAAAGAGAGCGGTAAAGGGGGAGTTGGAGGATTTTCGAAGATAACTTTGTCTTTTATTTCATTATATTTTATCTTGTAATTTGAAGTGAGAGAGTGATACATATAATTGTAATAATTTGGACTCTCCAGGACACTGCCACTTCACGAGGTCTGTTGCTCAAGTGATTGTTCACTTGAGGGCCTCATCTATTTTTATCGCATTTCTTCATCTTTCTTTTTATTTGTTTTCGCAATTTTCTTTTTATTTGTTTAGTGTGATTGAGACCTAGTTCTAGGATTTTCTTGTCGATAGATTAAGATCCAAAGATTTAATTATATTTGCATGTACCTGTAGATTCGTGATTGGACTTAGTCAAATCTAATTGTTGATTTTTTAGACTTGAGATCACCCATCGAGAAAGGTACCATATAGCGCTTGCAGGACCCGTTGTGGTGGGCACCGAGGCTGTCTCGAAGACTGGACCCTTGGTCTCATATCTAGATAATTAACATATTGTTCTTCATGCTAATAGCATATTCTATTCTACATCGATTTCATCGGCTTACATTGTAGGTTTTAATTCTGTTTAGCATCCTTGCATGAAGAGAGCTGGAGGAAAGGTGAGCATTTCTACTTAGCATTCATCATTGTTTTACCTCACATTGCTTTTCTGACTCCCTCTCTCTGATTTTGACCACATGGGATACTAATTGATTCCTCGTTAGGTTCGTGTATTTTTATTAAAAATCCAAAAAAAGTGATAACCAATAAAATTAGGACTGCTAAGTTTACTTGACCCTAAAACAAAAAGAAAAAAATCTTGTCTTGGGAAGACTAACCCCCTCATTATTTTTGCATTTTATTTCCCACGTACACAATAAGGATTAGTGTTCCAATCCCAGGACTACCCACATGTTTGTATAACTTTATGAAATTCACCTAACTCTAAAATTTGTAAAGATAAAAAGATAGAACTTCCATGGTCATCACTGTCTTGAGTTGGTGAATTGAGGGGTTTGTTTTGTGTATATTTGTTTGCGATTGTTTTGTGTGCAATTCGAACTTCTCTGTGTATTTGTCGTCATTGTCTCTGCGCTTTGTATGTATACAAGATCTTATGGAAATACTGCTTCCATCTAGTCTTTATATCCTTCTAAGTAACAATCATGTGTCCTTCCTCATCCTTAATGCATCTCACTGAGAAAGGTCTTTGGTTTTTCTCTCTCTTTCTTTGGCCAATCTGAATATATCCTTTTGGCCCTCCTTAGAGTCGAGATTTTGGTACAAAATTTCATAATCTTATGACTTAGCTTCGCTTACAACCTTCTTTTCTTGCTTTGTGATCTCGTAGTTTGTGACAGTTTCCCATGTTCTATCCATAGACATGGCTTTAAAGCATGCTCTTTTAATTTTTAAGCTTCTCTTGCTCTCCTCCACTCCACCACCAAGCCTCCTTTTGACCTGGAACTCCTCCCATTGACTCGCCTAGTATTTCTTTGGCTACCCTTTGGATACTAAATGCTACCGCCTCCCACATCTCATTTGCACTTCCATTATAATCCCAAGATAAGTCTTCTAAAACCTTCTTCCTGAAGCTTGATTGCTTCAAATGAAGATTCCACCAACTAATTCTAGTGATCTTGGAAACCGTCTTTTTCTTTATCAGCCCTTTTACTTGCACATCCATGACTAGCAAACAATGTTGTGTTGTCAAACTCTCTCCTGAAATTACTTTACAGTCTTCGCAAGACAACCGATTTCTTCTGCTCAACGCAAAGAAATTTATCTATGCTATAGTCGAGCTACTCTTATAAATAATTAAATGCTCCTCCCTCTTCTTGAAGAGAGTGTTTGCTATGAAAATATTATAAGCCGTTGCAAAATTCAAAATGACTTTTCCCTCTACATTTCAATCTCCAAAGCCATGGCCTCTATGAACACTAGCATACCATGAAGCATCCTTTCCCACATATCCATTAAGATCACCGCCTAGGAAAAACATCTTTCTTTATGAATTTTTAGTTCTTTCATCTAAATTAATTTGTGGTGCATAGACTGAGATGATATTCGGAATTTCTTCTTCGAGCATCAGTTTTAGCAAAATAATGTGATCCCCGAATCTTTGCACCTCAATCACACTATCATTAAAAGCCTTATACACAACCACTCCAAGACCATTTCTTCCCTTATCTTTATTTGAATACCAAAGTTTAAAGCTTGCCTTCATGCTCCCTTACTTTATCTTCTACCCATTTTATCTTTTGGAGGCATAGTATTTGAATCTTCCTTCTTTCCATTGTATATACTATCTCCATCGATTTTCAAGTAAAAATACCAATATTCTAACTACATATCTGAAACTTCCTTTGCAATCTCTTTTGGACTAACTTCTTTACGTGGATGCGTCCATTATGCGAGAACCCTTGTAAGTTTTGGACTGCATCCATGCAACGATGCAATGGAACTAACTTAAAACCCTCACCATTACTAAACTCGACATATTTTTAACTGTTGGAAAATTGATGTAGTTCATGGACAAAGCCATGCTCAATGCGATATAACCATGATGGTTATAAGTGTTAGGAACACAACCCACCGGTATCGTCTCCTCTCAGATATCGGATGTTGGGGATACGTACCTCTTCGAATACAGGTGCATATGCAATCGATCACCACGGAAGCACATAAAAAAAGAACAAGTAGATATAATGGTGATCGGTCATCTCTCGCGACCACTGGAGAAGAAAGATCACTAAAAGAAGAATGAGTACAACTCTCTCCGTTCCCTCGCTCTCTTCCTCTCTTCTCTCTCTCTCCCCCTTTTCTCTTTAGGGGTTACATTGTTCTTGTGGTGGGTCTGATGCAATGCCTCCCACACCCTCTATATATAGCCTAGATACAACCCCATAGTCCTATTCCCAATAAGACTATAAATAGAATATAACTCAACTACTATTAGGATTAGGAGTCCAATCCCATTAGGATTCCCAATCCTAATATGACTCTAATCCTAACAATCTTCCCCTTGAGTTGAATTCCATCACGATCTCTTCATCGTCTTGGATCTGCACTGGGCCATCATCGTCATCTGCAAGTCTCGCTAGCTGGTACTCACCACCTCCGGGTGACGCACCCATCGTTGGGTGCCTTCGACGTGCCACCTTGCACGATCTCCAGGAAGCCGCCGTTAGCATTATTCTTCGAAAACTCTGGTCGATTTCTCCAAGATACCACCATATCATGACTTCTGAGGATTGTGCATTTGCTGCGTCACGTCGTCTCGTCGGCGTCGACCTTCGCTCTGATCTGTCGCATCGTGTCCCTTCAACAATGTTGAATCTGGCTCTGATACTACTTGTTAGGAACACGACCCACCGGTATTGTCTCCTCTCGAATACCGGATGTTGAGGATACTGACCTACGTATGCATACACAATCAATCACCACGGAAGCACGTGAAAAAAGAACAAGTAGATATAACGGTGATCGGTCACCTCTCGTGACCACCGGAGAAGAAAGATCACTAAAAGAACGAGTACAACTCTCTCCATTCCCTCGCTCTCTTCCTCTCTTCTCTCCCTCTCCCCCTTTCTCTCTAGAGGTTACATTGTTCTTGCGGTAGGTCTGATGCAATGCTTCCCACACCCTCTATACAACCCCATAGTCCTATTCCCAATAGGACTATAAATAGAATACAACTCAACTACTATTAGGATTAGGAGTCCAATCCCATTAGGATTCCCGATCCTAATACGACTCTAATCCTAATAATAAGATATATCAAAACTACACTAGGCAATGGATTTTTTCTTCAGTAGGGGCTCATCTAAGCAATGGATTTTTCTTCAGTAGGGGCTCATCTATGGACAATGTTGTAGGGAATGGATTTTTCTTCAGTGGAGGCTCGTCTATGGGCATTGTTGCACAGTCTAACGCATACTACATAGGATGGCTGCCCGACAAGAAATCCATCTTGGGCTTTTATGCGTACCTTAGAGGCAATCTTATCATACGGAAAAGCAAGAATCGGGTTGTGGTAATCCGCTCTAGTGCAGAGAGGGAGCATAGGGCCAAGGCTCAGGTAACTTCAGCGTTGATGTCAATTAATCCTGTACTTACTGATCTACATATAAGATGACAATGTGATTTAAGAGTTGCTATGCATATTCCAACAGAGATCTCATTGTCGACGTTGATTGTTATTCCACTAGAGATCCGATTCACGAAAATATACTTTACGCTACCAATGTGCTCTCTACATAGCAGGCAGCAGACATGTGCCGAGGCACTTCTTTGTACTTACACAGCTCGAAGGAGAGTATTAATATATTAGTTTTTCTCCCTTTTCCCGTTGTACCTATTTCCCTTTCTCCGTTTGCCTCCTCCTCAATATTTAGGGTCTGCTTGATTATTGGGTTGGGGTATCCTCTTGGGAATAGTCGTTGTTTGTAGGGTTGGGATGGTTAGAATGGTAATTGTGATATAATATGACATTGATTATGTATTATATTAACTTCTTAAATGATTATAATGTAATTTTTACGTTAATAAATTTATTTGAACATGGTTAAAAAATATTATACCAAAGAAATTGTAGGGTCAATACAAGCAAAGCCAACCCAGGAATGCAAGGTTGAAGCTAGGGGTATGCTAGGGTACCCAAGTGTACCATGGCAACCAAACGGGCCCTTAGAGGTTATAGAACAATCTTCTTCTTCCTTTCTCCCGTATCGAATGCTTAAATTGGAGCAATGGTGGAGCCCTTATCTTAATGAACTTCTAATAAGTTTTGCTGATCTAACAAAGGCACCAGCAGTTGTTAGTTACAATATATGCTGTAACTTTTGTATTCTATTGCTATCTAGAACTGTGTAATTTAAGAACTCTAGTATTACCAGTTATTCCAATATGACTATCCCTGTGTATTTTTATGTATTAATGTCTTTTTATTGATTTCTTCATCTGGATTTGTGACCAAATATTTTCTAGATGATGTATACCAGTAGCTTGTCTAGAATTTGGAGCAAATTCTTCCAACCATAAGCTTTTTGCAATCTGGGAGAAAACTGTTGTATTCATAAGTTATAACTGGTTTCCCCTCAATGGTCATAATTTATGGCTATCTTGTTTTATTACATACTCTCTCATATGCCTGTTCAATTATTTACAATTTAATCTTCTGTCAGTTGTGATACATTCCTGCAGAACACCAGATACGTGTTGCTTCTGTTCTTCATTCCATAGATTATGTAGAATGAACAATCTCCTCGGAGAGGAAAGTCCTTCATCAGCAGCACTGGTGTCCTACATGTCTTTCCTACAGGACTTCACTTTCCCTCCATCCCTAGATTTGCCTTTCATTCTAAATCCCGATGGTGGGCTTCTTATTTGAACTAGTCACCGATGACAGATACTTATCTCATCTTTCTTTGTTCCATATTAGGATCTATCACATGTAAAGTGTCTGTTGTCCTTCCTTTTCCAGAATTTCTCGAAGGAAAAGGGATCTATTGATTCGATTTACTCACAAACATTGTTTCAGTGAGGTGGATGGGGTTCTAAGCATTCAATCTTCCACATTGAATCATGTTCCCCAAACCTTCAGCACACCCACTCACGAAATCTTTCCTTTTGGGCAAAATCAGATATTTGATGTGAGGGATATTGACATGGTCACACCAAAAGGAAAAGAGCATAAAAGTCCTCCATCAATTAAAGGAGAAAGGAAGATTGCATTTTCTGAGGTGCCTTATTGGGAAGGAAACTCTCTTCTTTTCCCTTGTTTATACTCACCATAAATAGGGACAATGGAAACATATAAGAAAGAACTCATATACTTTGTCAACTGTATATTATTTTGCCAGTTCAGTCAGGTCATTTTTTCACATTTATTTCCCAAAAGCCAGGTATAGGCATCATGTTGAACCACATGCCTAGTTTTAGTTTGCAAGGAAGTAAACCGTTGTGACACCTACACCATGGTTTAATAAATGTTAGAAAACGAGAATGCAGCAGCGTAATATCAGAGATAAAGTATAAACATTAAGAAGATCGAGATTTTAAGTGGAATCCTAATCCGTGAGGAGCAGGATGAAACCACGGGAGAATGTCTCAAAGGACTGATGTGTCATTCAACATTCTCATCTGATACAAGTGGTGTGGGACTTCTTATATAACCCCCATTGAATCTCCAAATCTCACAATTAGTAGATATGAGACTAAACCGCTGGATGTGCCCATCTACACGTTTCACATACTCCAACACTCCACCTAAAGCTGGAGCATGCAATGCTCAGCTTGGATACATAGAAAGAAATCTCAAACTCACAATACAAGAAACTACATACAATATGAACTGAATGCATATTCTACTATCAGTTGCTGTCAAGGATGATGCTTCTCATGCCATGCAGGTGAGGAGGAACAACAAGCCTGGAGAATGTGTGCTATGTACTGCGCTTGTCAAAGTCACTGAAACTGAACGATTCTCCTCATCGGAGAACTAGATCTCTCCCGTACTGGCTCAGAGAATGTGATCTCTACTCTGGAGTCTATATGAAACCACATGAAAACCCTAGCCTATAATGGAATAGAGAATGTGATCTCTACTCTAGAGTCCCTATGAATCACATGAAAACTCTGAGACCAAAACCAAAGACGGGGACCACAGAAATAATGACCGCAAACATGTGCACATCATATTGAAGACTCGGAAACTAATCTGAACGTCGAGTCTGTATCTGATATGTAGATTCTGAAATCTAACCTAGATATGGATCTGAATTAGAGCCATAGAACTCTATACAATTCTCCCCCTTTCTCTCATACTTGTTAGAAAATAAGGACATCAACAAAGTTGGGAGAAGACAAGAAAATGGAAGAACAAAAAAATCAATAAGCCGTAATAAATTTTTCCAGCTTTTCTTCTTCCTCTTTTTTTTCAAATCATTTTTTCATATGAATTCCTTTTTTATGATCCGTTTTTACAGCTATTTCCTTTTTTAATAGTTGTCTCTCTCCTTTTTTCCAATGTATGATTTTTTTGTATGCATTTTTTAAACATGGCCTAATTTGGATCAAAATAAACAAAGCACCTCTCTCCTTTTTTTACGTAGAGAAACCCCACCTTCTTTTAATAAAAGAGGGCCATTGGGCCCCTTTCCACTCAAGTTGAGAAAAATAGGGTTCCCATCGTGGGAACCCTCTCATGGAACCGCCACTCGAGGATGAAGGATATGGTATAATCCTCAAGCGCATCACGGAAGCGTGAGCGTCGTATCGAATACGACGAGGAGCGACTAGTCGCACTAGTTGCTCGATGCAGCAGAATTTAAAAAAATTTTCATGCGACGAAACAACATGGTCCAAGAGCACTTCTCGGATCATTTCGTCTAAACCACAAACAAGTAATAGGATTACCTCTTGAAGCGTGGTTGCGCTCGAGTCGCTAAACAAAGAGACATCCTATCTCAAGTCCGATCCGACGGAGGAGACGTTTGCGAGCGCGGGGATGAATCGCGTACTTCTCGCAATCCATGTTGATGATCCAAGCGACGGATCTCCTGATCTCGACATACGAGATCCGACGTCTTCTTCATGAGCGAGGCGCACCGAAGGAGACAGAGATCCACGAGCAAACGATCAGGCAGCATAACGACGACGTTGCGGCGATGGAGACTCTCTCTAGGGCATCCATGGTGGACGGCCATGAGAGGGAGAGAGAATAGGCGTGTAGAGAGAGAGAGATGTGCTTCAATAGCATTACCTAGAGAGCATGGTATGCCTCTCTATTTATAGGGTTTTGAGATCCATGGATCTCAATCCATGGGACACATAAAATCAATGGATAAGATTGATTTATGTCTAATCCAATGGTCAAGATTGTTGTTGGTAAAAACCAACAACTTATGATTTAATTTAGATCAAATATATTTGACAAATCAAATATACATCAATCCAAAAATTAAACCAATCAAATAAGGGAGATTACCAACATGGAGATTGCCTCCCCATGTATCATGGTGGATGGCCACCAATTTCCATATTGGTTATGGTGGCCGTCCACTTGATTACAAGTGGGGCAATCTCATGAGATTTCATGAGATTGCATATCTCCATGGAAATCTCCTTTATTTAATCCAACAACTTTTGTTGTGATTTATTCTTCAAAAATAATTACAATTAATTTTGAGAATATTGCAATCTTGCCATTGGAAATTTGTGAATCACATTCACAACCCAAAATAAAATATAATTTACATTTTCAATTAATTACACAATGTGTATCCAATACACATCAATAATGAATTAACAAATATAAATTATAATTAGCTCTCTCTAATACATTATAAATCACATATATAATATGTTATGAATAATATGAATAGTGTTATCCACATTATTCATATCCATGATAACTAAATCACATTTAATCATCTTGGATCTCCATTCTCACGTGCCCAAATAATTTGAATCACATTCACATTATTCACATCTTTGATAATCAAATCACATTTAATTATATAAGATAATTCTCCTTATAATATGAATCAAATTCATATTATTCATGGTAATTAAATCACATTTAATTATCTATTTTCTCAATGCTCAGATACATATATCAACAATAGAATTATCCATGAACTCTTTCAAGGATAATGTGCTTTCTCCGCGAATACTTGGAGATAAGGATAGGGCGATTGTATTGTTCCATGTATAGTAACTTGGATATTGAGATCACATCTCAAATCCAGATCTCGGGCCTCCCATAGATGCTTGATTAAATCAAGACTGCAAATCTAATCTTCTCATTGAATATTTAATCGCATTCAGATCAATGTCCAATAATTGGACTAAGATCAGATTACTTCTCTACTGAGAGGAACCACTAAAATCCAGACACGTTTCATCGCTCCTAGGAATGGAAGCATCATGGTTATACAACCGTTTATGATCACATCACCCTTAGGTATTCCCAATACCTGTATATCCTGCATACTGAAGACTCAGAATAATCCAAGATCAATTTACACTATATACTTTAGAGTTTTATCATTAAGTTTCTCATTCGATCATTGGGAGTCGGTATCGATCATATACTTTCCAAAAGCATATATCATACCTAGGTCTTGATCATATACTTTCCAAAAGTATATATCAAACCTACAAATTCAGTCAAGCTTCCAAAGCGAGACGACCGTGCATGGAATTTGATCTTCCCAATATCTCATGAGTGAGCTCATGTCTTCCGGTTCAGTAACTGAACATGTATGATCCCTTTGAGAGATCGTATTACTCATACACCCTTGCATGCACACCGGCGCGCCGGTGTATAGACCTTGATTAGGTCATCAGCCTATTGGTCTGCCAAATGTACATACTCAGACATATAGTAACACATCTGTCTCCGATCAGAGGATGCGTGCCTATATCATGACAACATACAGTATAGGACTTTGGTTATCTCGATCTCGTTAAGTCAACTCTTTGACCTAACTAATCTAACACCTCCGAATCTCTATTCTTATGCAGAGGACCAACATCAAGAGGTCGGTCAGATATCAGCCTAACTGAGAAAGGATTGCCATCTCCTACTCAGGATGGAGATCATCTCTTAACAATCATTTGATGGTGCTTGATGAGTCCTCGATCTAACTCTTTAGATGTTCATCCAAGCACCAGCCTCTATGATTCAATATTTGAATCAACAGTTGTATGATCATCAAGATGGCCATGGTACATAACCCTAATTGTACTAAGGGACCTATTATGCAAATTGTGTACTCTTCATTTCACATTAAGGAGTGAATTGCAATAACATTTATTGCATAATGGCTCGCCGTGGGCTCGCATGTCCAACAATCTCCCACTAGCCCAAAGAGCCATTAATGGGCTAATCATTAAACCCGCACTCATGTGACAATCATAGGCATTTAAAAATAGCTAGGTAAGCTGATCAGTCACTCTGTTCTTGAGAGACTATGCCAAGTCTTTTTACGGCACTTGCATATCTCCTAGTAACAGTGTTCGCGTCCAATGCGAATGTTGCATCTTATGCAACCGATGCTCAATTTTGTTTTAGTGTCCTTGACATTATAGCTCGATAATCATTATAACTAGTATGTCCATAATTCTTATCAGAATATCGTTATTCTTAGAGATCTCTATTTCCTAAGGTATCAACAGTTAAGACCTTTTAGATCACTGTCTATAAAGTCTTAATTTCTTGAAGATAAGACTTTGAGATCACTATCTCAAAAGTTTTGCCTTCTATGAAGATATTGTTATTACTGCAATCAAGTGTTTTATCACCATAGTAGGATTAGTAATAGTTTACTACTCCCACTGCATGGTAGACATCAGGCTTTTGTATACATCTAGCATACACCCGGTTTCTTGGAACTGATGCACAAGGGCAAGTAGTTTGCATTCACACCCTCAACTCTTTGAGGTGCTATCCCTTTAGACAGGTTAGTGATGAATCTCCATTTCATCACCTTTATTCTATCATTTTGGACTTAAAAACCCCAGTAAATGCATGTAAATAGCATCAATTTGTCTATAATAGCATTCATTATTTATTGTATTAAGTGTACATAAAATAAGGTTTTTAATGCCAAAATTATAGAATAAAGAGAAGAAAAGAAAAAGGAATAAAATATTGAAAATATTTTATGACCCAAACCCCGAGACCAAGTCAAGAATTCGCTTGATCGACAAAGAATAAATTAGGAGGAGATAAGGACCAAGAAAACAATAAATATTTCATTTATTCATTCTTGATTTATGCATTTTTTACACCTATTTTGTATCTAATTACTTATTCATCAAATAAAGAAACTTTGTACATAAAAGTTGTAGATAATAATGTAAATAAAAATACAAAATTTAGTTTGTACAAAAATAATATACATTGTACATTTTATGCCCAGAATAAAAAGCCAGAAACTAAATTTCACAGACCCATATCTTCCAAATAAAAACTCAAAATCTATCAAAATCACCTCTAATTGTATATAACTTTTCATGAGCTATTTAATGGTGGTGGTTTTATATTTTTTGGAGTTACTGTGCAAAAGATAGGTTTCGGGCCCCTATTGTACATAATACCGATTAAAATATTCATTATATTCACTATTCATTATTTTTACAAATTTATATTTTTAGAATCTTGTAAATAATATACATAATACAGGTCCATATTGAAATTAAAAGAAAACCAAAAAGAAAACCTCAAATAAGATAAGTCTATGTAATTACATAGGCAAAATACCTATGTATGACTTGTATAAAATAAAAGAGATTTCATTCTTTTATCATTTATATTTTTTTATAAAATTTTCAAATATTATCTTCATTCCATTAAAAATGTAAATCCAAAATAAAACCCAATAAAATACATTAAATAAATAAAATGTATATAAAATATAGGTAATACCTATAGGTATACCTACATATTATATATACATATTTATTAAAATATGCAAATAAACTCATAAAAAATAAATAAAAATATATTTATACTCACAAAAATAAGTTATAAATATATATAATAAGAAAATGAAATAATAAAATAAAATATACAAAATAAAAATAAAAATACACAAAACATAAGTAAATATACCTATAAATACACTCATAAAATTTAATTACTAATAAATAGAGCCATAAAATAAATAAAAATCATATTAAAATACTATATAAAAAATAAATATTTTTTATTTATACTTGAAAAATAATAAAATCATTTACTATTTTAAATAAATTATTTTTGAATAAAAACCCCTGTTTTGTCCTATAGCGTCCTACGTGGACCAATTAGGGGCGGCGGACCGTTGACCTCTGGTCAGCTGTCCCATCCGCGCGTCTGACCCGTCAGACCTGGTGAATCCCCGATATTCTTGCATTTTTCCGCTCAATGCAGCGTTCAATCACCTCCAATCTCTTCACAAAAATTTCTCCCAAGACCATCATGATCCACGCCAACATCTTAGATCGCCTGTACATACGCCTAATCAATTGAAAATCGTCGGCTAATAAGGGTGCCCAAAAATGCCTATAAATAATCCTGCTCTCCCTCCTCTACAAATTTGGTCTGTTTTCACCCTCTTCCCTTCCTCGTATTCTGTCCTGGAGGCTTCCTCGTGACAGGGGGACGCCTTCGGCACCTTGAATCGGTCGGAGGAGTCGAGAGCAGCACCCACGGCGGTGCTCCGGCATTCGCCATGCTCCTTGGTCAAAACCCAGGTAGAGCTCCTTTATTTTACTGTCATTAGCTTAGAATTAATCGTAGGTTTTATTTTCTGCATTTTATTACAAGTTTTAGAAGGTTAAGTAGTGTAAGTGGTTGATTCGTAGTTCGCCGGAGCTCCGCTCCGGCGAACAAGTTCACTGTGATTCCACCGTGCTCCGACCACCAGTCCACCTCCATTTCTTTCCTCATCGCATTCTCCACATCGCAGCCACCTTTGATCAATCGGATCCCTCTTGGATCTGCGAATCGAAGCTTCAACTCCTCCACCTTGTCGGAAGCTTCGCCACCCCATCCATTTTTATGCTAACAACTTCAAACCCCTGGTCGAGGAGCTTCACCTTGAGCCGTCTGATCTTCCTGTGCAGGTTTGGTGCGCTAATAAGCACCAAGAGTCAAAATTACGTGCTGCCGGAGGTACCTGGAGCACCTTGACTTCACCGACCTCGCAAGGGCGCTCCAGTGTGCCTCTGACCAATCCGAGACCTCCAGCAGCTAGACATACCTTCCAAGAAGCTTGGAGGACCCTTGGGAGCAGCAAAGACCGGCCGGGGAGCGAGATCTCGTCGGAAGAAGCTCGCCCAGGCGAGCCTTCTTCCATGTTCTTCCAGCTTCGTCCCCTGCCGTTGGATGAAGGGAGCCCCTCCAGATCGAAGCACAGCCGTCCGATGGGGCAGCGTTCAGACCGTCGGATCATCTCGGATGATCTAATCTTCATCGCCCATCGTCGAACCGGTACCAGCCGTTGGATGAAGGCCACGTGGATAAGTGAAAACATCATCGTCGTTCATCAGCGCCTCTTTGGGGGTAAATTGCTAAATCTTCCCCCACCCTTTTTGTATTTATTATTTAAGTCTGTAAAATAAGTTTAACGTTGTAAATAAATGGAATTTTGCGTTATGGCCCCTGTCATTTATTGTAATACACTTGGGTCCCTTCCAGCCTCACATGTAGTCCCACGTGAGGGTTGTAAAATTTGCATGAAGGCCCTGTCGCTTTTGTATATTGTTAAATGGTTCTTAAAGAGTAAATAAATGTTTAATTATGTTGGTAAATTTGCAATTGAGCCCCTATCTTTTTTTAATGACAAAAATGCCCCCTACTAGTTTGTTGTATTTTATATGCTTCATGTATTTATTAAAAATACCTAGCTTGCTCCTAAAAATCCACAAAAATTATGATAAATGCTTTGTGCCTTGTAGATCCACGCTGTATTTTTTTGGCCATTTTGTGCATTTTATCCATTTGTTAAAATTGAAATAAGAGACATTTTTGCCCTGTTTAAATTCAAAATACCAAAAAAATAGAAAATGTTTTTGAAAAATTACAAAATATTATATATAGGTATATTTATGTATCTATTGAGTCCAGAAAATGAAACTCATAAAAAGAGTAAAAGAAAATTAAAAACATGAGAAAACCACAAAATTCAACAAAAAATATGAAAATTCGATTAAAATTCCAAAAACATGTTTTCTATTCTTAAATTATCTATATATTATTATTTATGTATTAAAATTAGTTTGGGTAATTTTGGGATTTATTTAATAATTTTTAAAACCCAAATTAGTTTCAGATATTTAATTAATCCCATCTTAGGGATATTTTTGGAATTAAAAACATATCAAAATTAGTCAATTTCCAGAAAAATAACAAAAAAAATTAGAAAAATATGAAAAGCCTAAAACATTATGTTTCTTATATTTTGAGTACATATATATATGTACATACCTATATATTGTATATCTCTCTCTCCTCTTTTATTAATATCCCTTTATATATATTATATATTATTAAAAATATAAAAAGAGAATATCGAGTTACGGTATGAACATGAGACTGGATTATACTGGCCACCATTACTGGTCGGTTCAAGCGAGCACGAGAAAGAGATAGGGTGTATACTGGCCCAGCAAATATGCGGTTCCCTTTCCGGTCAAATTCTATCTCATATAACTACAATTTCTCATGGTCCTGCCCATAAAATATAAACACAAATAAAAATCATAAAATAAAAAAAATAAAAAAAATATAAAATAAAAAAACCCACAAAAATAATAACATGGCAAGAGAAGAATTGCATAATTTTGCACATTCATTTTTGCCCCAAACCATCTGCTCCCAGTGTTCGACCTCTACTTGTGCTTACACCTATACACCTTTACATGTAGAGTTATAATAAATTTTAACTCCAAATTTTTACTAGTCTTTGCTTGATATTTATTGTGGTTAATTGTTGATCGATTGGGGTTCTGTCTGTCGATCCGCCTTGTGGAAAGACACGACCTCAGCATAATCCCTTTCATAAGATGGCGCCGTTGGCGGGGAGCAACGTTGTCTGGGATACTTATTATTTATTTGATTCTTTACTCTTGTCCAAATTTATTTGATTATTTGCATTATTGATATTATTGTGACTGTTCTGACCCTCTTCTTTATTTGTCTTTGATGCGAGGGACCGCCAAGTGAAGGAGGGACTTCCTAGGAATTCTGGTGCACCCGAGTGGGGCGGAGCTGGCTCTTCTACACCAGCCAGCAGGAGAGAGCATCAAAGGCAGATGGAGGAGAATTTGTGAAGATAGTTTTATTTTTGCATTATTTAATATGTATATTTTATGTGAGAGAGAGACACTTGACATGTAATAATACAGGACTCTCCCGCTGCGACTTCCCGAGGTCCATTGTCCGAGGGATTGTCCCTTGGGGGCCTCGATGATTTTGACGCTTTTGCTTTTATTTTATTTTTATTATTTTGTGTGAATGAGGCCCTAGCTTAGGATTGTTTGACGTAGATTAAGGCCCAAACCCTAATATATATGCATGTACCTATAGATACGATTTGGGACTTAGACAATTTTGAAATAATGTTCTTCACACTAATAGCATCCTGTATCTAGGGCGATTTCCTCGGATTGCTTCTCATGTAGCATAGGTTTCAATTCTGTCTCGCATCCCGCATGGAGAGAGGTAGAGGCACCGTAAGTCTTCTTACTTAGCATGCATCATCGATTTCCGACTTGTATGGCTTTTTCGACTTTCTCCCTCTGTTTTGCCAACCTATGATGCTTAATGGAAATTAGAACCTCGATAGACACGCGCATTGAAAATATTCAAAAAAAAAGTGATAACCAAAATAAAATCGGGATTGCTAACTCTATTGGACCTAAATAAAACGGAATGAACTCCTTGTTTTGGGGAGAGCAACCCCTCCTTGTTTGAGCATTTTATTTCTATGTACACGCTAAGGATTAGTGCCCCAATCTCAAAGCCTAATTCCGGTGTGTACAACTTTCTGTGATCACCTAACTCTAAATCGACAAGATAAAAAGACCACATCTTTGTCTCCATTGTGTTGAGTAGGTGAATCAGGGGTTTGCCTTGCATATTGATTGTGACTTGGAGTCTGTTATGTTTCCATCTTTCCTAGAGCCATCAGTCCCGTCCATGTGAGTCATGCATTTTTCATATTTGAGTCTCTCTACCTCTCTTATACATATACCTCTTCATTTTACATTGAATCATGATACTGGCTCTTGCGCTCAATCAACTCCGCCCGACCTTTGTGTTCCTCTTATTACCCACCCTCCTCGTATCCCCCGTATTATCTCTTCTTTTATCCGGGATTGCTGCGCTTTTAGAGATAGCCCGCATCAAGGATTCTTGCTTTACATAGATTATTAATGTAATTTGGGCTTGCTTTGAGTATGTTGAGATTGATACCCTTACTCTCAGTGGATTTGATGCTCGATACGTGCATAGGAGCTTATTGAGGACTTTGATGATGCATGATCATCAGGTGTGATTCTTTATTGAGGATATAGATCTCGCACACCGGATTGAGGATGTGATGTGCTTCAGTGATTTGAGGATGATATTATGATGTTTCTACTGATCTATCTATTTTGAGGTTTCATCCGTCTTTGATTTCTGGGCTGGATAGACTATCTTGATATATGCTTCATGGTGACGATGATTGGAACCCACATGATCTCTCATCTTCGTGATTGATCTGTCCCTGATCTCCTGATTATATTATCCACCTATGGCACTTTGAGGATTCCTGATTATCTTGCGTGCCATCTCAGCCAGATTTGATTGACCCGAGGGATGTTTTGTGATTGACCTGATTATTTGCTCCCTTACATGATCTTATGCCCTCCGGATGATTGAATGATTGAATGCTTTTTAGGACCTAAGATGACTTGCCAGCAATCCCAAGATTTCATTGACTTAGCTTACATGACTCCCCGAGGACTATCTGCGAGAGCATGTGATACATTCTTTACGATCGGTTTCACTCACTGCCTGTACTGCCACTCTGTTGGAGTACGAAACTGTATCATCTGATATGACTATTCAGCCTCAATCTTGATTGTGTGCCCGATTTGTCGGTGCACGAGGCCAATGTACTCGACTCTGTTGAGTCTTCTCTCCTTGATGGTCCTCGCATGGATGAGCTTCACTTTTCTGACTATTCCATGACTAGTTCATAGTGCTCTCCGAGGGTTATCTGCGAGAGACTATGACACCTTGCTAGATTCTGCGGTCTCTTCTGATAGATGATTCGTCGCCTATCGAGACCATTCTGATTGACTCCTTTGAGTCCTCTCTCCTTGATGACCCTTGCTAGGACGAGATCTGATCTGACGATTCACTGCTTCGTTTGCATTATTCCCCGAGGACTATCTGTGGGAAAATGCAACACTTTCTTTACGCTCGGTTCCCCTTACTGATTGTGTCTCCTGACTGTCGGAGCATGGAACCAAGTTGTCTGATATGTTTTCGGTCCCCGCTAATTAGATGATTACCCGATCTGTTGGATCTTGGGACCAGTTGACTTGACTCATTTGAGTCTGCTCTCCTTGACGGTCCTTGTAAGGACGAGCCATCTTTCTCTGATTATTCTCTGCTCAGTTGGCAGTACACTCCCCGAGGGTTATCTGAGGGACGCTGCCACACTTTCTTGACTTTACGGTCTCTTCTGCTGGTAGCCGATTTGTCGCCTACCGAGACCGCTACTATGATCCGTCTGATGGATCCATCTCCTTTGAGCCCACTCTCCTTGACGACTCTCGCAGGGGTGAGCCTCTATTCTGATTATTCATTTACTAGCATGTACTACACCCCGAGGGTTGTTTGCGGGAGAGTACATCATATTTTAGGTACTCGGCTTCACTTTTGATGCCTCCTTTCTGTTGGAGCATGAAGTCGAGTTATCTGATTTTGGTACTCGGTCTCCCCCCTGGTTGTGCCTCCTTTCTGTGGAGCACAGAGCCGAGCCTTCTGATTATTCTCTAATCCTGCTCACTTTGAGGACCCTCGCAAGGTTGAGCCATATCTTGTGTTCGGTGTAGTCCTTTGACTTTCTGACTCGATGACCACCGGACATCACACAGTCTCATGTCCTTCAATTTTCATATCTTTTTGAGACCTTGATTGACTTGGAGGAATCTGTACCGCTCTTTCTTCTTTCGCGTCTTATGGTATCGGCTCCGCTCACTCATTCACTCCTTATGAGCCGATCATCAGATTTACGCTATTGGTCCCTGCTTTACTTTCCGATCTTTTTGTCCCTGGTAGCTGACACCCACTTGATTGTAGATTTGGGTGTATTTTCACCTTCTGACTGCGTCCTCGTTCTCGCAGGGAGACGACGACGAGAGCATGGTAGTCGCTTACTAGATACCGTCCTGTACCTAACATTATGTGCTAGTTGTATATAGGTGTTTTGTCTTATATTCCTTCTTTCTCTCGAATGTTATGTGTGCCCCAGATCTATCACCATATCTTTGTGACTATACCTAGGACACACCTTGTCCTAGGTATAGGGGGTACACACCACGTTGTTCTATGTCCTGTTTTATCACTCCTGTTATTACCTATACTTGGGTATCTTTCACCCTAAGTATAGGGGGAGTGATGTACATTCTCCAAGATCTTTTCATCTATATGTACATATCTATCTTTTCGTCTTTTCTTCTTTTCTTCTTTTCCTTTTCACTTTTTCTTTATCTGCATAAAAGGTGTCGTCCCTTTGTGTCAGTTTTTTGTACTCATGACGTACTTTCTCCTAAGTATAGGGGGTCGCACCTCTGATTCATTCATTGATTTGTTTATTCCCACCCTTGACCCTTCCTGTGTTATGTACAGTCTACTACACTTAGGATTATTTGATATTAAGTGTAGGGGGACGGTCAGTTTCTTATTCATTTATCTCGTTATTGTTTCCTTGCTATTCTTTTAGTCGTTCTAGTATAGGCTTTTCTATACTCAGTACGAGTTATGTATTCTCTTTTTATCTTTGACCTATTAGGACATAGCTCATGCTAAGTATAGGGGGGCCGTATATACTCTGTATATACTTTAGTCATAACTTGTACTTTCATATAATTATTAATAAATATGGCTAGAAATAGGATATAATGCATTAATAGTGCTTCTTATTCCTCAAATTCTTTTGTATATACTGATTAAAAAAAGGTTAAAATCTTTTTGCAAAATGATTTGAAAAATGGTGTGAACCGTTTGGAAAACTTTTTGTGAAATATTTTCAACCTTTGTAAAAATATTTTGATTGCAAAAAATCTTATATTTGTCTGAAATAAAGGATTTGAAAACCCTATTTGCAAATGATTTTGAAAATGTTTGTAAAAATTATTTGAAATTTGTATATAGTGTTTGCAAAATCTTTGCAAAACGGATTTCAAATGTTTGTAAATATTTGCAAAAATTATTTTGTACTATAGTTTTCAAAATTATTTTCAAATAAAGTTGAGGAATAAAAGCATCATTAAATATATATACATATATAAATCATAAATAAAATACATTAAATTCTTTATCAATTGTATATACACCTAAATAAGTCACTTTGTTAAAACCTATAAATTTTTTTAAATTCTTAAGTCTTGTAAATATATAAAGTGGCACGCCCGTGTATATAGCTATACATATTTTATACTTTGGGTGCCAAAATTCTTTTATTTGTAAACTCTTTATTTAAATATCCTTGTCTTTGTTTTCAAATTTGTTGAAAAATTGCATTATTCTTTGCATATTTGTAAATAGCATTTGCATATCATTCATATTCTTTTTGAGTGAGCTTGATGATTGAATTAGTCCAATAAAGTCGAAGATTGGAGCATGGTTGGACCTTACTGCACCTAACTGCACTGGAACCTTATGGGAACTAGGTTTAAGGTACTTCAGATCTATTCAGACTTAATTCTTTGAGAAATCAGGGCTGGGTTCATGTCACTTCAACTGACTAAATAGAACTTTTCGAGACACACGCATGATTCTTGTCGACCGTGATCTAACTTGGACACTTGCACCTTTCACTTGGCTCAACTCAGTTGAAGTGGTGAGGGGGTTGGATTTGCCAGTTTGAGATGCACACGGGTGGAAACATTCGTCCTCGTCTAGGGAGGGAAGTGCACCCCAACCTGATCCAATTTCAATGAAGTCGAATGGCAAGAGAGTGTGGGTTGCCATAAAGCTTCAAAAGATGGATAGTCTTCTGGCTCAAGAGGAAAAAGTCCTTTTGTAAATGCTGCTGTGAATAGTATTTCAAAAAAAAGAGAAAAAAAACTCCAAAAAAATGGACATGCTCGAAAATAAAAATAAAAGTGTCTGCCGGAGTATGTATATATGTTGTATAGAAAATAAGCAAGCTGGAGCATCATGTGAGCCTGCAGCTGGATGACTTGACTACACTGGTCTTGCTCCAGGATAGGTAGCTACACTGGCTACCGTCCATTCTTTTCTCCTCCTCCTCCTCTTTAGTTGGATGCCACTTGAACTTAGAAGGGAATACCCCGCTCCTCGACGACAAAGTGTTGGATTGGGGAATCATTGTGTTGTCATTCTGGAGAAGTCAGTTCCTTTGTCATTTCAATTGGGGAGAGCCACTATCACTTACACTGTACAAGTCAGCTTCATAGTCATAAGGATTTGCGTATGATGTAGGCTAGTTCTGACCTAGCTATTGAGTTGATTTGAACCAAGTTCTGTGACTCTTGAAGGCTGTTGTGTTTTAAATTTAATTCCCGACCAGGTTCTACACACATTTTCACACCAAGGTCTAACCTGAGCTTCAAACTTTGATTTTGTACAGATACATTTAATAATCATGATCAATTCAATTTATTCTTTAAATTCTTTATTCTTGCTTTTTCTTTTCTTCTTATTCTTTATTCTTTTTGTACTTATTGCATAATTATTTGCTAGGGACTAGCAAAGGCAAATATAGGGGGTGATGAATCTCCATTTCATCACCTTTATTCTAGCATTTTGGCCTTAAAATCCCCAGCAAATGCATGTAAATAGCATCAATTTCTCTATAATAGAATTCATTATTTATTGTATTAAGTGTACATAAAATAAGGTTTTTAATGCCAAAATTATAGAATAAAGAGAAGAAAAGAAAAAGGAATAAAATATTGAAAATATTTTATGACCCAAACCCCGAGACCAAGTCAAGAATTGGCTTGATCGACAAAGAATAAAGTAGGGGGAGATAAGGACCAAGAATACAATAAATATTTCATTTATTCGTTCTTGATTTATGCATTTTTGACACCTATTTTGTATCTAATCATTTATTCATCAAATAAAGAAACTTTGTACATAAAAGTTGTAGATAATAAATAAAAATACGAAATTGAGTTTGTACAAAATAATATACATTGTACATTTTATGCCCAGAATAAAAAGATAGAAACTAAACTTCACAGACCCATATCTTCCAAATAAAAACTCAAAATCTATCAAAATCACCTCTAATTGTATATAACTTTTCATGAGCTATTAATGGTGGTGGTTTTATATTTTTTGGAGTTATGCAAAAGATAGGTTTCGGGCCCCTATTATACATAATACAGATTTAAATATTCATTATATTCACTATTCATTATTTTTACAAATTTATATTTTTAGAATCTTGTAAATAATGTACATAATACATGTACATATTGAAATTAAAAGAAAACCTCAAATAAGATAAGTCTATGTAATTACAAAGGCAAAATACTTATGTATGACTTGTATATAAATAAAAGAGATTTCATTCTTTTTTCATTTATATTTTTTATTAAATTGTAAATATTATCTATATTCCATTAAAAATGTAAATCCAAAATAAAACCCAATAAAATACATTAAATAAATAAAATGTATATAAAATATAGGTAAAATACCTATAAGTGTACCTACATATTATATATACCAATTTATTTAAATATGTAAATAAACTCATAAAAATTAAATAAAAATATATTTATACTCACAAAAATAAGTTATAAATATATAAAATAAGAAAATGAAATAATAAAATAAAATATACAAAATAAAAATAAAAATACACAAAACATAGGTAAATATACATATAAATACACGTATAAAAATTAATTATTAATAAATAAAGCAAAAAAATAAATAAAAATCATATTAAAATACTCAAAAAATAATAAAATAATAAAATTATTTACTATTTTAAATAAATTATTTTCAAATAAAAACCCTATTTTGTCCCGTAGCGCCCTACGTGGACAAATCAGGGGCGACGGACCGTTGACCTCTGGTCAACTGTCCCATCTGCGCGTCTGACTCGTCAGACCTGGTGAATCCCCGATATTCTTGCATTTTTTCGCTCAATACAGCGTTCAATCACCTTCGATCTCTTCACGAAAATTTCTCCCAAGACCATCATTATCCACGCCAACTTCTTAGATCGCCTGTACATATGCCTAATCAATTGAAAATTGCCGGTTAATAAGGCTATCCAGAAATGCCTATAAATAATCTTGCTCTCCCTCCTCTACAAATTTGTTCTATTTTAACCCTCTTCCCTTCATCTTATTCGGTCCTGGAGGCTTCCTCGTGACAGGGGGATGCCTTCGGCGCCTTGAATCGGTCGGAGGAGTCGAGAACAGCACCCACGGCAGCGCTCCGGCGTTCGCCATGCTTCTTGGTCAAAACCCAGGTAGAGCTCCTTTCTTTTACTGTCATTAGCTTAGAATTAATCGTAGGTTTTATTTTCTGCATTTTATTACAAGTTTTAGAAGGTTAAGTAGCATAAGTGGTTGATTCGTAGTTCGCCGGAGCTCCGCTCCGGCGAACAATTTCACTGTGATTCTGTCATGCTCCAACCACCAGTCCACCTCCATTTCTTTCCTTATCACATTCTCCACCTCCCAACCACCTTTGACCAACCGGATCCCTCTTGGATCTGCGAATCGAAGCTTCAACTCCTTCACCTCGCCGGAAGCTTCGCCACCCCATCCAATTTTATGCTAACAGCTTCAAACCCCTAGTCGAGGAGCTTCGGCTCGAGCCGTGTGATCTTCCTGTGCAGGTTTGGTGCGCTAATAAGCACCCGGAGTCGAAATTACGTGTCGCCGGAGGTACCTGGAGCACCTTGACTTCTCTGACCTCGCAAGGGCGCTCCAGTGTGCCTCTGACCGGTCTGAGACCTCCAACAGCTAGAGATACCTTCCAGGAAGCTTGGAGGACCCTTGGGAGCAGCAAAGATTGGCCGAGGAACGAGATCTCGTCGGAAGAAGCTCGCCCAGGCGAGCCTTCTTCCCCGTTCTTCCAGCTTCGTCCCCTGCCGTTGGATGAAGGGAGCCCCTCCAGATCGAAGCACAATCGTCCGATGGAGCAGCGTTCAGACCGTCGGATCATCTCGGATGATCTAATCTTCACCACCCATCGTCGAACTGGTACCAGCCGTTGGATGAAGGCCACGTGGATAAGTGAAAACATCATCGTCGTTCATCAGCGCCTCTTTTGGGGTAAATTGCTAAATCTTCCCCCGCCTTTTTTGTATTTATTATTTAAGTCTGTAAAATAAGTTTAACGTTGTAAAAAAATGAAATTTTTGTGTTATGGCCCCTGTCATTTATTGTAATTACACTTGGATCTCTTCCAACCTCACATGTAGTCCCACGTGAGGGTTGTAAAATTTGCATGAAGGCCCTGGCGCTTTTATATATTGTTAAATGGTTCTTAAAGAGTAAATACATGTTTAATTATGTTGGTAAATTTGCAACTGAGCTCCTGTCTTTTTTTTAATTACAAAAATGCCCATGCTAGGTTGTTGTATTTTATATGCTTCATGTATTTATTAAAAATACCTAGCTTGCTCCTAAAAATCCACAAAAATTAGGATAAATGCTTTGTGCCTTGTAGATCCACGCTGTTTTTTGTTTTGCCATTTTATGCATTTTATCCATTTATTAAAATTGAAATAAAAACCATTTTTGCCCTGTTTAAATTACAAAATACCAAAAAAATAGTATATGTTTTTGGAAAATTACAAAAATACTATATATAGTATATTTATGTATCTATTGAGTCCAGAAAATGAAAACTCATAAAAAGAGTAAAAGAAAATTATAAACATGAGAAAACCACAAAATTCAACAAAAAAATTATGAAAATTTAACAAAAATTCCAAAAACATGTTTTTCTATTCTTTAATTATCTATATATTATTATTTATGTATTAAAATTAGTTTGGGTAATTTTGGGATTTATTTATTAATTATTAAAACCAAAATTAGTTTCAAATATTTAATTAATCCCATTTTAGGGATATTTTTGGAATTAAAAACATATAAAATTAGTAAAATTCCAGAAAAATAACAAAAAAATTAGAAAAAATATGAAAAGCCTAAAAACATTATGTTTCTAATATTTTGAGTACTTATATATATATGTACATACCTATATATTGTATATATCTCTCTCTCCTCTTTTATGAATATCCCTTTATATATATCTGTATATATTTATTTTATATAATTAAAAATATAAAAAGAGAATATAAGAAAATATATAAAATATAAACACAAATAAAAATCATAAAAACAAAAAATAAAAAAATATATAAAATAAAAAAACCCCACAAAAACAATAACATGGACAAGAGAAGAATTGAATAATTTTGCACATTCATTTTTGCCCCAAACCGTCTGCTCCCAGTGTTCGACCTCTACTTGTGCTTACACCTATACACATTTACATGTGGAGTTATAATAAATTTTAACTCCACATTTTTGCTAGTCATTACTTAATATTTATTGTGGGTTAATTGTTGATCGATTGGGGTTCTGTCTGAGGTCACCTCAGCGACTGTCGATCCGCCTTGTGGAAAGACACAACCTCGGCATAATCCCTTTCATCAGTTAGTATCATATCTTTGAGGAAAAGAAACCTTTCTTGGAATTTTCCAGAAAATGGAAATGTCCGAGGTGTACTATTAGTGTGACTGTCCCAATACCCTCTTCTCTTTACTTTTGAACAACTTCAGAACTAAGATCTAAGAGGTATCCTTGAGATCATATCTCGAGGTATGGAACAACCAGATTATAAAACACTTATTATTACCATCCTTAGATCATTTCAAATGATTAGGATATCTACATTTAGCACGATGAACACAATGGCACTCCCACTAAGCTTCACATGGTTCATCAAGATTTTATCTGAAATTATAACATTTATAATTTCATCAAATCTTATGTTCCAACTATAAGAAGCTCATTTGAGTCCAATAGATGGAGTTCTCTAGCTTGCACACCTTGCTTTCCTCAACCATGAAGCCTTGGGGCTACATCATGTGAATATCCTTAGAGAGGTATTCATAGAGGAATGCAATCTTGACTTACATCATGAAATGTCATAGTCAAGTTGTGTAGATATGGTTAGCAATATTCTGATGGATTTAAGCATGGTCACTGAAGAGAATGTCTCATCGCAAGCGATGTATTCTCTTCGGTGTGTAGCTCATGGCTACAAACCGTGCTTTGAAGGTCTCTACCTTCTCATTAGGTTCCCTCTTTCTCTTGAAGATCCATTTACACCATAATGGGTCTAACCCTTATAGGTGGATCCTCGAGGGTCCATATACAACACTTGTATATGAAGTCGATTTTAGACTTTATTTTTAACATCCATCATTCCATGCTATGATCTTCGGAAGCTTCATCACATGAAATCAGATTATTGTCAGATTCAACTGACACATGGAATCCATCTTCAAACTTATTTGAAGAGGTATTAGTGTTTCATCTTTAATTGTCTATTTAGTTTCCGATTTTAGGAGCCTCATTATCATCTCAAGATTAAATGAGTTCCTTCACTTCATTTTCATCTTGATTCTCAAGAGAGTCATCCTATAAGAATCACATTCTCAAAGATAAGATCTTTTAAGAATCTCAAAGTCATAAGGTAGGTATCCAATGCCATCCTTTATTTTCCTAATGAAGTAGCACTCTCTGGTGCTAGATTCCAACTTACATGCATGGAACCATATTAAGGATATATATTGCAGTCTCTACTACATATATACCTGGAAACTAATAGGTAATTATACTAAAATACATCATTGATCAAATCATGTCACACATGATCAATTGTATCTCCCTACAACTCTCTTGAGTTTAGATTTATCAGAAGGAGTGAGATAAGACATATCTCCATAAGGTATTCTACGAATTCATTTAATAGGTACAAGCTACCTTGGTTAGATCAAATTCATTTCATCTTCCTTCAAACTTTGATTCTAAACCAAAATTGAGAAATCTTTGAACATTTCAAAGGTTTCTTAGTGAAGGGAAGAAATCTCATATCACAAATAATCATTAATAAATATCACATATCCATAATGTTTATTATGATATAGACGATTCACATACATCAATATGTATGAGATCTTGAATACCTTGACATCTTGCTCCATTCCAAGGAAGGGTGTAATGGACATTTCTACTTTTGAATACAATTATTCACAAGTATGTAAGATTTGAAATCTTAGACATTCTAAAGTTTCATCTCTTACTAGTCTATTGATCTCATCAATAGACTTATGTCCAAGACATGATGTCAGATCATTATCAAATGATCTTCATCCTCCTATTGATCTTTAAGGGTTTAGTTTTCAGTATTAGAAATCTTAATGAACCATCCATTACTTTTCCAATTTAGTGGATTTCACTAGATGTTAGATTACTATCTGAAATATCTCCATCATAACTCTTTATGATAGGTCTATTCCAGAATTCATGCTTATTCCCAACATTTAGAAATAAACTATGAGTGTATTATAATATCCAGGTCACAGAGACATTCTCTAAGACTAAGGGCTCCCACTGAAAAATGAAGTCTATTGATTCGAAGGAAATTGTTGCAACAATTGCATCAATTCCAACATATATGACCATTAAACCTTATGATCAAATTATTAATAGTCATCTAATACATATGCAACTAATTGCAAGTGTTATTAGAAGAATGAGATACAATTATTAGACTTTGATCTTATCAAATAAGAAAGTCAATTTCAATGATTATATGTAGATTATTCTGATGTACTATCTGATTCCTTCTCTAAGGATTCTAAATAGATTTGATAGTCATACTATCAACACATCAACTTATTGCAGTATTGGTATTCATCCAACTCTTTGGATGTCATATGGAAGTCACAGAAGTACAGTCAACCTTCTGACTATACTTCTTACTTGGGTCCAACCCATGCTTCCACAGCGCTCCCTTTATCTATAAGCAACCATTTCTCAAGACAAAGGATCTCTTATGTTAAAATCAAAAAATTTCAATATAAGAGTATTTCAACATTTATACATGCTTCATTCAATTCATACAATATGAATATTATGAAGCTTCATGAACGATTAGAGTGTAGATAGTAGAATGATGACACTCATCGTATCTACATCCATTTAAACTCTTAAAACTTAGGTTCAGGTAAGTACTCAAATAATTTGAATACATCATCTCTTATAGAGCCACCATTCTGCATGATGCAGAGAACCATGTCATTCATGATTATATGTCGAGAGCACATATGTATGCCAGAGTATCTTCTAAGATTTTATAAGGAATATTTGATAATTACGATCATTATCGACATGTCACTTCCAAAGTACATTCGATGAGATCAAGACTATAGAGACATACAAACCCTAGGATTTTAGTCCTATTGTCTATTTAATTATCATTCCTCATTATTATGAGAAAACTTGCACATTGCAACCACATACATTATGTGTCCAATTGCAAGTACACTATCTAGATCATAGGTCCAATCCATGATATTCTACTGGTTATTATTGAGTATAACATTGAGTGGGATTAAAGAAGGATTATTTGAAATAAGAAATTTGCATAAACATATATAATTTACTTTGATTTAGAAATTTTTATATCAAAATTGTCTTGCCTTGTCAACACTGAAAGTTTATTCCCTTAATCACTTTCAATGTAAGAGATATACTTACCATCATATCTCAACAAGATCTGGGATCTCCTTCCTTATCTTTGTTACATCCCAATAATATGAGAATCTGCAACTCGGATAAAAAGAAGCTGGAACACATTCCACCTTGTAAGTCCAACTTGCATCTCCCTATTCAGTCTTTAACACCCGGGCCCACCACCCCTAAGGTGATGTTGACCCCTCATTAATTGAACCAACCGTCAACAGGAATAGTACTCGCTATGCGCAATCCAATATCGCCCCAATAATATGAGGATCCGATATTGGGGTCACTATGCATACGACCTTACTCTTTCGAGAAGCAAAGAGCCCGATCCAGATGCGCTTGCATATAGGAGATGTCACTTTCGTATAGGTGTCTCCTATATACAATCCCTGGCGACGGAAACCCTTCGCCTTGATGGGAGACCATGGATGTCACTTATGTGATCCTCCATATCATATTCAAATTCTAATTAATTATCATGAATCATATTCACATAATTAATTCTTTCAAGGGAAATAACACATCTATTATAATAGAGTGTTTCTAATTGGATATAATTAACTCAATCACATGAAATTAATTATCAATCCAATTCAATCAACAAACTTGATTGTTTTACTTGAATATATATATATGGTATTATCTCAAAGTACGTATTAATTAGAATTTTAATAATTAGAAAAATACATCATGATCTCTCAGGCATCATTCGTTCCCTACCCGCTGTCATGGCCAGTACCGGCGGGAGTGGGACGGACCGCATCCAGTGCAACCCGCTACCCCAGCGATCTCCGACTAGACACCATATCCGCCTCAGGAAAAAATAATGCTGAGTCAATCACTTTTTACTTGAGATGATCACCGGTTCTTCAATCGAAATTATACCATATAGTAATAATCAAAACATTTTTTAATTATAAGGAAATTTGCTAGACAAATTCCCAATCCTATTCAAGCAAGGAGTTTGATGATTGTGTTTCCAATTATGATCTAGATCAAATCTAATCAATTTATTGGTTGAGGCCAAGTCAATTAAGGAAATAATCATCATCCAATATTTCTTCAAATATTTTCCATAATTATTTCATGAAATTAAAAATTAATTTCACTAATTGACAATCACATGGTTCTTGATTAGGACTGTAATTTTAGCAGTGACCCCTACTTACTAAAATTAACATATTTCAATCAATTTAAATCCAAATTAGACAAAATCAATTTTCAAAGATTGCTAATTTGATTTAGGACAGAATTTAAGTGATATTTCACGATTTCGTGGTGGGTCAAAACAGTAATTAACTTATTAATCATGTTAAGATTCGCAGTTCCCGCAACAGTGAATACATGTTCATTAAAACGACCATATCTCAAGCAAACGGAATCCAAATTACGTAAACTCAGATCCTATGATTTCCTTATTTAATGGGGAACAAAATTTAAGTTTTATTTTCGCGTTTAAACGATTTAAACAGGGCCAAAAATAATGGCTAAACAGAGATGCGAAAATGAAATGCGATAAAACTTTCGCAACCCTAACGAACCCAAGTCGCCTTTGGTTTTATGGATCGTATCCAAAACCTTCAACCTAGCTCTGATACCACATGGTATAATCCTCAAGTGCATCACGGAAGCGTGAGCGTCGTATCGAATACGACGAGGAGCGACTAGTCGCACTAGTTGCTCGATGCAGCAGAATTTAAAAAAAATTCAAGCGACGAAACCACATGGTCCAAGAACACTTCTCGGATCATTTCGTATAAACCAAAAACAAGTAATAGGATTACCTCTTGAAGCATGGTTGTGATCGAGTCTCTAAACGAAGAGACCTCCTGTCTCAAGTCTGATCCGATGGAGGAGACGCTTGCGAGCACGGGGATGAATCGCGTGCTTCTTGCAATCCATATTGATGATCCAAGTGGCGGATCTCCTGATCTCGACATACAAGATCCGACGTCTTCTTCATGAGCGAGGTGCACCGAAGGAGACGGAGATCCGCGAGCAAATGATCGGGCAGCATAACGACGACGCTGCGGCGATGGAGACTCTCTCTAGGGCATCCATGGTGGACGGCCATGAGAGGGAGAGAGAGAATAGGCGTGTAGAGAGAAAGAGAGATAGATAGAGATGCGCTTCAATAGCATTACCTAGAGAGCATGGTATCCCTCTCTATTTATAGGATTTTGGGATCCATGGATCTCAATCCATGGGACACATAAAATCAATGGATGCGATTGATTTATGTCTAATCCAATGGTCAAGATTGTTGTTGGTAAAAACCAACAACTTATGATTTAATTTAGATCAAATATATTTGACAAATCAAATATACATCAATCCAAAAATTAAACCAATCAAATAAGGGAGATTACTAACATGGAGATTGCCTCCCCACGTATCATGGTGGACGACCACCAATTTCCATATTGGTTATGGTGGTCGTCCACTTGATTACAAGTAGGGCAATCTCATGAGATTTCATGAGATTGCATATCTCCATGGAAATCTCCTTTATTTAATCTAACAACATTTGTTGTGATTTATTCTTCAAAAATAATTCACAATTAATTTTGAGAATATTGTAATCTTGCCATTGGAAATTTGGGAATCACATTCACAACCCAAAATAAAATATAATTTACATTTTCAATTAATTACACAATGTGTATCCAATACACATCAATAATTAATTAACAAATATAAATTATAATTAGCTCTCTCTAATACATTATAAATCACATTTATAATATATTACGAATAATATGAATAGTGTTATCCACATTATTCATATCTATGATAATTAAATCACATTTAATCATCTTGGATCTCCATTCTCACGTGCCCAAATAATATAAATCACATTCACATTATTCACATCTTTGATAATCAAATCACATTTAATTTCTAAGATAATTCTCCTTACAATATGAATCAAATTCATATTATTCGTGATAATTAAATCACATTTAATTATCCATTTTCTCAATGCTCGGATACATATATCAACAATAGAATTATCCATGAACTCTTTCAAGGATAATGCGCTTTCTCTGTAAATATTTGGAGATAAGGACATGGCGATTGTATTGTTCCACATATAGTGATTTGGATATTGAGATCACATCTCAAATCCAGATCTCGGTCCTCCCATAGATGCTTGATTAAATCAAGACCACAAATCTAATCTTCTCATTGAGTGTGAATCGCATTCAGATCAATGTCCAATATTTGGACTAAGATCAGAGTACTTCTCTATTGAGAGGAGTCACTAAAATCCAGACCCGTTTCATCACTCCGTAGGAATGGAAGCATCATGGTTATACATCCGTTTATGATCACACCAACCTCAGGTATTCCCAATACCTGTACATCTTGCATACTGGAAGGCTCAGAATAATCCTGAAGTATAAGATAAATTTACACTATCTACTTTAGAGTTTTATCATTAGGTTTCTCATTCAATCATTGGGAGTCGGTATCGATCATATACTTTCCAAAAGCATATATCATACCTAGGTCTTGATCATATACTTTCCAAAAGTATATATCAAATCTACAAATTCATCAAGCTTCCAAAGCGAGATGACCGTACATGGAATTTGATCTTCCCAATATCTCATGAGTGAGCTCATGTCTTCCGATTGAGTAACTAAACCTGTATGATCCCTTTGAGAGATCGTATTACTCATATACCTTTGCATGCACACCAGCGCGTCGGTGTATAGACCTTGATTAGGTCATCAACCTATTGGTCTGCCAAATGTACATACTCAAACATATAGTAACACATCTATCTCCGGTCAAAGGATGTGTGCCCATATCATGACAGCATACAATATAGGACTTTGGTTATCTCGATCTCGTGAAGTCAACTCTTTGACCTAACTAATATGACACCTCCGAATCTCTATTCCTATGCATGGGACCTGCATCAAGAGGTCGGTCAGATATCAGCCTAACTGAGAAAGGATTTCCATCTCCTACTCAGGCTGGAGATCATCTCTTAACAATCATTTGATGGTGCTTGATGAGTCCTCAATCTAACTCTTTAGATCATCCAAGCACCAGCCTCTATGATTCAATATTTGAATCAACAGCTGTATGATCATCAAGATGGCCATGGTACATAACCCTAATTATACTAAGGGACCTATTATGCAAATTATGTACTCTTCATTTCAGATTAAGGAGTGAATTGCAATAACATTTATTGCATAATGGCTCGTCGTGGGCTCGCATGTCCAACAGAGGAGTCGCCAAGAGGGAGAAGAGGCTTGAATGCCATATGGTCGGGGTCCAGCAGATCCATCGAGAGGCCTGGGCATGTGGACCCTCCTTGCGGCGGATGTGGCTGAGTTGCGCCGCCTTTGTAGCAATGATGAGGAGGGCGCGCTCGGTAGGATGCTTTCTGGAGGCTCACCCGAGATTGGAGAGAAGGCCAGCATTGCTTCGAGAGCGGTGTTTGGCAGCGCATGATTCATCGGATTAGGGTTCCTCCGTGGGGAGAATCCATATCCACATCTGATTCCACAGATTCTACGAGGGTTTGATTCGGGTAGAATCAGTGAAAATGGAGTGAGACGGCGGCTACTTAGGTGAACGGTAGAGGTAGAGCATCGAACTCCTGATTCAACGAGGATATGGTTGAATGGATGAGCCTGGGGCATGGATGAAGTGCAGGTGTACAAAATGGAGATGGTTGGTTGGTCGAAGCACATCAGAAGCACAATGAAAAGATCGTCAGAGCTTAACTTCGATTTTGAGTTTTTATGAAATTAAATGCAAGTTCAACTGGAAAGAAAAGCTATACCACTTCAATCCTAATCTTAGGAACTGAAAAATGCAAGAAAAGAAAGCTCACCGGGACAGGAATGCTAGGAGCTGAAAACTCGCGGCGGAGACAACCAACAAACCGAATCTTCCTCGATTCGCACCTGATTCCTCTCGTTGAACCCTTGGAGAGATACCTGCTGTCACCAGGGATCTAAAGCTATTAGGGTTAGGCTTTACGATGGTGAGGAGAGATCAAATAGTGAAGGAAGGTGGAGACGAAACTATATACAGGGTGAGGTTGACTCGATGAGTGTGCTTTACTTAGAGGATCATTGATCGAGGACTCAAGGGCGCGTGAAAGTGCAAGGATTGAGGGTTATGAGTCAGGAAGGATTCGAGCAAACATAATGAAAGAATCGAGCCACAAAAGTTCGAAGAAGTCCAGGTGTAGGCATGTTAGAGATAGACCTTGGGAGGGGCGGAGAGTTGATTGGAGTCAACTCAGACCGCCTTCCCATTGGTCCATGTAGGCTGGCTACACGACAAAACATGTTGGAAAAGTATTATTAATTAAAAAAACTATTAGTGATTTTATTATTTTTAGATTAAAATATAAAAAATATTGATTAATTTATGTAGTATTTTATGGTGATTTTTATTTATTTATACTAGTTTGTTTATTGTAGGTTACTTTTTTACAAGTATAAACATATGTATATTTATCTATGTAATATGTATTTTATTTTTATTTTGTATTTTATATTTTATTATTTTATATACATAATTTATATAATTATAACTTAATTAAATCTACATAAATACATTTTTTCTGATATAATATGTACATTTAATTAATTATAGATATTATTATATAGGTATTTATATTTATAATTCATCTATGTATTTTGTATACTTATTTATTTTAGTGTGTTTCTAATGATTTTATTTTATTCTAATTATGTACATATGTTATAAATAATGTTTACAAAATTACAAAATATAAGATTATGAAGAATATAATAAAATGATATTTTATTCAGGTATACTATACAGTAGGGGTCAAAAACCTAACTTTTGCATCTCAAATCCAAATTGAATGAAACCATATTCATTAAATAACTAATTAAAAGTTATATATAATTAATGATTTTGATGAATTTTGAGTTCATATGGAGAAGATACAGGTTTGAGAAGTTTGGATTTTGGATTTTTATTCAGAGTGTAGAAAGCACAATATACATTATTTTTATGTGAAATAAAATTTGTATTTTTCTATGTATTTTTATCTACAACTTTCATGTAGAAAGTTTATTGATTTAAGGTATAACTAAGAAAGAATAAAATAGAATCCAAAATGGATTTATTGGAGATTTATAAATTAGGGTTTTATTGTATTTATTGGCCTTATCTCCTCCCATTTTATTCCTTGTCGACTCGTCATCTTGATGCCTAGGTCTTGGAGTTTAGGATCATTCAATACCTATGGTATTTCATGTCCTTTTCATTTCTTTTCTTTATTCTTTTATTTTGGCTTTAAATATAATATTTTATACAATATTTGCCTCATAAATAATAGATGTTATTTTATACAAAATATTGTTACTTACATGCATTTGGTTAGGGTTGAAAGACCAAAATGAAATAATAAAGGTAATGAAATGGAGATTCATCAACAACCTGGATTCTTGAGGGAGTCACCGATGTTTGAGACTGCTGGAAGATGTCCTGGAGAGTGGGCTTTGTGCGCTCCTGGTCTTCATCAACTTGCACATGTGAGGGGATCATCCCATCAACCCAACTTCTTACGTCTATGGCTGGAGATATACTGCATGTATATGGAGATGTTGTAGGAGGCAAAGAGGAGCGTGTGGAGGCCGCGGTGGAGCTCCTAAAGATGGGGCAGCACCGCTTGGAGGATTGGAGCCCTGATTTGCCGTGTAAAATTAGGATTCCAGATTGAACCCTAGAAATTCTTTCTTGCTTGAAAACAGAATCGTGCAACATTAGGGTTTCAGAAAACCCTGGATTGAATTTCGAATCTCGAACACGAATGCAGAAATAATCTTCAATAGAAATCGAAGAATCATATCTGCTCCTTTAATCTTCATGAAATTATGATTTTATGAAACCCTAAACCTTTTGAACAAATCATGAATCTCAAACAAATAACAAATATAAAATGCATCCTCGAGAATTGAACCCGCTTACCATGTTAGAAAACGAGAATGGAGAAGCATAATATCAGAGGTAAATAATAAATCGCTGGATTTTACGTGGAAATCTACTTCGTGAGGAGCCGGATGAAACTACGGGAGAACACATCAAAGGACTGATGTGTTCATTGAACTTTCGCATCTGATATAGGTGGTGTGGGGCTTTTTATAGCTCCCACTGAGTCTCCAAGTCTCACAATTAGTAGATGTGGGACTAAACCACTGGATGTAGTAATTGGACTTTGGACGGATCCGATTACCCTTCTAGACATGATGCATACTTTAACAATACACATCTTTTTTTTTGGTTAAGGGGGTTTGTATCAGCATCTAAAGCAAATACCTTCGAGTCAATTTATGACCTATGTTAAGATGTGTCATAAGATTCGTCAAAACATTGAAAATGCAGATTCATAAAGAAGTTTACTGCAAGATTTAGCAGAAAGGAGGTTGCATCTCTAGGCATATCTCTGATAAATTTTAAATTCTTTTTAATACGTAGATTAATTTTGAAGCTGGTGGGTAAGGACTTGAGCTATAGTTAAACTTGCAAGTCGTAATGGCTAGCTAATCATGGCCCACCGAGGCTTGATTAACTATATTGACATCTGTTCATCGGTAAGAAGGCTGCAATAAATCGTGCTAAGTGCCTTTATTATACGCCTGTTTCTGAGCTTAACTTTCTAAATTGGTAGGCCTGTATCATACAACTTGTGCAAATGATCAATTCGTATAAGCATCCAATATCAAGAATAGAGTATATGCAGCATGTTGATATATTATAACAATGTCAGTGTCTGCTATTTTTACTCAATTGGTGAATTATCTACTAGATTTTTTTTGAAAACCTTCCGTGATGAAAAGAAGTTCAGTTGGGAAAATTGAAATGATAGGTGGGTTATTAAGGGGGGGGGGGGGGGGGGGGACAAAGTGGATGGATCAGGGAGAGTACTCTGTCAAGGCCACACTATTCTCTACTATTGCTGTTGGATCAGTCCGGGTTTCATGGGGGAACCAGTGTACGGTCTACCCCATTGCCCATTTACTCCTCGGACCCCACCTCTGACTGTTCTGACAAAACCCCTTCCTCTTCCCTTTCCTGTCCGGTAGAAATTTCTCATCCTAACCCTATACATAAATATTATTTGCAGATCTGCATCTCTCTCTTTCTCAGAGATGGGTTTGCTTTGGGAGGAAGTGGAGGGAGTAATGCCCAAGTATGGGCAGCAGCACCCATGCACGTACAAAATAACACCACATCCTCTGTGGGAACGAAAGCGAAAGATCACGGGCAACTTTCTGCTGCATCCTGCTTATGAGACTCTAATGCCATCACAAAGTAATTACCCACTTTATTGCTGGAGTTTATTTCTTATAAAATCATGACCATCTTTTTGGGATTTTCTTTTGCAATATATCTACTAGATGATGATTTTGCAGTTCCACACAAATTATCGAAGGACATTGGATTAGGAGTTATGGATGATGAATTGAAAGGACTGTACTGTGATACTAATTTTTTTTCGTCTCTGTCAACTATTCAATTCTATTGCAGAAACTGCATGAACTCTCTCAAGTACCTTTCGCCATCACAATAAATTTGCACTTTTTATATGCCGAGCAATGATCAAGGGCTTTGCTTCATTTCAGCCACCATGATCTTTTTCTGGGTGGGGAGGAAAGCTGTGTTAACGACCTACAAGTGACAAGGGAATGGGTGAGGAGGTGTTTGACCTGCACTGCTGTGCTAGGGCCAGGGATGAAGAAGTTCTGTGAGTCCCATTCCATCTCACATCCCATCATCCCCACTCCACACACAATCATGATGATGGGCATGGCAGCTTATAACTGCTAACTAGTTCCTTAATGGGCGAGAGATTTCTGATATAGGTCATCAGGGCTAAAATATTACCCGAAATGGGTATCGGAGATAAAATATGCCCATAATAGGTATTAATCGGCAAATGGTTTGCCGTGGAGAGTGCACCTACGGCAAACCATTTGCCGTTTGCATCCCGTCCTTTGCCGACTTCCTGCCATCACCAATGAGCCCATCTTCTACCTCCGCGAATGGAAGCCCTCGTCCTAAGGATGAAAACGGATCGGATATGCCTATTTCTACATCCATATTCGCTTCATCTATATCGAATAGGAATACGGATATGATTCGGATATACATTATGGAAACCATATCCGTAAAAATACGGATACGAATCCGAATCGGATATTTATCGAATCCGAATAAGGAACGAATAAAGATCGGATCCGAATACGGATCGAATAAAGAGTGAAATCCCAATGTGGATCCAATAAACATGAAATCCAAATACGGATTGAATAAAAACCACATACGAATATGAATTGATTTTTTTTATCAAAGTTCATAATGATTTTAAAAATAGCAATGAAATATAAATAAGTTGCGTCATGACAAAAGGGAGTGTCGGCGTGACATATATTCTTGACCGGAAGCAAAAAGAGAATAGGATTTCATAAATTTTGTAAGCGCTCATACCCAAAGAAATAGAAATTATTAATATCGTCAATATATTGTATTATATAATGTATAATACTAATATAATAGCATAAGGTTGTATCTTATATTATATTAACTAATATATAAAATAATATTAAATATTGTATTCGGATATCCGGATCCGAATCCAGATATTCAAGCTATTACCATATCCATATCCGTATTCGGAAAATTTTTACAACCTATATCCATATCCGATCCATATTCGATTAATATTCGGATACGGATATCCGTATCCGATAATTTTTCGAATACGATAAAAAATCAATTCATATTCGTATGTGGTTTTTATTCAATCCGTATTCGGATTTCGTGTTTATTGGATCCACATTGGGATTTCACTCTTTATTCGATCCGTATTCAGATCCGCTCTTTATTTGTTCCTTATTCGGATTCGATAAATATCTGATTCGGATTCGTATCCGTATTTTTACGGATATGGTTTCCATAATGTATATCCGAATCATATCCGTATTCCTATTCGATATAGATGAAGCGAATATGGATGTAGAAATAGGTATACCCGATCCGTATCGGATCCGTTTTCATCCCTAGGACGAGGGCTTCCATTCGCGGAGGTAAAAGATGGCTCATCGGTGATGGCGGGAAGTCGGCAAAGGACGGGATGCGAACGGCAAATGGTTTGCCGTAGGTGCACTCTCCACGGCAAACCATTTGCCGATTAATACCTATTATGGGCATATTTTATCTCCGATACCCATTTCGGGTAATATTTTGGCCCTGCTGACCTATATGAGAAATCTCTCTTAATGGGCCTCTCTGAGAGCTAGCCCGCCAAGGACCAACATGGAAAGCGGAGGTCCATTGTGTCATGGCCGTCCAATCAAAAGCTGGCATATGAAGGTTGCTATTGCCTTCAAAGTTGCAAGTGATGATGGCCGTAAGTATGGGGGTTTTATGGTTTTTGATCAAATGAAGGGAAGGTACCGTCCCTGAACCTTAAGATATGGGTGGGTATGTGCGTGACCTTTGTGGGGACCTTACCATTAGCCGGCGGCCTATTCATCTGGGAGGCACAGTGAAGCAGATCCGGGAATTGGGGCTTGCAATTAATGGGCCCTCGCAGGATACCCACTTCCAAAAAAATTATACACAAGATAAGGGTAGATCTCGTGTTCATATTCTTGAGTTTTATTTTCCATGCTTGTGAACGGTTTCCAATGTGAAAAACATAGGAAAAGAGCTCTACTGTAGTTGAGGAAGAGATTTTACGATATAGACGATTAAAGAAGGCGATTATTAAAAGTCGAATGCCTGCCCAGACGTGAGCCTGCCAATCTATTATGACGTACTTGAATATCTTGCCGTATGTGTTGGATGACCAAATAGTCAAACATATGTATACAGCTGTTTGGCATGTATCATTCTCTAGACGTAGTGAAAAAAATTTGTGCTTCCAAGGCTCGATATTTTCATATAGTTAGCTGTGCATGTGCGAAATCTATGTGAGAAAACAAGGAGAAAGTTCCGTGTTGGGCATTTCATTTAAATCTGTCATAACTGATTACAGTAGCTGTGATCTATTCCCCTATATGTTGTCTTTCTAATGTAATAAGCATACACCGTGGATAAAGATGGCCAGATTTATTTAACGGTATTTAAGATGTTAAACGTGGGGTGACCTAAATCGAAGCGTCAGTTTCTTTCGCTCAAAACTCAAAAGTTGCAGGCTACTGATATCTTTATTACCACCACTTTCGAAGATCGTAGCAGTTCGATCATTTTTTGTTTCAGCTCGCCGGTTTGGTGGTTTTACCGATAGAGTCAAACTTCTCAAGGTACTCGAAAGTGCCGACTTCTCTAATAATGGTGATAGGGCGGCGTCTCCCGCAAAACTCTCAACAGGAAGACGAAATTCACCATATACTGCATCAATTTTCAAGAGACGACTTCGTTTGCATCAAAATGTAGCATCTTCAAGAGACTAACTTCGTTTGCATCATCAAAGTTGCAAAGAGACGACTTTCATTGATTTTCTTCGTATGAAATGTATACAACAACAACAACAACAACAACAAAGCCTTTTCCCACAATTAAGTAGGGTCGGCTACATGGATTTTTCGCCTCCATTCAGATCTATCTTGGGTCAATCTCAGACTTATATCCAAAAAACTAAGATCCCTCCGTATAGTCTCTTTCCAACACTTCTTGGGTCGTCCTCGCCCTCTCTTAGCCGGCTAACATCCCAACACTCGCATCTCCTAACCGGTGCATCAGTTGACCTTCTTTGCAAATGACCAAACCATCTTAAGCGGTTTTCTCGCATCTTATCCTCGATCGGAGCTACACCAACTTTCTTTCTGATTGCATCATTCCGAATCCGATCTTTACGTGTATGTCCACACATCCATCTTAGCATTTTCATTTCTGCTACAGCCATTCTCTGCACATGTCTATGGTTCACAGGCCAACATTCAGAACCATAAAGCATAGCAGGTCTCACGGCTGCTTTGTAAAATTTTCCTTTAATTTTTAAAGGAATTTTCTTATCACAGAGAACAGCGGAGGCTCCTCTCCACTTTAGCCAGCCTGCATTTATTCTACTAGTAATATCTCCATCAATTTCCCCATCATGTTGCAAAATAGATCCCAAATATCTAAAAGAATCTCTCTTCTAAATGTTATCTTCACCAATCTTAACCTTGATTCCTTCACCATTGCTTCCATCAAAGGTGCATTCCATATATTCCGTCTTAGCCCTACTTATACGAAAACCTTTAGTCTCTAATGCATGTCTCCAAACCTCAAGCTTCTCATTTACTCCATCTTTAGTCTCGTCAATAAGCACAATATCATCAGCAAATAACATACACCAAGGTAACTCATCCTGAATGTGACTTGTTAACTCGTCCATAATCAAAGTAAAAAGAAATGGACTTAAAGATGAACCTTGATGTAAACCAATATTGATATCAAAATAGTCAGTCTTCCCCGTCGGGGTCCTTACACAAGATAAAACCCTATCATACATATCCTTTATGAGATTAATGTATAGGACAGGTACTTGTCTCTTCTCCAAAACTCTCCACAGTATCTCTCGTGGGACGGAATCATAAGCCTTCTCCAAATCAATAAAGATCATATGAAGATTCTTCCTTTTAGCTCTATAAATCTCCATTGTTCTCCTCAGCAAATGGATGGCTTCAATAGTTGAGCGACCTGCCATGAATCCGAATTGATTTTCTTTTACTTCAGAAACTTGCCTCAACCTTCTTTCGATCACACGTTCCCAAATTTTCATAGTGTGACTCATCAGCTTGATACCTCTGTAATTTGTATAATTTTGAATGTCTCCTTTGTTCTTATAAAGAGGCACCATGATACTCCTCCTCCAATCTTTAGGTATTTTCTTGCTTCGCCAAATAACATTGAATAGATTCGTAAGCCAAGTCAAACTACGCTCACCTAAAACTTTCCATACTTCTACAGGGATGTCATCCAGTCCAACACCTTTCCCAGGTCTTATAACCTTCAAAGCCTCCTCTACTTCTTTTCTTTGTATTCGTCTATAGCATGCACGATTTAAGTAACTTTCACCGCTAGCTAGATCACCTAAAGTGATCTCTCTATTTCTTTCTCCAATGAAAAGTTTATGAAGTACTGCTCCCATCTAGTCTCTATATCCTTCTGAGTAACAAGCACGTGACCTTCCTCGTCCTTAATGCATCTCACTTGAGAAAGGTCTTTAGTCTTTCTTTCTCTTGCTTTGGCCAACCTGAATATATCCTTCTGGCCCTCCTTAGAGTTGAGATTTTTATACAAAACCTCATAAGCTTTTGACATAGCTTCGCTTACAGCCTTCTTTGCTTCCTTCTTTGCTATTTTATAGTCTGTCACAGTTTCCTCTGTTCTATCCTTAGTCATAGCTTTAAAGCAAGCTCTTTTAATTTGTAGCTTCTCTTGCACCCCTTCACTCCACCACCAAACCTCCTTTTGACTCAGAGCTCCTCCTTTTGACTCGCCTAGCATCTCTTTGGCTACCATTCGGATACAAGATGCTACTGCCTCCCACATCTCGTTTGCACTACCGCTACAATCCCAAGATAAGTCTTCTAAAACCTTATCCCTGAAGCTTGATTGCTTCAGCGGAAGATTCCACCACCTAGTTTTAGTGATCTTAGGAACCTTCCTATTTTTTACCAGCCCTTTTATTTGTAAATCCAAGACTAACAAGCGATGTTGGGTTGTCAAACTCTCTCCAGGGATTACTTTGCAATCTTTGCAACACAACCGATCTCTTCTCCTCAACGCAAAGTAATCTATCTGTGTTCTAATTGAGCCACTCTTATAAGTAATTAAATGCTCCTCCCTCTTCTTGAAAAAGTTTTTGCTATGAAAAGATCATATGGAGTTACAAAATCCAGAATGACTTTTCCCTCTTTGTTTCTATCCCCAAAACCATGTCCTCCATGCACACTTGCATACCCTGAAAAATCTTTTCCCACATGTCCATTAAGATCTCCACCTATGCAAACCATCTCTCTCTGTGGGATTCCTTGTAAAATCTTATCCAGATCCTCCCAGAAAGCTTGTTTAGTCCTTTCATCTAAACCAATTTGCGGTGCATAAACTGAGATGATATTTATAATTTCTTCTTCAAGCACCAACTTTAGCAAAATAATCCGATCCCCAAATCTTTGCACCTCAACCACACAATCCTTCAAATCTTTATGAACAATCACTCCAACACCGTTTCTGCCCTTATCTTTACCTGAATACTAAAGTTTAAAGCCTGTCTTCTCGATCTCCCTTGCTTTCTCTCCAACCCATTTAGTCTCTTGAAGATATAATATATGGATCTTCCTTCTTTCCATAGTATCCACTATCTCCATCTATTTTCCCGTTAAAGTACCGATATTCCAACTACCAATCCGTAACTTCCTTTGCAATCTCTTTTGGACTAACTTCTTTACTCGCATGCGTCCATTATGCGAGAACCCTTATGAATTTTGGACTGCATCCGGGCGGTGATGCAACGGAACTAGCTTATTTACCTGCATGCGTTCCTCATGCGAGAACCCTTGTAAATTTTGAACTACATCCAGGCTGCGATGTAGCGGCCCTTGCCAATTTTTAATTGCATTCGGGCGATATAACGCGTCGCAAGTAGGGAACGCCCCAACGAAATCTGTATGTTTGCTTAAATCCATGTTTAAAAGATCCGAACGGTTTCGAGATAAATTCATAAATAGTGTTTTTAGAAGAACTTTAAGAACACTATTTACGAATTTATCTCTCCTGCGCTGGCTGTCGGCTACCTAACGCGCAACGCTCCTCATTTACCCGGGCTTGGGACCGGCCATGACTGAGTTGTATGAAATGTATAGAAAACAAAATTGTCTCAAAGTCAAGAGTTAGACTTACCTACGATGAATAAAAAAAAAAGTTTCAGGATCCAATCTGCATAATTCTAGTTTGTGGATACAGTACCTACGAATTTTCCTCAAACTCTCGAGCATAGAAAGGTGGCGGCACTTCCGGACATTGCAGGAATAACACTTCCGGTATAGCATCGGCACGCACCTCACTTAGCCAAAGTCATTCACAACGATATGGGACGATGATGATGCTTAGCAATAAACTAATAACTGCAACATTGTTAGATCTAGTTAATAATTGGAACCTAAATCACAACATTGTTAGATGTAGTTAATAATTGCAACCTATATCGGAAAAAGTTAATGGTATAAGTTTCCACCAAGCTAACGACATATTCCATCATTCTCAAATATAACAGAAGAGGGAGGTGTATACCTTCATTCGGTATTTGTAACACCGTATAAGCTCTAAAACACGACGGCCTATGATTGTGGTAGATTTATAGCAGCTAGTGAGGGTTTTTTAAGACCACAACGTAAGCAAAAAAAAAGTAATGTAATGTATTATACTTGGCCATATGTTTTGCAGCTTTTGCTCCACCATCATAAAAATGTTACTTTGGTGTTCAGTTTGATTGGTTTAGTTAATCTAATCTGCGATAGTCCGTTAGTCAATTGGACAGAGGGTCCAGACGTCTAGTGTATATCTATCAGCCGACTGTTAGTTTGTGTACTCAATTAAAAATCTTGGGCTTTGTTGTATTTAATATCGTCCACATTTAAGGGTTAGTCAACTGGATGTTTCTACGTGGTTTTGGTAGGTAGCCGGCTTGGAAAAAAATGCCATGAAAATACACGAAATTCTGTCATGTTGGTAAAACATATAGGGTGTGTTTGGTTAGTGGGTTATTTGGGGGAGGATAACCCGATTTTATGTGTTTGGTTGATGGGTTAAGGGTTGAGAGGGCTTGTATGATATGATTATATTGAAATTTGAAAAAGTAAGTAGTTATTATGATATGATTGTTTTGAAATTTGAAAAAGTAGGTATTGTTGTCATGTGATTATATTGAAGTTTGAAATAATGAATATAAGTTAAGTATTTTATGATTTCTAGATGATATGATGGTATAATATATATATATATATATATATATATATATATATATAGAGAGAGAGAGAGAGAGAGAGAGAGAGAGAGAGAGAGAACGGGGAAGCTGGTCCGTGGAGCAGCCAAGCTGGCTGCTGCGTGGGGCAGTTTCCCCCCTTTTTTTATTTTTTTTGAAATTTGTTTTATGTTTATTCATATATGCATCCCTCCTACATGTCATTCAAATTTCGTGAGAAACGGAGACTCCTATGCCCTCCATCTAGAACAGGTACTTTACAACAAATTTCAGGCCGTTAAATTTTACATGTTCTAGATGGAGGGCATCGGAGTCTCCATTTCTCACGAAATTTGAATGACATGTAGGTGGAATACATAGATGAATAAACATAAAAAAATTCAAAAAAAATAAAGGGGGGGGGGAACTGCCCCACGCAGCAGCCAGCTTGGCTGCTCCGTGGAGCAGCTTCCCTTTTCACACACACACACACACACACACACACACACACACACACACATATATATATATAGGGAGCCCTTCTAATGAGGTGGGTCTTTCCTGAAATTCAGAAAGCCACTACCAAATTTGTAAATTATGTAATAATATTGTAAATTTGAACTACATATTGTAAAATAATGATGATAATACAGTTATGTAAAATATATCATCCATATTGTAACAAACATTTAATTTCAAATATATTAATATTTTCATAAATCTTTCATGATATACATATTATGTTAATATTTAGTATTAAATTTATGGAGTTAGAATGTGTAAAATAAATAGAATAAATGCTTAAATTGATGTGGCTTTCCATGCATCCAGGAAAGGTGCACCTCATTGGAAATATTTCCTATATATATATATATTTATATATATATATGATGAAAAGATGGTGGACCCCACTAGTGGGTTAGGATAATGGGTTTTGGGGGGTAATCCACGGTAACCCCCCAACCGAACACACCCATAGGGATTCAACCGACTAGAGCATGGTCATGTGAGACGGTTTAATATGGAAGTTTTGATTATTATAATGTTACATCGTGCCATATTAGACCTAAACAATGTAAGACGTCCTAAGCTACGTTGAGATCTATAATACTCGACAAAACGTACAAATAGGTGCGCCAATCAGATCAAATACCTTCAAATCTATCATGATTCGGATTCAGTTTATCTTAAAAAGTTTAAATCTGAAATCGAATCAAATATTTAAAAAATGCTAACTTAAATTCAAATTTGAGGTCGGATTTAATTCATTTTAAAAATTTTAAATTTGAAATTGAATCAAATATTAAACAAATTTGCTAATTGAAATTCAAATTTGACTCATTTTGAGTTTGAATATTACGTTCAATTCAATTTACTATGAATTTGAAGTACTAACTGGTGTTTTAAAGTTTATATAAAATATTTTTATAAAAATATTATATTTTAAAGATTGTATTTTATAATAAGATGTATAAAGGATACCTACTTATGCATAGATTATTCGGTGTTTGGACTAAATTAAATGATTCAGGTGCTTCATATAATGTTTTTCTTAGCCAACTTCTCATTCTTCGTAGTGTCATAAACATATTATTATTTTAGTTTTCATTATATTGTCATTTGCTTTAATATTAAAATATAAACTCATAAAAATGAATTTTCTTTTTTTGGACAAAGAGGGTGAAGTCCCAAGTTGGGACCCACCGATGAAGCATTTATATTATATTAAAAGAGGTTGTGGACCAGAGTCGATAAAGGGAAAGACAAAAACAATTATTTTTTCCAAATAGAACTTATGATTTTTAAAAATAAGTCATTTCTTCCTCCCCAGATGGCCCACAACATTGCGAACGAGAGTGCACAATCATCCGTCGAGTTGCTCCCCACCGACCTTACCTACCCCTAGAAATCAATCGCTCCACCGTGAGAGACCCACGACGCCCCTACCTCCTTCCAAACCTACTCTGAAAAGGGGCAAGTAAAGAACAAGTGCTCCGCATCTTCCGATAGTGCACCACATCTGTCACATTGGGTTTCCGGAATTCTAAACAACCTTCCCCTTCTTGCTTTGTCACACACTCTAACCCTTCTGATGCACCACAGGAAGACCTTCACTCTTTGGGATCTTGCTTGCCCAAATTATCTTCATATCTTGATTGAAGTCAGGATCCAGAACATCCAGGCTCCCTCTGAACACTTCATATGCCTTTTTCACTGAGAATATGTCCCCCTCCCAAACAAAATAATCCCTTACCTATGAAAAAAAACTAGGAGAGGGCATCTCAGACAACAATCTAACAAAGTCCTCCATCCACCGATCTAGGAGATCAGATAGAAACTGAGGGACCCATGAGCCAGAACCACAAGCCTCAGCCATGATGCATCCCTGTTTGTCGCTAAAGCAAATAACCTAGGGAACCTATCACATAGGACCCCTTCTTCCATCCAGTTGTCCTGCCAGAATAGGAAGACCCCCCCGGTACCCACCTTCGGCATCATTCTCGACCTCAACATTGATAAGATGTCCCAAACACCACTCCAAGGGGAGGACTCGAACCGCATTCTTCCTACCTATAGGGAACACTTAATGTCATAAATGGTGCTTAATAGATTAATAGCCAATCTCTCATTGCTACCCCAAATCTGCACCACCCACTTCGCGAGAAGCACTTTATTCATACAGTTCACATCCCTAGTTCCCAGACCTCCTTTGCATTTCTGCTGTGTGAGCTCCTCCCATCCTACTAGATGTATGCCCAGCCTATGTTGCTTCCCATCTGACCAAAAGAATCTTCTCGTCATTACCTCTATCTTTTTTCTGACCCCTGCCGGCATCAACCGTGTTGAGAAGAAGAAGATATGGATCGTTGACAACACATGCTTCAAAAAAATCAACTTCCCACCCTTCGAAAGAGTAACCGCCTTCCACTCTGCCTTTCTGAGCATGCCTGCCATTAAGGGAAGTCCCAGGTAAGTAATGGGTAGTTCTCCTAAGGGGCAGCCCAATAAAACTGTCGTAGTGCTGCCCTCCACCTCGCTAATCCCAAGTTGAATGACCATTCACTTGCTTCTATTTATTTTGAGACCTGAGATACTACTGAAGATATCCACCAGTTGCCTCGTTCTTCTGTGCATTTCTTCCGTGCATCCTAGAAAAATCACCGCATCATCTGCATATTGCAAAAGCGGAACCGTAATGGAGCCTACACGGAAACCTTCACATCACCCTTCTTCGACGGCTCTCCTGAACATGACTGCTAAAGCATCCACCACCGAAACAAAGTGCATTGGCGCTAACGGGCATCCCTGTCGCACAATCCTCTATGGCTGGAAAAAAACCCCCTTCAGGCCTTCCATTTACAAAAACTGCATTGGATGAAGTCGTGACACACCTCTTCATCCAGGCTATCTAAAGATTATTGAAATCACTACGTCGAAGAGACGCCCACAAGAAACTCTGGTCTACGCAGTCATATGCTTTCTCAAAATCAATCTTCCAAAGTAATCCTTTCTTGCTTTCCCACCGCCACTATAGGCAAATCTCTGACACCATTACTAGCCCGTCCACCATCTGTCGACCAGGGATAAAGGCAGTCTGATTCTACAGAATTACCGTATCAAGCACCCACTTTAGACTATTTTCCAGCACCTTGGCAACGATTAGATAAACTGCATAAGACAACTCAATCGGTCTATAGTCATCCACAGTTATCGGATATTCCTTCTTGGGAAGGAGGAAGAGAAGCACCCAATTAACCTTCTCGAAGACCCTATTGCCAACTCTGAACTCATTAAGCAATGTCAACACATCTTCCTTCAAAGATCCTAAAACTCCTTGTAGAAAAACACAAGGAAACCGTCTGGACCCGGGGCCCCGTCCATGTTCAAGCTCCATACTGCAGTTTTCACCTCTTCCTCAACAAAAGACGACTCAAGCCCCAACGCCTGCGTCTCCGAAAGAGTCTCCACCCTTACACCATGCCACCCCTACCCCTCCCCCTGTTTTCTTCTTGACACTTCTACAAAATGCTCCCTGAGCGCACACCCTAGAAAAAAAATCCCCCACCACCCTTCCCCACCTCAAGGCTCTGTATATAGTTCCTCCTCCTCCTTCTTCTTCCAGGCACCATCGAATGGAAGAACCTCGTGTTCGCGTCCCCTTCCCGCAACCACTTCTGTCTGACCTCTGCTTCCATTCCACTTCCTCCTTCCCATCCTCAAGAAGTAGAACATCTAGCAGCCTAGCCTGTTACACCACCTCATCCTGAACAAGGCCCCTCTCATCATCCAGTCCATCCAGCTGGACCAACGCATATTGAGCTTCACTCCAAAACTCCTCCTTCGAGCCTTCACTCCATGACCGAAATCAAGCAGGAACTTTTTAGTAGCACCAACTTGGTTGTCAGACATGCCACACTCGAACCCTCCACCTGCCATCCCCTCCAGCATGCTACCACCTCCTCCCTGAAACCTTCTTCCAGCAGCTAAGCATGTCCGAATCTAAAGAATGGTCTGGGCCGCTTTTCCTCCTCGGATGACCAGAGAATCGATGTGTGGTCCGAATGAGCACGTGACAATGCCCATGCCCGAGAAAGAGGGAAAAACTCTGCCCCCTTAGGCAAGAGAATAAATCTATCCAGCCGAGATCTGGACCTCACATTTCGCCAAGTGTATGCACATCCTATTGCATCAACAATAGTGAGATCTAGGGCATGAACCTGGTTCCTTAAGTCTTCGAAACCCATGTCCGCCCCTCCCTACATCGGCCTATCTGCTGGAAAGAAGGTCACATTTAGATCACCTCCAATGAGCCATATGCCATCATCTCTGCCAGCTCCAACCTCCGAGAGGTGTGTAGCCAATGAACCTGGAGCCGAACCCGTAGGGCCGTACACATTGGTCACAGTAAATATGACCCCATCCAATCTCCGCTTCAGACGCACAGATAGAGAGAACAAGGATCTCCTCTCTGCCAGCTTCTCAAAGTCATCACGCCTCTACCCAGATAGGAGCCCACTAGCTGCTCCCTAGGCCTCGACTTTGGCAAAGTCAAAAATAGAGCCACCTCTCAGGTCTCGCCACCCCTCCCCCTAGACCTCGAAACCTTCGTTTCTTATAAGAGCACGACGCCCGCAAGAGCTTCCAAAATCAGCTTATTGACCTCCAGCCATTTCTCAAGGTGGCCCAACCCTCTTACATTCTAGGATAACAGCTTCATACGTAGACAATTTTGGCCATCTCACGTGGCGGCACCACGCCCAGGCTTTCTGCGAAACAACTATCAAGCAGACTGAAGAAGCTTGGTCTCCCAATAGGTGACCCCGGTCCTACCTCCACCGCATCAGAGCACACAACATTTGTAATTCCTACCCTCCACCATGCGTCCATCAACGATCTCATGTTCCCCTTCTTATTCCAACCCGCATCTTCCTCTCATAAGAGCGGGCAAATCTCTGACCCCTCATACAATGCTCATCTCCCCTAGTCCCCTGTAGTGCCCCCTCAACCCTTTTACCTCCCTTCCTTAACCTTCTACACCATCCATGTCCCCTTCAATCCCTCCGCCTGCCAGCCCTTGCGACTAACCCAACTCCTGCTGTGCCTCAACCCCCCTCCCGCACCACGGTTCCTCGCCCGCCTCCCAAAGAGTGAGGCATCCTCCCTTGCAACAAGCGACCCAATCTTGGACCCACCTGTTGCATCGACCGCAGCTGCCACATAGGCGGGCCTATCCACATGCTCCCCCACTCCAGACACCAATGACCCCGATGTCACCATCGCATCGCCCCTAGATGTGTTGGCCCGTGTAAGAGACCTCGATACGACATGGGCAAATGTTTCGCAGTAGCGGCCTGCCAGAGATCCACCACCAACTCGATATGCCCTTCAGGATTCACTGCGCCATCACACCTGTAATCAAGTTCCACCACGCCTGCATTAATGAGATCCGCCTTGACCAAAGAACATGATTTCAGGTTTGATGGACCCCCTCCATCCGCCTGGTCTTCAACAACCAACCGGGTTGGACTCCCCCTCAGAGCGCCCAATCTTCTGCGGAATGGGGACCCCACCACAGTTGTACATGTTGAATTATGCAACCTTCCATCTTCGCCAAGATTTTCCCGAAACTGCCTCCTCGGATTCAGAGCCCCAAATCTGATTGCGTCCTTTCCATAATTCATCGCAATCTTTGTGACAACCTGTGGAAGTCGAACTATTGCGAGACCATCGTGATTCGCTGAGATAGACACGGAACCATTGGGATTCGCCCCCACATTTACCGGAGGTCCCGTGTGTGCACCTCGCTGTCTCGAAGCTGACCCACCATGCTGTCGCAGTCTCATCTCCTCGCCCTCTACGAAATCGACCGATGAGAGCTCCAAGTGCAGATGTTAGCCCTCCATGTGCACTGTCCACCAACTCAGCATCCGAGAGTGAAGACAATGGACCCAAGTCAACAGATCCGTGCCCTCCCTTGGGGAAACACTAGTGGTGGCCAAACCCTCCACCACCACAATACTGCCCAGTAACTATCGCACTCGATGTAGACTTTGCCAAAGAAGATGGAACTCTTCACCTTTACCAGACTCAAGCTCCACTACGCTAATACCCCATCAACAACCTGCACATATCTCCATCTGAGCAACGACCTCTCCGCATGCGAAAGGGACAACAATGCATCCGCTTCCCCACCAATTACGCCTCAAATGAGAACCTTCTAATGCGACAAGGCGGTCACATCCCCTTTGAAACCTCCTCCTGTTGCCACGCCCACATCTGAGGTCCCCCTAAACAGGGCTCCCCCGCCTCTTCCTTCCCCCACCAAGACTCGCGATGCCACCCCTAATGTGGTCGTCTCCGACCCGACCGCCCTCCTGCTCTACAGTTTCTTCTTCTATGCGAGAAGCCCCAACACTTGAAGCATCTGATTGAATCTCTATACTACCTCACCCAATGACTTAGCGAGCTGCATCGAAAGAATCCTCGGCCGAATGGCAGAGACCGCCCTCAACTTCTGGCCGCCCACGGACCATGGCCTCGCCCCTTTGGGTCCCTACGGGGTCTCCATGATGAGCACGACCCCCATGCACCCTCCTTGCGCACAACTGCCCACGGACCTCAACCCACCCCTAATCGCTCTCTCCGCTATCATCCATCTTCCCAAATATAATCATATATGAAAATGCATTTTCTTATTAATCGCATGAACTCACGACCTAAGTATGTTATCTATGTGTGTGCGTGTATGTTGAGTTTTAATCACCTTTGAAACTTTTTTGAAAAAAAAATTGTATTTTTCATTAAAATGCCAAAAAACTAAAAGAATTTTAAAAACCAATGCAAAAATTAGTAAGATTCGTAAAAATCTAAAAAATGAATTTTATATAGATAATTAAGCAATATACTTAGGAAAAGTATCCCCTTCAAAATACATGTCATTTGCTATTTTCTAATTATCTTAGAATCTTTTTTCTGCACAAATTGTGTTTTGATAAACTTATTCTTTACATATTTTATAAATTGACTTAACAATTCACAAGATCTCCTCAATGTAGTGCTCATTATTTTGAAGGCAAAAAATATTTATGTCCAATTTGTTATTTTCATCTATACATTGATGAATCTCCACTTCATCACCTTTATTCTTTCATTTTAACCTTTAATCTCCACTTAAATGCATGTATATATATCATTAATTTGCATAAAATCGCAATAACTATTTATGATGTAAATATTGTATAAAATATTGTATTTAATGTCAAAATAAAAGAATAAAGAAAATAAAAGAAAAATAAATGAAATACCAAAGGTATTAACTGACCTTAAACCATGAGACCTAAGCATCATGATGATTGTGTCGACAAGGAATAAAGTAGGGGGGATAGGGGCCAATAAAGACTCAAAACCCTAATTTTCAATTCCTCAATAAATAGGTTTTGGGACCCTTTTTATGCTTTATTCAAATTAATAAACTTATAATGTGAAATTTGTGTATAAAAATTCAAGAAAAAAATACAAAATTTATTTCACTCAAAAATAATGCACAGTGTGTCCTAGATACTCAGAGTGAAAAGCCACAAAGAAAACTTTCCAGACCTAAATCTTCTCCATACAAGTTCAAAATTAATCAGACTCATCTTTATTGTTCATAAAACTAATTTTTATCTAATTAATGAAGGTGGTTCATTCAATTTGGAGTTAAAATGCAAAAGTTAGGTTTTCAGCCCTCATCATGCAATTTACCTGTATAAAATAATAATTTTTTTAAGATTTTTCACTCTTTTATATTTTTATAATTTTGTAAAAAATATTTGAAATACGCATTCAAAATTAAATTAAAATAAAATAATTTAAAAAACATTAAAAATAAATAAATAATACATAGATGAAGTATACATGTATAGAACTATATAATAAATTTACATATTTATTTAAGCATACAGATAACTTCAGAAAAATATAATATACATATGTGAATTTAAATAAATTATAAATATATAAAATAAGTGTATAAAATAACAAATCTAAAATACAAAATAAAAAACACTATATATAGATAAATATACTTATACTTTACATGCAAAAAGTAACTTAATAAACTAACTTGTAAAACTAAATAAAAATCATAATAAAATCCTACAAAAAATAATAAACATTTTTTATATTTTAACAAATAAATAAATAATTTATTTATTATTTTACTTCAATTTATTTAATCTTTTATTTCTTATTTTGTCCTCTCATGGAAGACGTGGACCAATGGGGACTCGACCTTGGTTGACCTGCCAGTCAACTGTCCCCCTCGGTTCCCTAGGTATGTCAGAGCTGTTGACCACCTTGGGATATCTTGTCTGCTATGATTGGAGGATGATGAGATCATCTACTTGACATTTTTTGTGTTTTTCCATTCAAATTAAATTATAGTAATATGTGATTTACCCTAATTATATGTTTAACAACATATTTAAGGAAATATTTGATTACTAACAACCATTGATTGATTGATTATTTCACGACAAACTTGAATTTGAACTGCAATAGTTGGAGTGAGATAATTCAGATGCAAAAACAAAATGTTGCTTGGTATAGATTAGAAATTTGTCCAACCTATTACAATTATGTTTCCAGAATTAGAACGGAGAATGAGCCAAGGCTGAGTACGTTGATTTGGTGGACTAATTAACTCCTTGCCATGCAAGGAAATGCTTCTTCTCTACATATATGAATGTCTTGACGGATCTGTTTGAAGGAAGGGTAGCATGAGTAAGTCAACACATACTCTAATAATTAAATTAGAATAATACATACTTGTGAGGGTATATGCTATTTGATAAAATGATATCAAGTAAAAATTGTTTGTTGGTTGAATTTTATTAATATTAATTTATAATGATTATGTTCATATGATCTAACTACTTACAGTCTATAATTAAAGAGGACTAAAATTCTCTTAGAAGGATTGATATAAATAATTTGAATAGGATATGGAGGATTATATGATGACATTTATGGTCTCCCGTAAGGTAGAGGGTATTGCCACCATGTATTGTACTGTAGATATTCCTATGTGAAGTCATATCTCTATTGTACAAGCGCACATGGATCATGCCCTCTATTTCTTAAAAGAGACAAGCTATATGCGTAGTAAATGTTGTTTCCAATATAATTGAGGTTGTATTAGATTGTACATAGCGAGTTGTAATCCTGTTGAGGGTTGGTTCAATTGGCAACACGTTAACATCATCTTAGGGTTTGTGGGTATTATGTCAAAGGCCGAACTAGGAGTGTAAGTTGGACCTGCTAGGTGTAAAGAGTTCCATCTTCCTTCAGTGTGGTTGCATTTTCTCATATTATTGAGGTTTTGATGAAAGTGGATGGGAGAACCCAAATATCACTTGAGGTACTTCCATTGGCATACCTAATGCTTTAAAAATTGGAAAGGGAATGGACTTTCAAACTAATAATAATAACCTTAATCGAAGTAAATATTTATGTAAATTATCTTATTTCAGATAACTTTCATTCAAACCTACTCAATGTATATGTAATCATAACTAGTATAATGGATTGGATACATGATTAATATGCAATACTAGTAGTGGACACATAATGTATGTGGTTACAATGTGCAAGTTTTCTCGTAATGACGAGGATAGACAATTAAAAAGGAAAGTATGACAACGACCAAGGGTTCATGTATTTCTACAGTCTTGATCCCTCATTTAGTGTGGTTTAGAAGTAACATGTCGATATAGATCATGACTATATCCTTCTATATCCAAAGGAGATGTTTTGGTAAAAGATACGTGCTCTCAACATTTGATAATGAAGGACACAGTTCACTGCATTATGTAAAATCGTGGCTCAAACGAGATGGTGTGCTCAAAATGTTTGAGTACATGCCTAAAATAAAGTCTTAAGTGTCAATCTAGATGTGATATGATGATTTTCATCATTCTACTATCTCTGATCAAGTCCTTCATGAAGCTTCATGATTTCATATTATATGATTAAGATGAAGCAAATATAAACCTTGAAATACTCACATTGAAGTCATGTTCAATGAGAGAGATCCTTTATCTTAATAATGGTTGTTTAAGGATTAGGGAAGTGTAGTGGAATCTTGGGTCCTGACCCATAATAGAAGAAGGAAATTCAAAGAGTTGATTGTACTTCTGTTACTTCCACTCCTATGACATCCAAATAGTTGGATGACTATTGACACTATAACAAGTTGATATACTGGAAGTATGGCTATTCATACAATCAATAATCCATAGAGAAGAAGTTGAGTAGTACATCAACATATCCTACATCAACAATTCATCATTGAAGTAGACTTACTTGTTGTAAGAGGAGAAAGTTGAATAGTTGTATCTCATTCTTCTACTAACACTTGCAATTATTTGCACACGTTTTAAAGACTAGTAAACTTAATCTAATGGATGATAGTCATCCACATGGGATTTGGTACAATTGTTGCAATAATCTCTTTAGATAGATAAACTACCGTGTTTTACTGTGAGAGCCCTTATTCTTAGAGATCATCTCTATAGTCAAGATGTTAGAAAGAATTCACCCTGTCAATTTCTAAAATTATTAGAATTAGGCATATTATGAGATAGAGATAAGATGTTGAAGGCAATAAGTAAAAATCAATTAACTTTGTATCACGAAATATGGAATATTTAGCAAATTATTTGCTTAAAACATAGTATGTTCATCATATGAACTAGAAATTTCATCACAATAATTTGTACTTTGCGAAACCATTATATTGGAAAAACTATTTTCCTTATGTGGTTTCTAATATTCTAATGAATATCTATAGGAGAACATTTTTACCTCTTGAAACGCGAGTCTCTACAGAAAGAGACCTCACGAATCAAGTCTGATTCACACTTGTCTCTCTCTCTCTCTCTCTCTCGTGGGTACGACGATGAGTTGTGTAGCTTCCCACGAACTTCAATGTCATCTTCTTGATCTTGCTCATGCAAGGATGATCAAGCCCCTGATTTCATCACACGGAATTGATCCTTCTTCATGAATGAGCATCACGAAGGAGGAGACGATGTTCACCTCCACAAGGCCACACCAATAAAGAGAAGAGAGGCTTGACAAAGTAGACATGTTGAGATAGAAGAGTAGACATGTATGCGGAGTGAATTCTCAAGAATCTTCTCTTCTTTTTAATTCTTAAGACAAGAGAATATTGGGATGCACAAGCATGCGTTAGAAGAGAGGCATTTCCCTCTCTTTTATAGCAAAATTGGACTTATCCATGGTGTCCCTTGGATCATGGTTCAAGGGCTATGATCAAGTCATTGTTCAATAAGAAATAGAGCTTGATTTATCTCCTTTTAATTGCCAACTAAAAATATATAATAAAATAGGCAACAACTTAATTTAGAGTACAATTCATGTACTCTACAATTGTGGTGCCATGTATCAATACACACAACCCCTCTTTCTATATATTGATTTAGGTTATTGCTTATTTATTATTTTGATAATTAATATACAACAACTCAATAAACAAACTTGAAGTTGTTACTTAATTATAATTATGGTAATCCAATTATTATATATAGTAATTTTATGAGAAAGGCCCTCAAAGTTTATGAATCATATTGATAAATCCAAAACAAAACGTAAATCTGTTTAAGCTCGAAAATCGGTGATCTTAAGTTCCACACAAGGCGGGAACTCAGTCGTTGAGTCGACCACACGAAATCTGGATTAAAACAACAATTAACCCACAACAAGAACTAAACAATGAAAAGCGGTGCGGAGTTAAAATTTATTATAACTCTACAAAGGATGTGTATAGTGTGCAAGCAGTGTAGAGATCGAACACAGGGAGCAGACAGGTAGATCGGAGCAAAAATGCACAAAATGTGAATGGGAATATTTGTTTATTTATGTTATTTTTTGAGAGTTTTTAATTTTATATATTTTTTATTTTATTTTTAATTTTATATTTTTATATTTTGTTTTTTATTTTTTTTAATTTTCTATTTTTTTATATTATATATATATTTTCTTTTTATTTAAATAGAATATATATATATACAAAGTAAGAAATAAGAGGAATAAGGATTTATAAAAATAGGTAAAAATATTAAAAAATCAGGAAATAAGATATTTTTAGCTTTTTTATATTTTTCTAATGTTATTGTGATTTTTCTAGATTTTTCCTATTTTTTTGTATTTTTAAAGTCAAACATACTGAAAACAGTGAATAAATCAAAAGGATGAAACTAAATTGAGGATGAAAAATATCAGACAGATTCTAAAATTCCTCAAATTAATTTTAAAGCAAAGATAATAAAAAAAAGAAAATTTAGAAACTAAGATGGCATTTTTAGGATTTTTCTACAATTATTAAGATTTTTATGAAGATTTTTAGAGTTTTATAATTTTTAGGAGTTTTCTTTTATATTTAATAGTGATTTTTGTATCAAAGTTCAAACACACTTAAATAAGCAAAATATATTTTTTTGGGAATTTTCTAAGGTGTTTTATAATTTTTATGGATTTTATAATGCAAACAGTAGTGAAAATGGGTGTTTTTGAATTTTTATAAATATTAAAATGCAATAAAAATGTAAAATAAAAATATGGCATTGAACTAGAATGCAACGGACCCTATGGTAATTTTTTGGTGATTTTTGGAATTTTATAAATGCATGCAATAAATAGATATAGCAAAAAGAAACTACACAGCTAACAAAGGCATTTGTGTAATTATGCGAAAGCTCGGGGGCCAGAATGTAATTTACCCAGAAATCATATAACAAAATAAAACAATTTCCGAGCTAAATATTAGTACACAAACCCCCAAGGCCCTTTTGCAAAATTGCCAAGTCACGCGCGCGGTGCACGTGACCTGGCAGGGGCTAAACCGCAATATTCCAAAACCAGGGGGGGCTACATGCAAATTACACAAAAATAGAAAACATGATATGAATGTTTAAATATTGTTTATTAAATACAAAAGTTGCCTGGGTTGGAATGCAAAATACCCAGGTCAGTGGGGCGATCCGACGGTTGATGAGAAGCTCGACTTGACACGTGGCACGCTCTTGTGGCGCGATACCCCTTCGACACCAACGCCCAGGATTAGAACGTAAAAGGTTGATCGGACGGCTAGGGTGGGGTCTGATCCTACAGTAGATGCTTCTCGCCAAGAACGGGCCAAGATCGAACGGAATCCAGGCCCTTTGGATGAACGCGTGAAGAACACACCCTGGGGTTCGTTTGATTGGCAAAACAGGACTCCTCCGACCTCCAAGACCGCTGTTGTGATGTTCAAAAGACTGCCAGAGGGGGTCCGCAATGCTTGGAGGGCTCAGACCAATCCGGGCCCCATCGGTGGGGGCCTGGAACTCTCTGCACCTGGAGGACGTGTTCTTGACGAAGATTGCGCCCAGATGCACAACCCCGACCTGCAAGATAACTTGAACGCACGAAGTTGCAAATATGTCAGGGTCGGGGCTTTATTAGTGAATGGTGGGCATTGCATGGGGCGATTATGGCAAAAGGGAGGTAACGGTCGGAGCAGAGGTCCGACGTGGATATTCGGATGGAATCGAGGCTCAGAACATGGATCAAGTGACGCAATAATGCTACAGATCTAAAGATTAACCCTACAACGAGCTAAGGAGCAAAGAAAAACGAATAAAAAGCATCTCGACTGGCTGGTAGACCAGGAAGCAAAACCTCCACGGCGAAGGCTCTCCAGAGATAGGTGGAGACACCCAATCAACACATAATCCGCCGCCCTGGATAGCTGGAGGTGGTGCTGTCACCACCACCAGTCCGGAGCACAAGCTAAGGGGGCCAGGAACGGGTCAAATGGGGTTCAACAAAATGAAGTGGTACTCGGGGGTGGTTTTGAACATGTTCCGACTGGGCGAGAAGAACGAGATGGAGCAAGCGAATCGTGGATCCAAAGATCGATACAAGCCCTGGGCGTGTATGCCCGATACTCGAGGAATAAAAGTCGTGAAGATTCCAACACGAGATTGTGAAAGGGCTCTCCTCGAAAAAATTGCAAAGATAGCAAAAAACATAGTCTGACAAAAGGCAGGCACTGGGTCAGAGAGTTGACATGAGGTCAACTCTCCAGCCCTCTTGGTTGGTCCACGTGGACCAACCAGGAAAAAGCCTCAAATTAACTTTTGTAAAATCATTTAGAAATAGTAAATTAATTTATTAATTTTTTGTTATTAAATAAAAAATGTTTATTATTTTATAAATTATTTTATTATGATTTTTATTTATTTTGTAGAGGTATAAATTACGAGTTACCTTTTTAGGCTTATATAGGTATATTTACCTATATGTTTTAACATTTTATTTTTATTTTGTGTATTTAATTTATTTATTTTGGTTTATTATTTTATAAATTTATAAAATATTTTTATACACTTAAATATATTTTTATTTTATTTTTTTGAAGTATTTTGTACCTTTAAAATAAAAGTATTAATTATATAGTTATGTGTATTAGTATTTTACCTGTGTATTATAAACACGTATTTTATTTTTGTGTTTTTTTGTGTTTCATTCTGATTTTAATATATATATTATAAATAATATTTACAAAATTATAAGAATATAAAATTATAAAAATAATGAATAAATAATAAAGTGATTATTTTAATCTGTACAAGTATACAATAAGGTTCCAAAACTCAACTTTCAAACCGTAGCTCCGTAAAATGCGAAACCACCTTCATTAAATAGATTATTCAAAATTATATACAATTAAAGTGATTTCGATGCGTTTTGAGTATTTATTAGGGAGATACAGGTCTGGGAAGTTGGGATTCTGGAATTTTATTCAGATCATAACTTTTTATCTGTATATTATTTTTGTGTGAAATCAATTTTATATTTTTCTTTATTTAATTATCTACAATTTTCATGTACAAAGTTTCTTTATTTGAGGTATAAAAAGTGAAACTAATAATATGTCCCAAAATGAATAAAGAATGAATAAAATTAAAGGTATTTTTATTGGTATTCTGGCCCTTATCTCCCCATACTTTATTCCTTGTCGACCTAGTCATCGAGATGCCTAGGTCTCGGAGTTTCGGGTCATAAAATATTTACAATATTTTATTCTTTTTCTTTTCTTTTCTTTATTCTACAATTTTGGCTTTACAAACTGCATTTACACAATATTTACACAATGATGCATGAATGCTAAAATGACTAAATTAACGCTATTTACACTCATTTAATAGGGTTTTTAAGGCCAAAATGATAGAATAAAGATGATGAAACGTAGATTCATCATCCCCCTAAACTTGCATTTGCTAGTCCCTAGCAAACACTTACGCAATAAGTGCAGAAAAGAAAAACAAAGAAAAGAAAAAGAAGAAATGAGGATTAAATGTAATGATCAAACTTGTCTTCACAAAATCAAAGTTTGGAGCTTAAGTCAGACCTTTGGAATTTTAGTGCAGGCAGAACCTTAATGAGAACCGAATATGAAATCCAACAGCCTTCAAGAATCCCAAAACTCTGCTAAGTCTCCTCAATAGCCAGGTCAGAAATATTTCAACTCATACACAAACCCCTACGACTATGAATCTGACTCGTATAGTGTAAGTGATAGTGGCTCTCCCCAACTAGAATGACAAAAAGACTGACTTCTCCAGTATAACAACCCAATGATTCCCCAATCCAATAATTCCTTCCTCGAGGAGCGGGGTATTCCCTTATAAGTTCAAGTGGCAACCAGCTCAAGAGGAGGGGATGAGGAGAAGAATGGACGGTAGCCAGTGTAGCTACCTATCCTAGGATGCAAGACTAGTGTAGTCAAGTCATCCAGCTGCAGGCTCACATGATATGACTTTGGAACTCAAGCTTGCTTATTGACTATATAAAATATTCACATACTTTTGCAGGCATTTTATTTTTGTACAGGCCTGTCATTTTTTTCTTTCTTTTTTCTTTTTTCTTTTCTTTTTTTTGAAATACTATATACAACAGCATTTACATAGGGAGTTTTTCCTCTTGAGCTAGTAGACTATCCCTCTTTTGAAGCTTTATTGCAACCCACACTCTCATGTCTTTAGAATTCCTCATCACTGGACGGGTTGGGGTGCACTTCCCTCCCTAGAGGAGGACGAGTGTTTCCACGTGTACGTCTCATACCGGCAAATCCAATCTCCTCACTACTCCAACTGAGTTGAGCCATGTGAAAGGTGCATGTGTCCAAGTTAGGTCATTATCAACAAGAGTCGTACGTGTATTCCGAAATACTCTACTTAGGCAGTCAAGAATCCATTGAACCAAGTCTCGTGATCCTCAAAGAGTTAAGTCAACTAGACATGAAGTACCTCAATTCCAGCTCCTATAAGGTTCATGTTATTAGGTAGATTTTAAGATCCAATCAAGCTCCAATCTACGAATTTTACTTAGACTCGTTCAACTATCAAACTCAATCCGAAAAATGCTAATGCTATACAGATGCTATGCATAATGTAGAAAATATTTTTGTGAAGCAATTTACTAAAGATTTTGAACTTTTTATGGATTTTTGAAAATATGATGATGCATATGCATTTTTTTATATTTTCAAAAGTTTTTTCAAATGTTCTTGGATTTTAATTTTTGTAATGTTTTTGGTATTTTTTTAAAAAAAGATTTTGGATAAAAACTTGGTACAAATATTTACACAGGGATGCATCTCATATTTATAAGAAGTGGATTTTAAGAATTTACAGGGGTAAGTGATAAATTTTATAGGTATTTATATATAATGAATTCTGGTGTGATGTATGTATTCCTCAAACTTATTTGAAAATCATTTTACAAACACTTTGAAAAACTATTGTCTAAAATAATTTTTACAAACATTTTACGAACATGCACACACACATTTGAAACTCATTTTGCAAAGGTTTTTCCAAACTATATATATATATATATATATATATAGATTTTTCATATAATTTTGCAACCATTTTTCAAACCATCTGCAAATCATTTTTCAAACATCTTTTTTCACACAAAAAAATAAAATTTTACAAACAACACATTTTTACAAAGGTTGAAAACATGTAACAAAACGTTTTCCAAATAGTTTTCAAAAGATTTTTCATAAAGATTTTCAAACTATTTTTCAAATATTTTGCAAAAAATATTTTCACCTGATTTATTAATCAGTAAATACATAAGAATTCGAGGAATAATAGCATCTTTTTGTTAAGGTTTTTAATGAATTTTTAAAGAATTATTAGTCATAATTATTAAGAAAATACGAACGTACGTGTTATGGCTAAAGTATATACGTAGTATATACGACCCCCTACACTTAGCTTGAGCTATGTCCTCATAGATCAGAGAGAAAAGAGAAGACATAACTCGTATTAAGTATAGGAAAATCAAAAGAATAAATGAATGGAGAAATGAATGAACGAAAGAGAAGTCGACCGCCCCCCCTATACTTAGAATCAAATAATCCTAAGCATTGCAGACTGTACACAAAGCAGGGAGGGTCAAGGGTGGGAATGAACAGATCGTACTCAGATTGTCTCCCCCTATACTTAGGGTAAGATATCCCTAAGTATAGACAAGAATAGGAGACAATGGAGAGGATCGAAAAATAGAGAAACTCGGGGTGCACACCCCCCTATACTTAGGACAAAGTACGTCCTAAGTATAGAAGACTGTCTACAAGGGGCGACGCCTTTTCCGGTAGAAAAAGAGAAGAGAAAAGAAAAAGAAGAAAAGAAGAAAAGAAATCATATGACGGAAAAAAGATAGAGAAGGATGTACACATCACTCCCCCTATACTTAGGGTAAAAGAAGCCCTAAGTATAGGCAACAACAAGAATAATGAAACAGAACGAAGAGCGAACACTCGGCTCATCCACCCCCTATACTTAGGACAAAGTACGTCCTAAGAAAGACAAACACGAGAATGGGTGGGCGAGCAATACGGGAGAGGGACAAAGATGAAGAGAGGAGGATATACAACAGAGGTGTATGTACACATGATCAAGAAGGTGGAAAGAGAACCTTCTTGCAAGACCGCTGAGGGATAGATCTAGTGTGGTGCAGGTCGATATCGACGTCCACAGTGGACGGAAGCCGATCAGGGTCGACAAAGTGTATGTCCTCGGTGGTCCTATGGTGTGATGGCATAGACGGATGAGTGTAAGAAGTGTGGTCAGGTCTGGCCATGGGAGTCTCACTGATATCAAAGTGGAATGGGATGAACTCATCATTATCGGAAGAAGTAAGATCAGAGTCGTCCTGCGAGGTGTCATCCAGGTCAAAACCAAGAGGAACGAACTCATCAATGGAAGTAGTCGAACTCTGTTCGTCATCTATAATCTCAACCGGATCATCTTTTTCATCAAAGGGTCCAAATTCCCAAATATAAGCAATCAAATCAAATTCAACCTTTGTCCAATCTGAATCTATGTGAACAGGAGCGGACCCATTAGTGAAAGTAGTCGAATCATGTCCGTCCTGTCTAATCTCTACATCTGCCCTCCGCTCAATGGTATCAATCATGTAAATCCCGCGGATGTCATCAACACATCGTCACTCACAGGAAGCAGAAACTCCAAGGTCTTTGCTTTCCGAGCTTTCCTCCTTAGAGAGGGATTCTCGGGTCTCGTCATCGGTCATAAAGAAAGTCTCTCTGATATCATCATATAGACCATAGGCCTCAGGGTCAGCCATAACAGGTGTAGTCGCATCAGGCGCAGGTCTCTGGTCAACTATGGGTGCTGTGATAAACACTTCGCTCTCATCAACAGGATAGAAAAGAATCTCTCCTGATCCGTAATAAATAACAACCCTCGTAGAGGCGAGGAATGGTCATCCCAGGATGATTGGAGAATGCTCCCTTATAGAGGTCTCCATGGGCAATACGACAAAATCAACATTGTAGCTCATGCCCTGAATCGAGATGATGACGTTTTCAAGGATACCCTTCGACCTCTCTATTGATCCATCAGCAAACTGTATGATCATCCAGGTCTTCTTGAGAGACCCTAAGTGAAGAGGCTGTGCCAACGAGAAGGGTAATATGCTAATCGAAGCACCGCCGTCGAGGAGAGTGTGGTCACATGTGAAGTCAGAGATGGTGAAACTAATGAAAGGTGTGGCAGTGTTCCTCTTCCTAGGAATGGAACGGTGTTTGATGGTGTGGGCAGTGGCCATGGTCAAAATATGATGCTCAGATCTGCTCCTCCGCTTTCTCTTCTTGGGAAGAAGAGTAGATAAATCGGTCATGGCCTACTGAAGTGAGGCAGGGATGATCTCATGAATGGTGGCCACCACTTCAGGTTCAGTCAACATTTTTTGAATTTTTGGACCTCCTCCATACAAGGGAGAAGAGCAGAATCAACATCTACATGAGGAATGCCAAGAGCAGTCTGTACATCAGCATCCTTGGGGTCAAAGGTGGGATAGGGTGTGAAAGGTTGTGTGGTCAAAGAATCTGGCAAGTGGACACTCTCCTCACAGTCTGACTCAACCAAAGGTCTCCCAAATTCTTTTTGGATTTTAAAATTTTTCTCATATTTTTGTATTTTGGGCGATTGTAAGCTCTCAGTATAATGCTCAAATGATTCCAAATCATCAGATCATGAAGCATCAATGTGGCTCTTATTCATGCAAGTGAGGTTGTCAATCCTCGAATTCATTTGCTCCATGAACTAGGTCAAGGTCTCAAGTGTGGACATCGTGAGAGGTGACTCCAACAGGTCAGACTCGGGTGGATGTGGAGGTGGAAAATACAGAGGTGGAGGTGGGTGTGGGTAGAAGTCCGAGGTCTGAAACTGTGGCTGAGGCGGCTATGTACAAAAATCAGAAAAAGAAGGAGGAGTGTCCTCCTGGTAAAAGGGAGGTGGTTCGCCTAGAGTGAACGAGGAATCCACAAAGTTCGGATAGAAAATGCTCCTGGGGTCCATCTCGAAAACAAAAAGAAATGATCGGGAGAGCACGGAGGTCAAGGCAAGGGAGTGAAGAAGAAGGCGCAAATGCGCATGGATGATCTAGAATACACACAAGCAATCACAAGAAAAACTCACACAAAACAAACCCTCAATTCACCTACTCAACTCGGTGAAGACCACAAATGCGGTCTTTTTATCTTGTCTGTTTTAGAGTTAGGTGAGAAGTCAAAGAATTGGACAAACACTTAGGGGGCTTGAATAGGATTTGGGCACTAGTCCTTAGTGTGTGCGCGAGCAAGTAAAAGCGAAGACAATAAGGGGATTACTCGCCCCAAGAGAATTTTTTTATTTTTGGTTGATTTTAGAGTCAAGTAATGTTAGCAGTCCCAAATTTATTTGTTATCACTTTTTTTGGATTTTTAGTGAGAAATTCATGCGCTTAACGAGGAATCAATTCCTTTAAGCACCTAGGTTGGCAAAATTAGAGGGAGAGCCGGAAAAGCAATGCAAGCGGCAAACGATGATGAATGCTAAAGCGTAAATGCTCACCTTGCCTCCAGCACTCTACATGCAAAGATGCTCAGTAGAATTGAAACTTAATCTATATGCAAATGCAACCGATGAAATCGCCCTAGGGTGAGAAACTGCTATTAGCAGGAATAACTGTATTTCAAACTTTGACTACATCCAAAACGTCACTATAGGTACAGAAAAATATATTAAGTGTTTGGACCTACTCTATCGCCAAGTAACCCCTAACACTAAGGGTGCAATCACACAAAAGAAATAAAATCGAAAATCGGAAAACAAAGTAAAAAAATGCGACGAAAATCGACAAAACCACGGTGAGCCCCCAAGTGAGCAATCACCTGGAAATTAGGCTCGAGAGTCCAAAGTCCGGGGTACCTGTATTATTACAACAAATAGTGATCTCTCTCTCTCACAAAAATTACACAAGTAAATAAATACAACAAATGCTCAAAATGTGACTGTCTTCTAAAGTCCTCCCTACCTCCTTTGATGCTAGGTTAGAATTCTCCTATCGCCTTCATGTGGGTGCGTATATGCCTAGGGTAGAGCACCTCCCTCGATCTGCGGTTCCTCGCACAAAGTCAACAAAGAGGATGATTAGACAAGTCAAGCAATTATATCAAATAAATGAGCAAATAATGAAGGCAAAAATATAGAGAAGTAATCACAATCAAGAAAAAATCCAAACTAAGCGTCGTTGCTCCCCGGAAATGTCGCCTTTTGTTTAAGCCCGAAAATCGGTGATCTTAAGTTCCACACAAGGCGGGAACTCAGTCGTAGAGTCGACCACACGAAATCCAGATTAAAACAACAATTAACCCACAACAAGAATCAAATAATGAAAAGCAGTGCGTAGTTAAAATTTATTATAACTCTACAAAGGATGTGTATAGTGTGCAGGCAGTGTAAAGGTCGAACACAGGGAGCATACAGGTAGATCGGGGCAAAAATGTACAAAATGTGAATGGGAATATTTATCTATTTTTGTTATTTTTTGTGGGTTTTAATTTTATATATTATTTTATTTTATTTTTAGTTTTATATTTTTATATTTCGATTTTTAATTTTCTAATTTTCTAATTTCTTTTTATATTATCTATATTTTTTTATTTTCTTTTTCTTTAAATAGAATATATATACAAAGTAAGAAAGAAGAGGAATAAGGATTTATAAAAATAGGTAAAAATACTCAAAAATCAGGAAATAAGATATTTTTCTTTTTTATATTTTTCTAATGTTTTTGTGATTTTTCTAGATTTTCCTAATTTTTTTGGTATTTTTAAAGTCAAAATACTGAAAACAATGAATAAATCAAAAGGCTGAAACTATATCGAGGATGAAAAATATCAAACATATTCCAAAATTCCTCAAATTAATTTTAAAACAAAGATAATAAAACAAAGAAAATTTAGAAACAAAGATGGTATTTTTAGGATTTTTCAAGAATTTTTAAGATTTTTATGAAGATTTTTAGGGTTTTATAATTTTTAGGAGTTTTCTTTTATATTTATTAGTGATTTTTGGATAGAAGTTAAAACACACTAAAATAAGCAAAATATATTTTTTGGGGAATTTTCTAAGGTGTTTTTATAATTTTATAGATTTTATAATGCAAACAGTAGTGAAAATGCATGTTTTTGAATTTTTATAAATATTAAAATGCAATAAAAATGCAAAATAAAAATATGGCGTGGAACTAGAATGCAACATGACCCTATGGTAATTTTTTGGTGATTATTGGAATCTTATAGATGCATGCAATAAATAGATATAACAAAAAGAAACTACACAGCTAGTAAGGGCATTTTTGTAATTATGCAAAAGCTCAGGGGCCAGAATGTAATTTACCCAAAATTATATAACATAATAAAAAAAATTCCGAACTAAATATTAAATACGCAAACCCCCAGGGCCCTTCTGCAAAATTGCCAAGTCACGTGCGCGGTGCACGTGACCTGGCAGGGGCTAAACCACAATATTCCAAAACCAGGAGGGGCTACATGCAAATTACACAAAAATATAAAACGACAAATGAATGTTTAAATATTGTTTATTAAATACAAAAGATGCCTGGGTTGGAATGCAATACCCAGGTCAGTGGTGCGATCCGACGGTTGATGAGAAGCTTGACTTGACACGTGGCACACTCCTGTGGCGCGATACCCCTTCGACACCAACGCCCAGGATTAGAACGTGAAAGGTTGATCGTACGACTGGGGTGGTGTCTGATCCTACGGTAGCTGCTTCTCGCCAAGAACGGGCCAAGATCGAACGGAAGCCAGGCCCTTTGGATGAACGCGCGAAGAACACACCCTAGGGTTCGATCGACAAAACCGGACGCCTCCGACCTCCAAGACCTCTGCTGTGATGTTCAGAAGATTGCCAGAGGGGGTCCGCAATGCATGGAGGGCTCAAACCAATCTGGGCCCCATTGGTGGGGGCCTGGAACTCTCTCCACCTGGAGGACGTGTTCTTGACGAAGATTGCGCCCTGATGCGCACTCCTGACCTGCAAGATAACTTGAACGCACGAAGTTGAAAATATGGCAGGGTCGGGGCTTTATTAGTGAATGGTGGGCATTGCGTGGGGCGATTTTGGCGAAAGGGAGGTGGCGGTCGGAGCAGAGGTCCGATGTGGATATTCGGTTGGAATCGAGGCTCAGAACAATAATCAAGTGACGCAATAATGCTACAGATCTAAAGATTAACCCTACTGCAAGATAAGGAGCAAAGAAAAGCGAATAAAAAGCACCTCAACTGGCTGGTAGACTAGGAAGCAAAACCTCCACAGCGAAGGCTCGCCGGAGATAGGTGGAGACTCCTAATCAACACATAATCCGCCGCCCTGGATGGCTGGAGGTGGTGCTGTCACCACCACCTGTCCGGAGCACAAGCTAAGGGGGCCAGGAACGGGTCAAATGGGGTTCAACAAAATGAAGTGGTACTCGGGGGTGGTTTTGAACATGTTGCGACTGGGCAAGAAGAACGAGGTGGACCGAGCGAATCATGGATCCAAAGACCGATACAAGCCCTTGGTGTGTATGCCCAATCCTCGAGGAATAAAAGTCGTGAAGATTCCAACATGAGATTGTGAAAGGGCTCTCCTCGAAAAAATAGCTAATATAGCAAAAAACACAGTCTGACACAATGCAGGCGCTTGGTCAGAGAGTTGACTCGAGGTCAACTCTCCAGCCCTCCAGGTTGGTCCACGTGGACCAACTAGGAAAAAGCCTGGAATTAACTTTTGTAAAATCATTTAAAAATAGTAAATTAATTATTAATTTTTGGTTATTAAAAAATGTTTATTATTTTATAAAATATTTTATTATGATTTTTATTTATTTTTTTAGAGGTATAAATTACAAGTTACCTTTTTAGGCTTATATAGGTATATTTACCTATATGTTTTAACATTTTATTTTTATTTTATGTATTTAATTTATTTATTTCGGTTTATTATTTTATAAATTTATAAAATATTTTTATAACTAAAGCATATTTTTATTGTATTTTTATGAAGTATTTTGTATACTTAAAATAAAAGTATTAATTATAAAGGTATGTGTATTGGTATCTTACCTGTGTATTATAAACATGTATTTTATTTTTGTGTTTGTATTCTGATTTTAATATACATATATATTATAAATAATATTTACAAAATTATAAAAATATAAAATTATAAAAATAATGAATAAATAATAAAGTTATTATTTTAATCTATACAAGTATACAATAAGGCTCCACAACTCAACTTTCAAACCGTAGCTCCGCAAAATGCGAAACCACCTTAATTAAATAGATTATTTAAAATTATATACAATTAAAGTGATTTTGATGCATTTCGAGTTTTTATTTGGGAGATACAGGTCTGGGAAGGGATTCTGGAATCTTATTCAGATCATAACTTTTTATCTGTATATTATTTTTGTGTGAAATCAATTTTGTATTTTTATTTATTTAATTATCTACAACTTTCATGTACAAAGTTTCTTTATTTGAGGTATAAAAGGTGTAACCAGTAATAGGTCCCAAAATGAATAAAGAATGAATAAAATTAAAGGTATTTTTATTGGTATTCTGGCCCTTATCTCCCCCTACTTTATTCCTTGTTGACCTAGTCATCGAGATGCCTAGGTCTCAGGGTTTCGGGTCATAAAATATTTATAATATTTTATTCTTTTTCTTTTCTTTTCTTTATTCTATAATTTTGGCTTTAAAAACCGCATTTTATACAATATTTACACAATGATGCATGAATGCTAAAATGACTAAATTAACGCTATTTACACGCATTTACTAGGGTTTTTAAGTCCAAAATGATAGAATAACTGATGAAACGTAGATTCATCATCCCCTATACTTGCCTTTGCTAGTCCCTAGCAAACACTTATGCAATAAGTGTAGAAAAGAAAAACAAAGAAAAGAAAAAGAAGAAATGTGGATTAAATTTAATGATCAAACTTGTCTTCACAAAATCAAAGTTTGGAGCTTAAGTCGGACCTTTGGAATTTTAGTTCGGGCAGAACCTTAATGAGAACCAAATTTGAAATCCAACAACCTTCGAGAATCCCAAAACTCTGCTCAAGTCTCCTCAATAGTTAGGTCAGAAATATCTCAACTCATACGCAAACCCTTACGACTATGAATCTGACTCGTACAGTGTAAGTGATAGTGTCTCTCCCCAACTAGAATGACAAAAAGACTGACTTCTCCAGTATGACAACCCAATGATTCCCCAATCCAATAACTCCTTCCTCGAGGAGCGGGGTATTCCCTTCTAAGTTCAAGTGGCAACCGGCTCAAGAGGAGGGGGTGAAGAGAAGAATGTACGGTAGCCAGTATAGCTACCTATCCTAGGATGCAAGACCAGTGTAGTCAAGTCAACCAGCTACAGGCTCACATGATATGACTTTGGAACTCAAGCTTGCTTATTGACTATACAACATATTAACATACTTTTGCAGGCATTTTATTTTTGTACAGGCCTGTCGTTTTTTTCTTTTTTCTTTTTTCTTCTTTTTTGAAATACTATATACATCAGCATTTACATAGGGAGTTTTTCCTCTTGAGCTAGTAGACTATCCCTCTTTTGAAGCTTTATTGCAACACACACTCTTCTGTCTTTAGAATTCCTCATCACTAGACGGGTTGGGGTGCACTTCCCTCCCTAGAGGAGGACAAGTGTTTCCACTTGTGTGCATCTCATACCGGCAAATCCAATCTCCTCACTACTCCAACTGAGTTGAGTCATGTGAAAGGTGTAGGTGTCCAAGTTAGGTCATTATCAACAAGAGTCGTGCGTGTGTTCCGAAATATTCTACTTAGGTAGTCAAGAATCCATTGAACCAAGTCTCGTGATCCTCAAAGAATTAAGTCAACTAGACCTGAAGTACCTCAATTCCAGCTCCTATAAGGTTCCTGTTATTAGGTAGATTTTAAGGTCCAATCAAGCTCCAATCTACGGATTTTACTTAGACTCGTTCAACTGTCAAACTCAATCCGAAAAATGCTAATGCTATGCAGATGCTATGCAGAAAATATTTTTGTGATGCAATTTTTCAAAGATTTTGAACTTTTTATGGATATTTGAAAATATGATGATGCATATGCATTTTTTTTTGTATTTTCAAAAGATTTTTCAAATGTTTTGGATTTTAATTTTTGCAAATGTTTTTGGGATTTTTGAAAACAAAATAATTTTGGATAAAACCTAGGGACAAATATTTACACGGGGATGCATCTCATATTTACAAGAAGTGGATTTTAAGAATTTACAGGGGTAAGTGATCAATTTTATAGGTATTTATATATAATGAATTATGGTGTGATGTATGTATTCCTCAACCTTATTTGAAAATCATTTTACAAACACTTTGAAAAACTATAGTCCAAAATAATTTTTACAAACATTTTACGAACATGTACACACATTTGAAACTCATTTTGTAAAGGTTTTTCCAAACAATATGTATAGATTTTTCAAATATTTTTGCAACCATTTTTCAAACCATCTGCAAATCATTTTTCAAGCATCTTATTTCACACAAAGAAAATAAAATTTTACAAACAACACATTTTTACAAAGGTTGAAAACATGTAACAAAACGTTCCAAATAGTTTTTAATAGATTTTTCACAAAGATTTTCAAACTATTTTTCAAACATTTTGCAAAAAATATTTTCACCTGATTTATTAATCAGTAAATACAAAAAAAATTTGAGGAATAATAACATCTTTTTGTTAAGGTTTTTAATGAATTTTTAAAGAATTATTAGTCATAATTATTAAGAAAATACGAACGTACGAGTTTTGGCTAAAGTATATACGTAGTATATACGACCCCCCTATACTTAGCTTGACCTATGTCCTCATTGATCGGAGAGAAAAGAGAAGACATAGCTTGTACTGAGTATAGGAAAATCAAAAGAATAAATGAATGGAGAAATGAATGAACGAAAGATAAGTCGACCGTCCCCCCTATACTTAGAATCAAATAATCGTAAGTATAACAGACTGTACACAAAGTAGGGAGGGTCATGGGTGGGAATGAACAGATCATACTCAGATTGTCTCCCCCTATACTTAGGCTAAGATATCCCTTAGTATAGATAAGAAGAGGAGACAATGGAGAGGATCGAAAAATAGAGAAACTCAGGGTGCACACCCCCTATACTTAGGACAAAGTAAGTCCTAAGTATAGAAGACTGTCTATAAGGGGCGACTCCTTTTTCGGTAGAAAAAGAGAAGATAAAAGGAAAAAAAGAAAAGAAGAAAAGAAGAGAAGAAATCATATGATGGAAAAAGATAGAGAAGGATGTACACATCACTCCCCCTATACTTAGGGTAAAAGAAGCCCTAAGTATAGGCAACGACAATAATAATGAAACAGAACGAAGATCGAACACTCGGCTCATCCACCCCTCCTATACTTAGGACAAAGTACGTCCTAAGCAAGGCAATCACGAGAATGGGTGGACGAGCAATACGGGAGAGGGACGAAGATGAACAGAGGAGGATATACAACAGAGGTGGATGTACACATGATCAAGAAGGTAGAAAGCGAACCTTCTTGCAAGACTGCTGAGGGATAGATCTAGTGTGGTGCAGGTCGACATCGGGGTCCACAGTGAACGAAAGCTGATCAGGGTCGACATAGTGTATGTCCTCGGTGGTCCTATGGTGTGAAGGCACAGACGGATGAGTGTAAGAAGTGTGGTCAGGTCTGGCCATGGGAGTATCGCTGATATCAAAGTGGAATGGGATGAACTCATCATCGTCGGAAGAAGTAACATCAGAGTCATCCTGCGAGGTATCATCAAGATCAAAATCAAAAGGAACAAACTCATCAGTGGAAGTAGTCGAACTCTATTCGTACTCTATAATCTCAACCGAATCATCTTTTCATCAAAAGGCCTGAATTCCCGAATAAAAGCAATCAAATAAAATTCAGCCTTTGTCTTACCTGAATCTACATGAATAGGAGAGGACCCATCGGTGAAAGTAGTCAAATCATGTCCGTCCTGTCTAGTCTCTACATCTGCCCTCCGCTCAATGGTATCAATCAAGTACATCCCGCGGATGTCATCAACACATCGCCAATCACAGGAAGCAGAAACTTCGAGGTCTATGCTTTCCGAGCTTTCCTACTTGGAGAGGAATTCTCGGGTATCGTAATCGATCATAAAGAAAGTCTTTCTGATATCCTCATATAGATCCTAGGGCTCAGGGTCAGCCGGAACAGGTGTAGTCGCATCAGGCGCAGGTCTCTAGTCAACTATGGGTGCTGTGATCAACACTTCACTCTCATCAACAGGACGGAAGCGAATCTCTCCTGATCCGTAATCAATAACAACCCTCGCAGAGGCGAGGAATGGTCGTCCCAGGATGATTGGAGAATGCTCCCTTGCAGAGGTCTCCATAGGCAATACGAAAAAATAAACATTGTAACTCATGCCCTGAATCAAGATGACGACGTTTCCAAGGATACCCTTCGACCTCTTTATTGATCCATCAACAAACTGTACGATCATCCTGGTCTTCTTGAGAGGCCCTAAGTGAAGAGACTGTACCAGCGAGAAGGGTAATATGCTAATCGAAGCACCACCGTCGAGGAGAGTGTGGTCACATGTGAAGTCAGAGATGGTACAACTAATGAAAGGTGTGGCAGTGTTACTCTTCCCAGCAATGGAACGGTGTTTGATGGCGTGGGCAGTGGCCATGGTCAAAATATGACGCTCAGATCTGCTCCTCTGCTTTCTCTTCTTGGGAAGAGGAGCAGATAAATTGGTCATGGCCTGCTGAAGTGGGGCACGGATGATCTCATGAATGGTGGCCACCACTTCGGGTTCAGTCAACGTTTTTTTGAATTTTTGGACCTCCTCCATACAAGGGAGAAGGTCGGAATCAACATCTACATGAGGAATGACAAGAGCAGTCTGTATAACGGCATCCTCGAGGTCAAAGGTGGGATAGGGTGTGAAAGGTTGTGTGGTCAAAGAATCTAGAAAGTGGACTCTCTCTTCACAGTCTGACTCAACCAAAGGTCTCCTGAATTCATTTTGGATTTTTAAATTTTCTCATTTTTTTGTATTTTAAGCGATTGCAAGCTCTCAGGATGATCCTCAAATAATTCCAAATCATCAGATCGTGAAGCATCAATGTGGCTCTTACTCATGCAAGTGAGGTTGTCAATCCTCAAATTCATTTGCTCCATGGACTGGGTCAAGGTCTCAAGTGTGGACATCAGGAGAGGTGACTCCAACAGGTCAGACTCGGGTGGATGTGGAGGTGGAAAATATGGAGGTGGAGGTGGGTGTGGGTAGAAGTCCGAGGTCTGAAACTGTGACTGAGGTAGGTATGTACAAAAATCAGAAAAAGAAGGAGGAGAGTCCTCCTAGTAAAAGGGAGGTGGTTCGCCTGGAGTGAACGAGGAATCCACAAAGTTCGGATAGAAAATGCTCCGGGGGTCCATTTCGAAAATAAAAGGAAGCGATCAGGAGAGCACGAAGGTCAAGGCAAGAGAGTAAAGAAGAAGGCACAAATGAGTAGGGATGATCTAGAATACACACAAGCAATCACAAGCAAAACTCACACAAAACAAACCCTCAATTCACCTACACAACTCGGTGAAGACCACAAATGCGGTCTTTTTATCTTGTCTGTTTTAGAGTTAGGTGAGAAGTCAAAGAATTACACAAACACTTAAGTAGCTTGAATAGGATTTGGACACTAGTCCTTTGTGTGTGCACGAGCAAGTAAAAGCGAAGACAATGACGGGATTACTCGCCCCAAGAGAATTTTTTTCTTTTTGGTTGATTTTAGAGTCGAGTAATGTTAGCGGTCCCAATTTTATTTGTTATCACTTTTTTTTGGATTTTTAGTGAGAAATGCACGTGCCTAACAAGGAATCAATTCCTTTAAGCACCTAGGTAGGCAAAATCAGAGGGAGAGTCGGAAAAGCAATGCAAGCGGCAAACGATGATGAATGCTAAAGCGTAAATGCTCACCTTGCTTCCAGCACACTACGTGAAAAGATGCTCAACAGAATTGAAACTTAATCTATATGCAAATGCAACCGATGAAATTGCCCTAGGGTGAGAAACTGCTATTAGCGGGAAGAACTGTATTTCAAACTTTGACTAAGTCCAAAATGTCACTATAGGTACAAGCAAATATATTAAGTGTTTGGACCTACTCTATCGCCAAGCAAATCCTAAAACTAAGGGCGCAATCACACAAAATAAATAAGATCAAAAATCAGAAAACAAAGTAAAAAAAAATGCGATGAATATCGACAAAACCGCGGTGAGCCCCCAAGTAGGCAATCACTTGGAAATTAGGCTTGATAGTCCAAAGTCCGGGGTACCTGTATTATTACAACAAATAGTGGTCTCTCTCTCATAAAAATTACACAAGTAAATAAATACAAGAAATGCTCAAAATGTGACTGTCTTCTCAAGTCCTCCCTGCCTCCTTTGATGCTAGGTCAGAAGTCTCCTGCTGCCTTCACATGGGTGTGTAGACACCTAGGGTAGAGTGCCTCCCTCGATCCGCGGTTCCTTGCACAAAGTCAACAAAGAGGATTATTAGACAAGTCAAGCAATTATATCAATTAAATGAGCAAATAATGAAGGCAAAAATATAGACAAGTAATCACAATCTAGCTAAAATCCGAACTAAGCGCTGTTTCTCCTCGACAATGGTGCCATTTGTTTAAGCCTGAAAATCGGTGATGCGGGAACTCAGTCGTTGAGTTGACCACACGAAATCCGGATTAAAACAACAATTAAACCACAACAAGAATCAAACAATGAAAAGCAGTGCGGAGTTAAAATTTATTATAACTCTACAAAGGATGTGTATAGTGTGCAAGCAGTTTAGAGGTCAAACACACGGAGCAGACAGGTAGATCGAGGAAATAATGCACAAAATGTGAATGGAAATATTTGTCTATTTATGCTACTTTTGTGGGTTTTTAATTTTATATATATTTTTATTTTATTTTATTTTTACATTTTTATATTTTGATTTTTGATTTTTGATTTTCCATTTTTCTATTTTCTTTTTATATTTTATATATTTTTCCTTTTTCTTTAAATAGAATATATATATACACAAAGTAAGAAAGAAGAGGAATAAGGATTTAAAAAATAGGTAAAAATACTCAAAAATCAGGAAATAAGATATTTTTGACTTTTTATATTTTTCTAATGTTTTTGTAATTTTTCTAGATTTTTCCTATTTTTTTGGTATTTTTGAAGTCAAAAATACTGAAAATAGTGAATAAATCAAAAGGTTGAAACTAAATTGAGGATGAAAAATATCAAGCAGATTCCAAAATCCCTCAAATTAATTTTAAAACAAAGATAATAAAACAAAGAAAATTTAGAAACAAAGAGGTATTTTTAGGATTTTTTCTAGAATTTTTAAGATTTTTATGAAGATTTTTAGAGTTTTATAATTTTTAGGAGTTTTCTTATATATTTATTAATGATTTTGGATAGAAGTTAAAACACACTAAAATAAGCAAAATATATATTTTTTGGAATTTTCTAAGGTGTTTTTATAATTTTTATGGATTTTATAATGAAAACAGTAGTGAAAATGCGTGTTTATGAATTTTTATAAATATTAAAAAGCAATAAAATTGCAAAATAAAAATATGGCATGGAACTAGAATGCACATGACCCTATGGTATTTTTTTGGTGATTTTTGGAACTTTATAGATGCATGCAATAAATAGATATAGCAAAAAGCAACTACACAACTAGCAAGGGCATTTTTGTAATTATGCGAAAGCTCGAGGGCCAAAATGTAATTTACCCAGAAATTATATAACGTAATAAAACAATTTCCGGACTAAATATTAAATACGCAAACCCCCAGGGCCCTTCTGCAAAACTGCCAAGTAACGTACGCGGTGCACGTGACCTGGCATGGGCTAAACCACAATATTCCAAAACCCGAGGGGGCTACATGCAAATTACACAAAAATATAAAACGATAGATGAATGTTTAAATATTGTTTATTAAATACAAATGTTGCCTGGGTTGGAATGCAAAATACCCAGGTCAGTGGGGAGATCCGACGGTTGATGAGAAGCTCGACTTGATACGTGGCGCGCTCCTGTGGCACGATACCCCTTCAACACCAACGCCCAAGATTAGAACGTGAAAGGTTGATTGGACGACTGGGGTGGGGTCTGATCCTACGGTAGTTGATTCTCGCCAAGAACATGCCAAGATTGAACGGAAGCCAGGCCCTTTGGATGATTGCACGAAGAACACACCCTGGGGTTCGTTCGAGCAGCAAAATCGGACGCCTTCGACCTCCAAGACCGCTGCTGTGATGTTCAGAAGATTACCAAAGGGGGTCTGCAACGCTTGGAAGGCTCAGACCAATCCGGGCCCCATCGGTGGGGGCCTGGAACTCTCTGCACCTGGAGGACGTGTTCTTGACGAAGATTGCGCCCAGATGCGCACCCCCGACCTGCAAGATAACTTGAACGCACGGAGTTGCAAATATGGCAGGGTCGGGGCTTTATTAGTGAATGGTGGGCATTGCGTGGGGCGATTTTGGCGAAAGGGAGGTGGCGGTCGGAGCAGAGGTCCGACATGGATATTCGGATGGAATCGAGGCTCAGAACGTGGATCAAGTGACGCAATAATGTTACAGATCTAAAGATTAACCCTACAACGAGCTAAGGAGCAAAGAAAAATGAATAAAAAGCACGTCGACTGGCCGGTAGACCAGGAAGCAAAACCTCCACGGTGAAGGCTTGCCGGAGATAGGTGGAGACACCCAATCAACACATAATCTGCCGCCCTGGATGGCTGGAGGTGGTGTTGTCACCACCACCAGTCCGGAGCACAAGCTAAGGGGGCCAGAATTGGGTCAAATGGGGTTCAACAAAATGAAGTGGTACTCGAGGGTGGTTTTGAACATGTTGCGACTGGGCGAGAAGAACGAGGTGGATCGAGTGAATCGTGGATCCAAAGATCGATTCAAACCCTGGGCGTGTATGCCCGATCCTCGAGGAAAAAAGTCGTGAAGATTACAACACGAGATTGTTAAAGGGCTCTCCTCAAAAAAATAGAAAAGATAGCCAAAAACACAGTCTGACACAAGGCAGGTGCTAAGGTCAGAGAGTTGACCCGAGGTCAACTCTCCAGCCATCCTGGTTGGTCTACGTGGACCAACCAGGAAAAAGCCTGGAATTAACTTTTGTAAAATCATTTAAAAATAATAAATTAATTTATTATTTTTTGGTTATTAAATAAAAATGTTTATTATTTTATAAATTATTTTATTATTTTTTATTTATTTTTTAGAGGTATAAATTACAAATTACCTTTTTAGGCTTATATAGGTATATTTACCTACATGTTTTAACATTTTATTTTTATTTTATGTATTTAATTTATTTATTTTGGTTTATTATTTTATAAATTCATAAAATATTTTTATACACTTAAATATATTTTTATTTTATTTTTATGAAGTATTTTATACACTTAAAATAAAAGTATTAGTTATGAAGGTATGTGTATTGGTGTTTTACCTTTGTATTATAAACATGTATTTTATTTTTGTGTTTTTTTTTGTATTTTTATTCTGATTTTAATATACATATATATTATAAATAATATTTTTTTTAAAATTATAAAAATATAAAATTATAAAAATAATGAATAAATAATAAAGTGATTATTTTAATCTGTACAAGTATACAATAAGGGTCCAAAACTCAACTTTCAAACTGTAGCTCCACAAAACGCGAAACCACTTCACTAAATAGATTACTTAAAATTATATACAATTAAAGGTGATTTTGATGCGTTTCGAGTTTTTATTAGTGAGATACAGCTTTGGGAAGTTGGGATTCTGGAATCTTATTCAGATCATAACTTTTTATCAGTATATTATTTTTGTGTGAAATCAATTTTTTATTTTTCTTTATTTAATTATCTACAACTTTTATTTACAAAGTTTTTTATTTGAGGTATAAAAAGTGGAACCAATAATAGGTCCCAAAATGAATAAAGAATGAATAAAATTAAAGGTACTTTTATTGGTATTCTGGCCTTATCTCCCCCTACTTTATTCCTTATCGACCTAGTCATCGAGATGCCTAGATATCGGGTTTTCGGGTCATAAAATATTTACAATATTTTATTCTTTTTCTTTTCTTTTCTTTATTCTATTATTTTGGCTTTAAAAACCGCATTTTATACAATATTTACACAATGATGCATGAATGCTAAAATGACTAAATTAACGCTATTTACACGCATTTACTAGGGTTTTTAAGGCCAAAATGATAGAACAAAATGATGAAATGTAGATTCATCAAAATCCAATTTACATTTAAATTCCAATGTGAATCATATTTACAAATATACCTTAAAATAAATATATAAATCATATTCATATAAATATTAATTATTATGAATCATTGTTCATATTAGTTAATTATATTTGTGAATCATATTCACAAAAAGACCCTTATAAATAGTAACTATGACAATAACAATTATTGTCTCAATATTGACATCAAATAGTATGTGTCCAAATCAAGCTAGGACTCAGAGATACAAATGCAAATACTTGGATATAATATTGGGGGGATCATATTATCCATGTATAGGGTCTTAAAATGTGGATAACTATCCAATTTTAAGGTCTATACCATTTTTGTGAAATTGTCTCACCTATGAATATTGAGCTTGAGCTGTAATACTTTATACTCCATGCGAGCTTAACAAAATGCATCACACTCTCCATGAGCTGGAGGAAGTGTTAATGAGCCAAATCTAGCTTCCTTGACCATTTCTAATCACAGTCCTAACCATTTGGAGCTTAGAAATGAGCTCAGAGATTTTTTTCCATTTATATTTCCAATATTTGGACATTGAAAATGGAATTGGATATTGAATACCAATGATGCGATACTTAATCCAATGAATTCTCAAATCGTTAAGCAAATAAATGGAGCCACTAAAATCCATTTGATTTCATCATTCCCTTAAAATGGAAGTATCATGGTAAATGATCGATTATGATATATTTAACCCTGGATATTCCCAATACTCATTCATCCTTCATACTGGAGGACTTTGATATATCCGAAGTTCAAGCCCTGGTTAGGCTATATTTTTTCCGAATCAATAGATTTTTCATTTGATAATTGGACTACAATATTAATCATATGATTTCCAGAATCATATATTAATATTTCTAATTCATGTTTTATTTCATAAATTAGACGACCATGCATGGAATTCATTTTGACCTAAAATATCTCATGAGTGAGCTATTTCTACTGATTCATCAACTATATACCTATATGATTCCTTTGAGAGATCATACCTCTCATTTGTCTTCATATGTACACCAACTCGCCTGTATATGGACCTTGGTTAGGTCAACATATAATTGGTTTGTCAAATATGCTCAGTCAAACATATAGATGTATATATGTCTCTGGTCAAATGATGTGTGCCTGATCATGGTAGTTACAATTCAGATCTTAATTTATCTCGACCTCATCAAGTCGTCTATTTGACTTGACTATTCCGACACCTCTGAATCACAATTCCTATATAGAGGACCTGCATCAAGAAGTCGGTCAGAAATCAATCTTTAGAGAAAGTTTGCCATCTGTTGAGACACTTATGGCAAGGATCTAATGTTCCACACAAGGTGGGAACAATGTCGCTGAGGCGGCTACTCATTATAACTCTCAAAATATGTGTATAGTTCAAGCATGTAGATGTCAAATACGCGGAGAAAGGGGAATACACAACAAAATTTGACAAATTAAGGCAATACTTGTTTTGGTATATTTATGATGATTATTATTTTTAGTGGGTTTTTAATTTTATTTTTTTGAATTTTAAATTTTATAATATTTTTATATCTTATTTTTTCTCTCTCTTTTTTAACTAGATATAAGATAAGTACATATAATATATAGATATAATTTAGATAATATAGGTAATAATAATACAAAAAAGAAAAAATAAGGATAATACCATAAGGTACAATTCTTTCTATTTTTCTAAAGTTTTAAAATATATTTTGGTATTTTAATAATAATAATATAAGTAAATATAGCTATATAATTTGATGTGGCCTTTTTATATTTAGAAAATATCTATAAATACTTCAAAAGAAAGAAGATAAAATGTTTTTATCTTCTTTATATTTTCTCTATTTTTTATATTTTCCATATTGTTTGTTATTTTTTTGTATTTTTAAGTGATTAAAAATAGGAAAACAATTACTTGAGTTAATAGGCTGAATTGTTTTGGATTTCGAAAATAGCTACGTAGTTAACTATTTCCAAAATTAATTTTATATATAGGAAATAAAATAAATGAAATTCAGAAAAAATGCCAATTTTCAGTTTTTAATGACTTTTTATATGGTTAGAGTAGTTTTGCTAATTGTTTTTATTTTTGTTTTATAATTTTTAATGATTTTCAGATATATGATAAAATAAAAAAAATACAAGCAACATAATATATTTGAAATTTTTAAAGATGTTTTGTATTTTTTGGTATTTTTAAATTTAGATGGAAAATAAATGCTCAATGTTTTATTTTTATAAAATAGGAAAATATAATAGAATGCCTAGATAAAAATATGTGCAATGAAATATATTCTAAAGCATCTATATTAATTTTTCTAAGAATTTTAGAGCACTAAAACTAATTTTAACAAAATAAAATTGAACAAAATTAAATAAATGCTTGAAAGTGACCTATTTACGAATATTAGAAAGTATCTATTATTTCCAGAACACCCCTTATGACTATAAGGGCCAAACACACAAATTGCCCAAATAAATAAGTCAATATACGTTGGTAGGGGAATAAATGCAAATAACAAAAACTTCTAGTTTTCATATACAATTAATCCACAAAATATTACACTAATATTGCAAGTTTTAATACTAAAGCAAAATACCCTAATCCGGAGAGGTATGGGAGCAAAAAGCCTAGGTCCTCACACGCACAACCACACGAGGTGACCTGGCAGTAGACTTGAATGCAAATATATAAGGTCGGGGGCCTTATTACAAATTTTACAAAAATAAATACACTACAGATGAATGATTAAATATTGAAAAACAATACAAAAAGTCATGGGGTATAAATTGCAATTACCCCATGCATCGCTAACGGACAACTACGACCGATTCACTTATCTGCATGGCTGACACTCCTTGCACGATACCTCTTCAGCGATCAACAGATCATATCAGGACTTGGGGCTTCATCTGATGGTCGAAGGGTGGCGTGATTGGACGACGAGTATCAAAACTGGGCCACATTCTCTATTCGACGGTGGCTTCTTCGCTCGAAAAACAAGGAAAAACCTCGTCTCCCCGAGCATCGATCGCTTGGTTCTTCCGCATCTGAGCTCCTCTCTTGAATATCTGATGCTATGCATGCTCAGGAGGATGGTCTGCAGCTACTGGCTCCTTCAAAAAGGTCTGAGCCCCATTGATGGGGGCCTGGAGTGCGCTGCTACTTGGAGTTAGCCTTCATGCACACTCAGCAAGATGGTCTGCAGCTACTGTCTCTCCCTACTTTATTCCTTGTCGACCCAATCATCATGATGTCGAGGTCTCATGGTTTAGGGTCATTAATTACCTCTGGTATTTTATTTCTTTTTCGTTTGTTTTCTTTATTCTTTTCTTTTGACTTTAAATAGGTAATATTATATAATATTTATACAGTAATAATATTGGTTATTTTATGCAAAATAATGTTCTTTATATGCATTTAGATAGGGTTTAAAGGCCAAAATGAAAGAATAAAGGTGATGAAATGGAGATTCATCACCATCTCTTTCTTAGATTGGAGATCTTTATTGAAAATCACATGTTAAGTGAGTTTGTCCTTTCAACTGCATGGTATTCAATATGGTCATGGTATATAACTCTAATTGTATAAAAGGACCTTAATATTAAGTACATTTACAATCATTCATTTCATATGGACATAACGAAACAATAACTTTTATTGTATTAATGGTTCGCCAAGGTCTTACAAGTCCATCAATGGTAATCTAACATTTACAGGACTCTACGAATGTTGAATATTAATGAATGGTTCGTTGACATTTCTAATACTAAATAAAACCATTGAAAGTCCAAAGTATGATGAAGATCATTTGACAATAATCTGGCATAAAAACGTGGACATGTGTCTATTTATAAGAGCAATAGACTAGAAATGAATGTAACTTTAGATTGTCTGAGAGTTCAAAACTTACCTACTTGTGAATATTGTATTCGTAGTAGAATGTTTAGGGAACCCTTCTCCGATAATTGTGTAAAATGAGGAGGAGTTCAAGACCTGATATATACTGATGCATTTGGATAATCCATACCATAATCAACATTAATGATATGTTCTAACCATATATGATCATTTGCAACATGGGTTTTTTTCCTTACATATTATATTTCTTTTAGATATTCAAATATTTTGTAATTATAATTGAGACAAAGTTAGAAGGAAGCTGAATAGAACTAAATCTGATCAAGGTAGTTCGTTTCTATCATACCTTATAGATAAATGGATATTTTTCCCTATCTCACTCCTTTAGATACACCTCAGCTCAGTGGAGCTTTAGGGAGAAACAACTAGATCATATTTTACATGATTAATGATTATTCGTGGAACAATTACCTCTTAGTTTCTATGGTTATGTAGAAGAGACTACAACAAATATCCTAAACTAGATTCCATGCAAAAATGTTAAAACTTTGTACTATAGAGTGTTACTTCATTGGGTATATAAAAAATGATATTGGAAACTACTTTATGAACCTGAGATTTCTAAAGACCTCATCTTTGAGGATATGATTCTTAGAGGATGGATTCCTTAACAATCAAGATAAGAATGAATTAAAGGAACTCATATAATCCATAGATGATAATGGGGCTCCTAGATCAGAAACTGAGAAGATAATTAAAGATGAAACACTCATACCTCTCCGAATCATCTTGAGGGTGGTGAGACTACCAAGTTTGTATGGATTCCATGTGTCAAAATACTATGACAATGATTTAGATCATCTGATGACGTATGTAGTGATCATGACATGTATAGACTAGTAATAATGTCTAAAGTATAATCCATGCGCAAGTGTTGTGTATGGTCCCTGAGGATCTACCCAAAGTTGTCAAACTCATGACCAAGGTCTAGACATAAAGAGAGTACATAGCTTACAATGAGACTTGCGCATCTCCTTTGACCATTCTTAGGCCCATTAGAATATGGATAACTATAGCTATACAATCTAACTATGACATATGGAAGTCGGAAGTCAAGAATGCATTCCTTAATAGATACCTCAATGAAGGTATTCATATGTAGTATCCCCATAACTTTATTATTGAGGAAAGCAAATTGTGCAAGCTGAGATACTCCATCTATGGGTTCAAACAAACTTTTGTAGTTGGAACATCAAATTTGATGAAACCATAAAGGTTATGATTCAAGATAGAATCTCGATGAACCATGTGAAGCTTTTAGGAGTGCCACCGTGTTCATAGTGCTAAATATATATGAAAGTCTAATAATTTGCAATGATATAAGGATGATGATAAGTGTTATATAATCGGGTTGCCCCATACATTTGAGATAATAGTTCTCAAGGATGCCTTTTAGAACAAAGTTCTGAATTTGTTCAAAAGCAAAGAAAAGAGAGCAATGTCACCGTCACATCTGGGGTACACCTTGGATAGATCCCTCATTAGAAATTCAAAGGAAGGCTTTATTCCCATAAGATATAATTCTGACCTATTTAAAGGGATAACATCTCAAAAGTGTTGAGGATATGGATGCCATAGCTGCATGCCTTGTGCATCAGTGATAGGAAGCATGTGTATGCTATGATTTGTACAAAACCACATGTCTACCATGTAGTGGAAATGATAAACCGTTACTAATCTTACTGTGGAGATAAAACACTTGATTGTTTTAATAAAAGTATCTTCAAATCCATAAGACTTTAGAGATAGTGATCTCAAAGTCTTATTTTTAAGGATTTAAGACTTTAGAGATAGAGATTTCGAAGTATTTTCTAAATATACCTTAAAAGACTTAAGACCATGTCTTGTTACGAGGAGATACATATATCCAAACATAAAAATATTTTGATAAGGATAATATAAATCTCTTGGTAGATTGTTAACTACGAAGTTGTAGTGCCAACGGCTAAAACTAGAAAAAATGCAAGGCATTGTAACCTCCTTAAAAAAATTGAGTATCATTTGCGTAGGATGCAACATTAACATTGGATGCGAGCACTATTAACATGGGATATGCAAGTCTATAAAAGGAATCAACATAGTTTCTCAGGATAGGGCGACTAGGCAGCTGACTAAGATAATTATCTAAATGGCTAATGATTACTATATGTGTGTGGGTATAAGATTAGCCCCTTCATGGACTTTTGGGAAGTGGGTTATTGTTGGACATGTAAGCCTGTGAAGAATCATTTTGTAATAAAAATTATTGTCGATCACTCCTTAATTTGAAATGAATAATAACTAGTGTGCATAATAGGTCCCTCTGTACAAGTAGGGTACCATGACCATCTTTATATTATACAACCATTGATCTAAAGGTTGGATCATAGAGGCTGGTACATGATTGAATATCTAAAGAGTTAGATTTATGACTCAACCATACCGTCAAGTGATTATCAAGAAAGGATTTCGAGCCTGAGAAGGAGATGGCAATCCTTACTCCGAAGGTTGACATTTGACCAATCTCTTGATGCATGTTCTCTGTACAGATACATATTCAGAGGTGTTGGATAAGTATGTTGGACATGCAAGCCCACAGAGAGACATTATACAATAAATGTTATTTCATATCATTCCATGATCTGAAATAAAGAATAACTAATTTGCATAATAGATCCATTTGTACAATTATGGTTATGTACCGTGGTCATCTTAAAAATCATACAATTGTTGATTCAAATGTTGATTTGTAGAGGTTGGTGCTTCGATGATATACAAAAAATTAGATTGAGGGCTCGTCAAGCACCGTCAAATGATTGTTAAGAAAGGATATCTATCTTGAGAAGGAGATGTCAATCCTTTTATAAAGATTGATATCTGGCCGACCTCTTAATGCAGGTACTCTGCATAGGAATAGAGATTCATAGGTATTAAATAAGTTAGGTCAAAGAGTTGACTTAACGAGATTGAAATAACCAAGACATATATTGTATGCTGTCATGATATAGGAACATATCCTCTGACTGGATACATATGTGTTAGTATATGTCTGAGTATGTACATTTGGAAGACCAATTGTTTGATGAGCTAATCAAGGTATACACTGGTGAGCTGGGGTGCATACGAGAGCATATGAATAATAAGATCTCTCAAAGGGATTATACAGGTTCATTACTAAACCAGAAGACATGAGCTCACTCATGAAATATTGGGATCAAATTCCATGCACGGTCGTCTCGTTTTCAAATCTTGACTGAATTTGTAGGTATGATTTATGCTTTTAGAAATTATATGATCGATATCAACTCCCAATGATCAAATGATAAACTTAACGATAAAACCCAGAACGATACAATTCAAATATGATCTAAAACTTCAGGTTTATTCTATATCTTCCAGTACAGAGGATGTACATGTATTAGGAATACTCGAGGGGATGTGATCGTCAACCATGACACTTCCATTCTGAGGGAGTAATGAGACAGGTTTGGATTTTAGTGACTCCTCTCATCAGATTAGTATTTTGATCTTAGTCCAAATGTTGGACATTGATCTGAATATGATTCAGATACAATGAGAAGATTAGATTTACGGTTTGATTTAATCAACATCTTTGAGAGGTCCCTTAGATATGGATTTGAGATATAATCTCAATATCCAAGTCACTATACATGGAATGTACAATCATCCCTGTCCTTATCTCCAAGTATCCCCGGAGAAAGCACCTTATTCTTGAAATAGTTCAAGAATAATTCAATTGCTGATAATGTATTTAAGCATTGGGAAATGGATAATTAAATATGACTTAATTATAGTAAATAATGTGAGAATGAATCATATTATTTGGACGCACGAGAAGAGTCAACTAAGATAATTAAGTTTGATTTAATTATCAAAGATATGATTAATGTGGATATCACTATTTGTAATAATAATAAATATTATAAATGTTATTTATAATATGTTGGAGAGATTTAATTGTAAATAGAATTTACAAAATAAATGTTATTTGAGTCAGATTCACATTGTACAATTAATAGTAAATGAGATCTACATTTTATATTGGCAGTTGAATTTGATTCATAATTATCAATGTCCTATTCGTAATTGTCACACATAATTTGTAAAAATTATTTTGATAACTAATTCAATAAATAAAGATTTAATGTAATGAGATTATATTAGGATGGGAGAGAGATTTTCTCTCTCTAATAAAGGTGGACATCCTAGCTACTCAAAGGAGATGGAGGCTTTCTCTTCCCCTTTACATGGAAGTAGGCTCTCTAGTCCTACTTTATTCATGAGAATCTCGTTGATTTGGTTGATATTAAATATCTTGAAGATCTTTTCAACTTATTTTTTCCATTTAAATTAATTATTTGTTGTTTCAAATTATTGCAACAAAATCTCAACCATTGATTTGAATTAGGAGTGCATCTTCACTATCTAATTTAGTAGAAAAGGACGGGTAGCCCTAGCCTTTTCGACAACAACAACAACAACTTCAACTCATAAGTTGGAAGCTCTCTCTCTCTCTCTCATATTCTCATACACATCCAAGCTCTCTTTCTCTCTTAATATTGTGTCCATCCACCATATTATCGGAGAGAGCCCTGTCATCATCATAATTTCGTTTTGCTGCGAATCAATTGCTCTCGGATCTCTGCCTTTTTCAGAGCTTGATGAATACCTATTCATTCACCTTTATTACTTTATTTTATCATTAACTTTCTAGCTAAGTACATGTAATTACATCCAACTTATACGGATTAACACACTGACTATTCTTTGTGAATAACACATAAATATGTATATTTAAATACAAAATAAATGAATAAAGAAAAGAAAAGAAAAAGAAATGAAGTATTATAAATACTGACTGAGCCTAAACCTTAAGAGTAAGTCAATATTGACTTGGTCGATAAGGAATAAAGTAGGGGAACATAGGAGCAAAGAAATATAGATGAAATAACACAAAAACCTTACAACCCTAGGTGCCCAATACATACAAGTAGGTAAAAATTACACTAATTTATACAAACACTCTTACACACCTCAAATAAAGATATTTCAACACAAAACTTGTACACATTAATGTATAGAAAAAGATAAAAATAATTCCAGATAAAAACAATGCACTGTGCAATTGGGACACATGAAAAAGCCATAACCGAACATCACATATCAATATCTTCTCTATATGAACTCAAAATTGACCAAACCCACCTTTAGTGTACTATAAATTAAATTATCTATCTAATGAAGGCGTTTCATTAAAATTAGAGTTAAGATACAAAAATTGACTTTCTAGGATCCTATTGTACTCTATACCTCTACATCTTATTCATTTAAACTATTCCTAACATTTTTACTCTTTTTACATTTTAAAATACTTGTAAATATTATTATAAATATATTAAACTATAAAAATAAATTAAAACCATTTAAAATGCATTAAAATAAATATATAATATAATATATAGGTAGACTACTTAAAATGTATATACCCATATTTATTTAAGCATATAAATAAAATCAAAAAAATGAAATAAAATATGTAATTATGTATATAATTATATTATAAACATATAAAATATATAAATATAATAATAAATACCAAATAAAATATCAAATACATAAATCATATGCATAAATAACTATATTTACACTTGTAAAAAGTAACCTATAATAAATAAGTCGATAAAAATAAGTAAAAATAACCTAAAATTAGTACATAAAATAATAACCAACTTTCATGATTTATTTTTTATTTAATAAAATAATTTTCTATTTTATTATACTTTTCTTTCTATTTTCATTTTTATTTTGTCATTTCTTGGTTGGCGTGGATCAATAGGGGTATTAGTTGATCCAGGTCAACTCTCCTCCCATCCTTTGGACTGGTCCACGCCACACTCTTTTCGCATTTTAGCCAATTTCTTTAGCCTAATCCATGATTTTTTTGTTTGATTCCTTGTGATTTCTTTGCCTACTAATGCCCATTTATGCGCATTAAGGAGTGGTGTTAGTTAACCCTTAATTGAATGAAAAACCCTAGGTGAAGAAGGATCCTCAGTCAACTTGTATATATACTCTCTTCTCCTAATTTTTGAATTTTAATCCCTTTTAGCTAAGCATTTCCCCAAGAATCCTTCGCTTGAGCATGTCCTTCATGATAAGAAGCGAAGCTCATTAACTCACGATGCGAAGAAGGACGACGGACGAGGTTCATCATCACCGGTGACCCCTCTCCAGAGGGTTCAGATTCCGACACTTCCAGGTTTGGTGAGCCATTCATTTCTTGATCTTTCAATTCGTAGGAGGAGTAGTAGTGTAGTCATGCAGTTAATTTTATTTCATTTCATTTTGATTCTTGCTTAAAATCCAAAAATCAAAGTTTGCCGGAGCTCTACTCTCCGACCTTTGTTCAACTTGTTCCTGACTGTTGACTGACTCTTAGACAACCCTCACATCTTCACATCTTCATCCTCTATCATCTCGACCCATCTTTCTTCCTAAGTTATGCACAGATTTGGGAATCAAGTCTCCCATCTTCATCGCAAGCTAGAGACCTCTGACTCACCCATTTCCCCTTCTTTTTCAGCGTTTAACAGGTCGAGGGTATCATCCTCAACCCTTGAGTGTTACTATATAGAAAAGAACAACCAAAACCCCTTCTTAGGTTGTGATCGTGCCTGGAACAGGTTCTCTAGGTTCCAGAGCTTCTTCGAGTTTCTAGACCTCCACCGTTGAGGTATGGACCCATTTGAGACTTTAGATTGCTGCAAAATCCTTCCAAGAATGTGAGGAGCAACTCATATCACACCTTGATCCCCTATGCCCAATACAGTTGTGTTTGATCGGAACACGATGCTTATATTCTACTACCCAACCATTTACCAAGGAAAATACACAATAAAGCAAAAAATCTGACTATCAAATATTCTAACAATACCACAATGACAAAAATACTATGAATATATATGTACTATAGAACTATCATCATGAATTGCCATAAACTTTCCATACTAATTGATCTTACAAGGTTGTACAAAAATGAAAGTTTGCAATTTAGCCAATAATTCCACCACTAATTTAAGGCGGTTGGGATTCAAAAAAAACTTGTTCATAATGATAAGGGGTTAGAAAAATTTACACCCCACTACAATCACAAAAATCCAACAAAAAGAAATTATTCTACGAAGTCAGCATCTTCTTGTCATCCATCATTATGTGGTGGGTGCTGGCGACGGTAGCGAATCGTCATCTCCATCCTCGAAGTGCGGTTGGTCATCACTGTCATGGTCTCCCAAATGATGATCAGTATCCTTTCTTCCTCCAACTAGATGAGGTACGAGGAGGTAATGCTTGGCTCGCTAACCTCTTTAGGGGTCACTGACATGATGGTTGGTGTGTGATTTTGGTGCACTGGGGCAGAACTGGGCAGAGTTGACGTTGAGGTTGTCGGTAGACTTCCGCGTCATGATGTGGATTTTGGCCATCACCTGAGTTGGGTTTTCAGCTAAGGAGGTGAGTAAAGGCTCAGCGAGGACATATAAGAAATATAATAGGATGAAAAATAAAAGTTTTAAAATCTACTGTTTGGTTGGGGTTTTCTTTTCTTTTGTTCTGTTTTTTTTCTCATTTTCATTCTATTGTATTTAATCAGTCTCAAATCACTATTCTTCTATTACCAATCTTCATAAAATTGGTTATGATAGTTGTTGTTGTACATATTATCTAACCCATCTCTAGAATTCCCTAGTGGTTAACCTGTATCTTGCAGGTACCCTAACCTACTAGTGGTTCTTTGATTTGTTAACCCTCATGTGTATAGCACATGTCCATTACTTGGACAGAGTGAGAAGTCGTCACTTCTTGAGAGACTATCTCAGAGTTACTCCTTCTCATTTGTTTTCCATGCTTGTATTTTCTTTTGACAAATCACAGATTTATATCCGTTGGGTCACCTCATCTTGTGCTATACCACGAGTTTCGATCCGAAGTATATACCCTAACCAGTAGGGAGCAAAGTCCCAAGTTTCTCTTATTTCACTCTTATTCCCCTTTTCTTCATGTTTTTCATATTTTAGCATCCCAAGACTCTATCCTAAAATCATCTACATCTCCCAATGTAGATGATTCCCATGGATTTTCCCATATGTACTAATAGTATCTTACATTTAGATATCCTAAAAAAATTACAACACCCTAAGAGACAAACCAACTCAATAAGAGGAAGGGTAAAGATATTATTTAATTAATGGAAATCCTCACCTCGAGTATGAGTAGTGCTCTTTAATCTCTCAAACCGGCTGAATTCGATTTCTCTGCAAGTATTAATCATAATTACGCTATGATAGATTAAAACGTTAGAGAATGAGAAGTTAAATATCGAAAACTGTACGTAGGATCTTAATCACTTATCCCCGTCTGATCATCTATCATCATCCCTTATACCCCTCCTGACAATCCTCTCATTTTTTTAACGTCATACTATTGAGAGTCCTTCTCTACTCCACTAGCTTTCGTAAAACATATATTCTTCTATAGACTTAAAGAAAATATGATCTATGGTAAAAAAATCTTCAAATTCAATATTGTCTTAAAATCCACATTAAAACTAAATCTAGTTTTTCATCACTATTTACATTCATACACCTATGTCTTCCATAATCATTACCAATTCCATTTAACATTTTCCCTATCTATTTCCATGAGTATACTTCAATGGTATTTTCTACAATTCTCATAATATTATTCATCTTATCATTTTTTATCTCAATCATAAAATGCCTAATTCTCAAAGAACTCCCACATTCACGCACACATTCCCACATTTATCCCTTCTATGTGGTATCTTTTTAACATAATACATCTCCCTTACATCTCCAATTCTCTCATCCAAATGTACCATTAATCACTGTTTAAAGTATTATACTCAACAATATTAACATAACCTTGTGATCATCACATAATCAACAAGAATCTATGTTTATTCCACCGTCATTCACTTACAAAAACTAAGAAAAACATGCATGCAACTTAATTTCTGCATGCTGTCCACATTTCTTTTGATCAAAATAATTAATATTCATATCTTTCACATGGAAAACTAAATTAAATTCTAATACCATTAATCACATTATCCCAACAATCAACTATCCACTACAAAGACATCAAACCCACATTATCATCCACTCTTTTGCCTTAATAACACAAACCCAACCTGAATTTGTTGTATGCAAGGATAAAACCTCATGTTCTTGCACCATCATTATATTTTCACCATAGATTTTTCTTCAAGTTTCAGCCTTCCCTTTAGATATCTTTACATTTAAACAAGATTATACTCCCATCTCATAACATCAAGGCACAAAAATCAGAAATTTTATTTCCCTATTTTATCTTAACACTAAAATCATATCAAAAACCTAAGACCCCCAAATCAAATTCAATACAACAAGGTATAGAAAATAGAAATTGGGAGAAGGTTGGGAGTTCTTACCTTACTCCTCTCCTCCTCTTCTCCCTTTTCCCCCTTCTCTCTTTTCTTCTTCTCACAACTTTGGGCGAACTTGACAATGGCGTGGGGAAGGGAGTCGTCGAGTCCTTGAAATTGGGCATCAAGTCCCCTCTCCCCTTTTTGTAAAAGTGTATAGAAATTTCAAGGATGCCATTGCAATTTACCCCAATTAAAAGTTCTCTATTTTTTTTTAACTTTTTGACTGTAACATTCTACCCCCTTAAAAAATCCTGTCTGTGAAATTTGTCATACCTTTGATAATAAACAATGATGGATACTTTGCACGCAATCATACTCAAGTTCGCTTGTAACTTCACTACCTTTTCTGCCTCTCCAAAGAATATTTACTAGCTGCAACGTATTTTTGCTAAGTTTCTTATCCATTCTTCCTATGATCTCAACCGACTGCTTTTGATTTGTAAGATTAGGCTCCAATTATAAATCTTCATACTGAATCACATGGCCACTATCTGGAATATAATTTCTTAGGTTTGATATGTGAAAGACATTATGCACATCAGATAGGAGCGGTGGGAGCGTCAACCTATAAGCCACTGGTCCTACATTTTCAAGTATCTCAAAAGGACCAATGTACTTTTGTTTTAACTTTACTTTGATTCAAAATCTTTGGGTGCCTTTCATAGGAGATACCTTGATAAACATCGAATCTCCAACACTAAATTCTACATCTCTTCTCTGGCTGTCACAATAGCTCTTTTGACGGCTTTGGGTTGCTGGTAGCTTCTTGTTGATCTTCATGATCACATCGGTGGTCCCATGAATCATCTCATGTTCCCACATTCTCCTTTCTCCTATTGCAGTCCAACACAAGGGAGATGTGCATCTCCTACCATATAGAAATTCATATGGTGCCACTCCTATACTAGAATGGTGGCTATTGTTGTAAGTGAATTCAATCAATGGAATGTGCACATCCCATACTCCTTTCCATTATAACATACAAGAACGCAACAAATCTTCTAACGTTTGGATAGTTCTCTTAGTTTTATCATGTGTTTGAGGATGATCGGCAGTGCTGATATTTAATCTTGTTCCAATAGCCTTTTGTAATTCTTTCCAAAATTTTAAGGTAAAATGAGGATCTCTATCATATATGATCTCCTTCGGTACCCCGTGCAAGCGAACAATCTCCTTGATATACAAGCTTGCATCTTTTGTATGTGTATAAGTAGCTTGATAGGAAGGAAGTGTACTGATTTGGTTAGTTGATCCACTATGACCCAAATAGCATCATGTCATAAGAGTGTACGAGGTAAACCAACTAGAAAATCAATAGATATATTTCCCACTTCCACTCAAGGTGGTTGCAACAATTCTAAAGGTCTTTGGTGTTCAGCTTTAACTTGTTAGAAAATTAAAGAACACTTAACAAATCCAACAACATCTCTCTTCATACCATCCCACCCAAAATCTTTCTTTAAATCTTGGTACATTTACTGCTTTCAAGATGGATCGTTAACCTCATGCAATGAGCTTCTGACATCAGCTCTCTCTTTATCCCTTCATCCTTCGGTACATACAATCTCCCTTGAAAGGTTAATGCTCCATCCTTCAGAATGATATCTTCGAGATGACCATCCTCCATCTTGTTTCTCATCTTTTCCAGCTTGACATCTTGCCTCTGAGCTATTATCAGACGTTCGAGCATATCATTCTTTATTTGTCTGAAAATTGTTACAATTTTTAATTTTCTAGTAGGAAGCATCGGTCCCTAACTACTTACTTCTTCTAGCTCCCACTTCAAGACTTGCAATTAAGCTAATATTAAAGGTGGCTTCCGGCTAAGAGCATCTGCCATGACTTTGCTTTTCCCAGTTGGTACAGGATTGTGCAATCATAATCTTTTAGTAGGTCCAACCACCTTCTTTGCCTCATATTTATTTCCTTCCGAGAAAACAAGTATTTCAAGATTTTGTGATCTGTGTAAATTCCGAACTTTTCATGATAAAAATAACGTCTCCAAATTTTTAATGCAAAAAATATTACAGCTAATTCCAAATCATGAGTTGGATAGTTCCTTTCATGATTATGCAATTGTCTTGAAGCAAATGCCACTGCCCGACCATTCTTCATAAGTACACACCCCAATTCTAGATGAGAGGAATCACTGTAAACAACAAATCCTCCACTTCCCGAAGGTATGGCTAGCACAGGGGCCTATGTCAATCTCTTTTTAAGTTATAAGAATCTTTCTTCCCATTCTTTGGTCTAAATAAAAGGAATCTCCTTCCGAGTATGCTTTTTCATGGTCAATGCAATTTGAGAAAAGTCCTTGATAAATCTTCGGTAGTAGCCCGCTAATCCCAAGAAACTTCTGGTTTCCATTACTGTCTTCGGATGTTCCCAATTCAAAACTGCTTCTACTTTAGCCAGATCTACAGAAATTCTATTTCCTGATACAACATGCCCAAGTAATGCAACTTCTTTCAACCAGAACTCATATTTGTTGAATTTTGCAAATAACTAGTGTGCTCGTAAGGTTCCCAAAACAATTCGTAAGTGCTCTTCATGTTGGGATTCATCCTTAGAATAGATAAGTGCATCATCAAAGAAAACCACAATGAGTTGGTCTAGATACGATCGAAAAACTCGATTCATCAAGTCAGTGAAAGCTGTCGGAGCATTAGTCAATCCGAATGGCATCACCAAAAATTCATAATGCCCATAACATGTACGAAAAGCTGTCTTGGATGCATCTTATGACCTAACTCTCAACTGATGATACCTATAGCGAGGGTCAATCTTAGAAAAGATGCATGCGCCTTGCAATTGATCGAATAGATCATAAATACGAGGTAAAGGGTACTTGTTCTTTATAGTTTCTTTGTTCAACTGACGATAATCAATGCATAACCTGAGTAATCCATCTTTCTTCTTCACAAATAGGACTGGTGCACCCCAAGGATAAGTACTAGGTCTAATGAACCCCTTATCCAATAATTCTTGAAGTTGACTCTTCAACTCTCACAATTAAACTGGAGCCATACGATAAGAAGCAATAGATATCAGGTTGGTGCAATGAATTACATCGATCGTAAAATCGATCTCTCAGTTAGGAGGAAGTCCAGGTAATTCTTTTGGAAAGATATCTTAGAACTCTTGAATGGTTGGAGCAGTGCTTATGTCCTTTTCATCTTTATGTGGAAGAGTAACACATGCTAGATATCCTTGACAACTATTATCTAGCAGTTTCCTTACTTGTAGTGCTGTAATTCTATGCCACAAATTATCGTCTAACTTTCCTATAAATTCAAATAGTGGTTCACCCGGAATGTTAAAGATCATAGTTTTCTCACGACAGTCAAGGATTGCATGATGTTTCGATAACTAATTCATTCCAAGGATCACATCAAAATCCGTCATCCCAATAACCATTAAATTGACATGTAGCTCTCGTCCTCCAATTTTAATTGAACACCCTTCGTAAATGGTGTCAATTATAAACAATTGTTCTCCAGGGATTGATATTAAGTAGTGTCCCTTTAATATGATTGGTTTACGTTGAATCATAGATGCAAATTAAGGCGATATAAACGAATGTATAGCTCCTGAATCAAATAGGGCATGAACCATAAATTCATCAACTATAATCATACCTTGCATCACAGAATCAGATGCATTTGATTCTCTTATGGAGAGATTATAAGCTCGTCCAGTGATCCTCTCCGTATTTGATCCAGCATAACTCTCAGATTGTTGGATTCTAGGGCAGTTTTTCTTTGGGTACCCTGTCTGTCCATAGATATAACATGTCATGTTCCTCAAGCATGCTATGAAATGTTGTTTCCCACATGATGGACATGTCGGCTTCTCTGAACTTGTGCCCCCAGAAGACTTTTCATAACCTCCAAAAGGCTGGGATGATTTTGGGTTTGAATGTGACACATCCTCAGAATATTGCTTGCTAGTTGATGTTGACCGCATGGGGTGAAACCGACAATATTTCCTTGACTGAAACTTGTCCTTATTGAAAGCATGAACCATGTTTCTCCATTCCCTTCTACGATGTAGCTCATTCTGTTCCCACTCGTGAATCCTTGCTCTGTTTGCTACTTCCACAACAATTTTTAGCCTTAACCCTACAACACAACGCGGCTACAAATGGATGGCCTCAGCCCTTGCTCAAAACGTCATTTCTTCTCCTTCTCAGTAGGCACTGATTCTTTTGTAAAACGAGCCAATTCCAAGAACTTGGTTTTGTATTCATCGACTGTCATTTACGCTTGATGTAAGTTAAAAAATTCCAACTTCTTCTCTTCCCTCCAAGTCTCAGGGTAGCATTGCTCGTTGAAAATCTTGATAAATTTCTACCAAGATATTTGATGGTCTTCCTCTAAGTAAACTAATCTCCACCATCGCTCTGCATCTCCCTTAAAATGAATGGTGGCAAAAGAGACCCAATAGTGCTTAGTCAAATTCATGAATCTGAATATCTTTGTTATCTTCTAGATCCAATTCTCATCCAATGTAGGATCAACATCCCCAGTGAAAGATGGTGGCTTCAATCTTCAAAATGTCTCAAAGTGCTTGTCATGAAATTTCTTCTTACCCATCATCCTCTCAATCGACTTCATCAGATTCTATTGGTGAATCTTCCATCTCTTCCTATTCATAATTTTCATCAGCTTCCTCTTCAGCATCATTTAAAAAGTATCACAAATTCGACTCCCTTCTTCTAGTCCTTTCAGATCGATCCTAGATGGATTCTTCAGCACCTTGCTCGACCTCTACTTCTTCCTCGTGTCTATTGGGTATATCACGTGGAAGTCGGGACTCCAAGTCATCAAGACTATTCATTATTATCTCCATAAATTATGGCATTTAAGTCCTCCTTCCAGGACGACTACCACCAGAATTCACATTTTGCGTCCTCCTCCTGGGCAGTATTTTTTGAAAATCCAATTATTTGATTAGGATAATCCAAATATTTTCTAATGCAATGAGAATAATCCTACTTTAGAGAGTATAAGATCTCCAAAGCTTTATTTATTCAAATTCTTAGGTGAATTAGGGTAACCAAGCCTCTGATACCACTTCTATCATGCCTCAATCCCCTATGCCCGATACAGTAGGGTTTGATCGTAACATGATGCTTATATTCTACTGCCCAACCATTTACCAAGGAAAGAATACGTAATAGAGCAAAAAAATCTGACTATCAAATATTCTAACAATACCACAAGGAAAAAATACTACGAATATATATGTACCACAGAACTATAATCATGAATTGTCATAAACTTTCTAAACTAGTTGATCTTACAAGGTTGTACAAAAATGAAAGTTTGCAAGTTAGCCACTAATTCCACCTCTAATATAAGGAGGTTGGGATTCAAAAAAAACTTGTTCATAATGATAAGGGGTTACAAAAATTTACACCCCAACTACAATCACAAAAAGTCAAAAGAAATTCTTCTACGAAGTCAGCATCTCCCTGTCATTCATCATTAGGTGGCGGGTGTTGGCGACGGTAGTGTATTATCATCTCCAACCTCGAAGTGACGTTGGTCATCACTATCATGATCTCCCAAAGCATGACCAATATCCTTTCTTCCTCCCCCTAGATGAGGTACGGGGAGGCAACGCTTGGCTCGCTAATCTCTTGAGGGGTCGCTGATAAGTACCTAGTAGTTAAGATAACCTGTAGCTAGCAGGTACCCTAACCTACTAGCGGTCCTTTGATTTGTTAACCCTCGAGTGAATAGTACATGCCCATTACGTGGATGGAGTTAGAAGTCATCACTTCTCGAGTGACTATCCCCAGAGTCACTCCTTCTCATTTGTTTTCCAGGCTGGTAATTTTCTTATGACATATCACGGATTTATATTCGGTGGGTCACCTCATCTTGCTATACCATGAGTTTCAATCCGAAGGATCTACCCTGGCTAATAGGGAGCAAAGTCCCAAGTTTCTCTAATTTCACTCTTATTCCCTTTTTCTTCATGTTTTTCGTATTTTAGCATCCCAAGGCTCTATCTTAAAATCATCTACAACTCCCAATGTAGATGATTCCCATGGATTTTTCTCATATGTCCAAATACTATCTTATATTTAGACATCTTAAAAAAACAACACCCTAATAGACAACCAACTCAGCAAGAGGAAGGATAAAGATATTATTTAATTCAAGGAAATCCTCACCTAAAGTATAAGTAGCGTTATTTAATCACTCGAACCGATCGAGTTCGACTTCGCTGCAAGTATTAATCATAATTACGCTATGATAGACTGAACTGTTAGAGAACGGGAAGTTTTATATCAAAAACTTTGTTTGGGATCTTAATCACTTATCCCCATCTGATCATCTATCATTATCTATCATCATCCCTTATCCCCCTCCTAACAATCCTCATATTTTTTTTTAAAGCCATACTATTGAGAGTCCTCCTCTACTCACTACCTTTCGTAAAACATATATTTTTCCATAGACTTAAAGCAAATATGATCTATGGTGGAAAATTTTTCAAATTCAAGATGATCTTCTTATAATCCACACCAAAACTAAATCTAGTTTTCATCAATATTTACATTCATACACCTATGTCTCCCATAAGCATTACCACTTCCATGTAATATTTTCTCCATCTATTTCCATGAGTATACTCCAATGATATTTTCTACAATTCTCATAACATTATTCATCTCATCGTTGTTTTATCTCAATTATCAAACTCCTAATTCTCAAAAAACTCCGACATTCACACACACATCTCCACATTTATCCCGTCCATGTGGTATCTTTTTATCATAATACATCTCCATTACATCTCCAATTCTCTCATCCAAATGGACCATTATTCACTGTTTAAAGTATTATACTCAACAATATTAACATACCTTATGACCAACACATAATCAACATGAATGTATGCTTACTCTACTATCATTCACTTACAAAAACTAAGAAAACATGCATGCAACTTAATTTCAGCATGCTGTTCACATTTCTTTTAAACAAAATAAATAATCTTCATATATTTCACATGGAAAAGTAAATTAAATTCTAATACCTTTAATCACATTATCCCAACTATCAACTATCCACTACAAAGACATCAAACCCCACATTATCATCTCCTCTTTTACCTTAATAACACAAACCCCCACCTGGATTTGATGTATGCAAGGATAAAATCTCATCTTCTTGCACCACCATTATATTTTCACCACATATTTTTCTTCATGTTTCATCCCCCCTTCACATATCTTTACATTTAAACAATGTTATACTCCCATCTCACATCATCAAGCCACACAAATTTGAAATTTTGTTTCCCTATTTTATCTTAACCCTAAAATCTTATTAAAAACCTAAGACCCCCAAATCAAACTCTATACAAAAGATATAAAAAATAGAAATGGGGAGAAGGTTGGGAGTTCTTACCTTGCTCTTCTCCTTCTCTTCTTCCCTCCACTTCTCCCTTTCCCCCCTTCTCTCTTTTCTTCTCCTCACAGTGATGAATATGTAATTAATCACTCTTAAAGTTGAAAATAGAGTCTTGTTCCCAAGTAATTAGCTGCATATTTCTCCTTATATTGCATAATTAGCTATCATGCATGCATAAGTAATATCTGCATTTTAGCATTCATATTTGCATTAAATAAGAAGCCCAATTAACTTGTAATTATTCACCTATTTATTTTTATTTTATACTCACTCCAAAGTCAATAAAACCAACTCTATACTGTATATATTACTAACTAATAATATAAGGAAAAGGTCAAAAATTTCTAACTTGTAAAATTTCCCAATAAAACCCCAAACCCAGTTGGAGACCTTAGACCTTAGAATGCACATATCTATCTCATACAACCTCCAATCTAGGTCTACTCACTTTTAATTTAAAACATATTTAGAGACCTTCCAAATGAGACCAATTTCATTTAAATCAGAGCTCGTATGCAAAACTTGGGTTTTGGGACCCCATTGTATTATTTGTATGTATATTCGTACCCTTATATTTTTGTATTTTATTTGACCTCATCTCCGTTTTTGGTCAACAAGAAACTTGTAGATCTCATTAAGATCTACATCTTTCCTATTTTGAGTTTTTCCAAATTTGGCCATCTTATCTATCTTATTTCACATTTTCTTTCAGCCATTCAGAGCAGGCCACGTGGTGCCCTCTGGTTGCGCCATGCGACCCGTTCATAACATGCCACGCGTCCCTCTTTCTCCGCCGTCCGATCTCTCTCCTTCTCTCCAAATATGTGCCATTCACTCTCCCAGCTGATCTCCACCCTCCGATCAACCTCCAACCTGATCTACACCCTCCAACCTGATACAATCCTATCCGTTCTTCTCTGCTCAACGCTACGCCCGCCACACGTCACACCCCACGCCCTCCGATCTCGATTCCAGGATCTAATCCGAGCCCTTCTCTTGCGCCCTTCTTTTGGTGGTGGATCACTCGATCCAACGGTCCAGAGACCGTCTTCCACCTTAGGTCGCATCCCTCGTGCACGTCGCCCACTCCGCCTTCTCTCCGCCCCCTTTCGATTTTCTCCACCACCACAGCTACTCTCTCCACCCATTGACCGCCCTACGATGAAGCCCCCACTCCCCTTCATCTTCGCCGACCTCCATGTCCTCTATGATCCCCTTCCTCCTCACTTCATGTACCCTACGAACCTCACGCCTTCATCACTGCCACCTCCACCTTCTCTCTTGCAAGAGAGAACCTAGAGCTACCCTCTACCTATCAGTAACAATGATTTGGGCTTAAAAGAGAGCGATGACAGGATTCATCTCCGATGAGATCCACGGCCAACTCTGCCATGCTGCAGCTCCATAGCTGCACGAGCTTGGGAAGCTACCGCCCCTTGAGCGAAGACCAGGAAGCTCCTCCTCGAGCTTCTGACCCCAGGTAGACAACTCCATTTTCTCTCCGATCTCCTTCTTGTTTTTCATGTTTTTTCTCCGATTTTATTACGTCGCTCCGCTCATCTTCATGCTCTCCTGACCATCCCCAGAGCTTCACCTGCAGCTCCGATCTTCATGCGTTTCTTCGTTCGCCCCGACGACCCCTCGCACTTCACCCGATCGAAGCTTCACCGGTCATGACGGAACTCACCTCCGACACCGTCACCACTCCACCCCCAAGCCCTCGCCACACTCGCGCACCTTCCACGAGCAGAAAGCACCTCTTTCCTTGCACAAGCTAACCCTGCAGGACCATCCACTTCATTGGCCGGAATCTCCATCAAAGCTGCATCGAGCTTCTCCGCCACTGGCGTTCAGACCTCCCCAGCCACTCCTAGGACCTCCGGCAGCTTCTTGGCACTTCCACGATCAGTCCAAGCTATCTAGGAGCCTCCGGCGAGCTACACCGAGCACGGGAGAAGGAGGAGGAGCAAGGAGCTCAACTCCGGAGCCCCGCCAAGTCTGCCGCAGGAAGCGACGGACCAAAGAAGAAGAAGCCCAGCCACCGTTGGATCACCTCGATCCGACAACCCTCGATGCACCACGTCGCCTTGAGTCCATCACTATTGGATCATCCAGATCTAACGGTCTTTAATCATGCCATGTAGCATCCGCCCCGAGCTTCAACCCCCGTTGGATCCATCTTGATTCAACGACCAATATTGAGCCACATTGCCATTAGCCGCAGCCCTAGATACTGTTGGATCATCTGGATATAACGGTCCTTGATCATACCTCGTTTCTAGCCTCCACCGTCATTGGATCACTTCTGATCTAGCAGCCCAGCATTCGCCACATGGAGACTCCGAGCCTCTTCCCCGAACCTAGGCTCGGAGCAATCAAAGCAGACTCAAGGCTGATCCGAGCCTCCAGAGCCTCCTGAGCCTCGATTGATGCCCGAGGCTAGCCCCGCATGCGCTTCCCATGTGAGGGCTGGGCATTTTGCACCGAGGCCCTCAAAGGTTTTAGAAATTGTAATTTGGTCCCTACCAAGCGTGTCAAACGAGAAGCACGTGACTTTGTGGGAAATTTGCATCCACCTCCCTCGCATTATAGGTGCAATTAAGTCCTTGTCAGCATATTTTATTTTCAGAATTTTTATTTTCTGTATTTGCAAGTTGGTCCCTGTCTTTGCACGCATAATTAGTGTCCATTTTGCATCATTTTTAAATTCTAAAAATTGCATGTTGTAGCCCAACTTGTCCTTTATCTCATGTGACACATGTTTAATTTTTGTGACTTCTCTAGAATTTAATATTATTAATTTGGTGAAATTTTCTATATTTTGCCCACCGTGTGCTTTTTAATTCATATTAAATTCCTTGTTGCTCCAAAAATCATCATAAAATCACATTAGACTTAGGATAATTTATTCTACATTGTGCCCAAAAATCATTGTATTTGCACGCATCACAAGGCCAGAATAAATCAAATAGTGATTTTTTTAATTGATTTTCAATAGGTCCAATTCACATAGAATTTTAGGTCTATTAATTTTCCTGGATTCATCATACTTAGATCCATCTAGGATAATTATTGTATCTGAAAATAATTTGTTTTGGTATTTAGTAAAATTACTTTTGTGAAAATCACCCTACATTCATATTTTATTCACAGTAAATTCATTTAGAGTCGAAAGACTCCAAAAAAATTGTAGACACTTAGGTTCATAGCATTCCATCATTTGGCCAAGATTCATAATTTTTGGACTTCATTTGAACATCTTTCTGATTTAACTTGTAAAATTGGCCTGAAATTGCATTATTTCTTTCCTTCATTGCATAAAAGTTGATAAAAAAGACAAAAAATAATCCTATGAAAATCTGACCTCTGAATTCACTTCAAATTCACCTAAGGAGACAGCTGCCTCCCTGAGTTTAACCTTAGGCTTGCCCAAGTAAAATAAATCTGTCGCTCGTAATTAACTGAACATTAATCAAAGTGGTATTTTTGACGTAGCCTTGATTACCCAATTGCAATGAATCTGACTATTAATTTGGCCATTAATTTGATTGAATTAACAAGGGTGGTCCGAGCAACGTCACACAACTTTGGGCAGACTTGATAATGGCAAGGGATAAGGAGTCATCGAGTCTTGGAAATGGGGCGTCAAGTCCCCTCTCCCCTTTTTGCAAAAGTATGGGAAAATTGCAAGGATGCCCTTACTATTCTCCCCAATTAAAAGTTCTCTTTTTTAAACTTTTTGGCTGTAACAACTCAGCAACACGAGAGCATGTCTGGATCATGTTGGAGGAGAGATCGAAGCTCAGCATCGGGCTATTGTTGAGATGTTCTTCCAAAGCAGCTCAGAGTCATCTGATTAGGAACAAGGTCCAGGAGGAGCAGTTGCCGTCCGATCGAGCACCCCAGATCTATCAGAGATGAGCTGAGATCTAATCTCAGCCCCTCACACATGAAGCTTCATTGATCGTTGTGTAGGCGCCATGTGTTTAAGTGACCCCATCTCCGTGGTCGTACACCTTAGGATGTTTAGTCTAGTGCCACGTCACCTCATGTGCCTGTTTGCAAGAGGGATTGGGTATTTTAAGTGGACCCCATCTGGGTTGTGTGTATTTCTATTTAGCCCTAAAACTTTGAATATTAGTAAAAATTTTTTTGGATAAATTGTCTACTCGGTCTTGTTGATTTCTTTATTTGCATTTACATACCTACCATGTGTGTATTATATTTCATTGTGTAAAAATTGTATGTATCTGTATTTTGCTATTGTGTTATGAAATACTCTGAAACTTCTTAGAAATTACAACTAGGTCCTTCCATCGTTGATTTAATTTTGTACTTGTATTTTAATTATTGAAAATTTCATTCTGCATCTAAAATTATAGGAAAATTATCTTAAGTCCCTAGAACTCTATTTTAGCACATACATTTTTCACATGGCAATTGAAAATATTTTCTCATTTATAAATTCATAAAATTGCATTTTCTATTGTTTAACATTTATAAATCCATAAAAATTATAAAATGTTTCGAAAAAAATTCGAAAAAAATCGTATGTCTATTTATTTATATTTCATCTTCTATCCTAGTTTTTTTGAAAATACTAATTAAAATTCCTAAAAACTACAAAACATAGAAAACATTATAAAAATTCTATAAATCCAAGAAAAATCACAAAAAAATGTTCGAAGTTTTTAAGTTTTCTATATATTATCTAGTATCTAGGAAAATTGATTTGGGGCTCAATCTGATTTGATAGATATTTATTAAGCCCATCTCAAGTTCTTAGATTTTTTGTTTGTTTGATTTTATGTATTTATCTATTCAAAATTCCTACAAAATTCTCAAAAATTATCCAAAAATCATCAAAATAGAGTAAAATTCATAAACCTAAAATATATTTTATTTTATTAATTTTGGCTCTATTTACTATACCTTAAAACTCTAATAGATCTCTTACTTTAAAACTCTAATAGATCTCTTTTACATATACTGCATATATACATATATATATATGTTAATTTCATATATTACTATATACATTATTTTTTAAAAAAAAAGTAAAATTTTGCAACACTAAAATCATAAAAAATATAAAAATTTAAGACCCACAATAACATTTCAAAACTAAAAATCCCTAAAATTTTCTTTAAGTAGTCTACTCATTATTTTTCTACACCGTGTGCTCTCTATGGTTTGATCCCTACTACTTGTCTAATATATGCATTTTGTAGGTTATAATAAATTTTTTCTCACTCCTTCATATCGATTAATTATTATTATGGGTTAATCGTTGATCGATTTGTTTAAGATCGGGCACCGAGAGGCGAGAGAGCGACCGACACAACGATTGTCGGATCTGACTTATCGAACACTACATGCCCTCCAAGACCAAACATTGGGAACCCTAGCTAAAGTTGATCTTAAGATATTGTCATTGTCGAAAGTGAAGTCACCATTGAGCCAATACAAATCTTTCAAGAGCTAAAATAATTGCCCTCATCGCTGAAGTAGGCTTTTCTTACAGGTGAGCCAAATATGCTTTCGATCATAATCAATTCTCAACTGATCGAGGACCTAGAATCTCGCTTGTTTGAGGTTTTAGAAATAAACCACAAGGAGATAGGTGATGAATCCTCATTCATCACTCTTTATTCTTTTATTTTAGCTAAAAACTTATGCAAAACACCATGTAGATGCCTGTAAATAGAAAAATTTAGCAAAAAGCATGCATTGTGTAAATATTAATAATTAGCATGTTTTTGTGCAACAATAAAAGAATAAAGAAATAAAGAAAAAGAGGGAAATATTTAGAATAAATACTGAGTGACCTGAACCCAAGGGAGGGCTCCACAAGGGCCTGACTGCAAATAAAATAAGTAGAGAGAGATAGGGTGACTCAACATGGTGTAAATATCCCTTTATGTGTAATATTTTATTTTCTAAAAATAAAAATATTTATGTGATCTCCATATTTTGTATATTTTTATAAAAAAATAACAAAATAAAAATGAGAAAAAACAAAAGAAAAATAAAAATAAATAAAATTCTCTCTCATCAGTGTAAATATATCATGTACATAGAATAAAAGTTGTAATTATTTCACCCTTGTAAGAAATTAATAAAAATCCAATAAAAATCATTTTATATTCCATATTCTATGGTGTAAATAAAAAAAATATAAAATTGGAATAAATGTACATAAATAAAATAATTAAAAATAAAATCCAAAAATACATAGGTATACATACCTATATATAATAATATAATGTAAATATGTATTTTATTTTTTTAAAAAAATAAATAACAATCACTAAAAAATTCTTTGAAAATAAATAAACATTTTTCATTTTTAAAATATTTTGAAATAAAGCCATTTACTATTTTTTATTTAATTTCCAAATAATTATTACGTGGCGGCTCCTGATTGGTCCACGGGGAAAGTTGACCCCCGGTCAACTGCCCCCCCGGACCACTTTGCGCGGATCTGCACTGAGGACCCGATTTCTCCCATTATTCGCGATCTGATCCACCACCAATTTCCCTAAACCCTGGGCTCCGTTTAACCTTGATTCATCACTGATCCACGCCCGTGGATTCTCCTAGGGATCCGTGCATCGACGAGCGTGCCCGACTCCCATCTTCCCGGACCCCTAGCACTATAAAGTCTTAGCTCCGCCGCACATTTCAGACCACCTTCGGCCTATGTTTCACACTCCCAGGACCTCCGTCTCCTAGCCTTGAGTGACTAAAATCCCCATGAGGCATTGCAGCGAGGATTGGAGCGCTCTAGCCCCAGGTCCAGTGGGTCTCACCGCCGTGCTCCGCCCGAAGGAGCTCGAGCCTCTGGAGACGTCGCTCCATTGAGGCAAGGACCCCAGGAGGTCACCCACCTCCAGCACAGACGTCTACGATCGTCAGGTACCCCCAATACCATCTAGAATACGTTCCATTTCAATTTCGTGATTTAGCGCCGCCGGCCTTTGCCGGCCATTTCGCTCCGCTCCGATCAGCCATTCACCCATCCAACCCTCGAACCATCTTCATGAGACTTCTCCCCATTGTCTACGCCCCTCTGATCATCTTGGTTCGCCCCGAAACCAAGAAATAGGTCTCCTCCACCGTCGCCTCGCCAGAGACCCTCCCTCCGCCTCACCAGACCACCCCTCCGCTCGTAATCGGGTCGAGGCAATTTGCCCTCGACCTAGCTTTCTTCCTGTGCAGGTAGAATCAAAGAAGGACCTCGTCTGGAGGTCCCATCATGCTGAGTACAGCTGCTCTAGGAGCTTCTCGTCACCGGAGCTCTCTAGACGCTCCCGGCTTCATCGGAGCCACCCACTAGCTGCGGACGACCGATACCATTCTTTTCTCCATTCCAGCAGCGCCGGAGTACCTCCCTAGCGCACACGTGAGCCCGGCGAACTTTGCCAGTGAGCAGTTCTTCGAGGACCCTCCGGAGACATCCGATCGTACCCCTCGCTCCAGATCAGATCGCCACCATCCGTTTGCGAAGGGCTCGTGACCGTTGATCCATTTGTGGATCAAATCTGAGATGTCGATCAAGCGAAGGGGAGTCCACTATTCTACACCCTTCGATCATCCACGTAGCGCCACCTAGCTGTCAGATCTTAATAAAAGGGTATATTTCACTTAGGCCCTTTGTATTTTTTCATATTGCTGTTTAGTCCTATAAATACGTGTCGTAGATGTCTTTATTTTGGATAAATTGTATTCAGGACCTTGTGTTTATTTTATTTGCAAAACAATCCCTCTATGTGTGGAGCGCGTACATCGACACGTGACTCGTGGATTAATTGCATGTTTTTCCCTGGATTTTCTTACTATTATGGTTTGATCTTTTATAAATAGGAATGACATCCATACCCCTCCGTGTTTGATTCACGTGCTTCCCACGTGTATATCTGGGCTTTTTGCAAGTTGAGCCCTGCATTTTTAAGACGTGTTATCAGTTGGCCCTTTGAACTTGATTTCTCTGCACTTTGGTCCCTGTGTGTTGTGTGTCTTATATTGGTTGAATCAAATATCAAATCAAACCCAAATAAAGTGAAATTTAGATACGTGGCTCCTTCCACTGTGTGAAAATTTCATTAAATTTTTGGTACATTTTTTAGTTATTTTTGCTATTTTTAAAAAATCAAAAACCTTAATTTTTGTTACTGTCTGAATTGGAAAATAAACTAAAAATATAAAAACTTCTCTAAAAATTCTAAAAAAATTAGGGTTTGTTTATTTTGTTGTGTTTGAGCTTCAATTCGATTTTTATCCCATTTGGATTTATAAAACCCATAAAAATTAAAAAACCCAAAAACTTCATAAAAATTATTAAAAATTATATAAAAATAAAAAAATACAATTTCTATTTCCTTAGTTTTATTTTTATTTTTACTTTTATTAAAATTACCCTCAGATTTTTATAGGCTAATTAGTTATTTTTAATTAGCCTTTCAAATCTGATTGCACATTACTTCACTGTTTTGTACTTTTTGATTTTTATAAAATCAACTAAAAATGAGAAAATTCTTAAAAAATACCAAAAACACTTAAAAACATAAAAAACCACAAAAATATTTTTTTTTTGATTTTTTTGGCTTTATTTGTTGTGTTTTATAAATAGTTGTTTGTGTGCTTTTCCCCTTGTTTTTATGTTTCCTTTTTTTTTAAAAATAAAAAAAATTTTAAAAAAATTAAAAATCCACCAAAAATATTTATTTTATTTTATTTTTATTTTAGACTACTTTGTAGGCCGTCTCGGCCAATTCGTGCTCCTTGTGTCCAACCCTGGTCGTTATACCAGGTTAAATAATTAGCGAGGACCGTTGTTGATTTTATTGATTTATTTTCTGATTTTGGTGGTTCCTTATTTTTCTTGTTGAGCCCGACTCGAGCGGTTGAGGTCGCAACAACCATTGATACCTATATCCCTTAGTCTCTCGGATATCTGGCTCATCAGAATGGTGCCGTTGCTGGGGAGCACGGCTTAGTAGTTATTTTGTTTTCAGTTTTGTTAGGCTTTGTTTTGCGCAGCTTTTCCCGCGGCTTTTCTTTTGTCCGCGGCTTTTCGCGGCCTTTTGTTTTTATTTTGTTTTCCTTTTATTTTCCTCTTATTTTATTTTTGTTTATTTTTATTTTGTGTGTTTATTTCTATTTTTGGAACATAGTTTATTTCATTTTATTTTGTTTTTTTTATAATAACTGTTTCTAATACTCCTGTTTAACTTTTTACGAGGGCCCGAGGACTGAGGCGGCTTTCATCGGAAAGCTGAAGCAACCGCGGAAGCCGGAGGCGGCTCCCTTCTGTACGGAGCCGCAGGAGAGAGCGAGAGGTTGAGCGGGAGAGGAGAGGAGTAGTTTGTTTTATTTTATTTGATAATTGCAATAAAACAAGGATAGCAAGACACTTGGACTTGATCGGTGACTACCGGGTCTGTTTCGTCGAGCACCGGTGTGCTCGGGGGACATCACCGCTTTTTTCACCGGTTTTAGTTTTCTCGATTTTATTTTATTTTTTAATGCTTATTTGATTTACACGGTTTTGGCCTTAGCTTAGGATTTTCTACTGATTGCGCCGTAATTGATTAAGATCCAAACACCTAATTATATACCTGTGCCTATTAGATCGTAATTGGACATAATTAAAATTAATAAAGAAAAGGCTAACCTGGTCACCCGAGGGGTCACGCACCGCTAGAGGTCGTATACAGCGCTGGCAAGACCCATTGTGGCGAGCACCGATCGACATCCGAGATCGGACACCGACCCCTCCTGTTGACCCGTTAGTCATCGGTTCTCTCCGTGTAGAAATTGTTCGTTAAGGCCGATTTCCTCATGCATCAAATAGGTAGTTTACTTTCAGTTTTTATTTTATGCGCGGATCACCCTGCATGTAGAGTGCTGGAGTCTGGTACACCTTTCTTACTCGGCATGCATCATTGATTTCATCGCGTATCGGCTTTTTCGTCTTCTCCCCTCGTTTTCTGGACTTAAAATAATCAGGAGAACCCGAAAAATTCGTTAGGCATTTGTTTGCCTGAAAACCATTTAAAAAGAAAAAACCATAAAATTTGGCACTGCTAAAGCAAATTGGACCTAAAAGACACTTCACAAAAAATCTGCATTGGGACAGCAACCCCCTCCTTGTATGGTTTGATTGGGCGAGAGAGTTACACGCTGATGAATCCATGATTCATTAACTTTTCTGTCGCATTTTGTCTTAAAACCCTTAACAAATGCATGTAAATATTCATTAATTTCCATCTTTTAACAAATCATCATTCATAAATAAGTAGTCACTTTTAAGCATCAAAATCATGTAAATAAATAAAGAACAAAGAAAAAGAAAAGAAGGCAGATTGGATATATGTATATATGTACAATATGACTTAAAAATACAAATATAACTGCAAGGTATATTGATAGCCTAACCCCCGAGATCAAGTCAGCATGGATTGGTCGACAAACCAATAAGTAGGGGGAGATAAGGAAAGAAAACCATAAAAATAAATTAAGACACACCTCTTGTACCTCTCATTATTTATTAAATAAATGCAAAACTTCAATGGTTTTTAAATAATTCATATGTAATATTTTTCACCAAACTCTTTTCCTAATTATTTCTAAAAATGTATATAACAATATAAAAACAAGTTAAAAATACTACCCTGTATATATACAAAGAAACCCAGTCTTTAAGTTGTCAAAATCTCAACTTCCAAACATCATAACTTCTTCATACGAACTTCAATTTCACTCTACTCAAATATAAAGTTCATAAAATAATATTCTCTAATTAATAAAGGTGGTTTCATCGAATTCGGAGTCCATTTGCAAAAAGTTGGTTTTGGGACCAAATGACAACGGGGTTTCTAGGCTATATATTTTATGTAGAACACCTTATTTACATTTTTATTAATTTTATAATTTCTAATTATTTTCATGATCTTGTAATTTAATCCTAATTTATTTCAGAATTTTTGGAGTTTATTTATTATTTTATAAAATAAAAAACCCTAAATTAAAGGTAAAAATGAACTGGCTAACTTAAACCCATATTTATTAATATATGTAAATTAATTTATTAAAATCTCTAAAAATTCACATAACCATTATTTATTGTTCTAATAATTAAGAAAATATAAAATTAATTTTTAGTTATTTATTTATTAAATTAAAAATCCAAAACCTATTAATCTATATATATTTATTAGTATAATATTTATATTTTGAATAATATTTTTTATTTATAAAAAGTAATTGTTCCATAAATTAGATAATTAATTTATTTACATTTCTTGTATTTATACTTATTTAAAATAACATCAATTACTATTTAATATTGATTTTATAAAGAATTTTCACATGTGGCCAACCAGGTGCTGACATGTGTCAGCACCTGGTCTATCTTCTCCAAGAAGGTTGAACCATTATCTGTTCTGGATGGCCATCTTCACCGAATTCTCCAGCTTGCATTTTAACTTCCTCCGACGATTTCAACCCTTGATCTTCTTCACCTAACAACCACCCTACTCTCCTACCACTCGATCTAGCTTGGGGAGCATGGAATCCATCTATAAAAGGCCCTAAAGTTCGCCATTTCGTAACTAACTTTCCAACGACCTAAAGCCCCAGCTCCAGTGGCCGATCCCTAACCTTCTCCACCTCACTCCACCTCGCTCCAGTGGTGACAGCACCTGAAGGCCAACTCGCGTGGAAGAAGAAGCATCAGAGGAGAAGTTCCAAGGTTGATCCCAGCCTTGCATCGCCGCCACCGCACGTCCAGCTCCGGCGAAGGTCGACCGTCGAGCAGCCTTAGAGGTAAATACACCTCGGAAATCCCAGGCCTATTCCTCCTCCTTTATCGAATTTCTTCCTCGATCTTCGTGTATCCATTAGCGAGGTTAAGACCGTCATTAGGACGCTTAATCATTACTCTGAGATGCCACATCTTAGAATCAACTTAATTCATTTCAAAATCAAACAACTTTGCTATTCAATTCTTGCTACATCCACGACTTCTTTCATTAAGACTGGAAAAACAAATTTGTGACCTTGCATTTCTTGATAATTGTTGGCTGATTCTTGAGGGAATCGAGCACCTATCTCATCTTTGCACGATTATCTTACTTTTGGAGAAAATTTCAAATATCCGAAGATCATAATCATCATGCAAAGTTCATTCAAAAGTGGCGCAACAACCCGAGCACCAGCGACGAAACAGTACATGTTCATCTTCACTGACCGAATCCCGTCGTTCGCCGCCACGTCAAAAAGTGCACCACCGCGGGCGAGCTCGATGGGTAGAGAAGTTACCCCTCTGGCCCCGCCGGAGCCCTCAATCTGCCGCCAGTCGCTGACGATAAATCGGAGAAGATGCATCGTCGACTACCTGGGCCAGAACTGAAGAACAAGCCAAGAACATCCAAGCCACAGGCTCTCGACACGTGTCCTGCATTGTAAGGTTCAGATCGCACCGTCTGATCTAATCTTCACCGTCCAAGCCGAACCAGTGGAAATTTTGCACGAAGAGTCCAGCGAACTTCTAGAATTAATACCCGCTCCAGAAGGTTTCCAATATTTATATTTAGGTCCTCTGTAGGGACCAAAATGTAAAACATTTTATTTTCTTCACAAAACAGTCCCTGTTAAGGACCATTTTGCAATTTTTTTGATTCTTTTTCTTGTACTTATACCCCTGGTCTGTAGGGGATTTTCGGACCTAGTTTTGACCTAAATTTTCGTAGATTTTATTGAGGTAATTACACAACTACCTCCGTGAGTTTTTCATTAATTTTTCGCGTAATTTTCTTGTGTTTTTATCGTGCTTTAATTCGTCGCAAATCGTATTCGTTTTGATTTGTTTTTGTGTGCTTGTTCGAGCCCGTTGCTCGACCTTTTACCTACTATATAGTATCATCTATTTTCACCTATATTCCACCAATTATATCATAAATAAATTTTGTGAAAAATATCCCTTTGAAAAATAAATAAAAATTGTAAAAGATTAAAATCAAATAAAAAATTTAAAAGTCAAAATTCAATAAAAAATGTATCTTTCCTTTGATTGCTCTCAGAAGAGATAAAAAAATAATCACAAAAATATTTTCTCTTAAAAAATTTAGAGTACTCTATTCTGTCTCCTTGAGTTCGGCCCAAGCACACACACCTGGTAGAATAATTAGTGTAGGTTTTCTTTAAAACCGATCTTTGCTTGATTGACTGGGATCTCTTTGCGGCTTTTCTACAACCGATAAATTTTTCTTCTAAAAAGCAGCAATCATATTTTAGCCTTCACTAAAATGGCACCGTTGCCATTTTGATGATCCTGTTTGCTTCCATATCCAATCCGCCCGACTCTCCAGATCACGATGATGGGTCGGAGGTCCCTTATGCAGCCTCTAGCTGCACCGCTTACGAGCACTCCGGCTCGTTCATCTAGGTCGGTTCGTGAGAGCCGAGACCCGCTCTCCAAACCCGAGTTCACTTCCATTCTGTTCCCCCTGATCACCTTTCTTCTTATAGTCCAGAGGTGCCCGATCAGATAGAGCAGCAGACGGATCATATTTCGGCACCTAAGATTGGGTCTTTTGCCTTTGCAGAGACCATGGCCGACAACAATGATGACCGCACCAGAGGCCCACGAGCAGAGCAGACATACGTCGTGGACCAGGGTACGATCAACAACACCTTGATAGCCTCCCTCGAGATGATGCAGCATCAGATTAGGGACTCAAGGTTGAGTATAGGAGAGAGATGGAGCGTATGAGAGCCGACCGTGAGCAGCGTAGGCCCACAGGAAACATGCAAGAGATACCAGATCAGCACGATGAGCCAGCCCAACCGGTAACAGCAACAGCAGGAGCCAGACCGATGCGGGAGTTGCACAACCCCGGATCGATACTTACTCACCGGTGGATAGTTCTTCTGGCAATCGTGGGGGACTTCAAGTTCCCCCTACAGACCATTCAGCTTCTACCCCGTTTCCACGGGCTCGTGACTGAGGAGCCCCATCTCCACCTCTAGGAATTCGAGATGATCTGCAGCACCATTCATGATCGGCAGGTGGATGAGGACACCATTAGGATGATTGCCTTCCCCTTCTCACTGGTCGACAGAGCAGCCAACTGGCTGAAGCACTTGGGGAGGTTTGTCCCTACCTGGGAGCAGCTCCGCACCAAGTACTTGAACAAGTACTATCCACTCGGGCAGACCAATGCAGCGAGGGCCCTGATCAGCAACTTCTCCATGCTCCCCAACGAGCAGTTCCACTAGGCATGGGAGAGGTTTAGAGAGCTCACCGACAGATGCCCGCACCACGACATCTCAAAGCTGAACTTAGTTTAGAGCTTCTTTTGCGGGTTGACACCAGAGCTGCATGGACTGGTGAATGCTTCTTGTGGCAGTTCCTACTTCGCCAAGGATGAGGATCAGGTCTAGGCCATCTATGAGGAGATGGCTGAGAACTATACAGTGATGTCCCAGGCCCAACTCTACACCCAGGGATGCCCACAGCCACAAACCATGCAATTTCAGAGGATAGCACAGGTCGATGCCGGTCCTTCCACTTCGTCCATGGTAGCCACACAGGTCGAGTCCACAGCCGCAGACATGGGCATCATCAGCGAGAAGTTGGATCAGATCGAGCTGATAGAGAAGAATCAGTGCCAGGGCATGACGTAGATCGACCAGATGGCACAGATGCTGAGTGACCTGAAGACACAGATCATGTGTCTCCAGGAGGCAAAGACGGCTTCTCAGCCCCATCTCAGGTCATGAGGAGATTCGAGCAGCAACGGTAGATCGTCCTAGCACTCCAGTTAGCCTAGACAGGTTCACCATGTCCAGGTGGAGTCGTACCAGCAACCGCCGCAGTCTTACCAGCCACCACCATCCTAGGACACTCAGATGGTGGTTTACCAGCCGGATCAGGCTCTGGCAGTACTTCCCCCGCCCTCGTATGAGCAGGAGCCGTTGTTGGATGTCAATGGGATTTGGTATGACTGACCTCATCCTGGTATCCGACGAGACCATCCCGGATTCTACTGGTCGGCCGGCAGTTCCCAGTACCAACCTCCAGCCCAGGGTGGCCAGTACTGCCAACAGCGTGAGCAGCACTAGCAACAACAGCAACACAGTTTGGTAGAAAAGAAATTTAATGTGAAGGGTGATAATAATATATATGTATTTTATAGACACCTTCTATTATGAAAGAAAATAACTTTTCTGGTCTACTTAATATAAATATACTCCATAATCCACGTATGTCAGGATTTGAAAAAAATAAACAGAATTTGAGTATACTTCTATATATGGCTTATGTTCGTTACACATGTAATTCTCATGGTCATGTTTCCGGTATCAAATACGGGTTTTCTATATAAAAACAAAACATGATGCGACAGGTGACACGAGTCAGCTTAATTGCTGCTACAGTTTAACTTTATAAGCTTATGAAATTAACGTTATTATGTAATTGCACAAAAATAGAAATATTAACTAGACACGTAGATGATTTTCTTAAGGGCAAGTTTGGGAGATTTACTATAATCTGTAATGTTGTTGTGGTGGATCATTTTCGTTTTATATATATGTCGTATTATTTATGATGGTTATTAGTTAAAGTTAATAATCAATTGAAGATTGACATTAAGACTTCAGCACCGACTCGAACTAAGGGGTCGTAAGGGCCTAAAGGTCCAATGACTTCCAGGGGTGTGAGGCAAAAGATAAGTCCTCTACAGTTGTAGCTACACTGTCATGTTATGTATTGATATGAACCGCTTGTGCCGACGGTAAGCCATCAAAGCCATCAAAGCCGCCTAAGAAGTAACAATCAAGATCACTCTAAACATGAAAAATAACATGGGCATATGTGCAATATATGTTAAGATTATGTGCATATATGCAATTATGTTACCGTTATGGACTTATGGGTAAGTTTCGTTAAAGTTAAGTGCAAGTATGAAACTTATGTTAATGTTATGGACATATATGCAATTTATGTCAATGGTATGTGCATATTTGTCATTATGGTAATTTTAAGGGTACATGTGTGATTATGTTATTGTAAAGTGCATAGGTGTAATTTATATGAATATTATGGACATACATGCAAATATAGCAAAACTTACGGGTATATGTGCATATATGTTATGTCATTCATGGTTAAGAAGGAAATTAGTTATATGCATTAAATAAATTGATTTATGAATCATATGATAATGGCTTTTGTGACTTGTTTTCTACACTAGCCGGTTTGACCCCAACTCGGCACATACTGAGCGTTATGCTCATATATGTATTACTAAATTTTTCAGGGGAACGTGAGGATTAGACCATTAGCGGTTTAAGGGAGCCGACACATTCTTCAAGAAGTAAGATCGGTTTGGAGCTACTGCGGGTATGCTTTGGAAGGACATCTTTTATGCCCACTGGAATAAGGAAATCGTGGATACGATTTCATCTAGTTTATTTATCCTTTCTTTTAATTAAGGAACTCTTAGAATTGTGACCTTATTATGATTATGGAAAAGTTTTTTTAGTTCGTTCTTTACTGCTCTTTTATTCTATGAATGATGCTATGAGTAATGTTCCCGAGATGTCCGCCGAGTTTCTCGCTTCCTCAACATTCTCGGACGATCGGGTTCGTTACCTGGTATAAGATTAACCTGGTATAGCTCCCAGGGTCGATCTCGAGGAGCACGAATTGGCCTTGCGGCCTACGAAGTAGTCGGGAATAAAAGAAAATAAAAACAAATATTTTTTGGTGGATTTTAATATTTTTATATTTTTTGGGATTTTTACTAAAGAGAAAAATAAGAAAAAGACAACTACAAGCACATTCAACAATTTATTTAATTACTCTAAAAAGGTCCAAAAATTCCAAAAAAATATTTTTAGGTTTTATATATTTTTTACTGTTTTTGGTGAATTTTTGTGGATTTTATAATTTTTATAGAATTTTCTAAAACTCAAAGAAGGCTGAAACAAAGGAAAACTGTCCAATTAGGCTTGGAGGACCAAATTAAAATATAAAATGGTCCTAAAATAGCCTGAAGGTATTTTTCTTGAAAAATAGAGACAATAAACAAAGTGCAGGAGAAGAGTTTATTAATTTTTGGATTTTCTTTGATTTTTTGGAATTTTTATAAGTTTTTCAAGGTTTTTCAATTTTTAAGATTTTTATAAATCTAAAAATGACAAAAAATGCACAGAAAATCAAGGACACAAAAACTTGATTTTTTTGGAATTTTTAACAAAGTTTTAATATTTTTTTCGATTTTAATCTGAACAGACAGAAAAATAAGGGTTTTTGAATTTTTAAAAATAATAAAAAGGCTCAAAAGTGTACCCAAAAATTGGTGAAACTTCTACACAGTGGCAGGAGCCACTGTCCAATTTTCACACGATTTGGATAAAAATTGATATTTTATTTAAATCAAACAAGAGCCCACCGTGCACAGGGACCTGTCTGCAATGAAAATAAAGTTCTGGGGCTGAAAAGTAACACACCCAGGAATCTGGGGGGTCCTCGTACAATTTCTTCAAGATTTCACTCGCGCGGTACGTGATCTGGGCATAGAGGGACCTATATGCAATAAACTTTCTTCCCCGAACTTATTAGCAACGGGTGCTAAAAGTCTAGGGGAGGAGTTGCAAAATACCCAAACAAATTCAACACATGCCAAATAAAAGTGTTCACAGGGGTATAAGTGCAAATATCAGAAAATATCTCACTCATTAACACATCAAAACTACAACCCAGATCATGCAATTTCCACAAAAACCACGTGACAAAGCACGTGTCTCACATATACAGGGATGAAAATGCAAATAGAGTAAACAACAAGGTCCTAAGTGCAAATGTCCCAAAACAAAAACAACTGTATGCTATATTTACATGACTAAATAATAAAGATGAAAAGAGAAAGGGCCTAAGGGTAAATTACCCTTTATTATCCGAGGGCTGGAGGCACGCCATGTTGCTGATCGGACGGTGGAGGTGCGCTGCGCCTCAACGAAGGAACCTCGGCTCTGATCCGACGGCTAAGGGCTAGCCACGTGTGATATCGGACATTGGCTGCTCTGTGGCTAACCCTTCGCCTGGATGGACAGCGGAGAGGGAGCCACGTGGATGATCGGACGACTATGGAATGGGCTCGCCTCTCCTCTGTGACGGACGCTCCAGATGAGGTCCTATCTCTGATCTGACGGCTGCTATCCCCTCGCCAATGGACGGTCGTGATCAAAACTGGGTGAGGGAGGTCGATCTGACGGCGATGGAGGATGCTCCAAGAACAGGTGGCCGGCGAACTTCGCCGGCCCGATACTCGCGCTGGATGCCTCCTCCGCTGCTACAAAGGTGCGGAATAGATCCGCCAAGACGCTCCGTAGCTGACGACCTCCTCCGATGACGCCGGGAGGCTCCGAGGAGCTCCGGCGACAAAGGCGGAGCTGGGCTCCTGTGCCTGAATGCGTCGACCCCCAAATGGGTCTCTCCTGACCTGAAAAGCAGCACATCAAGCTCCTGGGTCGAGGGCAAAGTGCGTCGACCCGGTTAGAGGCGAAATGGGTGGCTAGCGCGTTGGGGCGGATGACCTCCGGTGAAGCGACGGCGAGGGAAGTGGGCCTTGGTTTCAGGGCGAACCAAGGGGAACGCGTGGGTGAAGAACGTGAAGGGGAGTGTGGTGGAGATGACGGTCGATTCGGATGGTAGGAACGATGGTCGGAGTGGAACTAATCGATGAACGACGATGAAGGATGGATTTGGGGCTAATCGAAAATTCGAGCAATATAGAACGATTTAAAGCTACCTGGTGAAGGTGGTCGACTAGGGTTGAGCTCACGGAGCTCTAGTCGTTGCCTCGAGGGTCGTCGAAGGCCCGAGGCTCAGGCGCAGCTCTGGGCAGCGCACGGCAGCGAAACGCTGCCGGATTAGTGACGGGAAGCCTCTCCGCCTCTCTGCAACACCGGTCCAAAGCTGTCACTCAGAGGAATCGGGTGGAGGTCCTGGGTGGAAGGGGCGACGCCAAAGATGGATTGAAAAGGCTGCCAGAGCTGAAGCTTTATACACCTGCAGGTCCGAGAAGAGAGGGTTGGGCAGGGTTCCGTGAAGCGCGGATCCCAATGCGGATGTGTCAGCGTGGATCACGGATGCAGGAGGAAGGATCAGAGCCTGGGGTTTAAGGATTTGATGGTCGGAATGCGTCTGGAAAATTTGGTGAATATCGGGTCGGACGCAGGATTAGCGGGGCAAAGGTCCAGGGGGGAGTTGACCGGGGGTCAACATCCCCCGTGGACCAATCAGAGCGCGCCATGTATTAAAGATTTGGAAATTAAATATAAAATAGTAAATGGACGAATTTTGAAAAAATTAAAACATGAAAAATGATTCTTTGTTTTTAAATTATTTTTTAGTGATTTTTATTTATTTTTTTGAAATAAAAATTAGGTATTTACAAAATAGTAATATTATATATAGGTATATACAATATACTTTTTTAATTTTTGATTTTTAATTATTTATTTTTTGTACATTTTATTCCATATTTATATTTTATTTATTTATAGAATAAAATTTGGAATAAGAAGGTGTTTTTATTTTATTTTTATTAATTATTTACATGGGCTAAATAAATACTTTTATTTATATACATATACGGTATATATACAATGTTGATTTTGATTTTATTTTTATTTCTTTTGATTTTATTTTTATTTTTGTGATTTTTATTTTATTTATTCACATTATAAAATATAGAATATGTACACATTTTATTGGAATATTTATTTATTTATTTATAGGGGAAAAGAATTAGATATGTTATCATATGTACATGACATGTATCTACAATGAGGGATGAATTTTATTTCTTTTTATTTTTCTTATTTTTATTTTAATTTAATATTTACAAATATATACATATTTACACAAATATATTTTTGTTTTATTTAGAGGAAAATATTTTTATTTTTATACAGGTATATATGTACACACATGAGCTTCCATATCTCTCTCTACTTGGGTTTTTTATGCGGTTAGGCTCATGCTGAGCCCTCGGGATTAGGTCGCTCAATATTTATTCTAAATATCTCCCTCTTTTTCTTTTATTTCTTTATTCTTTTATTTATGCACAAAAACATGCTAATTATTTATAATTACACAATGTATGCTGAATGATAATTATTGATATTTACACCTATCTAAATGTGTTTTGCATAGGTTTTGTAGCTAAAATAAATGAATAAAGAGTGATGAATGGGTATTCATCATACGGCCAACAGCGTGAGCAGCACCAGCAGCAACAGCCCCTAGTCAGCAACAGTATGGTCCTCGTCCCTATCAGCAGGGACAATCTTGGAGGCAAGAGCAGCCTCATCAGCAGCAGTATCATCAGCAGCAGTACCCCTCTCACCCTCACCACCAGCAGCAGCAGCCTCACTACCAACGAGGCTACCCATCAGGCTCTCATGGGCCGACCTATGAGAACCCCGCCTTGGATGATCTAGCCTGCCTCATGACCGAGCAATAGGCTACATTTTGACGGGAGATGGACGAGTTCCGTCATGAGATGAGGGAGATCGTGAGAGGGAAGGCCGCCATCCCTGCCCAGATTGAGCCGAACCCTAACAGCCTGAAGAGGAAATATGAGCAGGTAGAGTTCATAGAGTCCACCACTCCTAGTGATTCACTTGGTGACATTTCTGCATATCTGTTTTATGCTGGCTTTGTTACACTTAGGAGCAGTAGGATGCCAGTAGGCGGCACCTCGTATGAGTGACGACTCGATGCCACTTCAGTAGCGCCAGGCGAGGAGAGGAGCGGTGCTGAGGCCGCCAGAGATGATGATGGTGGTGCTGACGCCACCGTGGATGTTGATCCAGCCGACGGTACTGAGGCCGTCATTTTACCTGATGGAGGAGGTGGTACTGATGCCACCAGACGTGATGCCGAGCCAGATCGCGGTACTGATGCCGCACAACCAGATGCCGAGGGTGGTGTTGAGGCCACCAACACTTCTACTGCTAGTCCTGTTGTTTTTCCTTCTGTTCATGTACCCCAGAATGTTTCTATGAATAAAGGAAAGGGTTTGATTTATTCTGATCCACCTGTGGTGATTGATGATGTATGGGTGGATTCTGTTGTGCTTGAGCAGCCCAGACCCTCTCCTAGTCCTTCATCTGAGAAGGACCCAGCAGTCCCCTTCCCCCAAGCACTCCACTTGGCTAAGGGGCATAAAAAAGAAAAACCCAAAAAAGTCACACCAGCTAAAGTTCAGCCAGGACATGATTTACCGCTTTCAGATTCAGCTGACTCTACAGGAGGCCTTGGAGCACATCCCTCTCTTCCAACGATCACTCAGAAACAGGACCATAGTTCGGAGGAAGAGGAGGAACCACCAGTCAGAGATCCATGTGCTCACTCGTGCCACATGCTTCGCGATTCAGAACCGCCTGCCAGCCAAGAGGCCAGATGCAGGAGCCCTGTATGTCAGATGCCATATTCAGGAGAAGAGGTTCGATCGTACTCTATTAGACAGCAGGACTTCGATCAACCTACTTCCGACAGCCCTACTCGACCGCTTCAAGTTGGGCACTCTACGATAGAGCAGGACGATCCTTCAGTTTGCTGATCGATCTGTCAAGAGGACGAAGGGGTTGTTGAAGGACTTTGTCGTCACGATTCAGGGCCTGAAATTCCCCTTGGACTTCGTTGTGTTGGACATGGAGATCCCTGAGTCCGTGACCGATACCCCCATCATTTTAGGACGCCCGTTCTTAGCCACAGCCAAGGCGATATCCGATCATGGTAGCGAGAAGGTATACTTTCGAGTCGAGGGAGAGAGTGTACAAATAGAGACGATGGAGGAGATTAGAGCCCGAGATTCAGCTTGCTTCGAGCAGACTTCGGATTCAGAGCAGATGACAGATGCACGGCGAGACATCCACCAAGACTACGACTTTGTGATCACAGATGATGAGGCAGTTTGGGCAGACCCAGCAGCACATGCCATCCTCTCACTTTCAGAGTTTGTTGATGCATAGATGACAGCAGAGGAGAGCTTGGATAGCGCACCCTTGGTCCAGGATACATCTCAGGCAGTAGAGTCGGTCCCCGATCATGAAGCAGATTTTGTTAGTGATTCTTATATAGATTCATCGGAGTCAGATTTCGACTGGGCTAGGTTTGATGATTTGATACCGTGTCTGACTTCCACAGAGCCGACAGCTAGGGAGGAGGTTGATTCCACACAGAGAAGAGACATACCAACAGAGCATCCTTCGCCTGATTCAGATTGCGAGAGAGAGTTTCCATTCTTCCATACTGATTTGGCCGCATTCACTCATACCTTTTAGAGGCCAGATCCACCAGTACAGTGTTGTCCAGATCTGAAGCCACTTCCTTCATTGCTGAAGTATAGTTCCTTGCGGGCGAGCATGAGATGTACCCAGTCATTATCTCAGTGGATTTGACTGGAGAGCAGGAATCCCATCTAATGGGGGTTCTTGAAAAGAACCGCAAGACGATAGGATGGAGTGTAGCCGATCTCCAAGGGATAAGTCCGGCCCTGTGCTCCCACCATATCTATCTCGAGGAGGACGCGAAGCCGTCGCGTGAGTTTCAGTGGTGACTGAACCCGAACCTTCGAGATGTTGTCATGAAGGAGATCTCGAAATGTTGTAGCACCAATTTTATCTACCCCATCTCCGACTCCATGTGGGTCAGTCCATTGCATGTGGTGCCTAAGAAGACGGGCATCACTACAGTTGTCAGTGAGTCTGGAGAGGAGATTGCTACCCGGATACCCACTTCTTAGCGGGTCTGCGTGGATTATAGACGACTCAACTATGCCACGAAGAAGGATCATTTCCCCCTGCCCTTTATTGATCAGATCATTGAGAGACTAGCAGGGAAGAGCCATTACTGCTTCTTGGATGGGTACTCCGGATACAACCAGGTGGCGGTTTACCTGTCCCTTCGGGACAAATGCTTTCAGACGGATGCCCTTTGGATTATGCAACGCTCTGGTGACATTCCAGAGGTGCATGTTGTCCATCTTTTCGGACATGGTAGGGGAGTGCTTGGAGGTCTTCATGGACGACTTTTTTGTCTACGGTGACAGATTCAACTCTTATCTTGACTGCCTAGACCGTGTCCTCCAGCGATGTATTGAGGTGCACCTGGTGCTCTCTTGGGAGAAGAGTCACTTCATGGTGACTCAAGGGACGGTGCTTGGCCATATCATCTTCATCAGGGGCATGGAGGTTGATCCGACCAAGGTGGATATCATTAGGAAACTTAGTCCACTGTCCAACTTGCGGTAGTTACAGTCTTTTCTGGGGCACGTCGGTTTCTGCTGACGATTCATTCATGATATCAGCCGGATTGCCCGACCGTTGACTGATCTGTTGACGAAAGACACCGAGTTCATTGTAGATGATAAGTGTCTAGCGTCATTTGAGACTCTCAAGAGTCTAGTTGTCGAGGCTCCTATCTTGCAGCCGCCCGATTGGTCTCTCCCATTCGAGATCATGACGGATGCCTCCGATTTTGCCGTAGGGGCCGTGCTGGGGCAGAGGAGGGATGGAGTCCCCTTTTCTATTCACTATGCTAGCCGGAGTTTGTATGCAGCACAGAGGAACTACATAGTCACTGAGAAGGAGATGTTAGCCGTAGTGTTTGCCCTAGAAAAGTTCAGATGGTACATCATTGGATCTAGAGTGACCATCTTCACTGATCATACCGCCATCCGGTACCTTATGGAAAAGAAGGATGCCAAAGCCAGATTGACCAGATGGATCTTTCTACTCCAGGAGTTTGATATAGAGATTAAGGACACGCCTGGAGTCAAGAATGTGGTGGCGGATCATCTCTCCCGATTGGAGTATCTTGAGGATTCTGAGCAGATCGAGCCTATTTGTGAGACCTTCCCATATGAGGCGATCCTTGCTATCACCTCTCTCCCGTGGTACGCTGATATTGTGAACTTTCTTGTTGCCAAGAAAGTCCCACAAGATTGGCCCAGATAGAAACTTGAGACCTTCCTTGCGAAGGTCAAGTTCTACCATTGGGAGGATCCCGTCCTTTATCATGAAGGAGGGGATAGCATTTGGCGTAGGTGCATTCCTCAGGAGGAGCACCGCAATGTCCTCACTTACTGCCACAAGCTTGAGGCAGGATGACATCACTCTGGGAGGAGAACGGCACAGAAAGTGCTCCAATCCGGCCTATGGTGGCCTACCCTCTTCAAGGACTCTGATGAGTTCGTGAAAAGGTGTACTGACTGTCAGAGGATGGGCACTTGTGGACAGCGTGATATGATGTTGATGTAGCCCATTCACTTCTGTGAGGTTTTTGACGCATGGGGCATCGATTTCATGGGTCCATTCCCTAGGAGTCAGGGATTTGAGTACATTCTGTTGGTCGTGGATTATGTTAGTCGTTGGGTTGAGTCCATCCCCGCCCGAACCGCAGATGCTAGGACTGTTTGCCGATTTTTGAGGAAGAATATCATTTCGCGGTTCGGGGTACCTCGAGTGTTGATATCTGACGAGGGGTCTCATTTCGTCAACGATAAGGTAAAGGCCTGATGAATATCAAATTCATCACTCTAAATCTCATTAATTAAGCTCCATTACCTTAAAATCAACAGCATATCTACATCTACTCTACATAATTAGCATTCATGCATGCTTTCATAAGAATTGCATTTTATCCATAATTTCTGCACAAAATAAGAAGCCAAAAATCCAAGCCAAATTGACTTGTAAATAGCATAACTTTCCGGATTTTTAACTCCTTCTTGCTAACTCAGAATGATCCAAAACCACTCCACTGTGTACATATCAGTCACAAGAATAACTGAAAAATACGAAAAAATCACTAACCCTAGTAAGTGGACCAAAAACCCAAACCCTAGTTTCAGGATTTTCGCACTAAAAGCCCCATATCTTCCCCATCCAGTGTCCGATTTGATCCTACTCACTTTCTAACTAATGTACATTCAATTACCTTCAAAACAAGACCAAGTTCAAGTGAATCGGAGCTCATATGTGAAAGTTGGATTTTGGGCCTCTTTTGTACATTGTGTATTTTAGCGGTTTTTGACCTGATATTTTATGTACATATTTTCTTATTAATTAAAAAAAAATTAGATTTAGATGTCTTTATTTATCTTTGATTTTTCCATATTTTTTCCGGATTTTTATCTGGTTTAAAAATGACAAAAAATACAAAATCCAAAAATGTAGGTATTCTATGTATATGGGATACCCCAAAAATTCACTTTGTGCATTAGATCGATTTTGCTTTTGATGTCTTCATTAATGTTGTAGATTTCATCGAGACAAGCATTTTTCGTAAAGGAACTTTTTCGATCCAAGGTCATTTACTATTTATTTTTGATTTTACAAAATCTTTATTCTTGGATTTTTTGGTGCTGACACGTGTTAACCCCTGAGGCCGCCACGTGTTAGCATTTTTCGCAATTCATTTTTATTAAAAAATAATTAAATAACCGCACGTGCGTCTCACGTGCCCCCAGGCACGTGCTCCGTACGTGCCGAGCTCTCTCCCCGCCCGTCGCCACGTGGCACCTTCACGACTGTTCGATCAGCGACCGATCGAACGTCCGCTACCTTTCGTCAACCTTTCGCGCCGCCACCTCGAAAACCTCGCATCTGTCGCCTGCGATCGTCGTGATCTGCTTAACCATCTCTGCATCTTCCTATGCCAACCACCTCCAGATCTCCCGCCGGCCGCTCTCCTATTTAAGACCCTCGGCTCTCCCCCTGACATATCATCTGCCGATTGCACAAGGAACGGGTGGGCGACGAGGTGACAGGTCGTCGACTCCCTCTTCCTCGGCGAGGTCCGGTGGCTGGCCCCACCGTTGCAGCGCCACCAGCCGCGTTTGCCTTTGCTCCGGTCTCGCCTACAGTTGAGCCAACGACGTTCATCTCCGCCTGTCCTCGCCGCCCTTCTACGACTTCACCGACGCTACGCCTCGTCTTCACCAACATCGCTTCATCGCCAAACCTTCATTTCCAGCCATCGTTAACAATCTTCATCGACCACCTCCGCCTCGACTCCAGACTTCAGCAATGTCATCCTCTCCTTCGACAAATGCTGCTCCACCTTCACAAGCCATCGCAGAAGCCCCTCGCCAAACCTCCACCAGCGGCGGAGCCTCGCCTCGACCGGCCCTCCCTGTCCGCCTCGCCATCGCCACTTACCGCTGGGCATGAAGCCCGAGAACCCAACACGTGCTAGGAACGTGCATGGGGGACGTCAGCAGCAGGTAACCCCAGGGTCACGTGCTCCGCACGTGCCTAGTGGGTAAATTGCAAGTCACCCCTTGGAGGTCATCATATTTGCAGCAAAGTCCAAGAGCTCCAGGGTCACATGCTATGCATGTGACCTCTGGTCATTTTGTAGAAGGCCTCCCTCCACTTCTGGTAATTATGCTTAGGACCCCTACTGCACTTTTGATAATTATTTTATTTATATTTATTTGCATCTGTACCCCTATGTTCCCCATTACCTTTAGACCTCTACATGAAATTTATTTTATTTATCAAAAATAACATGATGTTCATCCTTTAATTCTTTACATTTTGAGATACATGGATATTTTTGTGATTGATGATTAATTAAAATCAATTACTCTGTGGAAAATTGCGAACTTTGCCCATATTATGCTCTTAATTTTGCCATTGATTAACCGTTGCTCTAAAAATTCCCGAAAAATCACATATTGTAGAGTTAATTGTGCTTGACATTGTGCCCAAAAACATTTGCATTTGAATGCATAATTTTCCCTGTAAAAATCACTTTACATATTTCAGTATTTGATTTTTAATAGGTATTAAATCCCACATTTTCAAGGTTTAGGATTTTTCTGAGATCCATCACCTAGTGATAGATCTTAGATAATTTTATCCCCTGAAAATAAGTAGGTTTATTCTTTATTATAATTAAATATTAAAAATCATTTTGTTTGCATTTAAAAATTCATAAAAAATTCATATTGGATCTAAAAATTCCAAAAAGATTACAATGTATTCATTTTTTCATAATTTACATTGTGGCCAAGTTTCGTATTTTTCGGACATCATTGGACGTAATTTGCATTTTAGTCCCTAAAATAGGCTGGAATTGCATCTTGCATCCCTTATTTGCATTAAAAATTCCAAAAAATAGACCACCTCAAAAACCGTGCACAAATCTTGATAGATATAACTCTAGGTTGTTCCTTTGCCTCCTTGTGATCGACCTTGGGGCTTGCCCAAGTAAAATAAACATAAAACCACTTGATTGAAATTGAAAAAATATTTGTGGTTATTTCTTGACCGATTCCGATCGCCGCCTACAACGAACTACATAAACAATAATTGTACGCACGTTAAATAAAAGCAACTTTTTAAAGCCACGATTATCGGACCCGTCAGATGGCGCTGTTGCCGGGGAGGCAAACAACTTAGTTTTGTGTTTTGAAATTTCTTGTTCGATTTTCCGCATTCGGGTAGTCTAACCCCCAAATTTTTCATTGTAAATTTCATTTTGTTTCGTGCATTTATTTTTCAGCATTTACTTTTCTTATTTTTTGAGTCACTTTCTTACATCTTCTCTCTTATTTTTCTTGCGAGGTACCCGGCGTACGTGGAGCGTTTTTTCAAGAAACCGACGCATCTTCACCGACATCTGAAAAGCCGCAATTACTTTAAGATCGAGTCGAGTCGTGAGAGAGTGTAGTGTCTAGGTTTTTTATTTCTGCAATTTTAGTTCTGTAATTAATTTCTCATTTATAGCGTTGTCCGTTTGGACTCTCGCATGTGTAAAAAGACTTTGAACTTTTCTGTGGTGTGTCGTGGCCTGTTTCACTCTCTGGTTAGGGTGGGGCCCGACTTGAGTGACGATTAGGATAGACTTGCACATACGGCTCCCAGAGCATTTATATTTTTGATTGTGCTCGTAGGATCTAAGGCCACACTGCACATTAACTAAGACGTACATAGATCGTTCAATTTAGCGAAAATTTAAATCAATTCTTCCCGCTAATAGAACTTTCTGCTTAGGTGCGGTTTTTCATCGGCTTGCATTCATTTAGAGTAATTTTTCAATTCTGTCTAGCATCCCACATGGAGATTGTGAGGATTCACTATAAGTCTTCTAACTGAGCATTCATCATAGTTTTCCGCGTGCATCGGCTTTTCCCGAATTTCTCCCTCTTGTTTTATCACATAATTCTAAAGGAAATTAGGACTGGACGGTAGACGTGTATTTGTGCTCATTTAAATTCTTCAGTGATCACCTAATTAAAATTGGGACTGCTAAATATAGTCGATCTAGAACCCATAAAATCAAGATTTTCTTGCGGGAGAGCAACCCTGACAATTGTTTCCTTTTATCTTGCAGCGAGGAGCAACCCGCACACTAGGATAGAGCCACGCCCTAACTCTTTTAAGACTACTATCTTGGGTTAGTCGTTCTCCAGTGAGGATCTCTCCGGTAGCTGGTAAAGCAGCCCGTGACGTCCTTAACAGATTGAATTGATCGTAAAGCTGGTAAACGGTCCGTAATTCATACTGGCTGAGAAAGATCTAATTTAGGATAGGCTAATCTCCTGAGAGCATTGGGTTCCTAACAACTCGCTTTAACCGCTCTGATATATTGTATTTATCACCAATTAAAATTGAAAAGATAATACTCGAACTCTTACGGCTTCATTGTGTGAGTTGGTGAACCCGAGGTTCAATTTGTTTTTGCATTAGTGTGCGTAAACCGATTCGAAGATCAATAGCCACACATTTGATAAAATTTCTTTTGACTATCCCATGCAAATCATCTCTCTCCTTCCTGATTTAAATCTCATCATGGAACTCTTGTCTAATAACTCTTGCAAGCCCAAACCATCATTTCTTTCAGCTCTTTCAAAAATGATTGAATATGTATTTGAAAATCCCATCAGAGCTATACTATGAAAATAAATTTGTCTCGGTTAGGCCCAGATCAACTAAATCCTCTTCTATCAATAATTCTCAACATTTGCGGGAGACTTTCACCTGCGGATGAATTCAGCCTCCTCATTGAATTTCTACTCGAATCATCCGACCACACATAATCACCCACCATCTTGGACTAAATCATCTCATCTCAGTTTCTCGCTAATAAAACATTTCAAGATCAAAATACCTTTTAGTCTCATGACTGGCCGAGAAACCAAACCTAGATGGAAAGACCCGCACTTAATGATCATCAGCGTTGGATTAACCATAACAAACCCCTCATCATACATATAGTGTACTGGACTGACCACATAGAAACACAAGAACTCTGTATGATGACTCCACCATATCAAGGACTGAACTCTATTCAAACCAACTCCATGGGCACGGATCACATGAGCAGCCTCCTTCCATAATTTTGAGGAGAAACTTTCAGAAAATAATGATCATATAATGGATATTCCAAGAAACTCTCCTCTTAGCACATACAGGAAAATGGAAGATGAAATTATTGAATATCAATGCAAAAACCACACACCAACTGCTCCCATGATTGATCATGAACATCATTTTGAGGATAATATCTCGAGGATAAAAAAGAAATTAAAATTAATGGAGGATAGATTCCAAAATTTTGCTGACCGATTAATTTCAATCTATGATAGCTCAGAAATAAAAAATGAATGAGGAAATGATTGGCTCTCATGCCGAAAATTTTGAGGATATTCAGAAACTTGGGGACGATTCCTACATTAACACCTCTGCATATTATTCCCCTAGAAATGACTATGCCTTTGACCCCCACTCTGAACATCAGAACCCCTGCTCATCTAAGGAACACCCCACATCACCACACCACACAGAAAATACCAAAAAAATGGAATATTCAAAAACACCAAAAAAATCGAAAATCCAGAAAAATACATAAAAATTGAAACCAAAGAAGATATGCAGAATTTGGATCCTGTTGTACGGGGAGCACTAGGAAAGAAATTGATTTTTGAACTTCCCTTTCTACAGGCCATTAACACTTCTCCGATCTTAAAAGATTTGTAATGGACAAATTAACTACGAAAAAGTCGGGCAGGATTAGAACAAAGACCGAGAGACATATCTTGTCAATGGCCTCCTCCTTGGTGTTGAGGAGAAAAACCAAGAGCCGCATAGTGAAGTGGTTGCGCAGATTTGACTGTGTAATCAAAGACACGATTTTCACCCATGCTCGGATTGATGATGATTCACCGATCAATATCCTCCCGACCTCTGTATTCCATGAACTCAAACTCGGACCGTTTCAGAAGATACGAGAGATTGTTCAATTGGCTGACCGATTAATAAAGCGGCCGAGAGGAATCATTTCTGTCATCATGAAATTCCAAGGTGCTCCGCTCAAAGTAGAATTCCACGATCATTGATAATGAGCATCAAGGAGAATTTACCCAGTCTCCAATCCATTCTCGGAAAGCCGTTCATAGCATTGGCTAAGGCAATTAATGATTGTAGACTCAGGAAATCAATTTAAAGCCTTGGAAGCTTCGATCTGACTCTGTCTTTGAGGAACCACGATCTTCTGAGGAAATCCACGAAGTCCCCGACAACCGCAACCATGAAGAGGTAGAATCCCTACCCCGCTACGACACCTGAGATAGCGGTTGTTGATGAGACTATTGGTTTAGAAACTCTCCCCAGTATTTCAATTCCCGCGGATCTCAAAATAGACAAATCCTTCTTCTACGATCCTGAGACATATGCATGGTAGCTCCCTGGAGCAACATTCTCTGAATATCTTGACCAAATCATCCATCGAGAGTGCTCAAACATTCATGAGACTAAGAACAAACACATAAGCCGAGCACCGACCAAGGAGAATTCCAATGGCTATTCATCGGGATACTCAAGCGAACCGACACCTTCACGAAGAAATAAAAAGAGAGTCACCTTTGTCCTTTCAGAAGAGGAATCAGCTGACGATCACTCATCAGGTCCGGAAAAGGTAGTCTACATGAGTGAAGTTTGTTCGGCAGCTCTAAATTCAATTCTCGTTAACTACTACTCATCCAATGCTGATGCTCCTGCCCTCTTCAAGTACACTGGAATTATTTTGTATGAGCTAACTGAGACCAGTGCTTCTGAGTATCATCCGAGGACGAACCGATTGACCCCAAGAAGGAACGAATTCTGAGAAAACAACTGAAGAAACAAAAAAGACATGAATACTTGGAGTATGTCCACTTTCAAATACTATTCCTCTGAGGATAACTCTGATGATGGATATCTTTCATCTAACTCAAACACTTCATCTATTATCCATCATGATTTTTCTGAGGATGACATTGATCATAGTTGGGAATTATATGCTTCATCTCCATCCCGTTATACCGATATCCCATTACAGGCTCACAAAAAGATCAGCCGAAAACCACCTTAATCATCGACTACCCACTCTCCCACCCGACCACATCGGTCGCCCGGTACAGCTTCTTCCTCTACTTAGGCCAAGGCCTAAGTATATGGCGAAACCGATGCCATCTGTATATATCATTTCCTCGGATCACACTCCTCCTCCCGATCACTTCACTTCCACCCTTCTTCTATACTTAGGCTGACCAGAGCCTAAGTATAGGGGGAACCGACATCCACCTATATATACTCTCCTCATTCACATATCCCGACCGCTGTATTTTTTCATTTTTCACTCTCTTACGCTTATCCCGAGCTATGTCTTCTTTACGCTTCTTGTGCTCTGAGGACACAACACTCACTAAGTATAGGGGGGTCTGTGTATATACTTCGTATATATTTTACCCATATCTCGTACTTTCGCGTAAGTCTATATGTATTTACAGGGTGGGTAATAAAAAAATGAAGAAAAAAAGATAAAAAAGAGAGTTTTGCTACTAACATTGACTTTGCCCAAAATTTTTGAAAAAATGGCTTATTTCATTTTTTTCGTAAAAAAAAATGAATGTGTCTGCATTTCACACACCTACACTTCATCCAGCATCGCATTCATTTGCATCAGTGAAAAGTCATTGGGTTTTGAACCGAGTTGTGAGAAGAAACTGAGAGTGGTCTGGACTTGACCTTAATCCACCTAATTTTCAAAGGAACATCACTAAGAAATAGGATTTTAGAAGCTTCAGGTCCTTTGACTTAATTCTTTAAGTTCCACATGACAATGAGCAGCGTTTGACTCTTAGTGTCTAACCTGGTCTCTTCATTCTGGGTACAACTCTGGAATAGGGAATTAATTTGTACTCTCGCACTATGCACTTAGCTCAACTCAGACGGGATGTTGGAAGACTGTGTGAGTCCCTTTTCTGGTAGCGTGGAAATCTAAAGACCGGAGTATGGGTTGAAATAAAGCTTCGGAAAAGGGATGGAAAGCTGGGCACAATTTTTTCTAAGACCCCAAAAAATGTACGGAACAAAAAGACTCTATATCCGTAGGGGCACAACAAGATCCAAGCAGAACCACCAAAAAATCCAAATACAAAGAAGCATTCTACCAAATAAAATCTGACCAAAAAGGTCCAAGCTTCAAGAAACCTGCAGATCTTGGTGGAGACTCAACTACACTGGCCATCTTCACAAGGAGAGGTGACTACACTGGCCACCCTCCAGTTCTTTTCCCCTCCTTCTAACTTCTCCCTCAATTCGATTGGGAACACAGCGCGATAGAGCTTAGAAGGAAATACCTGACTCCCCGAGGATGAGTTACTGGAAAGGAGAGGAGCATGGCAGTCCGACATTCTGGATGGGAAGAGCTAAAATCCTTCACACACTTGAGTCGGTTGTTCAATGTTCATAGGGTATACTTTGGGAAGAGGATTAATCTAAGATGACTTCTGAGCCTAAACTGTGACAATGATGTGTAGAACTTGAGGGATGTTGATTTTAAAATTCTAAGTCTCACAGAAGTTCTGACACACTGATAATCCAAAGGTTGAGTCTAGTTTCATTTTCACCTTCAGCTCATGGTCTTGGTATGAAACCCAATCTCATTTCACCTCATGGCATTTCTTTTTGATGCTCAGGGACGAGCATGGTTTAGTATAGGGGGATGATGAATCTCAAAGTCATCACTCTAAATCTCATTAATTAAGCTCCATTCCCTCAAAATCAATAACATATCTGCATCTACTCTGCATAATTAGCGTTCGTGCATGCTTTCATAAGAATTACATTTTATCCATAATTTCTGCACAAAATAAGAAGCCAAAAATCCAAACCAAACTTGACCTGTAAATAGCCTAATTTTCCGGATTTTTAACTCCTTCTTGCTAACTCCGAATGATCCAAAACTACCTCCACTGTGTACATATCACTCACAAGAATAACTGAAAAATACAAAAAAATCACTAACCCTGGTAAGTGGACCAAAAACCCAAACCCTAGTTTCAGGATTTTCGGACTAAAATCCCCATATCTTCCCCATCCAGTGTCCGATTTGATCCTACTCACTTTTTAACTAATGTACATTCAATTACTTTCAAAACAAGACCAAGTTTAAGTGAATCGGAGCTCATATGTGAAAGTTGGGTTTTGGGCCTCTTTTGTACATTATGTATTTTAGTGGTTTTTGACCTGATATTTTATGTACATATTTTTTTATTAATTAAAAAGCCAAAAAAAATTAGATTTTGATATATTTATTTATCTTTGAGTTTTCCATATTTTTTCCGGATTTTTATCTGGTTTTAAAAATGACAAAAAAATACAAAACCCCAAAGATGTAGGTATTTTATGTATATGGGATACCCCAAAAATTCACTTTATGCATTTGATTGATTTTGGTTTTGATGCCTTCATGAATGTTGTAGATCTCATCAAGACGAGCATTTTTCGTGAAGGAACTTTTTCGATCTGAGGTTGTTTACTATTTTTTTTGATTTTATAAATTCATTATTCTCGGATTTTTCTGGTGCTGACACGTGGCAGCCACTGAGGCCGCCACGTGTCAGCATTTTTTGGACCCTTTTAAATTCATTTTTATTAAAAAAACAACTAAATAATCGCACGTGCGTCGCACGTGCCCCCAGTCTCTCCCCGCCCGTCGCCACGTGGCGCCTCCACGGCCGTTCGTTCAGCGGCCGATCCAACGACCGCTGGCTTTCGTCAACCTCCCGTGCCGCCACCCCGAAAACCTCGCAACCGCCGCCCGCGATCGTCGCGATCTGCTTAACCATCTCTGCAACTTCCTCCGCCAACCACCTCCGGATCTCCCGTCAGTCGCACTCCTATTTAAAACCATCGGACCTCCCCCCGACATCTCATCCGCCGATTGCACAAGGAACGGGGTAGGCGACGAGGTGATAGGTCGTCGCCTCCCTCTTCCTCGGCGAGGTCTGGTGGCTAGCCCCACCGTTGCAGCGCCACCAGCCGTGTTTGCCTTTGCTCTTGTCTTCGCCTACCGTCGAGCCAACGACGTTCATCTCCGCCTGTCCCCGCCGCCCTTCTATGACTTCACCGACGCTATGCCTCGTCTTCACCAACATCGCTTCACCTCCAAAGCTTCGTTTCCAGCCATCGTCAACGATCTTCATCGACCACCTCTGCCTCGACTCCAGACTTCAGCAACGCCGTCCTCTCCTTCGACAAACGCTGCTCCACTGATGAATACCCATTCATCACTCTTTATTCTTATATTTTAGCTACAAAAACCTATGCAAATGCATGTAGATATGTGTAAATAGGCAAAGTTAGCAAAAGCATGCATGTTTGTAAATATAGATAATTAGCATGTTTTTGTGCAAAAATAAAAGAATAAAGAAGAAAAAGAAAAAGAGGGAAATATTTAGAATAAATATTGAGCAACCTAACCCAAGGGAGGGCTCAGCATGGGCCTGACCGCATAAAAGCCACAAGTAGAGGGAGATAGGGGCTCACATGTACATATTTTTGTAAATAAATAAAATAATATTTTCCTCAACCAAAAATATGTTTGTATATATTTGTACCTATTTATAAGCTATTAAAAACAAAATAAAAATCTAAAAATTAAAAATCCAAAAAGAACCTTCCACCATGTACATACTCCATCATCCTTATTTATTTCACCTTGTAAATACACCTAATTTATTTTCAAATCTTTTTGTAAATATTCCTTTTTATGTTTTGTAAATAAAATAAATAAAAAGAATTAAAACAAAAATCAAATAAAAATTACAAAATTAAAAATGCAAAAATACCTTGTATATATACCATGTACATAAATGTATATAACTAATTATTTAACCTATGTATATAAATAATAAAAATAAAGTAAAAATAGCCTTTTATTCCTAATTTTATCCTATAAATACATAAAATATAAAATGGGAATAAAAATGTACAAAAACAACTAATTAAAAATCAAAAATCAAAAATCCATATAGTGTATATATACCTATGTATAGCTACTATGTATATACCCTATTTTTATTTCTAAAAATTAATTAAAAATCACAAAAAATAGAAAAAATTGAAACAAACATTTTTCATGTTTTGAGTTTTTAAAAATTCGGCCATTAAAAGCCCCCAAAAAATCAAATAAGGATCTAATAATTGGCGGGCTCTGATTGGTCCACGGGGGACTGTTGACCTCCGGTCAACACCTCCCCCAGGACCACCAGAGCCCGGGTCCTGTTCGCGGACCCAACTTTGCCCAATTACTCCCACCAAACCCGACCTCCATTTGGCCTAATCCCAGATCCTAATCGTCCCCCAGGTATCCGGGAATCTCGCCCGACATCCCTCCTTGGGATCCGCGCTTCACCTCGCCCTACCCGATCGAGTTTTCCCGGACCTGCACCCACTATATATGCCGAGCTCCGCCGCACTCTCGCGCCATCTTTGGCTAGCCATTCTCTTTCCTGTGAGCTCCACTGTGTCCACCGAGGTGACAGCTCGCGCCGGCCTGTGTCGCAGCGAGGAGGAGGTGCGTCTACCATCGATCCGGCCGCTTGTAGCCGCCGCGCTCCGACGACCATCTGGAGCTTGAGCCTCGGGAAGTGACGGCCCTTGAGGCGAGGACCAGGAGACAGCTGAGCTCCACCACAGTCTACATCGCCACCCAGGTAACCTCCGTTCTTTCTTGATTAGGCTAATTTCAAGGTACCCCCAAATCGACCCATCCCCGTGTTTCGTTGATTCCGATCGTCTCGCTTCATCTTTCGATCATCGGAACACCCTGTCACCTCCGCCATCTCCCCGCGCACGTTCTTCACCCACTCGTTCAACCCAGCTCGCCCCGGAGCTGGGAGTCGAGCTCCACCGTCTCCGCCTCGCCGGAGCTCGTTCGCCCCACTGCACAGACCACCTTCACCCCGCTTCCTTGGGTCGAGGCATTTTGCCCTCGACCCGCGAAGCGTTCTGGTTGCTTTGCAGGTTAAAAGGGAGGCATCTGAGCCCCCCTTACAGTTCATACCGGAGCTTCGCGCCGCCAGCCTCGCCGGAGCCCCTCCAGGGCTCGGCTGGGCCATCGGTTACCACCATCAGCTGCGGTGCTGCACCAGGAACGTGTTCCGATCTTTAGCAGCAGCTGAGGAGGACCGGAGTTCACGCAGGAGGCCGGCGAAGTTCGCCGGCGTCGAGTTCTTCCTCCAACATCCAGAGCCGTCCGATGGCGCCTCAGCTCCAGTTCTGATCGTGAGCGTCCATCTTTTGAGGAGCAGTAGCCGTCGATCCATCTGAGGAGCGCATCCGGACCGTTGAGCGACGAGGTTAAGCCACCACGCACGAGGACCGTCTGATCTCACACGTGGCTGCACCTCGCCCATCCGATCCGAGCCCGGAGACCTTCGAAGACCCACGTCGCATCTTCACCGTTCGATCAGACACGTGGATACGCACCGGCCGTCGGATCGACTCGAGGGCTGCAGCGTTGGAGCGCCACTCGTTACCAGCCGTCCATCCAGCCACGTGGCATCCATCCGCCCCTCGACATTAATAAAAGGGGTAATTTCTCTTTAGGCCCCTTTACTTTATGCAGTTAGTTTTTAGTCCTGTAAATAGTTTTAAAACTTTATTTACGTAGGGTAAATTGCAGTATGGACCTTGTGGTTGTTATGATTTGCATGTATGCCCCTGTTTGTATGTGACCACGTGCGTCGTCACGTGTGTATCTGGGCTTTTTACATATTTAGTCCTGTAGATCTGGGATGTTAAGGAATGAATGAATAGTTTCTGTTAATTGCAATTATACCCCTGTGAGCCTTGTTTATGCGCATGTGCGGATTTTAGTGGTGTATTTGCAACCATACCCCTGGACTTTCTGGTACCAGTTACCAAAAGGTCCAAGGAGTAGGTTTTTGTTACAGAAAGGCCCCTGTGTGCCCCAGCCACGCGCCACGCGCGTGACTTGCTGGGCATTTTGCACCAGAGCCCCCAGAATCTCGGGAATTTGCACATTGGTCCTTGTGCACAGTACCCTCTTCTTTATTTTTGAATAAATATCAAACCACCTCCAAATCTAATGAAATTTCGACACATGGCTCCTGCCATGGAGTATTAATTTCTGTGATTTTTGAGGACATTTTTATTTGCATTTAGTATTTTTAAAAATTCAAAAACCTACTTTTTAGTCACTGTCTAAGTTTAAAATTACCAAAAAATTATAAAAACCCCACCAAAAATTCTAAAAAAATTAGGTTTTGTTGTTTGTGTGTTGTTTGATTTTCCAGGCCATTTTGGCTATTTTTCATCGCTTAAAAACCTTAAAAATTGAAAAACCCCTAAAAACCCATAACAATTATAAAAATTAAATTAAAAATCCAAAAACAATAATTAAGGTGCCTAAATTTTCCTTATTCTATCTAGTTTACAGGAAAATTACCTCCAGGGCTTTTTAAGATACTTAAATATTTTATTTTTGGGTCTTAAGCCTTGCTGGACAGTACCTAGGTGTTTTAGCATTGTTTGATTTTTAGAAAATAATTTACCCATTAGAAAAATTCCAAAAATTCACCAAAAACAGTAAAAAACCTAAAAAACATAAAAACAATTTTTCCTTAATTTTTGCTTGATTTTTGGAGTGATAAATAAATTGTTGAAGTTGGCTTGTATTCACTTCCTTTTATTTTCTTAATCATTAAAAAATCCAAAAAAATATAAAAATCCATAAAAACCACTAAAAATCACTTTTCTTTTCTTTTATTTTATTTTCACTACTTCGTAGGCTTCTAGCCAATCCGTGCTCCTTGTGTTCAACCCTGGGAGCTATACCAGGTTAATATCCTAGCGAGACCGCTTTCGCATTTTTGATTGATTTTATTTCTCGTATTGGTCTATTTTTCTTGATACACTTAGTTCGTTTGACTGAGGTCGCAACGACCATTTTTCGACCTTTACCCTTAGTCATTCGTAGGGTTATCAGAATGGCGCCGTTGCCGGGGAGCACGGCTTAGTAGTGTTTTTATTCTCGTTTTTGTTTTCGCGGTTTTTCGCGGCTCTTTGGAGCTCGCGGCTTTTCGCGGCTTTTGTATTTACTTTCTTTTTGTTTTATTTTGTTTTATTTTGATTTCCTTTTCTTTTTGTTTTTGTTTTATTTTTGTGTGGTTATTTTATTTCCATTTTTGCACATATACCCTTGTTTCTATTCTCATATATTCTTTGATTATTTTATTGGTCTGACCACTCTTCCTGTTTTCTTGCGAGGGCCCGAGGAGCGCGGAGGCGACTTTCGAGGAGCCGGTGCAGCCGCGAGACTCGGAGGCGGCTTCCTTCTCTACGAAGCCGCAGGAGAGAGCGAGAGGAGAGAGTTGAGTGGTGTGAGGCATTAGGGTAGTTTATTTTATTCATTGATTATTGTTGTAATAATACAGGGACAGGACATTCAGGCACTTTTAGACTTAGACCGTAGCGGGTCTGTTTCGCCGAGCACCGGCGTGCTCGGGGGACCCATTAGGACCCTCGGTTTTTACGCGGCTTTTATCGCGGTTTCTTTTTTCTTTTCTTACTGTCATTTTCCGGATTTTTCGCGGTTTTATTCGAGCTCCTAGACTTAGGATTTTTTGTTGATTGTGACGTAGATCATTAAGGCCCAACACCTAATAGAATATCTGTTCCTATAGAACGTAAATGGACCTTAATAAAATCAACTGAAAAAGTTAGTTTAATTGGATTCGAGACCACGTGCCGTTAGGAGTCACATACAGCGCTGGCAGGACCCGTCGTGGCGGGCACCGAGTGACTCCCGAGATCGGACTCCGGACTCGGTTCGGTTGACTAGCTATTGTTCTTCACGATCAATAGAAATTGCCTGTTTAGGACTCAGTTTTTACCGTGCATCATTTAGCTTAGTTTAGTTTCTGCCTTTTATTTTATGCGCGGATCATTTTGCATGTAGAGTGCTGGCGGCAGGTACGCATTTCTTACTCAGCATGCATCATTGATTTTCTCGTGCATCGGCTTTTTCGACTTCTCCCCCCGTTTTTGGACTTAATAACCAGGAGAAACCGAAAAATTCGTTAGGCGATTTTGTTTGCTTGAAAAATACCTAAAAAAGAGAAACCATAAAATTGGGACTGTTTAAAATTATCGACCTTAAAACTCGCTCACCCTAAAAATTTGTCTTGGGGAGAGCAACCCCCTCATTGATTGGTTTGCTTGTGCGAGAGAGTGACCCGCACCCTAGGATAGAGCCACGCCTGAACTTCCATTAGACTACTAGTCTCCGAGTTAGTCGTTCTCCAGTGAGGATCTCTCCGGTACCCGGTAAAGCGGGCCGTGACATCCTTAACAGAGCGGGTTGATCGGGTAGCCGGTAAACGGTCCGCAACCTGTACTGGCTGGGAAAGATCTAGCTTTGGGATTGGGCCAGTCTCTTGGGAGCATCGGGTTCCCAACAGGTCACGTAATCGCTCTGCTATCTTGATTGTTCACCAAATAAAATAGACAAGATAATTTGACCGAACCTTCACGGTCTTCAGCTCGTGTTGTGTTGGTGAACCGGGGGTTTGTTTTCTGATCGTAATTTTTCCAGATCCCATCCGCCCTACTCGCTAGATCAAGATAATGGGTAGACGATCTCTTAGGCAGCCTCTGGCCGCACCGCTTTCGGGCACGTCTACCACATCATCTAGGTTGGCTCGCGAGAGCTCAGACCCGCTCTCCGAGCCCGAGTACGATTCCGCCCTGTTCCCCCTCGACCCCCTTTCTGACTTACCTGAGAGACCTGAGCCCGAGGAGAGACTTATTCATTTGACAGCACCTGAGTTGGGCTCCTTTGATTTTGCAGACGTCGCGATGGCCGGCAGTTCTGACGATCACTCCCGCAGACCTGAGCACTTCGTATTGGACCAGGGAGCGATCAACTCCACCCTGATCGCACAGTTAGAGATAGTCCAGCAGCAGCTCCGCGATCAGGGAGCTTTTATGATAGAGATGAGGCGTGAGATGGAGAGGCTCAGAGCAGAGAGAGATGCACAGAGCGAGCCCGAGGACCCCGAGGAGGCACAGGCACGAGCCGCCGCAGCAGCAGCAGCAGCAGCCGCGGCCGCCGCCGCAGCGGCAGCAGCCGCAGGAGGAGCAGGACCACCGAGACCGATGCGGGATTTACACAATCCCGGCTCTACACTGATGCACCACTGGGTGGTGGTTCCGGCTATCGTGGGGGACTTCAAGTTCCCCCCGAACACCTTGCAGATGCTTCCGAGATTCCATGGGCTGGCTACAGAGGAGCCCCACCTCCACCTACTGGAGTTCTTGATGATTTGCAGTACTGTCCACGACAGGCACGTGGACCAGGATACCATACGGATGATGGCTTTCCCCTTCTCCCTCGCAGACAGAGCAGCCACCTGGCTGAAACACTTGGGGAGATTCGTCTACACCTGGGAGCAGCTCCGCACCGAGTACTTGAACAAGTACTATCCACTCGGGCGGACCAACGCGGCGAGGGCCCTGATCAGCAACTTCTCCATGTTTCCCAACGAGCAGTTCCACGAGGCTTGGGAGAGGTTCAGAGAGCTCCTAGACAGATGCCCACACCATGATATCACGAAGCCGAACCTAGTTCAGAGCTTCTTCAGTGGGTTGTCACCAGAGCTACAGGGCCTGGTGAACGCTTCTTGTGGCGGGTCCTACTTCGCCAAGGACCATGACCAGGTCTGGGCGATTTTTGAGGAGATGGCGGAGAACTACATGGTTATGTCCCAGACCCGCCTATACACACAGAAGACCCAGCCACTTCAGCCAGGACCCGTGCAGTACCAGAGGATCGCACGGGTAGATGCAGGTCCAGCCAGTTCGTCCGCAGCCACTGCAGCAGCACAGTTAGAGTCGTCAGCTTCGGACATGGGCATCATCAGCGAGAAGCTGGACCGCATGGAGCTGATCGAGAAGAAGCAGTGCCAGAGCATAGCACAGATGGATCAGATGGCACAGGTCTTGAGCGACTTGAAGTCACAGATCATGTGTCTCCAGGAGGCACAGACGGCTTCTCAGCCCCGTCTTCAGTCGCGAGGCGACTCCGGCAGCAGCAACAGCTCGTCCCAGCGCTCCAGCGCCCCAGCGCAGCCTAGACAGGTTCACCTTGTACAGGCGGAGCCGTACCAGCAGCCGCAGCCTACCTACCAGTCCCCACCATCTCCAGAGATGCAGATGGTGGTCTACCAGCCGGACCAGCCGTTGGCAGTGCTACCCCCAGCCCCCTTGGATGCAGAGCCGTTGATGGATGTCAACGGGATCTGGTACGACCGTCCCCAGCCTGGGATCCGACGAGACCATCCCGGATTCAGGTGGGGGAGTGGTGGTGCCCAGCCCCAGCAGCAGCCGTCAGCACAGGGAGGGCAGTACTCCCAGCCGAGAGACCATCACCAGCCGCAGCAGCAGCCCCCAGTCTACCAGCAGCAGTCTTCCTATGGTCCTCGTCCCTATCAGCAGCAGGGACAGTATGGGAGGCGTGAGCAGCAGGCTCACCCGGGATACCAGCACCAGCAGCACCCTCCGTCCTACCCTCCTCACCCACAGAGAGGCTACCCGTCGGGCTCCCACGAGAACCCTGCCTTGGATGACATCGCCCGCCTCCTCACGGACCAACAGGAGACCTTCAGACGGGAGATGGATGAGTTCCGCCATGAGATGCGGGACTTGGTGAGAGGGAAGGCCGCCATACCTGCACAGATAGAGCCCAATCCGAACAACCTGAAGCGGAAGTTTGAGCAGGTAGTACATACTGAGTTAGCCACTCCTAGCGATCCATTTGATGATACTTCTTCAGATCTGTTTGATGTTGATTTTGCTACGCTTAGGAGCGGTAGGACCCCAGCCGGCGGCGGCGCCTCAGCTGAGCACCATCCAGAGGCGCCCCAGGAGGAGGAGGAGAGCGGTACTGAGGCCGCCCCAGTCGATGACGGTGGTACTGAGGCCACCGAGGATGCTGATCCCACCGGCGGTACTGAGGCCGCCACTTCACCAGATCGAGGAGGTGGTACTGATGCCACCCCAGCAGCAGCCGAGCCAGTGAGCGGTACTGATGCCGCTCGACGTCTACTTTCGCCAGCAGCAGCAGAGCATCCCATCCATGGTGGTACTGAGGCCACCGGTGTTTGTAGAGAGAGATCTGGTTTTGTTTTTCCTCATGGTCATGTATCTCAGGATTCTGTGATGAATAAAGGAAAAGGTTTACATTCTTTTGGTCCCACTGTGGTGCATGATGTATGTGTGGATCCGGTCCTCGAACCGCGTAGATCTTTTCCTAGTCCTTCATCTGAGAAGGACCCAGTGATCCCCTTCCCTAGAGCCCTTCAGATGGGGAAGGGGAAGAAAAATGATTCAAAAAAGAGAGAGTTTGAGGAGTTCAGCCAGAGCATGATTGATCGCTTCCATATCCAGCTGACCCTCCAGGAGGCTTTGCAGCACATCCCCCTCCTCCAGAGATCTTTGAGAGAGAGGACTACAGTTAGGAGGAGGAGGAGGAACCACACTTCAAAGATCCATGTGCTGACCAAGGCCACGTGCTTTGCGATTCAGAACCGTCTGCCAGCCAAGAGGCCAGATGCAGGGGCCCCGTATGTCAGATGCCAGATCAGAGAGCAGTGGTTCGACCGTACTCTTTTAGATAGCGGATCTTCGATCAACCTACTTCCGGCAGCCCTTCTCGACCGCTTCGAGTTGGGCACTCTTCGATAGAGCAGGACAGTCCTTCAGTTCGCTGATCGATCTGTCAAGAGGCCGAAGGGGTTGTTACGAGACGTTATCGTCACTATTCAGGGTCTGCAATTCCCCGTGGACTTCGTAGTGTTGGACATGGAGATCCCTGAATCAGTGGCCGATACCCCCATCATACTTGGTCGTCCGTTCTTGGCCACAGCCAAGGCGGTGACTGATCATGATAGCGGGAAGGTGTACTTTCGCGTCCAGGGCGAGAGTATACAAATAGAGACGGTCGAGGACTACAGAGCCAGATCCAGATCCCGCTCAGATGCCAGTACCGATTCAGAGCAGCTGACAGACGCAGAGGCAGACATCCACCAGGACTGTGATTTTGTGATCACAGATGATGAGGCAGCTTGGGCAGACCTAGAGTCACAGACTACCCTCTCACTTTCAGACACAGCTGATGCAGAGATGATAGAAGAGGAGAGTCTGGAGAGCACAAACCTGGGTTCGGATACAGTTGCGGCAGCAGAGCCGGTTCTCGATCGCAGCACAGTGTTTTGTGATGGTGGTGCTGAGGCCACCTTGTTTTCCGGTGGTACTGATGCCACCGTTGCTGATGCAGATCCCTCGGACTCAGAGTCTGACTGGGCCGATTGTCATGATCAGATGCCAGACCTGAGTTCACCTGAGCCTACAGAGGAGGAGGTAGAGGCAGAGCAGAGTAGAGACAGTGCAGTTGAGCCGCCTTCTCTCGACCCAGTTTGCGAGAGTACACTTTCACTTTCCCAGGCAGATTTGGCCGATCTTGCAGCTTTCACTCAGTTTCTTCCACAGCCAGATTTGCCAGCACCCAGCATTCCAGAGCTGAAGCCGCTCCCTACTTCGCTGAAGTATCGATTCCTTGCGGGCGATCCAGAGATGTACCCAGTCATCATCTCCGCTGAGTTGACTGAAGAGCAGGAATCCCGTTTGATGGGGGTTCTTGAAAAGAACCGCAAGGCGATCGGATGGAGCGTGGCAGATCTCCATGGGATTGATCCATCAGTTTGCTCCCACCACATCTATCTCGAGGATGGGGCGAAGCCGTCGCGTGAGTTCCAGCGGCGTCTGAACCCCAACCTGAGAGAGGTTGTCATGAAGGAAATATCGAAGTGGTGGGGTGCAGGTTTTATTTATCCCATTTCCGACTCCAAGTGGGTCAGCCCCTTGCATGTGGTGCCCAAGAAGACGGGCATCACGACTGTGATCAGTGAGTCGGGAGAGGAGATTGCTACACGGGTACCCACCTCTTGGAGGGTTTGTGTTGACTACAGGAGACTCAACCAAGCCACCAAGAAGGACCATTTCCCCCTGCCTTTTATTGACCAGATCATTGAGAGACTGGCAGGGAAGAGCCACTATTGCTTCCTGGATGGGTACTCGGGCTACAACCAAGTGGCCATCGCTCCTGAGGATCAGGAGAAGACCACCTTTACCTGTCCCTTCGGCACATACGCTTTTCGACGCATGCCATTTGGGCTATGCAATGCCCCTGCGACTTTTCAGAGGTGCATGCTGTCGATCTTTTCGGACATGGTAGGGGAGTGCCTTGAGGTCTTCATGGATGATTTCTCGATCTACGGCGACGGATTTGATTCTTGTCTTGATTGCCTAGACCGAGTACTCCAGCGATGTATTGAGTACAACTTGGTGCTATCTTGGGAGAAGAGTCACTTTATGGTGACTCAAGGGACGGTGCTTGGCCATATCATCTCCAACAGGGGCATGGAGGTTGATCCGGCCAAGGTCGATGTCATTAGAAAACTCACACCGCCGTCCAATCTGAGGCAGTTACGGTCATTTCTGGGGCACGTTGGATTTTACAGGAGGTTCATTCATGATTTTAGCAGGATTGCCCGACCGTTGACCGACCTCTTGACGAAAGACACCGAGTTCCTTGTCGATGACAAGTGTCTTTCGTCGTTTGCTACTCTCCAGAGATGTGTTATTGAGGCTCCTGTCCTCCAGCCACCTGATTGGTCTCTCCCATTCGAGATCATGACGGACGCCTCCGATTTTGCCGTAGGGGCAGTGCTGGGACAGAGGAGGGATGGAGTACCATTTGCGATACACTATGCTAGCCGCACATTGGATTCCGCCCAGCGGAATTATACAGTCACAGAGAAGGAGATGCTAGCAGTAGTGTTTGCCCTAGATAAATTCAGATCATATATCATTGGATCCCGAGTGACCTTGTACACAGATCACACCGCCATCAGGTACCTCATGGCAAAGAAGGATGCCAAGGCCAGATTGACTAGATGGATCCTTCTACTCCAGGAGTTCGACATTGAGATTAAGGATAAGCCTGGAGTCAAGAATGTGGTGGCGGACCATTTATCCCGACTAGAGCAGCCTGAGGAGACAGAGCAGATTGATCCTATCAGAGATACCTTCCCAGATGAGGCGATCCTTGCTATCGCCTCACTCCCATGGTATGCCGATATTGTGAACTTTCTCGTTGTTGGGAAAGTTCCACAAGATTGGCCCAGGCAGAGGCTTGAGACCTTCCTTGCGAAGGCCAAGTCCTACCATTGGGAGGATCCCATCCTTTACCACGAGGGAGGGGATAGCGTCTGGCGTCGGTGTATTCCTCAGGAGGAACACCATAGCGTCCTCACTTACTGCCACAAGCTTGAGGCAGGGGGACATCATTCTGGGAGGAGAACGACACAGAAAGTGCTCCAATCCGGTTTGTGGTGGCCTACCCTCTTCAAGGACTCAGATGAGTTCGTGAAGAGGTGTACTGACTGTCAGAGGATGGGCACTTGTGGACAGCGCGATATGATGCCGATGCAGCCCATTCACTTCTGTGAGGTTTTTGACGCATGGGGCATCGATTTCATGGGTCCATTCCCTAAGAGTCAGGGATTCGAGTACATTCTGTTGGCCGTTGATTATGTGAGTCGTTGGGTGGAGGCTATCCCCGCCCGAGCCGCTGATGCGAGGACAGTTTGCAGATTTTTGAGGAAGCACATCATCACGCAGTTCGGGGTTCCACGAGTTCTTATTTCTGATGGGGGATCTCACTTCATCAACGACCAGGTGAAGGCACTTGCTACCGAGTTCGGCATAGACCATCGTGTTGCTACACCATACCATCCACAGACGAATGGTCTAGCCGAAGTGTCGAATAGGGAGATCAAGACTATTCTGCAGAAAGTCGTCCGCCCTGACCGAAAGGATTGGTCACAGCTATTGGACTCGGTCTTGTGGGCATATAGGATGTCTTTCAAGACACCTTTGGGCACATCTCCCTTTTGCCTCGTGTATGGCAAGCCTTGTCACCTGCCAGTTGAGCTGAGGCACAAGTCACTCTGGGCAGTTACAGACATATTGATGGATCCAGATGGTATAGGAGACCAGAGGAGGGCAGAGCTAGCTGCCCTGGAAGAGCTTAGAGATGCAGCTTTCACGAGCAGCCTACAGTACAAGGAGAGAGTCAAGGAGTGGCATGATTCCCATATCAGCCACAAACATTTTGAGATTGGGCAGAGAGTATGGCTGTTTGATGCGAGGCTTAGATTATTTCCAGGGAAGCTCCAAAGCAAATGGAAAGGACCTTATCTGGTTCGGAAGGTACACGACAACGGTAGTATTGACATATCTGAGTTGTCTTCTGAGAGTACCTTCCGAGTGAACGGCCAGCGGCTCAAGCCATTTCTAGATCATGAGCCGCGGGTCGTTGATCTTGCCCCTATTCATTTTGCGTGAGATGTGGTCTTTGATTCACATCTAATGCATCTCACGCCTGAGCTTTACTGATCCTCCGCTGTACATAGATCCAGATGTCCATATCAGCACATTCTTTAGTCCCACATCCCTTTCTCCATCTTATGATTATGCTATACTTAGGGTGCACTTTACCCTAAGTATAGGGGGGATGTGAGACCATTCGGGTATTTCTTTTGTTTCCGTCTACCCCTGTTTTTGCTGCCTATACTTAGGGGTATTTTACCCTAAGTATAGGGGGGGTAGACCCTGTACATTCTCCACTCGGTTTTCCCTTCGTGTACAGCCTGCTATACTTAGGATTATCTGATCCTAAGTATAGGGGGAAGACTCGAGTCCCTCTTGACTTTCATTCTCTTTTGTATAGCCTTCCTTTTCACTTCCCTATACATAGCACGAGTTATGTCTTCTTCATCGCTCTTGACTCTGAGGACATCGTTCGAGCTAAGTATAGGGGGGTGTGTATATATTTCATATATACTTTAGCCATAACTCGTACTTTGTGTGAGTGTGTTAATAAATAAAAATGGCTAAAAACCACAAAAATTAGAAATTTTTCATGTACATATCTTCTTTTATTTTGCACATACATAGCTAGTATACAAATTATTTTTGTAAAAATGATTTCAAAAATCTTTTGTGTGTAAAGCTTGTGTGAATATTTTCTGTATCAAAATTATGTATATAGTACAAAATTTTTCCAAAATGTTTTGAAAATCAAAAGTTTGCAAAAATCTTGTGTAAATGTGTGTAAATATCTTTTTGCAAAACTTGCACTTCATGCATCATCATTCATGATTTCAAAACATTTTTCAAAAATTTTGCATGATTGTAAAATATGTGTAAATATGCATCTTTTTGTACATATGTATATAGTTTTTATGGATGATAGTTGACATTTAAACTAGCCTGGAATCAAATTGAGAAATGGAGCTTGATTAAGATCTTAATCCACCTAATTTCTAAAAGGAACCTTATAGGGCTTAGGTTTAAGGCTTTTCAGGTCCATGGCGACTTAATTCTTTGAGTCCACTAGGCTATGATCACATGTCATCTCAATGAGCCTAAGTAGAGCACTTAACAACAACACATGACTCATATAGATTATGGCTTTACTTGGACAACCGCACTATGCACCGAGCTCTCTACGGATGAGGTGGTGAGGAGGCAGTCTTCCTTGACTTGGGGTAGCATATGAGGGTAGTACTTCTAGGCGGAACCTCTCTTCTTCATTTAGTGAAGGAAGTGCGTCTCAACTTGGTCCGGTTACCATGAAGTCTAACGACGGGAGTTGTGGGTTGCAATAAAGCTTCAAAAGAGGGATAGTCTACTGGCTCAAGAGGAAAAACTCCTTGTATATATGCTGCACATGTACATGTTGTATAGATGCACTCGAAAAAAAAAATGTGTGAAAAAGAAAAGAACTCCAAAAAAGTGGTGGGTCTGAGAGAAAATGATAATCCCACCGGAGTATGTATATAAGTGCAATAAGCAAAGCTTGGTTTCATGATCCACCTGTTGTAGCTTGCAGCAGGGAGACTTGGCTACACTGGTCAAGCTCCCAAGGGTACTTGGCTACACTGGCCTTGACCCATTCTCTTCTTCCCCCTCTTCTTGAGCCGGTTGTACTTGAACTTAGAAGGGAATACCCCGCTCCTCGAGGAAAGAGTGGCCAGATTGAGGTCATAGAGTTACCTTGTTGGGGAGGGTTGTCAAGTTACCATTTCTGAGGTGGAGAGCTTAGACCTCACTTTCACAGGACAGGAAAAGATTCATGATCTTCAGGGTTTGTAGTTGATGACTTGTTCTGATCTGGAGCATTGAGGAGTCCTGGTTATAGAATAGTGGAACTTGGAGGCTGTTAGGTTTTAAGCTTAAGTCTAAATAAGGTTCCGACACATCAATAATCCAAAGATCTGATTAAGCTCCATACCTCAATTTAATGAAGGCAAGTTTAATAATCAGCCTTGATCCATGTACATTCTCTTTTTCTTTTTCTTTTTCTTTCTTTTGCACTTCTTTTTCAAATAAGTGTTTGCTAAGGGAATAGCAAAGTATAGTATAGGGGGGTGATGAATACCCATTCATCACTCTTTATTCTTATATTTTAGCTACAAAAACCTATGCAAATGCATGTAGATATGTGTAAATAGGCAAAGTTAGCAAAAGCATGCATGTTTGTAAATATAGATAATTAGCATGTTTTTGTGCAAAAATAAAAGAATAAAGAAGAAAAAGAAAAAGAGGGAAATATTTAGAATAAATATTGAGCAACCTAACCCAAGGGAGGGCTCAACATGGGCCTGACCGCATAAAAGCCACAAGTAGAGGGAGATAGGGGCTCACATGTACATATTTTTGTAAATAAATAAAATAATATTTTCCTCAACCAAAAATATGTTTGTATATATTTGTACCTATTTATAAGCTATTAAAAACAAAATAAAAATCTAAAAATTAAAAATCCAAAAAGAACCTTCCACCATGTACATACTCCATCATCCTTATTTATTTCACCTTGTAAATACACCTAATTTATTTTCAAATCTTTTTGTAAATATTCCTTTTTATGTTTTGTAAATAAAATAAATAAAAAGAATTAAAACAAAAATCAAATAAAAATTACAAAATTAAAAATGCAAAAATACCTTGTATATATACCATGTACATAAATGTATATAACTAATTATTTAACCTATGTATATAAATAATAAAAATAAAGTAAAAATAGCCTTTTATTCCTAATTTTATCCTATAAATAAATAAAATATAAAATGGGAATAAAAATGTACAAAAACAACTAATTAAAAATCAAAAATAAAAAATCCATATAGTGTATATATACCTATGTATAGCTACTATGTATATACCCTATTTTTATTTCTAAAAATTAATTAAAAATCACAAAAAATAGAAAAAATTAAAACAAACATTTTTCATGTTTTGAGTTTTTAAAAATTCGGCCATTAAAAGCCCCAAAAAAAATCATATAAGGATCTAATAATTGGCGGGCTCTGATTGGTCCACGGGGGACTGTTGACCTCCGGTCAACACCTCCCCCAGGACCACCAGAGCCCGGGTCCTGTTCGCGGACCCAACTTTGCCCAATTACTCCCACCAAACCCGACCTCCATTTGGCCTAATCCCAGATCCTAATCGTCCCCCAGGTATCCGGGAATCTCGCCCGACATCCCTCCTTGGGATCCGCGCTTCACCTCGCCCTACCCGATCGAGTTTTCCCGGACCTGCACCCACTATATATGCCGAGCTCCGCCGCACTCTCGCGCCATCTTTGGCTAGCCATTCTCTTTCCTGTGAGCTCCACTGTGTCCACCGAGGTGACAGCTCGCGCCGGCCTGTGTCGCAGCGAGGAGGAGGTGCGTCTACCATCGATCCGGCCGCTTGTAGCCGCCGCGCTCCGACGACCATCTGGAGCTTGAGCCTCGGGAAGTGACGGCCCTTGAGGCGAGGACCAGGAGACAGCTGAGCTCCACCACAGTCTACATCGCCACCCAGGTAACCTCCGTTCTTTCTTGATTAGGCTAATTTCAAGGTACCCCCAAATCGACCCATCCCCGTGTTTCGTTGATTCCGATCGTCTCGCTTCATCTTTCGATCATCGGAACACCCTGTCACCTCCGCCATCTCCCCGCGCACGTTCTTCACCCACTCGTTCAACCCAGCTCGCCCCGGAGCTGGGAGTCGAGCTCCACCGTCTCCGCCTCGCCGGAGCTCGTTCGCCCCACTGCACAGACCACCTTCACCCCGCTTCCTTGGGTCGAGGCATTTTGCCCTCGACCCGCGAAGCGTTCTGGTTGCTTTGCAGGTTAAAAGGGAGGCATCTGAGCCCCCCTTACAGTTCATACCGGAGCTTCGCGCCGCCAGCCTCGCCGGAGCCCCTCCAGGGCTCGGCTGGGCCATCGGCTACCACCATCAGCTGCGGTGCTGCACCAGGAACGTGTTCCGATCTTTAGCAGCAGCTGAGGAGGACCGGAGTTCACGCAGGAGGCCGGCGAAGTTCGCCGGCGTCGAGTTCTTCCTCCAACATCCAAAGCCGTCCGATGGCGCCTCAGCTCCAATTCTGATCGTGAGCGTCCATCTTTCGAGGAGCAGTAGCCGTCGATCCATCTGAGGAGCGCATCCGGACCGTTGAGCGACGAGGTTAAGCCACCACGCACGAGGACCGTCTGATCTCACACGTGGCTGCACCTCGCCCATCCGATCCGAGCCCGGAGACCTTCAAAGACCCACGTCGCATCTTCACCGTTCGATCAGACACGTGGATACGCACCGGCCGTCGGATCGACTCGAGGGCTGCAGCGTTGGAGCGCCACTCGTTACCAGCCGTCCATCCAGCCACGTGGCATCCATCCGCCCCTCGACATTAATAAAAGGGGTAATTTCTCTTTAGGCCCCTTTACTTTATGCATTTAGTTTTTAGTCCTGTAAATAGTTTTAAAACTTTATTTACGTAGGGTAAATTGCAGTATGGACCTTGTGGTTGTTATGATTTGCATGTATGCCCCTGTTTGTATGTGACCACGTGCGTCGTCACGTGTGTATCTGGGCTTTTTACATATTTAGTCCTGTAGATCTGGGATGTTAAGGAATGAATGAATAGTTTCTGTTAATTGCAATTATACCCCTGTGAGCCTTGTTTATGCGCATGTGCGGATTTTAGTGGTGTATTTGCAACCATACCCCTGGACTTTCTGGTACCAGTTACCAAAAGGTCCAAGGAGTAGGTTTTTGTTACAGAAAGGCCCCTGTGTGCCCCAGCCACGCGCCACGCGCGTGACTTGCTGGGCATTTTGCACCAGAGCCCCCAGAATCTCGGGAATTTGCACATTGGTCCTTGTGCACAGTACCCTCTTCTTTATTTTTGAATAAATATCAAACCACCTCCAAATCTAATGAAATTTCGACACATGGCTCCTGCCATGGAGTAGTAATTTCTGTGATTTTTGAGGACATTTTTATTTGCATTTAGTATTTTTAAAAATTCAAAAACCTACTTTTTAGTCACTGTCTAAGTTTAAAATTACCAAAAAATTATAAAAACCCCACCAAAAATTCTAAAAAAATTAGGTTTTGTTGTTTGTGTGTTGTTTGATTTTCCAGGCCATTTTGGCTAATTTTCATCGCTTAAAAACCTTAAAAATTGAAAAACCCCTAAAAACCCATAAAAATTATAAAAATTAAATTAAAAATCCAAAAACAATAATTAAGGTGCCTAAATTTTCCTTATTCTATCTAGTTTACAGGAAAATTACCTCCAGGGCTTTTTAAGATCCTTAAATATTTTATTTTTGGGTCTTAAGCCTTGCTGGACAGTACCTAGGTGTTTTATCATTGTTTGATTTTTAGAAAATAATTTACCCATTAGAAAAATTCCAAAAATTCACCAAAAACAGTAAAAAACCTAAAAAACATAAAAACAATTTTTTCTTAATTTTTGCTTGATTTTTGGAGTGATAAATAAATTGTTGAAGTTGGCTTGTCTTCACTTCCTTTTATTTTCTTAATCATTAAAAAATCCAAAAAAATATAAAAATCCATAAAAACCACTAAAAATCACTTTTCTTTTCTTTTATTTTATTTTCACTACTTCGTAGGCTTCTAGCCAATCCGTGCTCCTTGTGTTCGACCCTGGGAGCTATACCAGGTTAATATCCTAGCGAGACCGCTTTCGCATTTTTGATTGATTTTATTTCTCGTAGTGGTCTATTTTTCTTGATACACTTAGTTCGTTTGACTGAGGTCGCAACGACCATTTTTCGACCTTTACCCTTAGTCATTCGTAGGGTTATCAGAATGACTCCTCCTCCTCTGTCCACTCGGGCAATGATCGTTGAGTGGTCTGAAGTGGTCGCAACGGCGCCATTCTGATAACCCTAATGCCTCACAAGTACTATCCACTCGGGCGGACCAACGCGGCGAGGGCCCTGATCAGCAACTTCTCCATGTTTCCCAACGAGCAGTTCCACGAGGCTTGGGAGAGGTTCAGAGAGCTCCTAGACAGATGCCCACACCATGATATCACGGAGCCGAACCTAGTTCAGAGCTTCTTCAGTGGGTTGTCACCAGAGCTACAGGGCCTGGTGAACGCTTCTTGTGGCGGGTCCTACTTCGCCAAGGACCATGACCAGGTCTGGGCGATTTTTGAGGAGATGGCGGAGAACTACATGGTTATGTCCCAGACCCGCCTATACACACAGAAGACCCAGCCACTTCAGCCAGGACCCGTGCAGTACCAGAGGATCGCACGGGTAGATGCAGGTCCAGCCAGTTCGTCCGCAGCCACTGCAGCAGCACAGTTAGAGTCGTCAGCTGCGGACATGGGCATCATCAGCGAGAAGCTGGACCGCATGGAGCTGATCGAGAAGAAGCAGTGCTAGAGCATAGCACAGATGGATCAGATGGCACAGGTCTTGAGCGACTTGAAGTCACAGATCATGTGTCTCCAGGAGGCACAGACGGCTTCTCAGCCCCGTCTTCAGTCGCGAGGCGACTCCGGCAGCAGCAACAGCTCGTCCCAGCGCTCCAGCGCCCCAGCGCAGCCTAGACAGGTTCACCTTGTACAGGCGGAGCCGTACCAGCAGCCGCAGCCTACCTACCAGTCCCCACCATCTCCAGAGATGCAGATGGTGGTCTACCAGCCGGACCAGCCGTTGGCAGTGCTACCCCCAGCCCCCTTGGATGCAGAGCCGTTGATGGATGTCAACGGGATCTGGTACGACCGTCCCCAGCCTGGGATCCAACGAGACCATCCCGGATTCAGGTGGGGGAGTGGTGGTGCCCAGCCCCAGCAGCAGCCGTCAGCACAGGGAGGGCAGTACTCCCAGCCGAGAGACCATCACCAGCCGCAGCAGCAGCCCCCAGTCTACCAGCAGCAGTCTTCCTATGGTCCTCGTCCCTATCAGCAGCAGGGACAGTATGGGAGGCGTGAGCAGCAGGCTCACCCGGGATACCAGCACCAGCAGCACCCTCCGTCCTACCCTCCTCACCCACAGAGAGGCTACCCGTCGGGCTCCCACGAGAACCCTGCCTTGGATGACATCGCCCGCCTCCTCACGGACCAGCAGGCGACCTTCAGACGGGAGATGGATGAGTTCCGCCATGAGATGCGGGACTTGGTGAGAGGGAAGGCCGCCATACCTGCACAGATAGAGCCCAATCCGAACAACCTGAAGCGGAAGTCTGAGCAGGTAGTACATACTGAGTTAGCCACTCCTAGCGATCCATTTGATGATACTTCTTCAGATCTGTTTGATGTTGATTTTGCTACGCTTAGGAGCGGTAGGACCCCAGCCGGCGGCGGCGCCTCAGCTGAGCACCATCCAGAGGCGCCCCAGGAGGAGGAGGAGAGCGGTACTGAGGCCGCCCCAGTCGATGACGGTGGTACTGAGGCCACCGAGGATGCTGATCCCACCGGCGGTACTGAGGCCGCCACTTCACCAGATCGAGGAGGTGGTACTGATGCCACCCCAGCAGCAGCCGAGCCAGTGAGCGGTACTGATGCCGCTCGACGTCTACTTTCGCCAGCAGCAGCAGAGCAGCCCATCCATGGTGGTACTGAGGCCACCGGTGTTTGTAGAGAGAGATCTGGTTTTGTTTTTCCTCATGGTCATGTATCTCAGGATTCTGTGATGAATAAAGGAAAAGGTTTACATTCTTTTGGTCCCACTGTGGTGCATGATGTATGTGTGGATCCGGTCCTCGAACCGCGTAGATCTTTTCCTAGTCCTTCATCTGAGAAGGACCCAGTGATCCCCTTCCCTAGAGCCCTTCAGATGGGGAAGGGGAAGAAAAATGATTCAAAAAAGAGAGAGTTTGAGGAGTTCAGCCAGAGCATGATTGATCGCTTCCATATCCAGCTGACCCTCCAGGAGGCTTTGCAGCACATCCCCCTCCTCCAGAGATCTTTGAGAGAGAGGACTATAGTTAGGAGGAGGAGGAGGAACCACACTTCAGAGACCCATGTGCTGACCAAGGCCACGTGCTTTGCGATTCAGAACCGTCTGCCAGCCAAGAGGCCAGATGCAGGGGCCCCGTATGTCAGATGCCAGATCAGAGAGCAGTGGTTCGACCGTACTCTTTTAGATAGCGGATCTTCGATCAACCTACTTCCGGCAGCCCTTCTCGACCGCTTCGATTTGGGCACTCTTCGATAGAGCAGGACAGTCCTTCAGTTCGCTGATCGATCTGTCAAGAGGCCGAAGGGGTTGTTACGAGACGTTATCGTCACTATTCAGGGTCTGCAATTCCCCGTGGACTTCGTAGTGTTGGACATGGAGATCCCTGAATCAGTGGCCGATACCCCCATCATACTTGGTCGTCCGTTCTTGGCCACAGCCAAGGCGGTGACTGATCATGATAGCGGGAAGGTGTACTTTCGCGTCCAGGGCGAGAGTATACAAATAGAGACGGTCGAGGACTACAGAGCCAGATCCAGATCCCGCTCAGATGCCAGTACCGATTCAGAGCAGCTGACAGACGCAGAGGCAGACATCCACCAGGACTGTGATTTTGTGATCACAGATGATGAGGCAGCTTGGGCAGACCTAGAGTCACAGACTACCCTCTCACTTTCAGACACAGCTGATGCAGAGATGATAGCAGAGGAGAGTCTGGAGAGCACAGACCTGGGTTCGGATACAGTTGCGGCAGCAGAGCCGGTTCTCGATCGCAGCACAGTGTTTTGTGATGGTGGTGCTGAGGCCACCTTGTTTTCCGGTGGTACTGATGCCACCGTTGCTGATGCAGATCCCTCGGACTCAGAGTCTGACTGGGCCGATTGTCATGATCAGATGCCAGACCTGAGTTCACCTGAGCCTACAGAGGAGGAGGTAGAGGCAGAGCAGAGCAGAGACAGTGCAGTTGAGCCGCCTTCTCCCGACCCAGTTTGCGAGAGTACACTTTCACTTTCCCAGGCAGATTTGGCCGATCTTGCAGCTTTCACTCAGTTTCTTCCACAGCCAGATTTGCCAGCACCCAGCATTCCAGAGCTGAAGCCGCTCCCTACTTCACTGAAGTATCGATTCCTTGCGGGCGATCCAGAGATGTACCCAGTCATCATCTCCGCTGAGTTGACTGAAGAGCAGGAATCCCGTTTGATGGGGGTTCTTGAAAAGAACCGCAAGGCGATCGGATGGAGCGTGGCAGATCTCCATGGGATTGATCCATCAGTTTGCTCCCACCACATCTATCTCGAGGATGGGGCGAAGCCGTCGCGTGAGTTCCAGCGGCGTCTGAACCCCAACCTGAGAGAGGTTGTCATGAAGGAAATATCGAAGTGGTGGGGTGCATGTTTTATTTATCCCATTTCCGACTCCAAGTGGGTCAGCCCCTTGCATGTGGTGCCCAAGAAGACGGGCATCATGACTGTGATCAGTGAGTCGGGAGAGGAGATTGCTACACGGGTACCCACCTCTTGGAGGGTTTGTGTTGACTACAAGAGACTCAACCAAGCCACCAAGAAGGACCATTTCCCCCTGCCTTTTATTGACCAGATCATTGAGAGACTGGCAGGGAAGAGCCACTATTGCTTCCTAGATGGGTACTCGGGCTACAACCAAGTGGCCATCGCTCCTGAGGATCAGGAGAAGACCACCTTTACCTGTCCCTTCGGCACATATGCTTTTCGACGCATGCCATTTGGGCTATGCAATGCCCCTGCGACTTTTCAGAGGTGCATGCTGTCGATCTTTTCGGACATGGTAGGGGAGTGCCTTGAGGTCTTCATGGATGATTTCTCGATCTACGGCGACGGATTTGATTCTTGTCTTGATTGCCTAGACCGAGTACTCCAGCGATGTATTGAGTACAACTTGGTGCTATCTTGGGAGAAGAGTCACTTTATGGTGACTCAAGGGACGGTGCTTGGCCATATCATCTCCAACAGGGGCATGGAGGTTGATCCGGCCAAGGTCGATGTCATTAGAAAACTCACACCGCCGTCCAATCTGAGGCAGTTACGGTCAATTCTGGGGCACGTTGGATTTTACAGGAGGTTCATTCATGATTTTAGCAGGATTGCCCGACCGTTGACCGACCTCTTGACGAAAGACACCGAGTTCCTTGTCGATGACAAGTGTCTTTCGTCGTTTGCTACTCTCCAGAGATGTGTTATTGAGGCTCCTGTCCTCCACAAACCGGACGCCTATCTCCATGGGATTGATCCATCAGTTTGCTCCCACCACATCTATCTCGAGGATGGGGCGAAGCCGTCGCGTGAGTTCCAGCGGCGTCTGAACCCCAACCTGAGAGAGGTTGTCATGAAGGAAATATCGAAGTGGTGGGGTGCAGGTTTTATTTATCCCATTTCCGACTCCAAGTGGGTCAGCCCCTTGCATGTGGTGCCCAAGAAGACGGGCATCACGACTGTGATCAGTGAGTCGGGAGAGGAGATTGCTACACGGGTACCCACCTCTTGGAGGGTTTGTGTTGACTACAGGAGACTCAACCAAGCCACCAAGAAGGACCATTTCCCCCTGCCTTTTATTGACCAGATCATTGAGAGACTAGCAGGGAAGAGCCACTATTGCTTCCTGGATGGGTACTCGGGCTACAACCAAGTGGCCATCGCTCCTGAGGATCAGGAGAAGACCACCTTTACCTGTCCCTTCGGCACATACGCTTTTCGACGCATGCCATTTGGGCTATGCAATGCCCCTGCGACTTTTCAGAGGTGCATGCTGTCGATCTTTTCGGACATGGTAGGGGAGTGCCTTGAGGTCTTCATGGATGATTTCTCGATCTACGGCGACGGATTTGATTCTTGTCTTGATTGCCTAGACCGAGTACTCCAGCGATGTATTGAGTACAACTTGGTGCTATCTTGGGAGAAGAGTCACTTTATGGTGACTCAAGGGACGGTGCTTGGCCATATCATCTCCAACAGGGGCATGGAGGTTGATCCGGCCAAGGTCAATGTCATTAGAAAACTCACACCGCCGTCCAATCTGAGGCAGTTACGGTCATTTCTGGGGCACGTTGGATTTTACAGGAGGTTCATTCATGATTTTAGCAGGATTGCCCGACCGTTGACCGACCTCTTGACGAAAGACACCGAGTTCCTTGTCGATGACAAGTGTCTTTCGTCGTTTGCTACTCTCCAGAGATGTGTTATTGAGGCTCCTGTCCTCCAGCCACCTGATTGGTCTCTCCCATTCGAGATCATGACGGACGCCTCCGATTTTGCCGTAGGGGCAGTGCTGGGACAGAGGAGGGATGGAGTACCATTTGCGATACACTATGCTAGCCGCACATTGGATTCCGCCCAGCGGAATTATACAGTCACAGAGAAGGAGATGCTAGCAGTAGTGTTTGCCCTAGATAAATTCAGATCATATATCATTGGATCCCGAGTGACCTTGTACACAGATCACACCGCCATCAGGTACCTCATGGCAAAGAAGGATGCCAAGGCCAGATTGACTAGATGGATCCTTCTACTCCAGGAGTTCGACATTGAGATTAAGGATAAGCCTGGAGTCAAGAATGTGGTGGCGGACCATTTATCCCGACTAGAGCAGCCTGAGGAGACAGAGCAGATTGATCCTATCAGAGATACCTTCCCAGATGAGGCGATCCTTGCTATCGCCTCACTCCCATGGTATGCCGATATTGTGAACTTTCTCGTTGTTGGGAAAGTTCCACAAGATTGGCCCAGGCAGAGGCTTGAGACCTTCCTTGCGAAGGCCAAGTCCTACCATTGGGAGGATCCCATCCTTTACCACGAGGGAGGGGATAGCGTCTGGCGTCGGTGTATTCCTCAGGAGGAACACCATAGCGTCCTCACTTACTGCCACAAGCTTGAGGCAGGGGGACATCATTCTGGGAGGAGAACGGCACAGAAAGTGCTCCAATCCGGTTTGTGGTGGCCTACCCTCTTCAAGGACTCAGATGAGTTCGTGAAGAGGTGTACTGACTGTCAGAGGATGGGCACTTGTGGACAGCGCGATATGATGCCGATGCAGCCCATTCACTTCTGTGAGGTTTTTGACGCATGGGGCATCGATTTCATGGGTCCATTCCCTAAGAGTCAGGGATTCGAGTACATTCTGTTGGCCGTTGATTATGTGAGTCGTTGGGTGGAGGCTATCCCCGCCCGAGCCGCTGATGCGAGGACAGTTTGCAGATTTTTGAGGAAGCACATCATCACGCGGTTCGGGGTTCCACGAGTTCTTATTTCTGATGGGGGATCTCACTTCATCAACGACCAGGTGAAGGCACTTGCTACCGAGTTCGGCATAGACCATCGTGTTGCTACACCATACCATCCACAGACGAATGGTCTAGCCGAAGTGTCGAATAGGGAGATCAAGACTATTCTGCAGAAAGTCGTCCGCCCTGACCGAAAGGATTGGTCACAGCTATTGGACTCGGTCTTGTGGGCATATAGGACGTCTTTCAAGACACCTTTGGGCACATCTCCCTTTCGCCTCGTGTATGGCAAGCCCTGTCACCTGCCAGTTGAGCTGAGGCACAAGTCACTCTGGGCAGTTACAGACATATTGATGGATCCAGATGGTATAGGAGACCAGAGGAGGGCAGAGCTAGCTGCCCTGGAAGAGCTTAGAGATGCAGCTTTCACGAGCAGCCTACAGTACAAGGAGAGAGTCAAGGAGTGGCATGATTCCCATATCAGCCACAAACATTTTGAGATTGGGCAGAGAGTATGGTTGTTTGATGCGAGGCTTAGATTATTTCCAGGGAAGCTCCAAAGCAAATGGAAAGGACCTTATCTGGTTCGGAAGGTACACGACAACGGTAGTATTGACATATCTGAGTTGTCTTCTGAGAGTACCTTCCGAGTGAACGGCCAGCGGCTCAAGCCATTTCTAGATCATGAGCCGCGGGTCGTTGATCTTGCCCCTATTCATTTTGCGTGAGATGTGGTCTTTGATTCACATCTAATGCATCTCACGCCTGAGCTTTACTGATCCTCTGCTGTACATAGATCCAGATGTCCATATCAGCACATTCTTTAGTCCCACATCCCTTTCTCCATCTTATGATTATGCTATACTTAGGGTGCACTTTACCCTAAGTATAGGGGGGATGTGAGACCTTTCGGGTATTTCTTTTGTTTCCGTCTACCCCTGTTTTTGCTGCCTATACTTAGGGGTATTTTACCCTAAGTATAGGGGGGGTAGACCCTGTACATTCTCCACTCGGTTTTCCCTTCGTGTACAGCCTGCTATACTTAGGATTATCTGATCCTAAGTATAGGGGGAAGACTCGAGTCCCTCTTGACTTTCATTCTCTTTTGTATAGCCTTCCTTTTCACTTCCCTATACATAGCACGAGTTATGTCTTCTTCATCGCTCTTGACTATGAGGACATCGTTCGAGCTAAGTATAGGGGGGTGTGTATATATTTCATATATACTTTAGCCATAACTCGTACTTTGTGTGAGTGTGTTAATAAATAAAAATGGCTAAAAACCACAAAAATTAAAAATTTTTCATGTACATATCTTCTTTTATTTTGCACATACATAGCTAGTATACAAATTATTTTTGTAAAAATGATTTCAAAAATCTTTTGTGTGTAAAGCTTGTGTGAATATTTTCTGTATCAAAATTATGTATATAGTACAAAATTTTTCCAAAATGTTTTGAAAATCAAAAGTTTGCAAAAATCTTGTGTAAATGTGTGTAAATATCTTTTTGCAAAACTTGCACTTCATGCATCATCATTCATGATTTCAAAACATTTTTCAAAAATTTTGCATGATTGTAAAATGTGTGTAAATATGCATCTTTTTGTACATATGTATATAGTTTTTCTGGATGATAGTTGACATTTAAACTAGCCTGGAATCAAATTGAGAAAGGGAGCTTGATTAAGATCTTAATCCACCTAATTTCTAAAAGGAACCTTATAGGGCTTAGGTTTAAGGCTTTTCAGGTCATGGCGACTTAATTCTTTGAGTCCACTAGGCTATGATCACATGTCATCTCAATGAGCCTAAGTAGAGCACTTAACAACAACACATGACTCATATAGATTATGGCTTTACTTGGACAACCGCACTATGCACCGAGCTCTCTACGGATGAGGTGGTGAGGAGGCAGTCTTCCTTGACTTGGGGTAGCATATGAGGGTAGTACTTCTAGGCGGAACCTCTCTTCTTCATTTAGTGAAGGAAGTGCGTCTCAACTTGGTCCGGTTACCATGAAGTCTAACGACGGGAGTTGTGGGTTGCAATAAAGCTTCAAAAGAGGGATAGTCTACTGGCTCAAGAGGAAAAACTCCTTGTATATATGCTGCACATGTACATGTTGTATAGATGCACTCGAAAAAAAAAAATGTGTGAAAAAGAAAAGAACTCCAAAAAAGTGGTGGGTCTGAGAGAAAATGATAATCCCACCGGAGTATGTATATAAGTGCAATAAGCAAAGCTTGGTTTCATGATCCACCTGTTGTAGCTTGCAGCAGGGAGACTTGGCTACACTGGTCAAGCTCCCAAGGGTACTTGGCTACACCGGCCTTGACCCATTCTCTTCTTCCCCCTCTTCTTGAGCCGGTTGTACTTGAACTTAGAAGGGAATACCCCGCTCCTCGAGGAAAGAGTGGCCAGATTGAGGTCATAGAGTTACCTTGTTGGGGAGGGTTGTCAAGTTACCATTTCTGAGGTGGAGAGCTTAGACCTCACTTTCACAGGACAGGAAAAGATTCATGATCTTCAGGGTTTGTAGTTGATGACTTGTTCTGATCTGGAGCATTGAGGAGTCCTGGTTATAGAATGGTGGAACTTGGAGGCTGTTAGGTTTTAAGCTTAAGTCTAAATAAGGTTCCGACACATCAATAATCCAAAGATCTGATTAAGCTCCATACCTCAATTTAATGAAGGCAAGTTTAATAATCAGCCTTGATCCATGTACATTCTCTTTTTCTTTTTCTTTTTCTTTCTTTTGCACTTCTTTTTCAAATAAGTGTTTGCTAAGGGACTAGCAAAGTATAGTATAGGGGGGTGATGAATACCCATTCATCACTCTTTATTCTTATATTTTAGCTACAAAAACCTATGCAAATGCATGTAGATATGTGTAAATAGGCAAAGTTAGCAAAAGCATGCATGTTTGTAAATATAGATAATTAGCATGTTTTTGTGCAAAAATAAAAGAATAAAGAAGAAAAAGAAAAAGAGGGAAATATTTAGAATAAATATTGAGCAACCTAACCCAAGGGAGGGCTCAGCATGGGCCTGACCGCATAAAAGCCACAAGTAGAGGGAGATAGGGGCTCACATGTACATATTTTTGTAAATAAATAAAATAATATTTTCCTCAACCAAAAATATGTTTGTATATATTTGTACCTATTTATAAGCTATTAAAAACAAAATAAAAATCTAAAAATTAAAAATCCAAAAAGAACCTTCCACCATGTACATACTCCATCATCCTTATTTATTTCACCTTGTAAATACACCTAATTTATTTTCAAATCTTTTTGTAAATATTCCTTTTTATGTTTTGTAAATAAAATAAATAAAAAGAATTAAAACAAAAATCAAATAAAAATTACAAAATTAAAAATGCAAAAATACCTTGTATATATACCATGTACATAAATGTATATAACTAATTATTTAACCTATGTATATAAATAATAAAAATAAAGTAAAAATAGCCTTTTATTCCTAATTTTATCCTATAAATAAATAAAATATAAAATGGGAATAAAAATGTACAAAAACAACTAATTAAAAATCAAAAATAAAAAATCCATATAGTGTATATATACCTATGTATAGCTACTATGTATATACCCTATTTTTATTTCTAAAAATTAATTAAAAATCACAAAAAAATAGAAAAAATTAAAACAAACATTTTTCATGTTTTGAGTTTTTAAAAATTCGGCCATTAAAAGCCCCAAAAAAATCAAATAAGGATCTAATAATTGGCGGGCTCTGATTGGTCCACGGGGGACTGTTGACCTCCGGTCAACACCTCCCCCAGGACCACCAAAGCCCGGGTCCTGTTCGCGGACCCAACTTTGCCCAATTACTCCCACCAAACCCGACCTCCATTTGGCCTAATCCCAGATCCTAATCGTCCCCCAGGTATCCGAGAATCTCGCCCGACATCCCTCCTTGGGATCCGCGCTTCACCTCGCCCTACCCGATCGAGTTTTCCCGGACCTGCACCCACTATATATGCCGAGCTCCGCCGCACTCTCGCGCCATCTTTGGCTAGCCATTCTCTTTCCTGTGAGCTCCACTGTGTCCACCGAGGTGACAGCTCGCGCCGGCCTGTGTCGCAGCGAGGAGGAGGTGCGTCTACCATCGATCCGGCCGCTTGTAGCCGCCGCGCTCCGACGACCATCTGGAGCTTGAGCCTCGGGAAGTGACGGCCCTTGAGGCGAGGACCAGGAGACAGCTGAGCTCCACCACAGTCTACATCGCCACCCAGGTAACCTCCGTTCTTTCTTGATTAGGCTAATTTCAAGGTACCCCCAAATCGACCCATCCCCGTGTTTCGTTGATTCCGATCGTCTCGCTTCATCTTTCGATCATCGGAACACCCTGTCACCTCCGCCATCTCCCCGCGCACGTTCTTCACCCACTCGTTCAACCCAGCTCGCCCCGGAGCTGGGAGTCGAGCTCCACCGTCTCCGCCTCGCCGGAGCTCGTTCGCCCCACTGCACAGACCACCTTCACCCCGCTTCCTTTTTCTTTATTTTTTTATAAAGAAAATTCTATTTTCATTTCTTTTCATAGACTAAGGGTAAAGGTCGAAAAATGGTCGTTGCGACCTCAGCCACGTGTGAGATCAGATGATCGGAATCAACGAAACACGGGGATGGGTCGATTTGGGGGTACCTTGAAATTAGCCTAATCAAGAAAGAACGGAGGTTACCTGGGTGGCGATGTAGACTGTGGTGGAGCTCAGCTGTCTCCTGGTCCTCGCCTCAAGGGCCGTCACTTCCCGAGGCTCAAGCTCCAGATGGTCGTCGGAGCGCGGCGGCTACAAGCGGCCGGATCTTTGGCTAGCCATTCTCTTTCCTGTGAGCTCCACTGTGTCCACCGAGGTGACAGCTCGCGCCGGCCTGTGTCGCAGCGAGGAGGAGGTGCGTCTACCATCGATCCGGCCGCTTGTAGCCGCCGCGCTCCGACGACCATCTGGAGCTTGAGCCTCGAAAAGTGACGGCCCTTGAGGCGAGGACCAGGAGACAGCTGAGCTCCACCACAGTCTACATCGCCACCCAGGTAACCTCCGTTCTTTCTTGATTAGGCTAATTTCAAGGTACCCCCAAATCGACCCATCCCCGTGTTTCGTTGATTCCGATCGTCTCGCTTCATCTTTCGATCATCGGAACACCCTGTCACCTCCGCCATCTCCCCGCGCACGTTCTTCACCCACTCGTTCAACCCAGCTCGCCCCGGAGCTGGGAGTCGAGCTCCACCGTCTCCGCCTCGCCGGAGCTCGTTCGCCCCACTGCACAGACCACCTTCACCCCACTTCCTTGGGTCGAGGCATTTTGCCCTCGACCCGCGAAGCGTTCTGGTTGCTTTGCAGGTTAAAAGGGAGGCATCTGAGCCCCCCTTACAGTTCAGACCGGAGCTTCGCGCCGCCAGCCTCGCCGGAGCCCCTCTAGGGCTCGGCTGGGCCATCGGCTACCACCATCAGCTGCGGTGCTGCACCAGGAACGTGTTCCGATCTTTAGCAGCAGCTGAGGAGGACCGGAGTTCACGCAGGAGGCCGGCGAAGTTCGCCGGCGTCGAGTTCTTCCTCCAACATCCAGAGCCGTCCGATGGCGCCTCAGCTCCAGTTCTGATCGTGAGCATCCATCTTTCGAGGAGCAGTAGCCGTCGATCCATCTGAGGAGCGCATCCGGACCGTTGAGCGACGAGGTTAAGCCACCACGCACGAGGACCGTCTGATCTCACACGTGGCTGCACCTCGCCCATCCGATCCGAGCCCGGAGACCTTCGAAGACCCACGTCGCATCTTCACCGTTCGATCAGACACGTGGATACGCACCGGCTGTCGGATCGACTCGAGGGCTGCAACGTTGGAGCGCCACTCGTTACCAGCCGTCCATCCAGCCACGTGGCATCCATCCGCCCCTCGACATTAATAAAAGGGGTAATTTCTCTTTAGGCCCCTTTACTTTATGCAGTTAGTTTTTAGTCCTGTAAATAGTTTTAAAACTTTATTTACGTAGGGTAAATTGCAGTATGGACCTTGTGGTTGTTATGATTTGCATGTATGCCCCTGTTTGGATGTGACCACGTGCGTCGTCACGTGTGTATCTGGGCTTTTTACATATTTAGTCCTGTAGATCTGGGATGTTAAGGAATGAATGAATAGTTTCTGTTAATTGCAATTATACCCCTGTGAGCCTTGTTTATGTGCATGTGCGGATTTTAGTGGTGTATTTGCAACCATACCCCTGGACTTTCTGGTACCAGTTACCAAAAGGTCCAAGGAGTAGGTTTTTGTTACAGAAAGGCCCCTGTGTGCCCCAGCCACGCGCCACGCGCGTGACTTGCTGGGCATTTTGCACCAGAGCCCCCAGAATCTCGGGTATTTGCACATTGGTCCTTGTGCACAGTACCCTCTTCTTTATTTTTGAATAAATATCAAACCACCTCCAAATCTAATGAAATTTCGACACATGGCTCCTGCCATGGAGTAGTAATTTCTGTGATTTTTGAGGACATTTTTATTTGCATTTAGTATTTTTAAAAATTCAAAAACCTACTTTTTAGTCACTGTCTAAGTTTAAAATTACCAAAAAATTATAAAAACCCCACCAAAAATTCTAAAAAAATTAGGTTTTGTTGTTTGTGTGTTGTTTGATTTTCCAGGCCATTTTGGCTATTTTTCATCGCTTAAAAACCTTAAAAATTGAAAAACCCCTAAAAACCCATAAAAAATTATAAAAATTAAATTAAAAATCCAAAAACAATAATTAAGGTGCCTAAATTTTCCTTATTCTATCTAGTTTACAGGAAAATTACCTCCAAAGCTTTTTAAGATCCTTAAATATTTAATTTTTGGGTCTTAAGCCTTGCTGGACAGTACCTAGGTGTTTTAGCATCGTTTGATTTTTAGAAAATAATTTACCCATTAGAAAAATTCCAAAAATTCACCAAAAACAGTAAAAAACCTAAAAAACATAAAAACAATTTTTCCTTAATTTTTGCTTGATTTTTGGAGTGATAAATAAATTGTTGAAGTTGGCTTGTATTCACTTCCTTTTTTTTCTTAATCATTAAAAAATCCAAAAAAATATAAAAATCCATAAAAACCACTAAAAATCACTTTTCTTTTCTTTTATTTTATTTTCACTACTTCGTAGGCTTCTAGCCAATCCGTGCTCCTTGTGTTCGACCCTGGGAGCTATACCAGGTTAATATCCTAGCGAGACCGCTTTCGCATTTTTGATTGATTTTATTTCTCGTAGTGGTCTATTTTTCTTGATACACTTAGTTCGTTTGACTGAGGTCGCAACGACCATTTTTCGACCTTTACCCTTAGTCATTCTTAGGGTTACGCAGAAGCCCCTCGCCCGACCTCCACCAGCAGTAGAGCCTCGCCTCGACCGGCCCTCCCCGTCCTTCTCGCCATCGCCACTCGCCGTCGGGCACGAAGCCTGAGACCCCAGCACGTGTTAGGCACGTGCGTGGGGGATGTCAGCAGCAGGTAACCCCAGGGTCACGTGCCCTGCACGTGCCTCGTGGGTAAATTGCAAGTCACCACTTGGAGGTCATCACATTTGCAGCAAAGTCCAAGAGCTCCAGGGTCACGTGCTTGGCACGTGACCTCTGGTCATTTTGCAGAAGGCCTCCCTCCACTTATGGTAATTACGCTTAGGTCCCCCACTGCACTTTTGAGTTTTATTTTATTTATATTTATTTGTATCTGTACCCCTGTGTTCCCCATTACTTTTAGACCTCTACATGACATTTATTTTATTTATCAAAAATAGCATGATGTTCGTCTTTTAATTCTCTACATTTTGAGATACTATGGATATTTTTGTGATTGATGATTAATTAATAATCAATTATTCTGTGGAAAATAGCGAACTTTGCCCATATTATGCTCTTAATTTTTCCATTGATTAATCGTTGCTCTAAAAAATCCTGAAAAATCACATATTGTTGAGTTAATTATGCTTGACATTGTGCCCAAAAACATTTGCATTTGCATCTATAATTAGCCCTGTAAAAATCATTTTGCATATTTCAGTATTTGATTTTTAATATAAATCCCACATTTTCGAGGTTTAGGATTTTTTTGAGATCCATCACGTAGTGATAGATCTTAGATAATTTTATCCCCTAAAAATAAGTAGGTTTAATATTTATTATAATTAAATACAAAAAATCATTTTTTTTGCATTTAAAAATTCATAAAAAATTCATATTGCATCTAAAAATTCCAAAAAATTACAATGCATTCATTTTATCATAATTTAGATTGTGGCCAAGTTTCGTATTTTTCGGACATCATTTGAAAGTAATTTGCATTTTAGTCCCTAAAATAGGATGAAATTGCATCTTGCATCCCTTATTTGCATAAAAAATTCCAAAAAATAGACTGCCTCGAAAACCATGCACGAATCTTGAGAGACATAACTCTAGGTTGGTCCTTTGCCTCCTTATGATCGACTCTGGGACTTGCCGAAGTAAAATAAACATAAAACCACATGATTGAAATTGAATAAATATTTGTGGTTATTTCTTGACCGATTCCGATCGCCGCTTACAACGACCGACACAAACCATAATTTTACGCATGTTAAATAAAAAAACTTTTTAAAGCCACGATTATCGGACCCATCAAGGCCCTTGCTAGCGAGTTCAGCATAAAGCATCGAGTAGCCACACCATACCATCCTCAGACCAATGGTCTTGCTGAAGTGTCGAATAGGGAGATCAAGACTATATTGCAGAAGGTCATCTGCCTTGACCGAAAGGATTGGTCACAGCTTTTGGACTCGGTCTTGTGGGCATATCGGACGTCCTTCAAGACACCATTGGGTATGTCTCCCTTTCGCCTCATTTACGGCAAGCCATGCCATTTACCTGTTGAGTTTAGACATAGGTCACTCTGGGCAGTTACAGACATCATCATGGATCCAGTGAGTGGTGGAGACCAGAGGAGGGCAGAGTTAGCAGCCCTGGAGGAGCTTCGTGATGCAGCCTTTTCGAGCAGCCTACAATATAAAGAGAGAGTGAAGGAGTGGCATGATTCTCATATCAGCCACAAGCAGTTCGGGCCAGGACAACGAGTATGGTTGTTCGGTGCAAGGTTGAGATTATTCCCAGGGAAGCTACAGAGCAAATGGAAGGGACCCTACTTGGTTAGAAAGGTACACGACAACAAGAGTATTGATATATCTGAGTTGTCTTCTGAGAGTACCTTTCGTGTTAACGGGCAGCTGCTCAAGCCATATCTAGATCATGAGCTGCTGGTCGTTGACGTTGCTCCGATTCATTTTGTGTGAGATGTGGTCTCTTGACTCACATCTATTGCATCTCACGCCTGATTATCACTATTCTCCCGACTTGTATAGATTCAGTTGTCCATATCACACTATTCTTCACTCCAATACCCCATTTACATCTTCGACGTTGCTATACTAAGGGTGCACTTTACCCTAAGTATAGGGGGGTGTGAGACTTTTGAGTTTCTTTTGATTCATTTTTACCTCTGTTTTGCTGCCTATACTTAGGGATATTTTACCCTAAGTATAGGGGAGGTAGACCCTGTACATTCTCACTCAGATTTCCCTTTGTATACAACCTGCTATATATAGGATTACTTGATCCTAAGTATAGGGGGAAACCCCAAGATCCTCTTGCATTTCTATTCTTTCATTTGTCTTTGTATATATCCTTCCTTTTCACTTCCCTATACTGAGAACGAGTTATGTCTTCTTCATCGCTCTTGACTCTGAGGACATGTTCGAGCTAAGTATGGGGGGTGGGGTGTATATATTCCACATATACTTTAGCCATAACTCGTACTTTGTGTGAGTGTGTTAATAAATAAAAATGGCTAAAATCCAAAAATCCATAAAAATAAAAAAAATTCCTTGTAAATAAAATTATTTTATTTCACATACATAGCTAGTTGTACAAATTATTTTTGTAAAAATGTTTGTAAAAATCTTTTGTGTAAATAGCTTTCAAATATTTTGATATCAAAATTATGTATATAGTATAAAATTTTTGTAAAATGTTTTGAAAATAAAAAGTTTGCAAAAACCTTGTGTAAATTTGTATACATATTTTGCAAAACTTGCATTCATGCATACGTCCTTGTTTTCAAAACCTTTTTTCAAAAATTTTTGCATATATGTAATGATTTTGTAAATTGCATCTTTGTAAATATTTGTATAGTTTTTCCTGGATCATAGTTGACATTTAAACTAGCCTGGAATTAAATTGGAAAATGGAGCTTGGATAAGATCTTAATCCACCTAATTCTAAGAAGATCCTTATAGGGCATAGGGTTGAGACTTTTCAGGTCCATGGTAACTTAATTCATTTAGTCCATTAATCTATGATCATATGCCATCTCGATGAGCCTAAGTAGAGCACTTAACAACACACACATGACTCATATAGACAATGGCTTGACTTGGACCCGCACTTTACATCGAGCTCTCTACGGATGATGTGGTGAGGAGGTAGTCTTCCTTGACTTGGTGTAGCATATGAGGGTAGTACTTCTAGGCGGAACCTCTCTTCTTCTTATAGTGAAGGAAGTGTGTCTCAACTTGTTTTGGTTGCCATGAGGTCTAATCACAGGAGTTATGGGTTGCAATAATGCTTCAAAAGAGGGATAGTTTACTGGCTCAAGAGGAAAAACTCCTTATGTATATATGCTGCACTTTGTAGATATATTGTATATATGCACATCAAAAAAATGCAAAAAGAAAATAACTCCAAAAAAGTGGTGGGTCTGATAGAAAATGATAATCCCACCGGAGTGTATATAGTGCAATAAGCAATGCTTGAGACCCATGTTCCATCTTATGAAGCTTGCAGCAGGGAGACTTAGCTACACTAGTCGAGCTCCCTGGGATACATGGCTACACTGGTCATGGTCCATTCTCTTCTTCCCCCACTGCTTGAGTCGGTTGAACTTGAACTTAAAAGGGAATACCCCGCTCCTCGAGGAAGGAGTGGCCATACTAGGGTCTTAGAGTTACCTTGTTGGGGAGGGTTGTCATTTTGCTACTTCTGAGGTGGAGAGCTATACCTCACTTACACTGTGCAAGGAAAGATTCATGGTCTTCAGGGTTTGTGTATGTAGACTTGTTCTGATCTCGATTATTGAGGAGTCTTGACTATAGATTAGTGGAACTTAGAGGCTGTTGTGTTTTAAACCTAAGTCCAAATAAGGTTTCGACACATTAATAATACAAAGATCTGACCGAGCTCCATATTTCAATTTAATGAAGGCATGTTTAATAATCAGCATTGATTCATTCATTTTACCCTCTTTTTCTTTTTCTTTCCTTCTTCACTTCTTTTTCAAATAAGTGTTTGCTAAGGGACTAGCAAAGTTAAGTATAGGGGGGTGATGAATCCTCATTCATCACTCTTTATTCTTTTATTTTAGCTAAAAACTTATGCAAAACACCATGTAGATACCTGTAAATAGAATAATTTAGCAAAAAGCATGCATTGTGTAAATATTAATAAGTAGCATGTTTTTGTGCAAAAGTAAAAGAAAAAAGAAATAAAAAAAAAGAGGGAAATATTTAGAATAAATATTGAGTGACCTGAACTCAAGGGAGGGCTCCACAAGGGCCTGCCCGCAGATAAAATAAGTAGAGAGAGATAGGGTGACTCAACATGGTCTAAATATCCCTTTATGTGTAAATATTTTATTTTCTAAAAATAATAATATTTATGTGATCCCCATATTTTTTATATTTTTATAAAAATAAAAATAATTAAAATGGAAAAAATAAAAGAAAAATAAAAATAAATAAACATCTCTCTCATTAGTGTATATATACAATGTACATAGAATAAAAGTTGTAATTATTTCACCCTTGTAAATAATTAATAAAAATCCAATAAAAATCATTTTATATTCCATATTTTATGATGTAAATAAATAAATATAAAATTGGAATAAATATACATAAATAAAATAATTAAAAATAAAATCCAAAAATACAGAGGTACACAAACATGTATATAATAATAATATAATGTAAATATGCATTTTATTTTTCAAAAAAATAAATAAAAATCACTAAAAAATCTTTGAAAATAAATAAACATTTTTCATTTTGAAAATATTTTGAAATAAAACTAGCCATATTTGCTAACATGGTCGGCAGTTACTGTTATTGTGTTCATGGATGATTTCTTTCTCTACGGAGATATCTTCGGTGCATATTTAACATATCGAGACCCACTACTTGAGCATTGTTGTGAAGTGAATTTGGTGCTCTCATGGGAGAAGAGCCACTTCATGGTCACTGATGGAATTGTACTGGGTCACGTCGTCTCCAAGGGAGGTATGGAGGTTGACTCAACCAAGGTGGAAGGAATCTCAAAACTTGAGCCACCTACTACATTGAAGCAAGTCAGGTCATTTCTGGGGCATGTCGATTTTTACCAAAGATTCATAAAAAAATTTAGCAAGATTGCTCGATCGTTGACCGAGCTACTAGGCATGGAGACTGATCGTATTGTTGATAATAGATTTCTCTATGCCTTAAGGAACTAATAACTCACACATCTATCCTACAACCATCAAATTGGCCTCTTCCATTCGAGATCATGACAAACACTTCTGATTATGCCATTGGGGTTGTTCTAGGATAAAGGCAAGATGGATCACCATTTTTGATTCGTTATGCTAGCAGAAATTGGATGGTACTTAGAGAAATTACATAGTCACATAGAAAGAGCCACTAGTAATTGTGTTTGCACTAGAGACATTCAAATCATATTTTCTTTTGTCGAAATTCATTGTATATATTGACCACTCTACCATACAATACTTACAAAGCAAGAAGGATGCTAAATAATGATTACTTCATTGGATCCTAATACTCCAAGAGTTTGACTTAGAAATACGTTATAAGCCTGGAGTTAAAAATGTAGTGGCAGATCACCTTTCCATAATCATAGAGCCGGATACTCCTGAGCATGCTATTTTGGCAATCACTAAAACTTTACCATATGAGGCTGTTCATTTCGTTGCTTCTCTTCCATTTGTATACCAATATTGTGAAATATCTTCCCCAATAAAGTCCCGCAAGGCTGGCCAAAGCTGAAAGTGGACAAGTTCTTGTCCGAGATACATTTTTACCAATGGGAGGATCTGTACTTATTTCTTGAGGGTGCAAATTGTATTTGGAGATGATGCATACCTTAGGAGGAGTACATGAGTGTCCTTGAACATTGTCATAAGCTGGAATCTAGAGAACACCAATCTGGGAAGTGCACGACAACACAAGTTATTTAATACGCCCTTTGGTGCCTGTACCTTTTCAAGGATGTTGCTACTTATATCAAAGGTTGTACTGACTGTCCGAAGATGGGCAACACTATCAACACTAGAGACACAATGCCTCTCAAGTACATTCAGATATCAAATGTTTTTGATGCTTGGGGCACTGATTTGATGAGCCTATTTCCTAACAGATAGGGCTTTGAGTACATCCTACTTGTTGTCGATTATGTCAGTCAACAGGTGGAGGCTATACTCACTCGATCCATAGGTAGCTTCACAGTATGTGATTTTCTCAAAGACAATATAATTTCCTGATTTGGGATTTCAAAGATCCTCATACTTTTACAACATGATAGAAAGAACTGCTCCCAACTTCTTCATTTGCTTCTATAGACTTATTTAACAATGTACAAGCCTCCTTTGGGAATGTCTCTCTATCTATTGGTATATGGGAAACCATGCCACTTGCTAGGTGAACTAATTCATAACTCTTTGTGAGTGGTCGGTATATGTAATCTGGATAGAGAAAAAGCCGATCGAAATCGAAAGCTCAATCTGAACAGATTATTAGAATTCAGAGATTATGCATACGAAAACAACCTTATGTACAAGGAAAAGTCAGGAAATGGCATGGTAAGTGCATCAGAAGAAAGAATTTCAAGTTAAATCCGAATATATGGTTGTTTGATGCAAAGTTAAAATTGTTTAAAGGCAAGCTGAAAAGTAAATGGTCATGTTCATTTATTTTAAAGAATGTGCATGAAAATAGTAGCATCGACATATCTGCCTTGCCATCTGACTCACAACCATTCGTGGTCAATAGAGAGTTTCTGAAATCGTACCTCGAAAATGACACCTTCCTGTCCATTGTCGATTTAGTTAATGTGGTATATCAAGAAGAGCTCCTAACAACAGAGGGATCATATATGTAAACATCAAAAAGGTCTTTTATTTTTTCTATTCTTTTCTTCTTTTTCTTTCTTTTGTTCCATTCCCTTTTTCTTCCATTTGTCCACTCATCCTATTCATCTGTGCTAAAATTGGGACATGCTTCGTTCTAGGTATATGGAGTATGAGTGAGGTGAGTTATTCTTTTATTCTTCCCTTGCACAACTCCTAACTTGTTGATATTATTTTTATACTTAGGGATATTTCTCCCTATGTATAGGGGGAGGTGGGTCGAGTTGATTTCGTATATTAATAACCCTCGATCATCCCTGCTTTGTGTACAATCTCCTATACTTTGGATTAATTTATCCTAAGTATAGGAGGGATGATCGACTTCTAAGTTTTTCATTGAATCATTATTTAGATTATTCTATATCCAGCACAAATTACGTCTTCCTTTATTGCTCTTCAATCACTAGGGGGCATAGTTCACGCTAAGTTTTTGGGGTGGGTCATATATACTGCGTATATACTTCATCCATAACTCATACTTTCATATTTTCAATAATACAGATATATAACATAGTGGGAAAGCGTATACAATTTAGTTACAAAATAATTATTTGTAGATCTTATAAATAAATTGGTTTAAAATTGTTTTGCAAAATGATTTGAAAAATGAATGTAAAATGTCTTGAAAAATCTTTTCGAACCATTTGAAAACAAAGATTTTGTGAAATGCTTTAGAACCTTTGTAAAAATTTTTGTAAATATCTGCGAATATTTGTACATATCCAATTCACTAACCTTTATAAAAAAAACTCCATAAATATTTATAAATATACAAAACCCCACAAAAAATAACAAATTATTTTCAAAAATTGCATAAAAATTTGCAAACATTTTTCCAAATATCCCATAAAAAGTCTAAAATAAGAAAATGCAGTTCACAAAAATAATGGCATTTGTACTTGTATTTTTCTAAATGATATTGATAATTGTAGAAATCTGCATAAAATCTGAAGATTTGAGTTTGGTCTAGACCTTTATCCACTTAATTTCGAAGGAACATATTAAACGATTGCAATTAAGATGCTTCAGGTCACTATGACTTAATTTTTAGGTTCTATGAGATTGTGTTCATGAGTCGATTCAATACCTTTCATGTCATCCGTACAACTCTTGAGACAATGGCTTGATTTGAGACCTCGCACTCAACACGTTGCTCAACCAATATCGGTTGTTGAAATATGTTGGAGTCTAAGTCGGGATGATACTAGTCCGCTTCATCAAGGGTACCTAAGGAACCATTCTTGGGGATTGCTGAAACCGATGCTTCAACCTAACTGTTTAGAGGCTCACTCTTAAAGAGATAATCCTAATCTCATTTTGATGTTCATTAGATTTAATAAAATCAGTTAGGAAAATTATTTCCCTAAAATTTTTGGTTTCACAAAGTACAAATTGTTGTTCTAAATTTTCTAGTTCATATGATAAATAAACAAACTTTTAAGCAAAATGTTTGTCTTATATTACACAATTCCATGATGTAAAGTTCATAATAGGATTATTTACCTCCTTCACACTTCATGTTCATGATCCTTCTATGTGGGCTTCTGCTCACAACAAGAACTATAACTTAGCTAATGCTCTATCTATATTAGGATACAAATAGAACTAGCACAAAGGCATGGCAATAAGAACAAATTTATCAATTGATATTTAGAAATTTGAAAATTCATAGCCAACCTCACCCCTTGCATGACGGTTGTACACTTCCTACTGATTGTAGGTAGCACCTTACCTCTGAAACTTACAAATGATCTACGTAACACCCACACTTGTGATAGTTTAGGGCCAAGATTAAACATCAAATTACAATGTAAACCTTTCCATCTGAGAGTCTCCCTCTTCCTCTGGTCACTTAGTCATAACAACCTTCGCAGGCAAAACATACCTTTACCAATATTATCTCAATCGTCAATGCATGTCCCATTTTACATAGAGATGAGGAAAACAATCCCTCATCTACTTTTATACTACCCATTTAATATTTCAATTCTTAAAAATTCTAAATATATATGTTGTGATGGTTAATATAGTAGTGTTTTTTGAACAACATAATTCATTCCCTTATTCCTCATCCCATTGTTAGATTTTCACCAAACAAGCATCGATCTGGTAGTTGATCTGTAAGGATCAATGTTCAAGGATGTTCAAGGTATATCTCACCCCATTACGAATTGTGAAGGATGCCCATATTATGATCAATCATTCATTGTAGTTGTGATTTCTTCCATTATTGGCTCTCCCACAACCCAACCTTAAAAAACTATTTCTAGCTTGTAGCTTGAACTAAACTGTTGCATCCAAGAACTCTCCAACTCCCTTAGTCAACACACTTGTACCCAACGAGAACTTGCTTTGATGAAATGATGGCTCTCGATACCCTCTCCATCTTCAATATTCTTGACTACTTTTTTTCTTTAGTAGCTATACTAGTACAACTTTGATTACTAAACATTTCCTGGCTTGTTGGTCCCTTGGGGTATTCTTGATTATACTGAATACTGAGGACCCGTGGTGGGCAGACTTTGTTATGTGGTTTTTATCTTGCTTGTTGTCTATTGGTTATTTGGGTGACATGCTTGTAGCCATCTAAAAACTTTATTTTCAATGAATTATGCTTGTTTATTAAAAAATGGGTATACATGTATCTGCCAGGTATGGGTACTAGATAGAAATTACCCATTTTATAAACGAACAAGTATGGACATCGATTTTATAAATGGGTAATGGTTTGGGAGTATTGATATATGCTCTAAATCCGACACGCTGATATCCTTAATTTATAGTGAACCAAGCTTGAACCACAAATTTACTCCACTAAATAAATGTAGTAGAACTGCGTCGACCTTGACCCAATTATATGAACCCACCAACATGATCTTAGTAAGGGCTCAATATGACAACCCCTTATAGCAACCCATCACTTTACATAATAGTGTTTTAATCTTTTTATATCACACCAATATTTATTACACATACACGTATACATCCTCTCTCTCAACTTACAACAAATATTGATTCAATTTCTTTTCTCCATGTACATTACATTATTACTCTTTTTGCACATCTCTCCTCATTCCTCGTATACATGCCTTGCATAAATTATCCTCTTCAAGGGATGAAGCCACAAATTTTTAGTTGAGGGGATCAAAATAAACTAGAAAGATATATGTTTTTATTTTAGCATGGTTTTTTTACCTAAAAGGAAAAAGAAATTGTTTTAACTTAAAATCGTATCATTTTAAAAATATTCACAGTCATTTTAACAAATCCTGTCATTTATATAAGGGATTTGCATTTATACCATTACGAGTTTTTCCAATAACACATATGCCTATAACCGTTTTACAATTACATTCTTACCTTGCATTCTTCTAATATTCATAGTAGTGCCCTTTCATTACTGTACTTGCATCCATATATTACTCTAATGAAACGTGAACACTATGACTTCTTTAAAAATATTGGAACATATATGTTACCATTAAATGACAATAATTTATATAGCAATGGCTATTTGTTGCCTTGAAGTATAAAAAAACATTTCACAATGGATAATATTCACTATTATATATTCTATAATTACTAATAAATGATGAATTCCAAAAAACGCATCTCTATAGCCATATTGTCTTGTAGTGTTTGAATCGCAGAAAAAATATTGCAATGTAAAGTTCAAAAAAATCCTATATATTGTTGATAGATATTACTCCTTAATTTATCCATACATATGATAATTTTCTTTTGAGATATGTATTGTGAATTAATATGTCTAACTCCCCACAAAAATAAGAAGGTTAAATTGTTAACAAAATTTGACATGTTAATAACAAAACTTCCCTTTTATTAATATTCACATTTGCAAAATAATGTATCTAATACATTCATATATATAGGGGGCCATTCCAATAGGATGCATCCTTCCTGACTTAAGGAAGGCAATCATTTTTTTGTTGAAAACACGTGCACTTTAGTAGAATGTATATACAGTTTGTATTATACCGCATACAAAAATGCATATTATAATACGAACATTAAAACTACACATTGTAATACAATCTGTATACGTATTAAATTAAAGTCATCATGTTTTCTTCAAAAAAGGGGATGGCCTTCCTGAACTCAGGAAGGACCATGTCCTATTTGAAGGAAATCATATATATATATATATATATATATATATATATATATAGGGGGCCTTTCATATAGGATGCATCCTTCCTAACTTAAGGAAGGCCACCATCTTTTTGTAGAAAATACGAGAACTTTAGCATATACAGTTTGTATTATAACTGCACATTATAAATACAAAACCGCATACAAAACTGCATATTATAATACAAACATTAAAACTACACATTTTACTACTATATGTATACGTTTTCTACTAAACTCGTCATGTTTTCTACACAAAATGGGATGGCCTTCCTGAACTCAAGAAGGACCAAGTCCTATTTGAAAGAAATCCTATATATATACCATGTTATTTCTTATCATAATGCATAAGTTTTAATTTTTTGTTCCTTACTACTAACTAAAAGTATTTATGTGGGTCTTTAAAAATTTAGAATATTGGTATAAGAAATGAGACGATAGCATACTAACTTTTAAATTGGTGAAGAAAGAGAAGTTTGATTTTTTTATATAACCACATTTCTTGAAAATGGAGAGGTATTGATTGACACTTCAACAAAATTCTGAATGGTTGTCTGCGAGAGAGATGTGAGTGCATTAAATTTCTCTTTATAAGATGGGTTTACATGAGTTTTTAATTTATGATTTATATAACTAAAGGTGGAAATTATTATTTGATATGTAGGGGAGGTAATCTCCAAATTCTTAAGGAATGTTTCGCAGCATTCGGGTGGCAGGCCCCCTCCTCTCCCTCCCTCCATCACAACTATCCTTTTCTATCCCGAATTACCAATCTTGAATCCCCCTTTTCAATATCCATAAACTTAATGAGTACATATTCATCATCATCACCATTGTTTAGATGCTTATAGAGTCACCTTCTATTAGTCACGTTCCTTCCCTATGCACCCACTCTGAAAAATTAAATGGACAGGTCTCGATCGAACCTTAACTTATGACAATTAGATTGGACTAAATTGTGGGTTGATTTATATAAAAACATTGCAAGCCACGACCTGATCGATGGTCCCTAAAATCAAATGGGTCTTTACCCATGTCATCTTGGTCGTGAAATGATCTGACCTAGCTCATACCTACTTATGGTGGTATATTATGGGTTTCGACAGCTTTTCCTATTAATCGGATTAATGATGATCCATATAAAAAATGTGTTGGATCCTAATTAGTTCATGAGCATTCAAAAAATTAATCAATAAATCTCCCCATTGATTTGAAGTCTACCTAGATGCCTAGAAAATCTCTTTCTTTTTTATTTGCAGAACAAGGTTTTTGTAGACTGAAATATCCAACCAGATTTGTGTAAAAACTTAGTCAATGTTATGGCTTATCATGTTATTGAGTTCTTTATTGTATTCCACAAGGAGTTAACTCTTGAATGATGTGATATCCACCATCAATGCGCATCGTCATTTTGGTATCCTTGTGAAAGTTCTGCTAAACAAGGGTTAAGATTCTTTTTTATTGACATATCTTCTTAGTTTCTTTATTGTTAGCACGTGTATTCCAAAAGAGAGTAATCAATTAGATTTTGTCTTTGAAAAGGATGAATGAGTGCTCACATGTTTCTTTTATATCTTCATGTACCTCAAAGTATGTTTACTCAGTGTTTTCTAGAAAAGTATATCTAGTTAAATCCTTATCCATATTTATTTAGTATTGGATTTTGCATGGACATGATTATTTTAGATTTTTTCATCCTTTGTAAATTTGTTAAATTATTTATTAGTATTGTTGTTTATTTTAAGGTGCCAATTTTCCCCCTTCTACTAGAATGTCTTCTTTTCAAAAAAAAATAATGATTTTTTCGTTAGTATACGTGAGCAATTTCTGGAAAATATCTTTTAATAATCTATATCAATATTATTTATTGAAACCCTTTATTATTTATTTTTAAGTTTCTAGCGTCTTCAAATAGTCCATTATCTGCATCAAACATCCATTAAACATTCATTTACATCAATCTTAATTTGTCATGAGACCTAGTTGGATGGTCTCTTCATAATTTTCATGTTATTAGGCATCTTAAATCTTGCATGATTTATTGTGAGAATAATCTCAAGTCGCTACAATGGCTTTTTTCTCGAAGGTCTTCCTCTGTTGTAATTCTTCAATGTTTTTCTTCTCTTATTTTTGTAGGGGATCGATTTCCAACCATATTATACGTTTGAATTATTTTCAATCTTAAGCACCCATTTACCTAAACCATATTGAATATAAGGGGCATTATTAAATATTATGTTATTATCATGATATTTGTCAGGACATTTGAGATACCATGAAATGCACAACTTTTAGGTGGTCCTATGTTAGCCACCGAATATGATGAGATGATATTTTTGGCTTAATAATATGACTTAGTTTCATCTGGTTTAAGAACAAATGTGAAAACTTATGCGATGTAAATGGAGTTTGCAGTGGTTGTATCACCGTCACAAATTAATCAACCTATTTCCAAAGAGCATGTCCACTTGACATTTGACTCATATCCTCCTTCCCCAACCTCCCATACCATGCCCCTCCCTCGATCATCGGCCTTGTCTCATGTCCCTTCCTTGATCATCGTCCTCCTTACACTCTTCGTTGCCACCTACCTTCATACCAATGGTCCCCCTTCTTCCTCCTACGCACATACACACACCGACCAACTCCAAGTTTTCATTTCTAGCCCCCTCCCTCCGCCCTCCCCATATCACCTTCCCTTCATCGTCCTCCAGTCTCTTCCTCTATGTTCCATTGACGCTTCCTTCCTCAACCTCCTTCCTTATCTAAGGTATGCTCCGAGGATATTCTAGTTCCTACATGTGTGTTGAATAATCATAGTGACACTTTTATTTGGTTTTCTCCAAGTTTAATGTTTCGATCATAACTTTTATTTGCTTAAATAATATTTTTAAGCAATGTTGTCCAACTATAATTGTCACTATTTTTTCATATTATAATATCAACATTGATTAGAAATAGTAATTTTTTTGTCATGCCTTCAAGTAATAGGTACTTTGAGAAATATCAAAGGGTAAATTACAATTTGGGTCCCCATCTATGGGTCCTATCCCAGAATGGGTCCCGAACTTTCAATTGTAACAATTCGGGTCCCAAGACCATTTAGGAAATGGAAATTTTGGGCTTCATGACGAATATGCCCTTGTTGGAAGAGAATGGGGGTTGAGTTCCAACTTTTAAACAAGGGCATACTCGTCATTAGCCTCAAAAAGTTCCTTACGTTAATGGTCCTGGGACCCGAATCGTTACAATTTAAAGATCGGGACCCATTCTGGGATCGGTTCATAGATGGGGACCCAAATTGTAATTTACCCAATATCAAAATTGGCACCTAAACCCATATATAAGGGCGCCTTGTGAATTGGCAAGTGCAACATGTACTTTTTCTATTCAAGCAATTGCTAGCATAATCTGCATCACTATATGCTAATAAATCAATGCAATTTTACTTAAGATAAAACAAGCCTAAATCTTTAGAAAAATAAGAAAGCAAAAAATACTTTCATGGCTTTAGATGACTTTATGTAGTTACCAACTGAAAATGTGTAGCTATACAAGTGCTAAAAAGTCCTTCGTGTCTGCTTGTAGTTAGATAGAGAAGAGACTCGATTATACATCTATAATGTCTCGGGTCCACTAGCTTTTCTGACTTGCCAAGTCAAGATGCGTTGCAGGGGCAATCGGTGTAGACTTTTTTCAATATTTTTCAAATCAAAATTCTTTTTGATTTCCTTCATGTACTTCTGCTGGGAAAAGAAAGTAGCAAACTAAATCTAGTGATTTGCAAACTTAATGAAATCCCCATTTCTCCCATATGATGCTCATCTCGAACTGTTCCTACATAGAAACATAAAATTCCTTGCAAAGAGATGCATTAGGAGAACCAAACACGATAGCATCAACATATATTTACAAAATTAGTAAATCGAACAAAATAGTGTTGACAAACAAGGTGTAATCTACTATACCAACTTTAAAACCTAATGTGAGTAAAAAGTCTCTAAGTCAGTCATACCACACTCTAAGAGCTTGTTTAACTCCATAAGGGCTTTCTTAATCTTGAAAACATGTTCTGATTTAGAGGGGTCAACAAACCAGGTGGTTACTTGACGTAAACTTCTTCCATGATGAGGCCATTTAAGAATGTGCCTTTGAAATCCATTTGAAAGATCTTGATTCCTTTGGAACAAGAAATGCTAACATCATTTTGATTGAGTCAATCCTAACAACACGAGCATAGGTTTCTTGAAATTGATTCCTTCTTATTAGGTATATCCTTGTGGTAAAGAACTTTTGATTAATAATTTCCCAAAATAAAATCCTTACAATTAATATTTCATTCTCAATAGTTCTCAAGGTTCACAAATTCTCATTTAAGTTCTCCTCAACATCCAACTCAAATCCACTCATTCTTCATGCTAGCTCCTCAAACTTCAAGTCAATTTCTTCTTATGTGAAGGGTGTTATCTCCTTGTGCCTAAGGAGGCGACTAATCGAACCAATCTAGTGAATAAGCTTTGATGACTCCCTCATCTAAATATTCTTTCATCAAGAGGGGGTATTATTGTCTTAATTAAGGTACATACAGTGCACAACAAAATATGGGAGAAGGCAAGAAAAATAAGAGAAGAAGAGAAGTATGACAAGTATAGTCACATGTCCTACGAAGCTTGGACAATTTAGCCAATTCTCCACCAAGATATGCATGGATTTTGGCTTCATTTATATAACTTTTGTTGCACTGCATTAATCTTTTGTGCTCCTACGAATATAGAATATTTCCACCCATATTTTGGGATATTAGAAAAGGTGCATTGGCAGACCTTTCCTCATCCGAAGTTTTATTTTAGCCCCACAACTCCTGTGTTTAGACATCAATGCACACAGACAAGGGTGAAAATGCACCACTTAGAATGAATTGCCTTTCGCTACCTCATTCAAGTCAAGCTAGGTGTATCGTGCATGAATCCAATTTAGTTCACTATTTAAGAGTTAATTGGATGACATCAAGTGTTTTACTTAGACAAGTTTAAGTTTAATTCGAATATGGTCATATGGAATCCAAAGAATTAAGTCACAAGATCTAAACAATCTCAATTCTAGTTCCTAATGAAGTAACTTTCAAATTAAGTGGATTAAGACCTGAATCAAGCACCATCCTTCAGACTTAATTCTATTCCGTTCGAGAATCAATCTTGTTCTTGAAAAATACGAGTTCATTCAACAATCTTAGTGAAGTAAATTTTATAAATTTTAAACTTTTTTTGTGAATTTCATGGATTTTACAATTTTTAGGAATTTTATTTTAAATTTTATAGGTATTTTTTAGGGTAAGAGAATTGAATGATTTACTCATATTTACATGAAGTTTTTATATATTTACAAAGGATTTTATATATAATTGTTAGCAAACATTATAAGTTATGTACACATTTTTATTAAAGAACTTTATAAAAAATGCAATCACAACTTTTATATACAAGGATTTTGTAACATATTTATATACAACTTTTAAAGCTCTCTTTATAACCCATATTTACAGTTTCACATCGATTTTTAAAACTCAAAAGAAAAATAGTAACACAAAAGTTTATATCCATATTATTAAAAAATACTATAAAGAATGAGGTATGAATTCTAAAGTATATATAGTATGTATACATGACACTCCTATATAGTTAACATGGATTATATCCTTTTTGTAACCAAGGATTGACCAAGGAATAAACAATTTGGGTTAAGTGTAGCCCCCACCCAAAAAAACTTAAGATTCAATGGTTCTAAGTATATAAAACTGAGCCAAAAAAGAGGATGATCAAGAGTGAAAGAATGTATGCAATTAATGACTCAACTTGTCGCTTATGTACTTAGGGTAAAGTATTGCTAGGTATAGAGAAAAATATCAATAGTTACGAGACAAACGAGAGAACAAAAGAAATATAAAAAATGATTAAATATGATAGAAAGGAGATCACCTACCTGAAGGGAGGCAAATAAGCCTCATGTAGCACAGAAGTGTGAAGATTGGATCATATCTGATAAAACAGACTTGTCATACTAATCTCAATAACATAAGATTTCAAAAAAATCAATGGAAAATGTGGATTGGAAACCATTCCCAATCTGGTCCATTAAGATTATTTGAGAGTAGAACATACCTCTTGAAACGTGATCATGATCTACAAATCTTGAAAGGAAGAGACATCATGTCTCAAGTTTAATTCGATAGAGATATCACATGTAGGTACGTGGATGAACCATGTGGCTCTTGTTTCCCAAATAAATGATCCGACTAGTATAACTCTTGATTTCGCCGCACAAAATCCTTCTCCTTCTTCAAGAGCATGAGGCTCCAAATAAGAGGAACATCCACAAGAGATCAATCGCATCGATCAGGCAATATGATGGCGGGTCGTCGACTATCGTGGAGTCTGCAACCATGGGGCAAGAGGCATCCACAAGGGAGAGAGAGGAGACATGGTGGGGCGTGTGTAGAGAGAGAAAGAGAGAGAGAGAGAGAGACTTGGTAAATTTCCAAGTCTTGGATATTGTTCTTCTTGAGTATGCCATGGTTACCTACTCTTTTAGAGCTTTTCGGATGGTTAGGATGCACTATTAATATTAATCAATGAACATGATTAAATGTACCTCTCAACCATACTTAGGTTTATGAGTTGAAAATAAATTATCAACTCCATCTCTTAATCTATTCTCTACACAAAATAAATCATCAATGAATAATAAAAGGAAAAAAGGAGAGAGACTCTCTTCAAAAGGGGCAGACAACCACCATGGTGGCTCCCACCATGGCCGTCCACTCCTAATTAGGAATATGTCTCTTATTCATTTCCCTTTTAGATACAATCTCCAGATAGCCAAAATTTTATTCATTGAACTATTTTCTTAATTAACTATCACCAAATAATTCGATATTTTTTATGACTATTGTAGATAAGCTATTGAAAATTATGAATCATATTCATATGTACAAAATTAAATGTAAATCACATATACAATTTATTGTATAATATGAATCTGATTTATATTAATATTATGTGAATCTTATTCACAATTATGTCATAGTAGGATACCGTGTATCTTACTAACACTATCCATGATTATAGTTGATAGTAATATCCACATTAACCAAGAAAATTAATTTCAAATTAATTATATTAGTTATCTCTCCAGACAAGTCCAAATAATTGAATCATATCCACATTATTTAGGATAATTAAATGTTATTAAATCACCTCATTTTATCATCTTTTCCCAATACTTTATTATGTCTCTAATGGGACAATCCTTGAACTCTTTCATGGATAATGTGCCTTCTTGAGGGATACTTGGAGATAAGGTCAAAGAAATTGTATTTTCCATGTATAATGACTTGGATAATAAGATTTAATCTCGTTTCCAAATTTTGAGTAACTCTCATATATGTAAGATTTGATAACTAGTCTAATAAATAGAGTCACTAATATCCAAACATGTTTCATTACTCTCTCGAAATGGAAGTGTCTTAGTACAGAACTGATTAAGATGATTTCACCCTCGAGTATTCCCAATACATGCACATCTCACATATTGGAATACTATGATTAAAGCCTAAGTTTAGATCTAATTTGAATTGTCTCCTTCATGATTTTATCGTTAAGTTTCTCACTTGATCATTGGGAGTTGGTATCAATCACATGATTTCCAAAAGCATATATATCATACCTTTGAATTCTTTCATGCTTCCAAAGTAAGATGACCATAGATAGAATTTGGTTTGTCCCATTATCTCATGAGTGAGCTCATGTCTTTAGTTTAGCAATGAACATGCATGTTTCCTTTGACATATTGTATCACTCATATACCCTTATATTCACATCAACACACTGGTATATAGGCCTTAATTAGCTCATCAATCTAATGGTTTGCAAAATGTACATACTCAAACATATAGTCTAGTCAAAGGATGTGTGCCTATACATAACAATATATGATATACATCATAGTGATATCGATCACGTGAAGTCAACAATATGACTCAACTTTGAAGGCTGGGGTTTTAGGCCTAAGCGCATCATGAAAGTGTGTAGATTGCATTGAATATGATCTAGGGCAATTAGTCATACTAGTTGCAAGGTGCAACCGAATTTAAAATTTTTTAATAGATGGAACCACGTAATAAGAGAGCATTTCTCAAATCATTTCATCGAGATCATAAATGATTAATAGAATATCTCTTGAAACGTGTTTGTGATCGCTTGTCTCTAAATGAAGAGACCTCTTGTCTCAAGTCCGATCCAATGAAGGATGCACTTGCTGGTGCGTGGATGAGACACGTAGATCACACAATCCGAGTTGATGATCCTAGCATAGAATCTCCAAATTTCATGCCACAAAATATGTATCCTTCTTTACGAGCTAGAACCACTAATGATCCACTTTCGATAGGGTGCATAACGTTCGGTCTTGGAGGGTCCATGATGTCCGACAAGTAGGATCCAACAATCGTCGTGTCAGTTGCCCTCTCGGCTCTCGATACCCGATCTTAAGAAGATCGATCAACAACTAACCTCACAATTATAATTAACCGATATCATGAAGTGAGATAAAATGTAGTATACCCTACAAAATTAGTATAGTAGATAAATAGTAGGGATCGAACCACGGAGAGGCACACGTGGTAGAGAAATAATGAGTAGACTACTTTAAAAAAATTTAGGGATTTTTAACTTTGAAATGTTTTTGTGGGTTTTTTTACATTTTTTATTATTTTAATGTTGTAAATTTTGCCTTTTTTATTTAAAAATAATGTATATAGTAATAAAAGTAATTTATATATATGTATATATGTATGTATATTTGCAGTACATAGAAAAGTAATAAATAGAAAAGAGATGTTTTAGTGTTTTAAAGTATAATCAATAAAGACAAATGAAAAAATAAAATATTTTTGGGTTTTATGTTTTTCTCTATCTTTTGTGATTTTTTTGATAATTTTTTATAATTTTTGGAAATTTTAAAAAGGGAAATGATAAAATCAAGAAAATAGAAACTCTAGGAACATGAGATGGGCTTATTAAATATCAATCAAATAGATTGAGCCTCAAATCAATTTTCTCAGATAGTAGATAATACAAAGAAAATTAAAAAAAAAGCTTAGAACATTTTTTGTGGTTTTTCAAGGATTTTAAAAACTTTCTATAAGGCTTTCTGTGTTTTACAATTTTTAGGAGTTTTAATTTGTATTTTTAAAAATGCTTGGATAGAAGATGAAATATAACTAAATAGAAAAACATGATTTTTTTGGATTTTTTTTCAAATTTTTTTATAATTTTAATGAATTTTAATTGTTAAATTATGGAAAATGTAATGTTTTTGAATTTTTATAAACATAAAAATGTTAATTGCCTTGAAAATATGTGAAAAATAGAATTCCAAAGATGTGAGATAATTTTCCTATAATTTTTAGATGCAAAATGGTATTTTTAATAATTAAAAGACAAGTACAAAATTAAATCAGCAATATAGGGACCTAGTTCTAATTTCCAAGTTTTAGAGCATTTCATAATACATTAGCAAAATCAAGGGTAATACATGCAATTTTCACACAATAAAATATAATACACGCCTAGTAGGGGTATACATAAAAATATAAAAATCAAAAGGACCGAGTATGATTTTATTCAAAAATATTTATGCTAATATTCGAAGTTTTGGGTGAAAATAGAAATACACAAAACATGGAGGGGTCCATGCCAAATACCCAATCCCTCACGCGCACAGACATGTAAGGTGGCATGGCACCGGTCTAAAGTGCAAATAGATGAAATCTTGGGATCCAATATGCAATTATTATAAAAGTATTACAACTGCAAATGAGAGTTTATATATTAAACGATAAATACAAAAAAGGAGGAGGGTGTATAGTGCAAAATACCCCCTAAGGTGTGCGACTGGACGCCAGAGATGGAATCACTTAAACATGTGGTGCCAGCACAATAGCTGATGATGCTTCATGGATGAGGGGAAGAGATTCAATTTCAGCATAGATCTGACAACTCCTTAGCGCTCGATAGGACGACAGCTGCTCCACATGGACCTTGTTTTTAATTGGATGACTCTGAGCTACTCTAGATTAACAACTCAGGGACAACCTGATGCAGGGCTTCTTTCTCTCCGCCAACACGATTCATACATGATCCCGTGCTATTGAGATGCTCCTCGCATTCTTGGAAGGGTTCCACAACGATCTCAAGTCTCAAATGGGTCCAGACCTTAGCGGTGGAGGTCTGGAAGCTCGACGAAGATTTGGGACCTAGAGTTCCTATTTTGGGCACGATCACGCCAAAAAAAGGGGTCTCATTGGTACTTTCCTACACATGCACACTCAAGGGTCGAGGACGATACTCCTCGACCTATTAGATTCTTAAAAAGAGGGGGAAATGGGTGCAGCAGAGGTCTCCAGAATGCGACAGAGATGGGAGTCTTGAGTCTTAGATCTGTGCATGATCTGGGATGAAATATGGGTCATGCTAATAGAGGATGGAGAGATGAAGATGTTAGGGAGGTCAAAGGGTCGGTTAACAATCATTAATGGGCAGAACAGAGGTATTTTCCTAAAGCTCCGATGAACTTCAATTTTCCTATTTTAAACAAATCAAAATGAAATGAAAATAACTGCAGTACTACATTACTACTACTCCTAGGAATTGAAAGAGCAAGAAATGAATGGCGCACCAAAATTGAAAGGGTCGAGAGCTAAATCACCTAAAGACGGGTCTCCAGCGATGGTGAACCTCTTCGATCGTCCATCTATGCACCATGAGTCATTGAGCTCCGCTTACTATCATGAAGGGCACGCTATGGCAATGGATTCTTGGGGAAATGGTCAGATAATGGATTAAAATACAAAAATGGATGGACGAGAGTATATATACATGTTGACTAAGGGTCCTTCTTTGCCTAGGATTTTTTAATCAATCGAGGGTTGACTGATTCCACTCCTTGATGCACGTGAAAGAGCATCGGTAGGTGAATAAATCACAAGAAGGAATCAAGTAGAAAGGAAGCCTGGATCGAGCTAAAGAAATTGGCAAAAATGGGGAAAGAGTATGGCTTGGATTGATCCAATGGATGGGTGGAGAGTTTACCTTACTCAACTAATACCCCCCCATTGGTCCACATCGGCCATATAATGATAAAACAAACATGAAAATGGAAAGAAAATAAAAAAAATAGAAAACATTTTTATTAAATAAAACTTAAATCTTGAAAGTTGGTTCTTATTTTTTGTACTATTTTTAGATTATTTTTATTTATTTTTACGACGTGTTTTATAGGCTACTTTTTACAAGTGTAAATATAGGTATTTATGCATATGTTTTATGTATTTTAATTTTTTCTTTGTATTTTGGTATTTAATATTATATATTTATATTTTATCTATTTATAATATAATTAGATACATATTTACATAGTTTTATTTCATCTTTTAATTTTATTTGTATGCTTAAATAAATATGGGTATAAATATTATAAGTAAACCTATACATTATATTTATTTATTTTATTGTGTTTTTATGGTTATAATTTATGCTTATATTTTTTCATTTATTTAAAATAATATTTAAAAGTATTTAAAATATAAAACGAGTAAAATATAAAGAATAAATAAAATAAATATAGTGTATAGGTGTAGAGTACAATGGGACCCTAGAAAGTCGACTTTTGTATCTAAACTTCAATTTTATTGAAACAATGTCATTAGATAGATAATTTTATTTAGAGTACAATAAAGATGAGGTTTGTCAATTTTGAGTTCATATGGAGAAGATATTGATTTGTGAAGTTCGATTTACAACTTTTTCTTCTATGTATCCTAGTTGCATAGCGCACTATTTTTATCTGCAATTATTTCATATATTAATATATATATATATGTTTTGTGTTGAAAATATCTTTATTTGAGGTGTTTAAGAGTGTGTGTATATAAATCAGTGTAATTTTTACCTATAAGCAATGTATTGGGCACTTAGGGTTGCTAAGTTTTGTGTTATTTTATCTTGATTTCTATGCTCTTATCCCCCTACTTTATTCATTCTCGACCAAGTCAATATGACTTAGTCTTGGGGTTTAGGATCAGTTAGTATTTACAATAATTCCCTTATTTTTCTTTTCTTTATTCATTTATTTTGTATTTAAATAAAGTATTTATGTGTTATTTACGGACAACGGTCAATGTGTTAATTCGTACAAGTTAGATGTATTTATATGTACTTAGCTTGGGAGTTAAATAAATAATGAAGGAATAGAGGTGAATGAATGGGTATTCATCACTCCCCTATACTTACCTTTACTAGTACCGAGCAAACTCTAATTAGGAGAACAAGTGATGCAATAGAGAAAATGAAAAAAAGGAAAAAATGAAGAAGAGGGAAATAAAGAAAGGTAGAATGATTATGATTTTTAATCTTGACTTTAAAAAATCATTGTTTGGAGTTCGTTTAAGATCTTTGGATTGTTAATATGTCTGTAATCTTATTTATGTTAGGAATAATGACTCAACAACCCTTAGGTTCCTTGTTCCTCTATCTAGTTCAATATCCCGGTCAGAACCGTCCTTTGAGACTATATTCTCGTAACCTTGAAATGATAAGAACCATGTATTTGAAATGTATTAGCTCTTACCAGATAAATAGTTGAACTACCAAGTGATCTCCTCCTCTGGTAACTCTTCCTCGAGGAGATGGATATTTCCTTCTGGGTTCAGGTTTGTGCTAGTGCACAATGAATACGGGGGAAGCTAGAAGAAAGAGAAAAGAAGTGGAAATGGACCACTATAGTCACATTTTCTTGTGAGGATCAGTTAGTGTGGCCAAGTCTTCACCAAGAAACATGCTTTTTCAGGAAGCTCAAAATTTTTGGAATTTTTGGTATAGGCTTCTTTTTGGGTGTTTCTTTGTTTGGCATTGCTAGGCATTCTTGTTTTGCACCGACAGATATAGAATCTTTTGTTCCACCCATGTTTTAGGTCTTAGAAAAGAAACTTCTCGAATCCAGTCCGATATGTGCTCGTCTCATATGGGAATGGTGATGAGACATATTGCTTCCCATGTAGTTTGATGTCGCCTTCATAATCACATCCATGCAAAGATAATAAAGCTCATGATTTCATCGCACGAATTAAACCTTCTTCAAGCACTAGGAATCCAGAGAAGGAGATGATCTTCTTCTCTGCGAGGCCACATCAATGAGGATGAAGGAGACTTCAATTTAGACATATATTTCATGTAGAGGAGGCATGTATGATAAGTGATTTCTCAAGACTCTTCTCTTGTTCATTCCCAAAGCAATAGCGTAACTATCAGAGACACAAAGCATGCTCTTAAAACTCTCTTTTATAGCAAGGGATGACGTCTGTGAAGAGTTTTCTCTTCATGTTGGCATGTACCATGAAGCCTCTTGGATGATGAATCAAGGGATATAGTTTATTCCTTGTTCATCAAGAAATAAAGCTAGAACTATTTCCTTTAGTCACAAATTAAAAATAATTAATAAATTGTCAATACTTCATTTTAGAATACACTTCATGGACTTTAAAATGTGGCGTCATGTGTCAATGCCCCCACTTTTCTATATATAGATTGAGGTTGATGCTTATTTATTAATGATAATTTAAAATTTAAAATTTGTAATTTTATGAGAAAAACTCGTAAGTGATGAATCCATGATTCATCCCCTTTTATTCTTTCAATTTTGGCTAAAATCCTTAGTAAAATACATGTAAATAGTCATTAATTCCTATTAATTAACATTCTAACAACACATATTAATATTATAAATTTAACACTTATTTTATCCAAAATAAAATAATAAAGAAGATAAATGAAAGATAAAAGAAAAAGAAGGATGCACATAAAATTACAGACTGATCCTAATCCCAAGACCGGTTAATATTGATGTGGTCAATTAAATAGATACATAGGTGGGGATAAGGATCAAAATGTATAAAAATGTCAGAAAACTAAGACCAAATTATATATCTACATATTTTTGACCTTGTAAATATTTCACCTAATTCATTTATCACTCAGATAAGTTCAAATCAAAATGCTTTCTTTACAAAAATTGTTTATAAAATATATCATAATTTATAAAAATATCAGAAAAATTATTTAATATAAAAATAATTAAATACAATGAACCACAAAAGCCGTAAAAGTCGACTTATGAGGTTTATAACTATTTATAGAAAACTTTAAATTGACCAAACTCACCTATAAACTTCCTTTTATACTTAATATTATTTATTAAAAATATCAGAAGAATATTAGAATAAAACATGTGAGTTTTGACATTTGGGGCCCGTTGTATATATGTAATATATGTATAAGCTTCCCGATTTTCTAATTAATTATCCGTAACTCCGTTTAACTTAATTTTTTCTCTAATATGTTTATAAAAATGAGTAGAAAATATAAAAAATGTAACTTAAGTCAAAATGCCAATAATAAATCCTGAAGCCACGAATACATGACCTAATTTTTTTGGACCTCATAACTCGACCATATGACTCTGAATTGGGCGTTGTCACTTTTAAAGTTCTTTTTATTGAATTATCTACCAAATGACAATGATTTCGCTAAAATCGGAGTTAATATGCAAAATGTGGGTTTTGAGACCATATTGGTATATAATATATAATGTACAATATACCTTAATTTATATTATTTAATATATGTTTATTATATTTATATACTTTATAAATATATTATTTTAAATAAAATTAAATAAAATAAATTTTTTATTTATCAATTTATTTATTTATTTCTTTATTATTTTAATTATTAATTAAGTTTTAACTATTTATTAAGTTGTTTAGTTATTTCATTAATTATATATATAAATTTAATTATTTAATTACTACTTACTTATTTAATTACGTAATTAACCCTTTAATTATTTCTTAACTTAATATAATTATTATATTATTTAATTATTTAATTTTATTTTCTCTTCTCTCTCCTCTCCCTCCTTCTTCCTCGACTCCTCTTCCTCCTCCTCCTCCTCTCCTCTCCACCAACTGCCTCAAAGGCCGGTCGTTCGCCAAACAGCCTGCGATCCTCTCCTCCGTCAGCGGTGACTAGAAACATCTTTCATGAGCTCTAAGGATCTCTACCTATATAAACCCTAACCCTACCGCATCTCCGAGTAATCCTCCATCTGATCTTCCCTTCGTTTTTCATATGAGCTCCGGTGTGAGAGAGAGTCTCAGGACACGAGCTTCATCTCCTTCGTCTATCGAGTGAGGTAGAGCGATGAGGTTCAACGAGATCAGGCTGCCAATGTGCAGCAAAGCTCCGCCGCACGCCCAACCTCCTCTACGTCACGAGTCGAGGAGACGACAGTCCTGGAGCTCCTCCGAGCTCCACGCCTAGGAAAAATCGTCCACATTGTTTTCTAGGTCAGAATTCTTCTCATCTCTCTCTCTGATCTTCTTCATCTCTTCTCTCCCCGATCCCTCTATTCTTCTCTCAATCCATCTATTCTCTATTTTTGTTACAAATCAACAAAATTCCAGCCAAATAACCCCTCATCTTCATGTTTCCCCTCACTTCACTTTCTACCTCACATAACCCCTCATCTTCGACCACATATGGTGGCTGAAGATTAATGCCAAACCTCCAATTCTGATTGCACCTTCCATTCATCATTTCCATTTAGATTTTGGTCGAGGATTCGTCCTTGAGCCGTTGATTCTTCTACAGAACATGCACATTATTGAGCTCCTCTGCCTGAGAATGTCGTCAACAACCTGGAGTTAGCCACATTTGAAGTATCCGGAGAAGCAGAACTCTCCTGCCTGATCAACACCAATCTGCACCATCGACTGGTGAGTTAAACATCTACTTCGATCAAACCAAGAGCATCGACTACATATGGGAGAAAGCCAGTCTAAGGATCTGATCTAGCCGGACCATTTACCACTGAATCTTTTCATCGCCATTATCAAAAATCGAAGTCCCAGCCACAACATTTGAGACAAATCGTTGCCCGTAACCTGAAAGAGCGAAGAACATCCCCATTTCCAGAACGTCCAAATACACTTGGATCGGATCTGATCCAAGAGGCATCATCGATCTACGTTTCACCATTGCAATGCTCCACCGCCCGTCGCTTAAGGCCCTCAAGTGTGAAGTGCACGGGGGGCCTAAGATTTTGGGCTTTTTGTAGTTTGCCCCCTATAAATTTATTAATGCATACATGTCCTTTGCACTGCAGACATGTGACAACACATGTGTATTTTGGACCTTTTTTAATACACCCCAAAACACTGTGCTTATTTCAAACCGATCCTACTAAGCAACTCAATCACGAGGACAACACACACGGTCCTTTGATTTTTGCGTTGAAGTCCTCCAGCTCATGTATATTTTCCACGCACCCCATACTTTCTGGTACATTACACCCATTCCCCTATAAACTGCATACATATACTATACTTTTACGATATTTTACACAATAATATAAAAACAAAATAAAAATTGAATATTAAAACTAATACAAAATACAAAATACATCAAACCTTGAAATATCATAACTTATTCGATAAAAATCACCATAAAATGCACAAGCTATCATTATTAAGATATTTTCATTTACTTTCTAATAAAAAAACAAAAAGATTTTACCTTTTTACTATTTTTAAAATCAAGAATAAAATTCTATTTTCAATAAAATATCATTTTCAACTTTAAAAGTCAAATAAAAATAACAAAAACCTTTTCAAAAATTAAATAAAAATCATTAAAATACTTAAAACTTATAAAAAACCACAAAATCAAAATCAAAATATAAAATTACAAAATTTATACCTATATTTTTACATAGGTATATGAAAATTACAAAATAATATTAAATTCACAAAAAATAAATAAAAATTCGAACAATTACCTAAAAATATAAAAAAATAGGAAAACCATAAAACCTTAGTTTTTCTATATTTTTAACAATGTTTTAACTAGTTTGCCTCCCTGAGTTGACACTCCCGTACTTTCACTATACATCTATGTTTAGGAGTATAAATAATAAAATATAAATTTTCTGCCAAAATTCGACTAAGCATTACATCGATAGTTGTCTACTCTTAAACGACTCGATCGGTCTTTTTCTGATGTGTCTATTGTCCGAGGTGGCAACGCTAGGGTAGACCGTAGAGACCTTATGTTTAGGGTATTCTCTTTTTCTTATTTCCTTTTTCACCATCTTATTTTCTCTCACTTCACGGCTTTTTATTTCTGATTTGTGCATCATAGATTCTGAGAAGAATAGCTAAGAACTGGAAAGCCGATGCAATTTTAGTTTTTTGTATTAACTTTGCAATAAGATTAAGTGCACTTGCCTGTTTTTGTGTTTTGTAGCAGGGCCCCATAAGGGCCATCTCGACTTGTACCTCCCTCTCTTCTTCTCAGGGTCTGTTTCACTGAGTGCCATGCAATTGGCGCGGTAGCGCACCCACCGCGGCTTTTTCACATCGTGATTTCTCGATGATTCAAGTGGCTTTTCTGAGGCTAGGTGCTTGTCTAGGTTTTTCAATTTTTCTTTGTCAGCGCTTCCATAAAAAGATTAGGACGCACAACCTAGTTGTATGCTTGTCACCTCGACCAAAAATAAAAATAAAATTGTTAGGCATTTTCTTGAAAAGATCAAAAAATTGACAACTTGAAAACTAAAGCAGGGACTACTAATTTCATTTAATCCTAAAATAAAGTAACGGACTTCACATCTTTTCGGAGAGCATTCCCCAGCAAATGTCTGACATGTACTTTCCAGATATGTGAGTAAGGGACGACCCTTAAGATTAGAACCTGAGCTCGTTATTTTAGGAGATAACTGACATGATAGTTAGTCACTCTACTCTTCAGTGAGGACTCTCGGGTAGCTGGAAACGATTCAGGTTTCCTTAGTAGAGTGGGTGATTTATAGGATAATATGTAAGGCTCCATCCTCAAGTAACATGGGTAGCCAGAAATGGTCTATACTTACTCCCATACTGGCTGAAAGTAGGAAATTAGATTTTCAGACTCGGGACAATTTTTCAGGAAGTTCAGACACCTATCTGCTCGCGTAATATGTGAAAAGACTTACTTTGCCAACAAACCATAAAATGAAAAGATTAATGACAGAACTTTTATAGTCATCATCAGGTTGAGTTTGTGAATACTGGGTTTGCTTTGCATTTGATTCTGTGGTGTGAGTCTATATCTTTCATATTATTAATTAATCATCTGTCTTAGCAAGATGATAGGTAGGCGATCGCTTCGATCGATTCTGACCGATCTACTCTCTCGAGTACCTAACTCATCCATCTAGATCGGTTTGGGTTGTCCCTTTCCCCAACCGAAACCTCATCGCATTTCCTCTTCCAGGCATGACTCTGACCGTGGAAGCTCTTCTCCCTCTCCATATTCTCACCATTTTTATGATCATCACCCTTGATTTGAGGAAACACCCTTCTACAGCCACAACTACATATTGACTTGGTGACCCTGATCTAGACTCTTTCTCCTTTCTAGAAGACTGACTGGTAAAGGACCGCATCAACCACATACTACTTCAGTAGTAATATATCAGGCAACGATCAACAATGGTCTTCTCTCATCCCTTGAGCAGATGTAGAATCAGATACGGGAGCAAGGGAGACTAATGAACGATGTTCGGGTAGAGCTGACACAACTAAGAGCCCAAAGAGAGACTCGTGACGTTGAGATCGTAGGAGTTGAGGCTGGTGAATAGAATGGAGCAGAGATACCTTCGCCAGATCCAAACCGTACGATGAAGTAGCTCTACAACCATGGAGCGATGAGTACACACCGATGGATTCGTCTCCTTGTCATACATGGAAATTTTGAGTTCCGACCATAGACTATTCATTTGTTGCCCAAGTTTTATGGGCTATCTACAGAGGAGCCACATCTGCACCTACAAGAATTCGAGTTGATCTGTAGTACGACGCATGACTTACATGAAAATGAGGACACGATAAATTTATCGCATTTCCATTCTCCCTCGTGGACAGAGTAGCCTATTGGCTAAAGCATTTAGGGAGATACGTATCCACGCGAGAGAAGTTGAGAACTGAATACCTGAACATGTACTACCCACTTGGTCGCACGAATGCTGCACGAGCTATGATTTGCAGGATTACACATGAGCTACAAGGACTGGTAAATGCCTCATGCGGTGGTTCGTATTTCTCCAATCATGAGGACCAAGTATGGTCCATCTACGAGGAGGTGGCCGAGAATTACACCACGATGTCTCAGACTAGGTTCTAAACTCAGACAAAGATACCGACCTACCACCAGCATTCCAATGTGGCACACATCGAAGGGACTCCTTCTTCCGATGCTTCTACACATTCTGAATCCTCATCAGCTGATATGGGGATCATCTGTCAGAAGTTGGATCGTATGGAAATCATAGATAAAAAGTGACAAAATTTGGAAAAGCTCGGCAAAATTGACGGGCTTGAGAGATGCCTTAGTGATCTGAAGACACAAATCATGTGCCTTCAAGAGATTCATACTGAGTCTACAAAGTCTTCTAGATCACAAGCTGACTCAGGAAGCAGAGACCGAGGAATTTTTCTGCGGCCACCAATTCAACACATATACCATGTGCATTCTGAGCCAAACCCATCAGTCTCCAACATACTAGCAGAGCCCACAGACACTATCATCTGACACCCAGATGGTGGTGTATCAGAGTGACAAGCTGCTAGCATCTATGCCCTGAGTTTATTCTAAGATTCCTGAACCATTGACAGTGGTCAATGTGATATGGTATAACCAATAGTAGCAACATGGGATCCATCACGATCATCATGGTTTCCATTGGTCTTCTGGAGGTACCTCTTCCCAGCAGCTGTCACAGGCACAAATGGGTCAGACTAGAGAACCACAACAACATTCCGGTCCTCATTAGTACCAGCCAGCTCAGTTGAGGTGGAACTCATATCCCTCACAATATCAGCAATCTTACCCTCCATAGCAGCAGACAGTTTCGCAGCAGCCTCAATATCTTCGAGGCTACTCATCCGGGTCTCATGGTCCTTTCCATGATAAACCCGCTTTAGAGTATCTCGCTAGTTTAATAGCCGACCAACAAGTCATATTTAGGTGACAAATGGATGAGTTTAAGAATCATGTCACTGATTTAGTCAAGGAAAGTCATTATTCCTACTCAGATAGAGCCAAACCCGAACAGTTTAAAAAGGAAGTCAGAGCAGGTACACTTGATAGAACCCAACCTCCAATCACAGTATTTTCAAATGATTCTCTTTACTATGATGAAGCCGATTTAATTTCTCTTAGGAGCGGTAGGATGACAGCAGGCGGAGACTTAATTAGTCATGATGAGGAAACACCTGATGATACAAACCAGTCGGTTGAACCTTATGAAAGCGGTGCTGACGCCGCGTATGCCTTTGAGGATGTTGATGGTGGTGCTGATGCCACCAGAGATGACAAGAAGCATCCAGAGTCTGAAGCTGTTGCAGTTGTTTTACCGTTTTTCTTGTACAGTGATGATGATAGAAAAAATACAAAAAATGTACAAAAGAGAAAATTTAAAAAGAGAAATAAAGATAAGATAATTGATTTTTTTATATCCCATGATTCTTCTTCTAATGATATACATAGAGCATGTCCCCGTTCTCCTAAATATTCTTCTTCTCGTTCCTTTGATCCTCCTATTGTAAAGACTAACAAGGAGGATGTACATATACCTTTCCCCAAGCACTCCGCTTGGAAAAAGGAGATAAAAAGGAAAATATCAAAAAGATTCGAATGAATGATCTGACGAAAGAAACGCTCGATAAGTTCACGATTCAGCTTACTCTTTCGAAGCCTTGGCACATATCCCTCTTCTGCAGAAAGGTCTTATAGAGCATACCACAGTCCGCAGAAAGAAGAGGCAGCATAATCACTGTTCAGAAACCATGTGTTGACCAAGGATACATGTCATGCTATCCAGAACCGTCTCCCAGCTAAGAAATCAGACACCGGAGTGCCGTATGTCAGATGTGAGATTCTCGATCGAACTTTTGATCGTACTCTTTTAGATAGCTGATCTTCAATTGATCTCCTTCCTTCTTCCTTACTCGACAAGTTTGAGTTCGGACCTCTTCGACCAAGCAGGACGATCTTGCAGTTTGTTGTTAGATCGAACAAGAGGCCTAAGGGATTAATTGAGGATGTTATCATCACCATTCAGGGTTTGAAACTCCTCATGGACTTCATCGCGTTGGACATGATGGTCCCTGAATGTGTGACTGATACCTCGATCATATTAGGATGACCTTTTCTGGCGACAGCTAAGGCCGTTCCGATTATGTTACTGGAAGGTGTACTTTCACATCCAGGGCAAGAGTATACATATAGAGACGATACAAGATGTCAAAGCTAGATCATAAGAGTTTGAGTGAGCATCTGATGACAAGCACAATAGTCATCAAGACTGTGATTTGTACAAACTGACGATGAAGCAGTTTGGACTAAACCGAGAACACAATCTTATATGACACCTTCAGAAGGGTATGAGATTCATATATTATATAATAGGAGATTGAAAAGCACAGTCATAGAGTCGATTAGTGACAAGGGCGATGTAGATGATTTTGGAACTTTTTCAGATCATGCTTATATTCATGATCCCTCCGAGTCCGTAGTGAATGATCATATCTGCCAGTCACTCATAGATCAGTCAGGTTCAGAAGATGCTGAGTGGCAGTGTTTAACCTAGTTCCTTTCACTTCATACTTTATTTGAAGAGCCTACAACTAGCCTAGAGACCAAGCCAGTTCCGAATATCTAACAATCAGATGAGCAGTCTCCAGATCATTCTGCGTCAGAACAGGATGGGCTTAAACAACTGGCCTAGTAGCCTATACCCAAGCCCTAGTAAGACCAGCACTCCATGTTCCTTCTCCCCCTTAGCTTAAACCGTTTCCTCAAATCATGAAATACCGATTCCTTGCTGGAGTGCCCAAAATATTTCTGATCATCATCGCATCTCATCTGATCGCAGATCAAGAATCCTATCAGATGGAGATTCTTGAGAAGAAGCACAAGGTAATTAGGTGGATAGTAGCGGATCTCCATAGGATTAGTATGGCTCTGTGCTCCCACCACAATTTTCTCGAGGACGACGCCTAACCATCTCATGAGTTTCAGCATAGGATAAACCTGAATCTTTGATAGGTGGTTATCAAGGAAATATCCATGTGGTGGAGCGCCGATTTTATCTATTCCATCTCCGACTCTAAATGGGTTAGTTCATTATATATGGTACCCAAGAAGAAGATGAGTATCACTACAGTGATAAATGAGGACAGAGAGGTGATCGCTACCTGAGTACCTACTTCTTGGCGAGTTTGTATGGACTTTAGACAATTGAACTAGGAGACAAAGAAGGATGACTTCCAACTGCTGTTTATTTATCATATCATCGAGTGGTTAGCGGGAAACAACCATTATTTCTTCCTTTATGGGTACTCTGGGTATAACCATGTGGCCATCGCACCTGAAGATCAAGAAAAGACGACCTTCACCAGTCCGTTCGGAACGTATGCTTTCAAACGGATGCCCTTCAGTTTATGTAATGCTCCAGTAACATTCCAAAGGTGCATGCTTTCAATTTTTGTGGACGAGGTGGGAGAGTTTTTGTAGGTCTTCATGGATGATTTTTCGATCTTCATCGATGATTTTGATTCCTGTCTTTCTATCCTAGGCCACGTGCTTTAAAGGTGCATAGACGTAAACCTCGTTCTTTCTTGGGAGAAGAGTCACTTCATGATGACTCAAGGGACGGTCCTTGGTCACATCATCTCCAACAGGGCCACGGAGGTGGATCCGACCAAGGTGGATATCAAAAAGAAACTCAACCTGCCGTCCAATTTGAAGCAGTTACGATTTTTCCTAGGGCATGCCGATTTCAACCGATATTTTATTTGAGACTTCAGACAAATTTCCCGACTGTTATCTGATCATCTAGTGAAAAACACCGAGTTTATTGTCGATGATAAGTGTCTTTCAGATTTTGAAAATCTCAAGAAAATTGTTGTAGAGGTTCCTGTCCTTCAGCCACCCGATTAGTCTTTCACATTCGATATCATGACAGATGCCTCCAATTTCGATGTTGGGGCTGTTTTGGGATAGAGGAGGGATGGCCTATCATATGCCATACACTACACTAGTAAGACTTTGGATTACACCTAGCAGAATTATACCGTTACAAATAAAGAAATGCTAGCCGTAGTATTTGCCTTAGACAATTTAGGTCACACATCTTAGGATCTAAAGTAACCATTTTCAATGACCATACCGTCATTAGGTACCTAATGGACAAGAAGGATTTCAGACCGCATCTGATCAGATGGATCCTTCTACTCTAGGAGTTTGATATCGAGATTAAGGACAAGCCTGGAATCAACAATATAGTGGCAGATCACCTCTCCCGACTAGAATTACCCGAGACTTCTGAGTTTGATGCACCAATCACCAAGACCTTCCCCGACGATGTAATTCTTGTTATTACTTCGCTCCCATGTATGCTGGCATTGTGAACTTTCTTGTTTCTAAGAAAGTCCCACAAGGTTAGTCTAAAAAGAGACTTGAGACTTTCCTCGCGAAAGCCAAGTCTTACAATTGGGAGGATACAATCCTTTATCATGAAGGAGTGGATTTTATCTGGCGTCGGTGTTTTCCTCAAGAGGAATAGAAGCTGGAGAACACCATACATGGAAGAGGACGGCACAGAGGGTGCTTCAATCCGGTCCTTGTTGGCCTATGCTCATTGTGGATGCTCGTGCATTCGTAAAGAAATGTACTGATTGTTAGCGAATGGGTACTTGTGGACAAAGAGACACGATGTTGATGCAACCGATTCATTTGTGTGAAGTCTTTGATGTACGTGATATCGGCTTTGTGGGTCCGTTACCTAAAAGTCAAGGATTTGAGTATATTTTTCTGGCTGTAGATTATGCGAGTCGTTGGGAAGAGGTTGTTCTTGCCTGAGCCGCTGATGAGAACACGATTTGCAAGTTCCTGAGAAAGCATATCATTTTGCGGTTTGGGGTACCTCGAGTTCTGATATCAGACGGGGGTAGCCACTTCATCATCGACAAGGTAAGAGCACTTGCTAACGAGTTTGGCATAGATCATCAGGTTGCTACACCGTATCGTTCTCAGACTAATGGTCTAGCTGAGGTTTCGAATAGGGAGGTAAAGACAATGTTGTAGAAGGTTGTTTGCTCAGATAGAAAGGATTGGTCTTAGCTTTTTGGACTTGGTTGTTTAGGCCTATAGAACATCCTTCAAGACTCCATTGGGTACATCTTCGTTTCGACTCATTTATGGAAGCCATGCCATTTATATGTCGAGATCAAGCATAGTTCATGGTGGGTAGTGAAAAAGGTTATCTTTGGCCTAGATGATGCAGGAGATCAGAGGCAAACAGAACTGGCATCCTAGAGGAATTGAGAGACAAAGCCTTCACGAATAGCCTGCATTATAAGAAACAAATGAAAGAGTGGCATGATGCTCACATCAACCATAAGCGGTTTGAGCCTGATTAGAAAGTTCCACTATTCTATGCGAGACTGAGGCTATTTCCCAGGAAACTTCAAAGTAAATGGAAAGGCCTCTATCTTGTGAGAAAGGTATATGACAACGGTAGCATCGATATACTTGAGTTGTCATCTAATTCCACCTTTCAACCAATGGTTCGCATATGTATGATATGTATTCTTCACTCTTGACACTCGACATCTCATACCTGATTTTCAAGATCACTTTGTATATATTCTTGATTTTATTATTCCTTTCTTCCGTTTGTCTTACACTCCTAGAATTTGCTTAAGATTTTTGCTATACTTAGTATGTACTTTATCCCAAGTATAGGGGGGTGTAGACATGTTGATCACATCGTTTTGTTTTATTACCCCTGTTGTTGCTTATTCTTAGGGCATGTTTTATCCTAAGTAAAGGGAGGTAATACGACGCATATCACTTTTGATCATTTTCGATTTTTTATCGTCTGCTCTGTCGCTTGTCCCTCAACTATTGATATTCTACCCTAAGTATAGGGGGCAAGCCGAGTTGTTGATTGTGTACATTCTCTTGACCTCGATCATCTTAGATTTTGAGTCTGCTATCCTTAGGATCACTTGATCCTAAGTATAGATTGGATGATTGACTTTTATTCATTTATTCGTTATTCTTTTTCAACTGTTGTAGTATAGAATTTTTTTCACCAATCTATACTTAGCCCGAGTTATGTCTTCATATGCCGCTACTTTGGTCACTATGAGGAAATAGTTCACGATGAGTATAGGGTGTGGCGTATATATATTCTATATATACTTTAGAAGGCATAACTCATACTTTATCGTATTTTTAATAATATGGCTCTCTAAAAGTATGGGTGTATATTTTGGGTTTTTAAAAGCCGAAAGATAACCGTAAATATGACATAATAAAAATTGGCTCAAAAATTGTATATAAAATATATTGTAAAATTCTTGGATAAAAACCTTAATTATTTAAATTTTGTAAAATATTACATAAAATCTTTTATAAAACCCGTATAATCTTGTGTATATAAAATATGTATAAAACTCTTTATAAAATGTACAAAATTCTTGTAAAATTTGTGTAAATTGAATTAATTTGCTAACCCTTTCAATACGATGCTAACAATTTAAAAAATTTTAAAGCTCAATAAAAATTTGAAAAAGTCTTTGAAAATAACTTAAAAAGTTTAAGATGAAAAATCGACTTCATAAATTTTTTATTGCATTCATTCACATTTTTTTAGAACAAGTAATATTCTTGAACCGAATGGATCTAAGTATGAGAGATGGAGCTTGGTTTATGCTTTAATCCACTTAATTCTAAAGGGACTTTATTAGGAGCTGGGATTAAGAATCTTCATGTCTTTTTTAGACTTAATTCTTTGGGTTCCATAAGACCATGTTCGGAACTCAACTTGAATTTGCTTAAGTAGGACACCTGGTGTCATCCGTTTAACTCTTCTCCATTTGAACCAATTTTGAACTCATGCACTCTACACTTATCTCAACTTGCATGGGGCTGCGAGGGACAATCCATTTCGGTGGTGCGTTTCAATCCTTGTCTAGTGGAACTAACGTCTAAAGACTGGAGGGATTGGGGTTGAAATAAAGCTTCAGATAAGAGAAGGATTTGCATGCACAATTTTTTCCAAGACCCAAAAATTAGACGGAAAGAAAAGATGTTATATCCGTTAGTACATAAAAGATCTATGCAGTGCAACAATCATTTCTATTAAAAAGAAATCATATACCAAATACAAAATGACCACAATGGTCCAAACTTCAAAAAGCCTGCATTATCTTAGTGGAGACATGGCTAAACTGGCCAGGCTTCAAAAGGAGATGTGATTACACTGATCACACTGTAGTTCCTTTCCATTCTTCTTCTTGTCCCTGTACTCAATTGTGGACACATTACGACTTGAACTTAGAAGGAAATAACCCCCCCCCCCCCCCCCCCGCGAGGATCGAGTAGTAAAGCGGAAAGAGCTAACACCCTTCATGCACAGTTCCATTTGCTTTCAAAGTCGAAAAGTTTGCGTGATGAATGGGTGGATCTAAGCTGGTTGTTGAGGTGAACCTGGATAAGGATTTGTGTAACTTGAGGGTTGTCGAGGCTTAAATCCTAATTCTAATAGAGTCTCGATAGACTAATAATCCAAAGGCCTAATCCAAGTTCTAAATTTTGGGTGAAGTGAGATTCAATTTAAAAAAAACAAGCATGTTCTAAATTATTTTTCCTTTTTCTTTTTCCTTTTGCTTGCACTTGTTTATAGAACAAGTGTTTGCTAAGGGGCTAGTAAAGGTAATGTAGAGGGGAATGATGAATCCATGATTAAACACCTTTATTCTTTCATTTTGGTTAAAATCCCTTGTAAAATACATGTAAATATTCAATAATTCCCATTAATTAAAATTCTAACAACAAATATTAATATTACATATTTAACATTTTTTATCCAAAATAAAAAAATAAAGAATAAGAATGAAAAATAAAAGAAAAAGAAGGATGCATATAGAATATACAGACTCATCCTAACCCCGAGATTGGGTCAATATTGACTCGGTCTACTAAATAAATAAGTAGGGGGAGATAAAGATCATAATGTATAAAAATATTAGAAAATCAAGATCATAATTATATATCTATACAATTTTCACATTGTAAATATTTAACCAAATTTATTTATCACTCATATAATTTCAAATCAAAATTATTTCTTAAGAAAATTTGTTTATAAAAATATATCATAATTTATAAAAATATTAGAAAAATTATTTCGTATTAAAATAATTAATTACAATGAACCACAAAAGCTGTAAAAACCAAATTCCATGGTTCATAAATATTTATAGAAAACACTAAATTGGCAAAATCACTTTTAAACTTGCTTTTATACTTAATACTATTTATTAAAAATATGAAAATATTAGAATAGAACATGTGAGTTTTGGCATTTAGGCTACGTTGTCTATATGTACTATATATATAAACTTTCCTATTTTCTAATTAATTATTTGTAACTACGTTTAACTTAACTCTTCTCTATTATATTTTAAAAAATTAATAGAAAAATAAAAAAATATAACTTAAGTCAAAATACCAATAAATCTCGAAACCACGAAGCCATGACTTAAATTTTCTGGACTCCATAACTCGGCCATATGGACTCTGAATTGGGCGTAGTCATATTTGAAGTTCGTTTTATGAATTATCTACCAAATGACACTATTTTCACTAAAATCAGATTTAATATGCAAAATGTGGGTTTTGGGACCATATTGGTATATAATATACAAGTACAATATACCTTAATTTATATTATTTAATATATGAATTATTATATTTATATACTTTATTAATATTTTATTATTAAAATAAATTAAATAAAAATTATTTCATTATTTAAATATAAATGTATTATTTACATTATTTATTTATTTTTTCCATTGTTAATTATTATTTAACTATTCATTAAGTTGTTTATTATTTCATTAATTATATATATTCAATTATTTAACTACTAATTACTAATTTAATTACGCAATTAACCCTTTAATTATTTCTTAACTTAATATAATTATAAGATTAATTAATTATTTAATTATATTTTCTCTTCTCTCTCATCTCCCTCTTTCCCCTACTCCTCTTCCTCTTGCGCACGCCTCCTCCTCCTACTCCTCTCCTCTCTGCCAACTACCTCAACGTCTGGCTGTTGGCCGACCGTTCACCCAACCACTCACGATCCTCTCCTCCACCGGCGGTGACCATAACATCTTTCTTGAGCTCCAAGGATCTCTACCTATATAAACCCTAACCCTCCCTCATCTTTGGGTTGTCCTCAATTTGATCTTCCTCCATTTTTCCTGTGAGCTCCAGTGTGAGAGAGAGTCTCGTGACATGAGCTTCATCTCCTCCGTCCATCGAGCAAGGTAGAGCGGCGAGGTTCGGCAAGATCAGGCTGCCGATGTGCAATGAAGCTCCACCGCGCGCCCAGCCTCCTCTACGTCACAAGTCGAGGCGACTTCAGTACTGGAGCTCCTTCGAGCTCCACACCCAGGAAAAATCATCAACATCGTGTTCCAGGTACGAATTCTTCTGCTCTCTCTTTCTAATCTCCTTCATCTCTTCTCTTCCCGATCCCTCTAATCTTATGTCAATCCATCTATTCTCTATTTTGTTACAAATCAGCAAAATTCCATACAAATCCACTTCCAATTCCATCTCACCTTCGTGTTTCCCCTCCCTTCACATTCTACCTCACATAACCCCCTCATCTTCGGTAATATATGGTGGCTGAAGATCTGTGCCGAACTTCCACTTCCGATTGCATCGTCCATTCACCATTTCTATTTTGATTTTGGTCGATGATTCATCCTCGAGCCGTTGATTCTTCTGCATTACATGTACATCCTTGAGCTCCTCTGCTAAAGAATGTCGTCAACAATCTGGAGTTAGTCGCATCTGAAGTATCCGGAGAAGGGGAGCTCTCCATTCTGATCAAAACCAGCCTACGCCATCGACTAGCGAGTTGAACATTTACTTCGATCAAACCGAGAGCATTGAGCTACATATAGAGCGAAGCCAGACCGAGGATCTGATCTAGATGCACCATCCGCCACTAAATCTTTTCGTCATCATTAACAGAATCAAAGTCCCTACCACACCATTCAAGACAAATCAACGCCTGTAACTTGAAAGAGGGAAGAACATCCCCATTTTCTAGAACGTCTAGAAACCCTTGGATCAGATCTGATCCAAGGGGTGTCATCGATCCATGTGTCGCCCTCGCAACGCTACATCACCAGCTGCTTAAGGCCATCAGGTGCGAAGCGCATGAGGTGCCTGATATTTTGGGCCTTTTGCAACACCACCTCTATATTTGTTAATAACATAAAAGTCCTTTGCACTCACAACGCACGTGCATTTTGGGCATTTTGCAATACATCCCTAAACACTGTGTTTATTTCGAACAGATCCCGCTAAGCAGCTCAATCACGAGGACAACATGTGCAGCCCTTCGATTTTTTACATTGAATCCTCCAACTTGTGTATATTTTCCACGTACCCCATACTTTCTTATACATTACACCCATAGCCCTATAAACTGCATATATATACTATACTTTTATAATATATAATAAATAAAATACAAAATATAAAAATATAATAAAAATAAAAAATACCAAGTAGCAAAGTATACACAATATTAAAATTATTTTCAAAAAAAATAAAATATTTTGTATTTTAATAAATCATTAAAAATACCAAAAAATGTAACCTCAAAAACCATAAAAAATAAAAGCACTCTTAAAAATCTAATGAAAATTACCCTTAGTATGTTTTACTATATTTTGCATAGTAAATCAAAAATAAAAATTGAATTTGAAACTAATAAAAAATACAAAATACATAAAAACTTCGAAAAATCATAACTAATTCAATTAAATCACATAAACAAGCACAAGTTATCATTGTAAAGATATTTACATTTACTTTTTAATAAAAATAAAATATAAAGATTTTGCTACTTTTTACTATTTTTAAAATTAAGAATAAAATTCTGTTTTCAATAAAAATATCATTTTCAACTTTAAATTTCAAATAAAAATAATAAAACCTTTTCAAAAATAAAGTAAAAATCATAAAATACTTAACACTCATAAAAACAACAAAGTAAAAATAAAAATAAAAATATAAAATTGTAAAATATATAACTATATTATTACATAGGTACACTAAAATTACAAAAAAAATATTAAATTCACAAAACGAAATAAAAAATTAGAAAATTACCCAAAAATACAAAAAAATTAGGAAAACTATGAAACCTTAGTTTTCTATATTTTTACCTTAGTTTTAAAAATTTTCCTCACTTTGTTTGACACTCCTGTACTTTTACTATACAATTAAGTTTAGTAGTTTAAATAACAAAACATAACATTTTCTACAAAAATTCGACTGATCATTACAACAATATTTGTCTACTCTTAGATGACTCGATTGGTTGTGTTTTTCAGTAAGTTATGAATCATATTCATAAATCCAAATAAAAATGTAAATCTAATTGGCATTTATTAAATTATATGAACCAAATTATCACATGTGCCTTGAATACTTATATGAATCGTGTTCACATAAATATACTTATTATGAAGATTTATTCATATTAATGAATTATATTTGTGAATAATATTCACAAAAAAACCTTTATGAATAACAAATATGACAAGGGTAAAATGGGGTTACCCTTGGGGAGCCAACTTAGCTCCTCTCGCCCAATTTTTACCATTTTTATTTTATTAAATAAAACTGTGAGAATTCATCACTATATCCCTATATCATGTCATTCATGTTTCTTGTGAAAAAGAAACTCATGCGGCCTCCATCTAGATAGTCATATTTTAACGGTCATAGAATTGTTGAAATCAACCCCATATGGATGGAGGTTGTATGATCTCTATTTCGTATGAAATTTGAATGACATAATATTGGTATAAAGTTATGAAAATCTACGGTATTATTTTTCAAAAAATATAAAAAATAGTAAGAATAGGGCGGGGAGCCAAGTTAGTCCCTCCCCCTGAGAGCAATCCTATTTTACCCATATGACTATAACAATTATTGTCTCAATATTGACATCAAATAGTATGTGTCCTAATAAATTAGGACTCATGAGACATAAATGAATATACTTGTATAATGTCAAGGAGATCATACTATCAATGTATAGTGACTTTAAATTTGGATAACTATCTAATTTCAGGGTTACACATTTTTTAGCGAAATGGGATGCACTCCTATCTTTAAGATCAAGATGAGTCATTCACCCTCTATGTGAGCTCGATGAAGCACATCACACTCTATGTGAGCTGGAGAAAGTACCGATGAGTTGAATCCAATATCCTTGACCATTTCTAATTAAAGTACAAACCATTTAGAATTTATAAATGAGCTAAAGGAATGTGTTTTCCATTTCCATCACCATTTGACTTTCCAACATTTGTACACTGAAATTAGAATTTGACATTGGATTAAAATGAAGTGAGACTTAATCCAATTAATTCTAAAATCATTAAGCTAATAAATGGACCCACTAAATTTCATTTGGTTTCATCATTCCCTCAGAATGGAAGTATCATGTTAGATGATATATTTAGATATATTTAACTATGAGTATTCCCAATACTCATTCATATTTCATACATGAAGACATTGATATATCCAAAGTTCAAACCCTAGTATAACTATCTTCTTCGAAATATATCAATAGTCTTCTCATTCAATGGTTGGATGATAATATTAATCATATACTTTTAAAAAGCATATATTAATATCTCAAATTCGTATTTTATTTCATAAATATTATGACGATGCATAGAATTCATTTTGACACCAAAATATCTCATCATTAAGTTGTGGCTGTGACGAATCTTCATTTCATCACCTTTATTCTTTCATTTTAACCTTAAATCCATAGCTAAATGCATGTATATCTCACTAATTTGCCAAAATAAACACTGTTCTAAATTGTACAAAATACTGTACAAAATAATGTATAATTATTGTATTTAATCCAAAAAATAAGAAAAAAAAGAAAAGAAAAAGAAATGAAACATCATAGATGTTGAATGACCCTAAGACCCAATCATCATGATGACTTGGTTGACAAGGAATATAGTAGGGGGAGATCGAGCAGATGAATTGTATTGAAAAGACCTAAAAACCCTAATTTTTAATTCATATATAAGTAACTTTTTCCACCTTCTTTATATTATTATTTCTACACTTCAAATAATAAAACTCTCAACATGAATATTGTATATAAATTACAAAGAAAAATATGAAATTGAGTTCACTGAAAAATAATGCACAGTGTGCCCATGACACAAAAAATAAAAAGTTAAAATAAAAACTTCACAGACATGTATCTTCTCCATACTGTATCAAAATGGACAAAAATTGCCTTTAACTGTATATAAGTTTTAATAAGTTTTTTAATGAAAATAGTTTCATTTAATTTGGAGTTAAGACATAAAACTTAGGTTTTGGGCCCAGATTGTGTAATATACATGTATATTTTATTCAATATATTTATTCTTTGTATTTTTTGAATTCTTTTATTTTATAAAATCTTCTAAATTATTTAAAACATAAGTACATAATTATAATAAAATAAAATCATTAAAATAAATTAATAATAAATAATACATTTAAATACATAGGTAAAGTATTCTCTATATACCTATAAGGTATATATATACCTAATTAATTAAGTATGCATACACGGTCAAAATAATACAATAAAAATATCTAAATGTGTATAAAATAAAATAAAAACTATATAAATACTTTTATAAATTTATAAAATGTATATTACAGAATAAAAATAAAAATAAAAATAACCAAAGACAAGTATTTATACATATATTTTGCTTGTAAATATTAAGCTACAATAAAATCCTTGAATAATTAAATAAAAATATGTATAGAATACTACAATAAATTCTAAACATTTTTTATGTTTTAATAAAAATATATATAGATAATTTTTATTTATTTTTGATTTTATCAATCATTTCTTGAAAGGAATTATCTCGTTGGTCAACGTGGACCAACCAGAAGCCTCTACTAGTTGATCTCGATCAACTCGCCCCCTCTTTCTCCTCGAGCGCTGAACTGTCAGAGACCGCATCGTCGCCCATTTACCCCCTTCGAAATCATAACGTTCTACCATGATGTGCTACTTGATTTTTGAAGATTGAACATCGTTGATTCTCTCCATGGCCATAGATTGCATCGTTCCTCCATGATTCAACCAGGATCCTCGATCGAAGTTCCCCATTTTCTCAACCTATAAAGTTGCTCCTCGAGCTCCACCTTAATTGTTGATCCCTCTCCAAGTGTTCTTAGCCCCTCAAAGCCACCACATTCCATTCATCTTGGTGAAAGCTTGAAGATCAGAGGCTTTGCAGCGAGGAGGAGCAACAGAGGAGCAAGGTCCAGCCAACACTGGAGACCACCACTGGCTGGTTCAACTACCTTGACTTCTAGGCCATTCCAAGGCTTGCCCTTTCTATCTTAGGTATATCTTTAGTCCTGTTTAATTTGATGTCCTTTAATTTCTAGTTTAATCATGTTTTTAATCGTAATTTAGAAAAAAACCCTAATCCCTGGAGCTTGAGCTCCAGGGTAATTCATTGTTATCTAATCGTTTGATTGACCCACTTTTCATCCCACATCTACCTTCTCCACATTCTACATCGATCCATCCATATGTCCCCCTAGATCCATTATGGATGTGGGAGTCAAGCTCCACTCCACGTCACTTTTTTCTTAACCCTTCGATCGAGGAGATAGTCCTCGAACCAAGGATCACTTTGGTGTAGGTCCGCAACTCCAAGAAGTCTTCTAGAACCCTATTAAACATCTGGAGCAGCTTCAGGTCCTCAGACACTGTCTGAGCTCTCTGACTCCCACGCCATCATCAGAGTAGCCCTATGTACGCGGAGGAGTACAAGGAAGATGTTGGGCCCGTCGGATCAAGCAGAGACCACCAAAGCAAGGGGATAAGTCAGATCAAAAGTCATCGGTCCCCAATTCTTCGTGAGTTCGTACAGGCCCCTACTCCGTCGTTTGATCAAGAATGTGGGCCAAATTTAATCTTGATCATCCAATTTATTTGAAGCAATGCTTAAGAAGAACCTTTGGATCGTCCATGTAGCATAAGCACATCGGTTGGAATAAAGCATGTTATGTTGTAACATTTGCATCTGCCCCCCTCAATATTTTTGTTATGTGCAAAAGGTCTTGTAATTATTTAATTAAGTACACGTGTAGTCCTTGGATTTTTTGCGCTGAAGTCCCCCAACTCCTGTATATTTTCCATGCACCCCATACTTTCCTCTACATTACACCATACCCCTATAAACTGCATACATATACTATACTTTTATAATATATAATAAATAAAATACAAAATATAGAAATATATTAAAAATATAAGAAAAATACCTAGTAGCAAAGTATATACAATATTATAATGATTTTCAAAAAAAAAGATTTTGTATTTTTAATAAATCATTAAAAATACCAAAAAATATAACTTCAAAAACCATAAAAAAATAAAAACTCTCTTAAAAATCTAATAAAAAATTACCCTCAGTATGTTTTACTATATTCTGCATAAAAAATCGAAAATAAAAATTGAATATTAAAACTAATAAAAAATACAAAATACATAAAAACGTTGAAAAATCATAACTAATCCAATAAAAATCACATAAACAAGCACATGCTATCATTGTGAAGATATTTTCATTTAATTTCTAATAAAATAAAATATAGAAATATGATACATTTTACTATTTTTAAAATCAAGAATAAAATTCCATTTTCAATAAAAAATCATTTTCAGCTTTAAATATCAAATAAAATTAATAAAACCTTTTAAAAAATTAAGTAAAAATCATAAAATACTTAAAACTCATAAAACCCACAAAATAAAAATAAAAATCAAAATAAAAAAATTCAAAGTTTATACCTATATTATTACATAGGTATACTAAAATTACAAAAAGAATTAAATTCACAAAAATTAAATAAAAATTTAGAAAATCACCCAAAAATACAAAAAATTAGGAAAACTATAAAACCTTATTTTCTCTTTTTTTACCCTAGTATTAAAAAGTTTTGCCCTAATATTATAAATACTATAAATATATTTTAAACTTTTTAAAAATTAAAAAGACTATTTTTTGAGATATTTTGTTATTTTTGTATATTTATTATATCTATTATATTCTATATTTCTTATATCATGCATCGTACTTTATATACCTTTGTATATACCCTTATATTAATATTCATATATTATTATACATTATTAAATTTAAAAGAAATTAATAGTCAAAAAATTTAAAACATTTATTAATTATTTTATTTAATTAATAACCACAAAACCTTGAGTAAATATTACGCATACACATATACACATACACTTGTATTATTTAATCATGAATTCTTTTTGGCCATGTCCCTTCTTCCCTGTGTTCGACACCCTACCTACTTGTCCACTATACATATTCATTGTAGGGTTATAATAAATTTTGATTCACACTTTCTTTGATTGATTTACATTATTGTATGGGTTGATTATTGTTTGAATATGAGATCTTTGTGAGTTGTCATCACAGCTACTGTTGGACCTGCCTTGTGTAGACCACACGATAATTCCTTTGAACCTCGATTAGACAAATATCATTGTTGTCGGGGAGCAACGGATAGCGTAGCATTGTGTATATTATTGTTTACATTATTTTCTCTTTCATTTCTGCAATTTATTTTTTATAATTGATTATTTTTCAGACCCACATGTCTTTGTTTGACTTTCTTGCAAGGGATCACGTGGTGATCGCTCCTTCCTAGGAGGTGGATGCACCCGAGTCATGCGGAGGTCAACTCTTCTTCTTGTGAGAGTTAACAAGGAGAGAGAAGGAGAGAGGCAGAGAAAGAAGAAGAGTAGACCACTCTTCTAGATTTTGTGTTTTATTTTATGAAGAAAAAGACTTTTACTTCATTTTTATAAAATAATTTGTAATAATTTGGACTTGGACACAACACACTTCACAATGTCCATTGCCCATGTGTATGCTCACCAAGGGGCCTTTTCTTGACTTTTCAAGTTTTCATCGCTTTCTTTTATTTTATTTCTCATGTTTTGATCTTTCTGCCTTTCTTTTAATTTGATTTATGTGACTAAGCCCCTTGATATAGGATTGTTTGACTAGATAAGCTAGGTCCAAAGCCCTAATAGAAGCATACAAATATAATCTCTTTTGTTTAGACTTAGGCAAATAATTAATTACAAATTACTTGGAATTGGAACCACGAGTTGTGAGAGACTCTACATAGTGCTTGCAGGATTCGATGTTGCGTGCACCAAGGAGTCTCTGAGATCAGACACTTGGATCCATTTTTGAGTGATTAGCATCTTGCTCTTCCCAATAATAGAAATTCATGTTTAGGATGATTTCTCTCTTTGCATATATAGTGTAAATATTTCAATTCCGACTTACATCCCACATGGAGAGAGCTAGGAAGCACTTTGAGTCTTCCAACTTTGCATGCATCATTTGACTCGAGAGTGACATTTCCACTCTAGTGTCCACTTGTCATAGATAAAGATGTTTGTGTCTTGAATTTCTGCAAAAAATTCATAGTCTTCAGCAAGATAGATCACCCTCGCACATGTACAGAAGTTCTTTCTGTAGGTTTTGCATTGAACACCGGTCTCTATCTTCATTTTGTTGTCACTAAAGCCGAAGGTGATCTCTCTTGTGCCATAATTCACTACTACATTGGTCGTTCGCAGGAATGGTCGTCCAAGTATGATTGGGGTGAGGAGCAAAGGTGTGGAGAAGTCCATATCTAGTACGACAAAATCGGCTAGGAACTATATTCCCTGATCCATGACGATCACGCCCTCCAACATTCCTCTAGGCTGCTTGATGGATTTGCCCACGAATTGTAGAATCATCTTTGTAGGTTTGAGCAGTCCTAACCCAAATTCTTTGAGCAGTGAAGCAGACATTAAATTGACAAAATACCCATTGTCGAGCAAAGTGCGCTCAAACCATTGATTGAACATCTGACAACGAACGAGAGGTGCTCCCTTGTCTGGCTTCTTGTCTGGGAGATTGTTGATGGCAGTGACTATGGCCGTTGTAAGAATATGCTTCTTAAACTTGCCACCTTTGCTTCTGGAGTTGTGAGTATGAGGCCTACGCCTATTTGTACATGCATCTTTCAGTCCTTTCTTCACAGTTGGTACGTACTCAAGAGCTTTCATCAACGACATATTCAAGACCAAATTCTGGATGATTTACACAATGCCAGGACAAGACAAAGCATTTTTCAAAATTTTCGTTTTTCGTGCTTTTTCATTTCTTCTGGAAAGGGATAGTGCCATTAAAAATTGTGTCCATTTTATTGTTTACTGGTAGGTGGCAAAAAGGTATAGAATCATCTACAATATGTGGATACAAAATTGTAGGCTCGACTTCTAATGTTGTCTTTGGGATCGCTGCATGTGCAAAATTCTTCAAGACAGGATCTGGTTTGGTGTCACGTGCAGGCATCTCCAATGTTGGCTGGTCTCCACCGAGGTTGTGGTTGTCTTTTTGTATTTTTGTATTTTCTTCATTTCTTGATATTTTTTGTAGTTTGTGTTGCTCCAAAAATGCTACTTAGCCTTCGTGCTGGCTGGATTAACGACTCCCATCAGATGCAATGCGCTTTCCCTTCGCGGCAACCGATGCATACAGTGCTCTACAGCTCCTAAGAGTAACAACGATAGATATTAACAAATCATTTATACTTGAATCAGGTAGATCACTGAAAACTACCTGTTTCTTACATCGAAAATTATTAGGATTAGCCTCGACATGGGCTGGTATGATGGTTTTGGCAGCCATCAGTTCATCTATATTCTGGGTCATCTCGGCCATATTCTTGACGAGCTGCTCTAGACAAGCGAGGGTCGGGTTCATTGGTGCAACCTCAGAAGAATCTCCCACTTGGGGCCTCTAGTGCTGATAGTGTTGGGGAGGTTGTTGTTGGTAACCCTGTGAAAGGTGGTGAGGAGGAGGACGAGAGGAATGTTGTGAATACTGTTGGGAGGGATAAGAATTTTGATATGATGTAGCCGGCTGCTGTAGAGGAAAGCCCTGATGACGGTAGCTGGACTCCTACTGCTGATACCCCTGCTTCCATGTGTTCCCATATTGTGGAAGCTGCTGGTTCTAGGGTTGGTAGAGCTGGAAGTTTCTCCCTCCCTATTGCTGCTAGTGGTGTGGTCGGTTGGCCAAGTTCTGACCTGGGGATGCCCTTGAATATGGATCAACTGCTGTTTATTTTCCCACACACCTCTAATCTCTTGAATATGCAGTGGAGGTAGAGGAAACTACTCTGTATAGGTTGGTTGCAGCTCTGGTTGATAGTCAACCATATGGTTCTGGGACTATAGGGGCTGCTCCGGGACCTGCACGTAGTATATGTGCTGGACTGGTTGAGGATGTGTGAGATTCGACTGATGAGGTTGTATCTGTGGTGGTTCCTTCTGCTCAACAGGGATCTCTATAGTGACAGACACAAAGTTGCAAGTATTAGCATTCAGAGCAAGGACTAGATGCTCCAGCTGTTGAGAGATCAAATCGAGCTTCTCCAAGCCCTGGGTTCTCTTCTCAATGACTGATAAATTTTCAAGGTCTTGTGACCTCTTATAAATGATGTCTGCCTTAGACAAGTGACTCCAGATAATTTTGAGGTTGGAGCTCTCATCCTTATCTTCAGTATGGGTAGCCATATTGACGGGCTTATTGATGGTGGTGGGCATCTTCATGTAGGCACGTGATGAGGACTGAGCGGCCTCTCCTTCGGCCATCTCCACAAAAATGTTCCAAATATTGTCCCCATCCTTGTTGAAATGCGAGCCTCCACAAGCGACATCAATGAGTCTCTGGCTTTCCAGTGTCAGCCCACCAAAGAAGTACTGCACAAGACTAGTCTTGGGAATATCGTAGTGGGGAGACATTTTTTGAAGCTCCTTGAACCTCCCTTACACTTCGTGTATTGTCTCATGGGGTAGCAGACAAAAGCTAGAGATGCAGGCATGCATCTAATTCAGTTGTCAGAGAGGGTAAAATTTATGCAGGAAAGAGGACTTCAAATTCTCCCAGGTCATCACTACTTTTCCCAGATGATTGACCCAATATAGGGCCTTGTCTTGAAGACTGAAAGGATAAGCAGTCATCTTGATCACCCCTAGTGGAATATTAGGTTAATGCGCAGTGGCACAGATGCAACCAAATTTCTGTTAGCAATGTGAGCCCGAGGCGAACCATTCCTGCAATAAATGTTATTGTAATAAATGATTTATCAATAAAAGTTATTGATTATGTTTCACTCCCTTTCTGAGATTGAATGAATGAATGCACTATAAGGTCCCTCTATACAATAAGGCTTATGTACCATGGCCAACATGATAATCATACAACTGTTGATTCATTGATTGAATCATAGAGGCTGATGCTCGAATGAATATCTAAGGAGTTAGATAGAGGACTCATCAAGCATCATCAAATGATTGATAAGTGATGATCTCCAGCCTGAGTGGGAGATGGCAATCCATGCTCATTAGGCTGATATCTGACTGACCTCTTGATGCAGGTCCTCTGCATGGAATAGTGATTCGGAGGTATCAGATTAGTTGAGTCAATGGGTTGACTTAACGAGATCGAGATAACCAAAGACCTATGATAAATACTGTCACATCATAGGCAAACATCCTCTGACCAGAGACAATAGGTTGATGACCTAACCAAGGTCTATACACCGGCGAGCTGGTGCGCATGTAAAGACATATGAGTAATACGATCTCTCAAAGGGATCATACAGGTTCACTTGTGAACTGGGAGACATGAGCTCACTCATGAGGTATTGTGACTGATCAAATTCCATGCATGGTCGTGATGCTTTTGGAAGCATGACATGAATTTGAAGGTAAGATATATGCTTTGTGAAAGCATATGATCTGTACCAAATCCCAAGGATCAAGATTGAGAAACCTAGTGATCAAACCATGAAGATGATAGTGTAAATGTGATCTATATCTTCAGGATGATCATATGTCTTCCAGTATGCAGGATGTTCAGGTATTGTGAATACTTGAGGGTGATTTGATCATAAACGATTATATAACCATGACACTTCCATTCTGAGGGAGTGATGAAACAGGTCTGGAATTTAGTGACTCCACTCAGTAGAGAAGTAACATAATCTTAGTCTATGTATTGGACATTGATCTGAATGAGATTCAAATGCAATGAGAAGATTAGGTTTACGGCCTTGATTTAATCAAGCATCTATGAGAGGTCCATGGGATCTGGATTTGAGATGTGATCTCAATATCCAAGTCACTATATGTGGAACAATACAATCGCCCTGTCCTTATATCCAAGTATCTGAGGAGAAATCGCATTATTCTTGAAGGGTTCAAGAATAATTCCATATATCTAAGCATTGAGAAGTTGATAATTAAATGTGATTTAATTATCATGATGTATGTGGAATTATCCAATATAATTAAATGTGATTTAATTATTGTGGATAAGAATAATGTGGATAGCAATATCCAATTATTCATAATATATATTATAAATGTGATTTATAATGTATTAGAGAGAGCTAATTATAATTTATGTTTGTTGTTTAATTATTAATGTGTATTGGATGCACATTGTTAATTAATTGAAAATGTAAATTATAATTTATTTTGGGTTGTGAATATGATTCACAATTTTCCAATGGCAAGATTGCAATATTTTCAAAATTAATTATGAAATATTTTTGGAGAATAAATCACAATAAAAGTTGTTGAGATTAACTAAAGGAGAAATACATGGAGTTATGCAATCTCATGAAATCTCATGAGATCGCCTCCACATGGTAACATGTGGACGGCTACCAAGTCCTATATCGAATTGGTGGCCGTCCACCATGTTGACATGGGAGATGTAATCTCCATGTCATTGCTTCCTTATTTGATTGATTTAATTTTAGGATTGATGTATATTTGATTTGTCAAATATATTTGGTCTAAATTAAATCATAAGTTGTTGGCTTTTTTCCAATGACAATCTTGACCATTGGATTGACATAAATCAATCTCATCCAATGATTTTATATGTCCCATGGATTGATATCTATGGATCCTAAAATCCTATAAATAGAGAGGCATACCATGCTCTGTTGTACATGCTTTTGGAAGCACATGTCTCTCTCTCATTCTCTCCCCACATGCCAACTCTCTCTCCCTCTCCTTGGTGGTCGTCCACCAAACCCTAAGGGAGATAACCATCGTCGCCTCCGCCACTGCACCGCCGCTTCGACGTTCTTTGGTTCTCCATCTTCTTTGGAGTACTAAGCTCATGAGGAAGATGTTCGATCTCGTACGACGAGATCAGGAGATAACCGTGCTTGGATCGACTTGTTGGATTGCGAGGATCACGTGACTCATCCCCGCGCTCGCAAGCTTCTTCTCCGATGATCAGACTTGAGACAGGAGGTTCTTTTCGTAGAGATTCAATCAACCACGCTTCAAGAGGTATCCTTCATACTTGTTGTGGTTATAGATGAAAAGATCCGAGAATCGTTCTTGGATCATGTGGTTTCATCGAATAAAAATTTTTAAATTTCGTTGCACTGAACAACTAGTACGACTAGTCGTTCTTCGTCGTATTTGATACGACGCTCACGATTCCGTGATGCACTTGAGGATTATTCCATATCCTTCAAGTGATATCAGAGCCTTAGGTTGACGGTTTTGGATATGATCCGCAAACCTAGGACGACTTGGGTTCGTAGAGGTCGCGAAAGATTTTATCGCATTTGTTTTTCGCACTTCTGTTTAGTGAAGAAATTCGGCTTTGTTTAAATTGTTTAAACATGAATTAAACTCTCGGATTTTGTTCCCCATTAAATAAGGAAACCATAGGATCTGAGTTTGCGTAATTTGGATTCCGTTTGCTCGAGATATGGTTGTTTTTAATGAACATGTATGCACGGTTGCGGGAACTGCAAATCTTAACATGATTAATGAGTTAATTACTGTTTTGATCAGCCTCGAAATGCATGAAATGTCACTTAGTTCTGTCCTAAATAAAATTAGCAATCTTCAAAAAATGATTTTGTCTAATTTGGATTTAAATTGATTGAGATATGTTAATTTTAGTAAATAGGGGTCACTGCTGAAATTACAGTCCTAATCAAGAACCATGTGATTGTCAATTAATGAAATTAATTGTTAATTTCAAGAAATAATTATGAAAAATATTTAAGAAATATTGGAAGATGATTATTTCCTTAATTGACTTGGCCTCAACCAATAAATTGATTAGATTTGATCCAGATCATAATTGGAAACACAATTATCAAACTCCTTGCTTGAATAGGATTGAGAATTTGTCTAGCAAATTTCCTTATAATGAAAAAATGTTTTGATTATTAGAATATGGTATAATTTCAGTTGATGAACCGATGATCATCTCAAGTACAAATTGTTATATTTGGCATTATCCTTTCCCGAGGCAGATATGGTGTCTAGTCGGAGTCCGTTGGGGTAGCACGTTGCAACGTATGTGGTCCGTCCCACTCTCGTCGTTACTGGTCATGACAGCGAGTAGGGACTTGATAATGCCGAAGAAATCAAGATGTATTTTCTAATTATTAAAATACGAATTAATACGTACTTTGAGAATAATACCATATATATATATTCAAGTAAAATAATCAAGTTTGATTGATTGAATTGGATTGATAATTAATTTAATATGATTGAATTAATTATATCCAATTAAAATACTCTATTATGAATAGAATTGTTAATTCACTTGGAAGAATTAATTATATGAATATGATTCATGATAATTAATTAAAATTTCAATAAGAGGTGGAGGATCACATAAGTGACATCCATGGTCTCCCGTCAAGAAGAAGGGTTTCTGTCGCCAAGGGTTGCATATAGGAGATGCCTGTACGAAGTGACAGCTCCTATATGAAAGCGCATCTGGATCGGGCTCTTTCATTCTTGAAAGAGTATGGCCGTATGCGTAGTGACCCCAATATCGGATCCTCATATTATTGGGGCGATATTGGAGTGCGCATAGCGAGTTTTATTCCTGTTGACGGTTGGTTCAATTAATGACATGTCAACATCACCTTGGGGGTGGTGGGCCCAGGTATTAAGGACCGAATTGGGAAATGCAAGTTGGACTTGTAAGGCAGAATGTGTTCCCGCTTCTCTTTATTGGAGTCACAGATTCTCATATTATTGGGATGTGACAAAGATAAAGAGGAGATCCCAGTTCTTGCTAGAAATATAGCGGTAAGTATATGTCTTACTTTGAAAGTGATTAAGGGAATGAACTTTCAAAGTTGAAAATGCAAGAACAATTTGATTTAAAATACCTTAATCAAATATCATAAATTGAATATATGATTATATATTCTAATATAGTGCATTCTTAATTTCCGAAAATGAAATCCATGAACCCACTAAGCAAGCTTCTGGAGGACAACCAGTTGACCAGACCAAATTACTCGGATTGGATCCGTTATTTGGAGCTTGTTCTCTCAGCCGAGCGCATAAGTTATGTGCCCTCAGAAGACAAGCATGAAAACCCTAAATCAAAGGAAGAGAAAGCAAACAATGACAAGTATGATGAAGATTATGTCTTGGCTAGAAGCTACATCTTGGGTTCTCTCTCCAATGTTCTTCAGAAACAACATGTGGAGATGAGTACTTACCAAGAGATAATGCAGAATATGAAAGATATGTTTGGTGACATTAACCGCACCCAGCTATACAACATTATGAAAGAACTCATTCGCTGCAGATGCAGGAAGGAACTTCGGTCCGTGAATATGTACTCAAAATGTTTGAGTACTTGTCGGAGCTGGAGACTCTTGGGGCCACCATGGATGCAGACATGCAATCTGATTTCATTTTGCTATCGTTGCCTAAGTATTTCAATAACTTTGTGGTTTCATTCCACATGAAGAAGCTGGAATTAACAAACGATGGGCTTCTTGCTGCATTAAAGTCTGCATAAGACGTAATGAGGGAATATGGTCCTGCTAATAGTGCAATGGTTGCACAGGTCAGAGGGAAGCGCTGTCGGAAGCAAGGTTCTCGGAAGGGCCTGACCCATAAGAGAAAGAAGAAGGGACAAGGTGTTGGCTCGTCTTCCAATGCATCCACTCTAATTGCGTCAAAGAAAACCGACGTCGATCACCACTGCAAAATGCCGGGGCACTGGAGACGTCTATCACCACTGCAAGAAGCCGGGGCACTGGAGGCGTAACTGCCTGTATTACATAAAGTCGGTCGACAAAGGTAAAGCCCCAACAAGTATGAATCTTCTTTTATGATTGAAACCAGTTTTCTCATTCGATGAGAAGGAAGTTGGGTTGTTGATTCTGGTGCTTCTGTTCATGTATGCAATTTGTTGCATTTGTTTCAGGAAACTAGAAAACTTGAAGAAGGGGAGATAGTCATCCAGATGGGATCTGATGCAAGTGTTGCAGCAGTCACCGTCGGACTTGTCGACTATCATTATCTAGTGGAGAAGTCCTAGTACTTAAAGAATGTCTTTATGTACCTAAAGTCAGAAGGAATTTGATATCTGTATCTAAGCTAGTTAGAAGTGGATATTCATTCCTATTTTGTAATAAATTAGTCATAAATCGTTATGATAAATATATTGCGGATGGCATTTTGACTTCTGGAGGACTCTATGAATTGTGCATTGATAAATGTGTTATGAATGTTACATCCAATAATAAAAACCCTAAAAGGTCCAGGGAGGATGAAAATCTTTCGAATGAGATTTGACATCAAAGGCTTGGTCATTTATCTGTTGATAAGATCAATAGATCGATAAAGGATGGACATTTAGATTTTCTGCAGGTTCAATGTTTACCTACTTGCAAGAATTGCATTCAAGGAAAAATGACCAGGATGCCTTTCCGTAACAAGGTTGCAAGATGCGAAGGTATTATTGACCTAATACATACCGATGTATGTGGTCCCTTCAGTACCGTGACTCGAAATGGATATCGATATTATTTCACATCTATTGATGACCATTCGCGATACAGGTTTGTCTTCCTATTACGTCATAAATCTGAAACCTTTGAAAAGTTCAAAGAATTCAAGGCTTTGGTTGAGAACCAAACCGATAGGAAGATTAAACGGATTCAATCTGATCGAGGTGGCAAGTACCTCTCAGATGAATTCAATGAATATCTTAAGAGAATAGAATTGTATCCAATCTCACTCCTCCTGGAACTCCCCAACTTAATGGTGTTGCTGAAAGACGCAACAGGACCATCATGGATATGGTTCGTTCAATGATGAGCAAATCACATTTACCACTTAGTTTCTGGGGATATGCAGTAGAGACTGCAATATATATCCTGAATAAGATTGCTAGCAAATATGTACCTAAGACTCCTCATGAGCTCTGGTATGGAACCAAACCTAGTGTTAATCACTTGAGGGTTTGGGTTTCTTGGTCCATGCGAAGAACGTGGACGCAAGTAAGCTAGAATCTCGCTCTCGTGAGTGTTACTTCATTGGGTATGTTAGAGACGGTATTGGATACCAACTCTATGACCCTGAGACACAAAAGGTTTTTGTTTCTAGAGATGTAAAATTTCTAGAGAATGATTTCGTTAAAGGTCAAGATAAAAATGAAGTAAAGGAACTCATTGAATCCCCTGAGTATTCTGAGCTTCCTAGACCAGAAACTGAAGAAGTAAATAAATATGAAACGCCCATACCTCTTCGAAGGAGTTCAAGGGTGCCTGAAAGGTATGGATTCCATGTGAAACTGACAATGATCCTACTTCATTTAATGAAGCACTCGCGGATCATGACATGGATAGATGGATGCTAGCAATGAAGTCAGAAATTGACTCCATGCATAAGAATGGTGTATGGACCCTAGAGGATCCACCTAAAGGGGTAAAACCCATTGGGTGTAAATGGATCTTCAAGAGAAAGAGGGGACCTAATGGGAAAGTAGAGACTTTCCAGGCACGGCTCGTAGCCAAGGGCTACACATAGAGAGAAGGCATCGACTACGATGAGACATTCTCTCCTGTGGCTATGCTTAAGTCCATCAGAACACTGCTAGCTATAGCTGTATATCTTGACTACGACATCTGGCAGATGGACGTCAAGACAGCTTTCCTCAATGGATACCTCGAGGAGGATATCTATATGGAACAACCCCATGGCTTCATAACTGAGGATGGCAAAGTATGCAAGCTGAAGAAATCCATCTATGGGATCAAGAAAGCTTCTCATAGCTGGAACATTAGATTTGAAGGAACCATAAAGAGTTATGATTTTGTGTAGAATCTTGATAAACTTTGTGTGTAGAAGAAGCTTAGTGGGAGCGCATTGTGTTCATCGTGCTTTATGTGGCTGACATCCTTATCATTGGGAATGATATAGGGATGATGACCACTATGAAGATTTGGCTATCCCATACCTTTGAGATGAAAGATCTTGGAGAAGCCTCTTACATATTAGGCCTGAAGCTGTTCAGAAACCGAGAGAAGATGATATTGGGATTATCACAATATAGATACATTAAGAAGATTCTTGAACAATTCTGTATGGATAGTTCCAAGAAAGGATTCCTACCCTTAAGTCATGGTATCCACCTGACTAAAGGAATGGCTCCTCAAACTATTGAGGAAAAGAAAGCCATGGCTGGATGCCCTTATGCATCAGTTGTAGGAAGCTTAATGTATGCCATGATGTGTACTAGGCCAGATATCAGCCAAGCAGTGGGAGTGGTAAGTCGTTACCAATCCTGTTATAGAGAACAACACTGGAATGCAGTAAGGAACAGATTCAAATATCTAAGACGGATGCAAGATTACATCTTGGTCTATGGAGATGGTGATCTCCATGTCTTGGGATATACAGATTCTGACTTCCAATCGGATATTGATGATCGAAAGTCGACATCAGGGTTTGTATTCCTATTGAATGGTGGTGCTGTGAGCTGGAGATGCAAGAAGCAGGACAGTACAACAGATTCCACAACAAAAGCCGAGTACATTGCCGCATCGGATGTTGCAAAAGTGGCGGTATGGTTGCGCAAGTTCGTCATGGAGCTTGGTATAATTTCCTCTGATACTCCCATCCTGCTACTCTGTGATAACATAGGAGCCATTGCCCAGGCAAAGGAACCCAGATGGCATCAGAAGAGCAAGCACGTAGGAAGGAAATACCACATCATTCGGGAGATTCAAAAGCGTGGTGACATCATCATCACCAAGGTGGCCTCTACCGACAATGTTGTTGATCCTCTTACCAAACCTCGGACACATAAGGTTTTCGACCAGCATGTAATGAGTATGGGTTTAAGGATTGTTCCTGAATGGTTCTAAGGGCTAGTGGGAGATTATTAGCAATGTGAGCCCGAGGCGAACCATTCCTATAATAAATGTTATTGTAATAAATGATTTATCAATAAGAGTTATTGATTATGTTTCACTCCCTTTCTGAGATTGAGTGAATGAACACACTATAAGGACCCTCTGTACAATAAGGGTTATGTACCATGGCCAACTTGATAATCATACAGCTGTTGATTCATTTATTGAACCATAGAGGCTGATGCTCGAATGAATATCTAAGGAGTTAGATAGAGGACTCATCAAGCATCATCAAATGATTGATAAGTGATGATCTCCATCCTGAGTAGGAGATGGTAATCCTTGCTCATTAGGCTGATATCTGACTGACCTCTTGATGCAGGTCATCTACATGGGAATAGTGGTTCGGAGGTATCAGATTAGTTGAGTCAATGGGTTGACTTAACGAGATCGAGATAACCAAAGACCTATGATGAATACTGTCACATCATAGGAAAACATCCTCTGACAAGAGACAGATGTATTGCTATATGTCTGAGTGTGTACATTTGATAGACCAATAGGTTGATGACCTAACCATGTTCTATACGCCGGCGAGCTGGTGTGCATGTAAAGACATATGAGTAATACGATCTCTCAAAGGGATCATACAGGTTCACTTGTGAATCGGGAGATATGAGATCATTCATGAGGTATTGGGACTGATCAAATTCCATGCATGGTAGTCATGCTTTTGGAAGCATGACATGAATTTGAAGGTCAGATATATGCTTTCTGAAAGCATATGATCTGTACCAAATCCCAAGGACCAAGATTGAGAAACTTAGTGATCAAATAATGAAGATGGCAGTGTAAATGTGATCTATATCTTCAAGATGATCATAGGTCTTACAGTATGCATGATGTACAGGTATTGGGAATACCTGAGGGTGATTTGATCATAAACAACTATATAACCATGACGCTTCCATGCTGAGGGAGTGATGAAACAGGTCTGGATTTTAGTGACTCCTCTCAGTAGAGAAGTAACCTAATCTTAGTCCATGTATTGGACATTGATCTGAATGAGATTCAGATGCAATGAGAAGATTAGGTTTACGATATTTATTAAATCAAGCATCTATGAGAGGCCCATGGGATCTGGATTTGAGATGTGATCTCAATATCCAAGTCACTATATGTGGAACAATATAATCACCCTGTCCTTATCTCCAAGTATCTGAGGTGAAATTGCATTATTCGTGAAGGGTTCAAGAATAATTCCATAGATCTAAGCATTGAGAAGTTGATAATTAAGTGTGATTTAATTATAATGATGTATGTGGAATTATCCAATATAATTAAATGTCATTTAATTATTGTGGATAAGAATAATGTGGATAGCAATATCCAATTATTCATAGTATATTATAAATGTGATTTATAATGTATTAGAGAGAGCTAATTATAATTTATGTTTGTTGATTAATTATTAATGTGTATTGGCTGCACATTGTTTAATTAATTGAAAATGTAAATTATATTTTGTTTTGGGTTGTGAATATGATTCACAATATTCCAATGGCAAGATTGCAATATTCTCAAAATTAATTATGAATTATTTTTGGAGAATAAATCACAACAAAAGTTGTTGAGATTAAATAAAGGAGAAATACATGGAGATATGCAATCTCATGAAATCTCACGAGATTGCCTCCACATGGTAACATGTGGACTGATACCAAGTCCTATATGGAATTGGTGGCCGTCCTCCATGTTGACATGGGAGATGTAATCTCCGTGTCATTGCTTCCTTATTTGATTGATTTAATTTTAGGATTGATGTATATTTGATTTGTCAAATATATTTGATCTAAATTAAATCATAAGTTGTTGGCTTTTTTCCAACAACAATCTTGACCATTGGATTGACATAAATCAATCTCATCCATTGATTTTATATATCCCATAGATTGAGATCTTTGGATCCTAAAACCCTATAAATAGAGAGCCATACCATGCTCTCTTGTACTTGCTTTTGGAAGCACATATGTCTCTCTCATTCTCACCCCACATGCAAACTCTCTCTCCCTCTCCTTGGTGGCCGTCCACCAAACCCTAAGGGAGATAGCCGTCGTCGCCTTCACGACCACGTCGTCGTTTCGACGTTCTTCGGTTCTCCGTCTTCTTTGGAGTACTACGCTCGTGATGAAGACATTCGATCTTGTATGACGAGACAAGGAGATCACCGTGCTTGGATCGACTTGTTGGATTGCGAGGATCATGCGACTCATCCCCGTGCTCGCAAGCTTCTTCTCCGACGATCGGACTTGAGACAGGAGGTCTCTTTTCGTAGAGATTCGATCAACCACGCTTCAAGAGATATTCCTTCATACTTGTTGTGGTTATAGATGAAACAATCCGAGAATCGTTCTTGGATCATGTGGTTTCATCGAATAAAATTTTTTAAATTCCGATACACCGAATAACTAGTACGACTAGTCGTTATTCGTCGTATTCGATACGGCGCTCACGCTTCTGTGATGCACTTGAGGATTATTCCGTATCCTTCAAATTCTTGAGGTGGATGTAAGGTTCCTCAATTATATTCCCATGAAAGGTAGGAAACAAAGATAGAAACTGCGGTTTCAGCTCAAAATGGGTGTGGATTGGTGGAATCTGGATCCACTCAGTGACACGTCCCGCCACAAGGTTGTATGTTTCCTTCAGCGTCAGCTTTGGCAGAACTGGTCCCTCATCAAATCTCTCTAAACGGGGTCCACCCATGGAAAATTCACCTCCTACACCTCTTTGATTAGGCTCGTTCTCTTGTTCTGGTTCCCCATCCCCTCTTCCATCTCTATCATCAGCCCTTCTCCTTAAGTCATTCAACATGTCTTGAAATGCAGTATGAGCCAGGGCCTGATTGCTCATCTGCTGTTGGATGGCCTAGATGGAAGTGAGCAGCTGAATGTTGACCTCATTCTATATAGTATATTTCCCATCCTCCTGATCTGCCGGCTCAGCTGGTTGGGTCTATGGACCCTTTCCTCATCTGGTAGGAACCATCTTAGATCTGGCTTGAACTTCGGGCTCGTGATTGGGGTGAGAATCTGCATGACGGAGTAAAACTTGAACAATATCTTTCTAAACACCAACTGTTGAGATGAATATGGAATTAAGGTCAATTCCATATTGTTGCAAACGGAGCATAGGATATTGACTGAAATCGATCTCCATCCACAAGGTGTTAATTCTGGGACTAGAGTAATCCCAGTTTATTTGGAGAGGAAGAGCTAGTTCGGGTTGCGAGGCCATCCTGAACAGCGGATTTATTGGAGAAAGGCAAGTATTAAATTCAGAGAGAACCGGGGAGCCCAAGGAGAAGTTCACAAGATCCGAACTAACTTCTTGGAGATTGCCCTGCCTTATTGAAGATGTTGGCAACACGGAATTGATGTGGGCGTTAGCGAGATCCTGACTAAACCATCTATATGAAGACATCTTGAGAAGGTCAAAGGAGATAGAAGATGGATGAAGAGTACGGAGATAAACAGGGAATAACAGGAGTGTAAAATAGTAGAAGGCTCTCAATGAGCAAGGGTCAATTAGGAAGGAGAGTAAATTGTGAAAGCATGTGATGTTTTTGATCTTGACCTTGATAATACTAATCGATCAAACCTGAAAATAATGGATTCACCAACTCGACCCGTGAATCCATGAAGGTTTGGTAATTATCTTTGTCGGTTTTAGATTTGATTTCATGCAATTTATCTTGTAAGAAGTCCTTAGAGCACGTTGCCTATAGGAGAGAGTACTAATGGAAAAGTATATCGTACTTGTCATCCTCCTTTGTAACCTGTAGTCTACACTCTTTAAGGTCCTTGAAACCCTTCCTGGATCCCTACTCAACGAAAGAAATAGAGGGATGAAGCTGATAGGCAAAACCACTCCTTTAGATCTTGCTTGCAATAGAAACACCCGTGAGCATGCGAGAACCTACTTGGATGCTAGACGATAAGACAGACACCCCCGTAAAGGCATGGCCTTCGCTCAATAAGTCGAACAAGTTTTATGCTCTACAAAACAGATCACATCATTGTTGACCAGGCCCTACTCATCTACGTACGATAGAAGCGCTAATACTTCGGAAATCCATGCGATACACAAGGCAGCCATGAAATGGGTTTTGGGCTCTAATCCTTATGAGGCCGCTCTCTCACTAGGAAGGATACCTTCCTATGCAACCTGAAAACAAATACGGGCTTTTCTCACCCAAGGTAATGATTCCAATTAATCAATTTTATTTAGGTCAAGTATTTTGTGCAGTCCTTTTTTTATTTTTTTGGTGTTATCACTTGCTTTGAGTATATTCAATAAAAGTGCCTAACACTTTTATATTTTCTTTGATTCCTATTTGATCCAAAAATAGAGGGAGATAGTCGGAAAAGTTATGCAAGGTTACACTAAGATGGAAATCTCACCTTAGTGCCTAAATGATGAATGCTCAATTAGAAGACTTATAGCGCTTCCATGCTCTCTCCATGCAGAATGCAAAACAAGAATTTATAAACCTATACTAAATGCCGATATGCACACGGAAATCTTTCTAAGCAGGTAATTGCTACACGTGAAGAACCAAATACTAAGTACTCAGAATGAAACCTAAGTCCGATCTTCTATACCAGTCGATGCCCGCCACAACGGGTCCTGCAAGCGCTGTATACGACCTCTCTTTGCACGTGGTTTCAAGACTGGGTACTTAACAATTAATTAATTCAAATCCAAACGTAAAGACTATAGGTTCATGCAATGGTGGTTAATGTGTTTGGACTTAGACTACACGCTCAAGCAAGCCTAAAAACTAAGGGCTCATTCCACAAAACAAATAGAAATGGGGCGGAAAACAAAAAACTGCGGGAAACAAATAAAAAGAAAGCGATAGAAAACTCTGAAAACATGGTGAGCCCCCAAGTGAACAAACACTTGGAAATTGGGATTGAGTGTCCAAAGTCCTTGGTACCTGTATTATTACAATTTAATAGTCAAAATGAATCTCTCTCTCACGAAAAAGTAAAAATCCTAAACTATCTTCTCTCTCTCTCAAGTTCCTCTTGCTCTCTCCTGTTGTCTAGGGTAGAGTAGTTGATTCCTTTTCCCAAGGCTGCATAGGATCACTTAGACGATCCTCCTCGGTCTGTGGTCCCTCGCAAGAAGATATGAGAAAAGATGTCAGGCAGTTAAAAATTACTAATCAAATAAAGAGAGATAATGAAAAATGGTTAAGCAAGTAAAAGATAAAATCTACTCTATAAGACAATGCTCGCCGGCAATGGAACCATTTCAAAAACGGAAAGACGGGAGTCGCTAAATAATGGCTTGACAAAATTAGGCTCACTGTCTTTAAATCGACTACTCCAACCCACTCGTTGTTTCAACAATTAACCCACACATATAATTTAGGCAACTAAGAGCAAGAGTTAAAAGTTATTATACCCTACTAAGAATGCATAATGGCAAGCAAGTTGGGGTTGAACACGTGAAGCAAAGGAATAGAGAATGCAAGATAGATATCAAAGCACAAATTATCACTCAACTACTTAGCAAGTTGTATTTTTTGTGTGTTTTTGATTTTATTGGTTTTAAGTACTTTTTACTTTTTTGTGATTTTTTGAGTTTTTTTGCTAATTTTTATATAATTCTAAAGTAAACAATACCCTAAAATAGGGTTTAATTAAATACTTGAAATTGAAATGGAGATTAAAAATAGAAAACAACATAAAAAAATCCTCTAAATGAATTTTTAAATAAGTATAATAATATAAAGAAAATTTAGAGATAGAAAATATATTTTTGGGATTTTTAAAGATATTTTTTTATAAGTGTTTTTAAGGTAGATAAAAATTTTAAGAGTTATTGTATTTTTTTAATGATTTTTGGTCTGAAGGTTAAAAATACATAAATAGACAAAATATATTTTTTTGGAAAATTTTCAAGATGTTTTTATATTTTATTTTGGATTTTATATTACAAACAAGGACAAAAATGATAGTTTTTGATTTTTATAAAGTAGATAAAATGCCTAAACTTAAAAACAAAAATGATAGCTTAAATTACACTACAACATGCATTTATCCTAAATTTTTGGGATTTTTTAGAGTTTAATTGCTATTTTAAATAAATAGAGACAATAAAGAGAAAATACAATACTAACAGGGTATTAATGTAAATATCAGAAAGTTAAAGGGCCAAAATGTAATGTTACTCAAAAATACAATATACACACAAAGTTCTAAGACCTTATACAAAATCTAAGACCTACGAGGGCCTTGCTACAAAATTTCCAAGCTCACATGTAGATATATGTGAGCCACGCTAGCTGGGACACAAACACAAATATAATAAAGTTTGAGGGCCTACTAGCAATTTTACAAAAAATATAAAGCTTAATTTCCAAAATTTCTGACTAATTAACAATAAACCAAGCTCGCAAGGGCTTTTTTACAAAATACCCAGGTTATGTCAGTTGACGTGGACATGGACTAAAAATCGAATAAAGATAGTGCGAGGTTCTTTATGTAAATATTACAAAATTTAAACAAGGACAAATGGAAGTTTTCATGCTAATAAATAAAATACAAAATCGGCCGGGTTAAAACTACAAAATACCAAATCCTAAGCACTGACCAATGGTCGGATCTCGATCACGTGACATGTGGCGCCATAGGGAAACCATATGAAAGTTCGACTTCGAACGGCCGCAACTAGATCCTATGAGACAATCTGACGGTGAAGGGCAGGCGTGATCCAACGACGGTTGGGAGATCTGGGATCGAGGCCCGATCCAATGGCCGTGAACCTCCCTACAAGAACAGAGAAGAATACGGTGGAGCTGGACGTTCGATCGACGATATGGTGTGGTTCCGGCCACCGGAGCGACTCGCGAGGGACCCAATGTTGTCCAAGTCCCCTCGCATCGATAGGTTCCTCTGATTAAAGTCTTGGGGCAGCGTCGAGGACAAAAGAGCTCGGGGAAAATATGGGCTCCATGAACCTCCACCCTCTACAAAAGTCGACCCTAACAGGAGTCTCGAGCCTCGCGAGTCTGCATGGTACGTTAAAGGGAATAAAATAGACTGGGGACAGCCCCAGCTGGTCGGAATGAGCGACGGGCGCAGGGGACGGGCCTCTCTGGCGAGCGGTGGAGGAAGAGAGGCGATGTTCTTGATCTTTGTCAGAGCAAGGTGGATGGAAGGGCATAGGGTGATCAGGAAATGGTTAGGGAGATGATGAGGAGGTTAGTGGCAGCGTAGCGTGGCTGAGGCGGTTGGAATCTGTAGGTGGAGCTAAGCTCCGACATAATCAAATTCTTGATTTTGCCAGCAATGAAAGGGACTTAAACACAGTAAAAGAGCTACACTATGATACTGACACTCTAGGGAGTTTAAAATGCAAAAAGAAGAGGAAAGAAGCTCACCAGGGGCATGCTTGGAACAAGCTCCGGTGAAGTAACTCCGAAAAACTGAACCGCCTCAATTCTACGCGTGATCGGACCACTGGAGGGTTGGAACGACTCATGCTGTCACCAGGAAGAAGGTTCGAAGCCAAGGTATAGGGATCAACAACGGAAGAGGGATCCAACTAGGAAAGAAGGAGGAGGAGCACTTATTACTGGATGCAGAAGAGGGTTGAAGATCGAAGGAGATGTGGTGGATCAACGATGCATTCCTCGAGATAACGCAAGGTCGTGAATCACCAGTATCTGAGGAGAAAAAGTAATGAAGAGATCTTCCCAAGTTGATGCTCGTATCAGCTTGGAAAAATGCGGGAAGAGAGGTCACACCTCAGGTCTGATAAGGCCAAGGACGAGGGGCAGACAGTTGACCGCCGGTCAACAGGCGCCCAAACCTGGTTGGTCCACGTGGACAACAAAGAAAAATCATCCTGGAAATGTTTATAAAATAAATATAAAATAATAAATGATTTAATTAATTTTAGGTTATAAATTTTTTTATTATTTCTAAATTATTTTATTATGATTTTTATTTATTTTTTAGAGGTAATTAATTACAAGTTAGTTTTCAAGGCTTTAATTATAGGTATATTTACCTAGGTTTTTAAGTATTTTTTTTGTATTTTTATTTTATTAATTCAGCTTATTATTTTATATAATTATAACTTATTTTTAGATACTTAAATATATTTTTATTATATTTTTCTGATTTGTTATATACACTTACATAAATAAGTCTATTAAATATATATGTATAGTTAAAGGTTTTTTACCTATGTATTTTATATACATATTTTATTTTAATGGTTTTTTATGGTTTTATTCCTGTTTTAATATGTACATATATTATAAATAATATATACAAAATTATAAAATTATAAAATTATAAAAAGAATAAATAAAATGAATATTTTATTCGGTATATTATATAATAGGGGTCCAAAACCTAACTTTCACTCCTTAACTCCAAAAAATATGAAACCACCCTCATTAAATTGCTTATTAGAAGTTATATACAATTAAAGTTGATTTTGATATATTTTGAGTTTTTATTTGAGAGATATGGGTCTGGGAAGTTGGGATATTGGAATCTTATTTAGACTGCCTTTTATTGAATTTTGGACCCTTATCTCCCGCTACTTTATTCCTTATCGACCAAGTCATCAAGATGCTTAGGTCTCAGGATTTAGGGTCATAAAATATCTTAAATATTTTATTCTTTTTCTTTTCTTTTCTTTATTCTATATTTTTGGCATTAAAAACAATATTTTATGCACATTTTGTACAATAACGCATGAATACTAGAATACATGAATTAGAATATTTACAAGCATTTGCTACGGTTTTTAAGGCCAAAATGATAGAATAAAGTTGATGATATGGAGATTCATCAATACCCTGATCGGAGTTCACTAGAGCTTCATATCTGGCCACCATTTCCACCATCCTTGATTGTACCTCACCTCGCCTAACAACTCCAACTTCTTCCCCTTCGCTTTCTCTATGTCACACACATATCCAATCACATCGATCACATCAAGATCGTGCAATCAGAGACTCTAATCACCTTGATCATATTTTGAATTTCTAAATACAGACCAAAAATCACAAAGCCAACATTATTTTCAGGTACAACTCCAAACAGAGCGAGACACAACCCTTGAGGGATAGAGCCAAAAACCTGATCTGTAGCTGCCACAACAATTGCCTGGGAACTATGAAGTACTGAATCCCCTATAAAACATGGAGGAGTAGGGTCTTGTTGAGCACGATGTTCTCATCTTGTGTAGATCTTCTAACTTAATCTGAAGTACTTATCTTTGGCCATGCTCCCACAGGTGTGTTTGTCTCATCGTTTCACATCCGAGTACGGCCTAGCATGCTTACGGATGATTCCATTATGATCTTGGTTTGAAGTATTTAGGTTCGCCATTAGGGGCTTCCGTTCTTTATTTCTTTATTAGAGTAGCCACCCAGGCACGAGGTTGAGGACCTATTAGAGCGCATATCACATGATAAAAAGGATGTGGAACAAGTATGAGGAGACTCATCCCAGCATCACACATTCTCCTATATGGCTAGCCGCTTAAGGACTCGTGATATGTTTTGCCTGAATCAATAACCTTAATATAGAAAAGATAAAAATAGCTGAGCTCTTATGTCTTCACATTGGGTTGAGTTGGTGAACCATTTTTGTATTGTGTTTTTTGGATTTAGTTTATGTTCTAAGATCAAAGTCTTACGCACTTGCACATTTTTCAACATTTCCTCTTTTGCTTATTTCCTCTTTGACCCTCGTTCGCTTTGTGCCGTCTACTATTTTAATCTCCTTTTATTCCTTGTTCACATCCATATCTTTCATCCATAATCTATCTCCTCTTGACCATTGATGACTCGAAAATCAATGTGTCTAAGGTGGAAAAATATGGAATATCGTTGTTCTCAACCAATCGATTCGGTCAATGAGAAAAATGTATAAAACCACTCAATGGAAGAATTAATCAATGAAATGTAAGCGATCTTTGCAATTTAATTTACCTAGTATAGAGACCGGGGTTGAACACAAGGAGTATGATTAAAAAACTGAGTAGTCAAATTTCGAAAAGAAAGGATTTTTTAGTGGTTTTTATTTTTTCAATTTTTTTATTTTCAAATAGACACACAAGTCACAATATGCACACATACTCTTTTTTATTCTACAAAAAGGTCAAAAATGTCAAGAAAATACCAAAGAAATTATTTTTGTGTTTTAAATCTTTTTTATGTTTTTGATAATTTTGCAAGTTTTTTTGATGTTTTCGTGATTTTATAAAAATCAAACAGTGCTAAACAGAAAAACAGTGCATAGCCTTGAGTAATTTGCAAATTAAAATTACTTTAAGTGCTCAAAATTCCTATAATTTATTTTTATGCTATAATATAGATAAATATCTACACACAGGAATTGAAATCACAATTTATTGTTTTTTTCTACAATTTTTCGAAGATTTTTAGTGTTTTACATTTTTTTGGGTTTTATAAATAATTAATGCGTGAAAATTGGGCAGAAAATAATGGACAATAAATGGAAATTAATCTATTTTTTTGGAATTTTAGAGTAATATTTAAATTTTTATGAATTTATGAATTTCAGGAAGATAAAATGACACTGGTTTTGATTTTTTAATAATAACAAATAAAATTAAAATGCAATGTAATTTTTACACAATGAAGATGCATATAACATGAGTCTAAGTTAAATTATTTGAGAATTTTTGAGGCACAAAACACATTTATTTAAATATAAAAGACAAGCAATAAATAGTCTACTTAATGTTTTTGCATCAAATAAACAACAGAAATAAAACAGAGAGCTTAAAGCAAAAATTACCAAACATAAGCAAGTTATGCATGTGATGTGAGGCTACAGGGTCGTTCGCGCAATCTCTGAAATGTCAGCGGGGAGGAGTTGCAATTTTTTTCAGTGAATGTGTGCTCCGTACATAATAGTTCTGGATCTGGGCTATTTCTCAATTTCTCAAATCTCCGGAGGTGTGAATATAATTTTGCCAATTTTTAATTCCCCCTCTAGGGTTCCTATTCACATTTCTTTTTCACAAACCATAAGGGGGTTGCCACTCCCCTTTCTCTTCCTCTTCATGCGTGCTTGCACGAGTGGCTGATCTAGAAGATGGGACTGTGTAACAGCGGTTGGCGACGCAGTACCTCGGGCGAGCTGAGGAGGTGGTCGACGCGGGCGAAAGTCGACGCGGTAGGTCACGGTGGTGGGCGTCCAGCTTGAGGGCGATGCGCATGGGCTCGCATGGGGCGGTGCTGGACCACCTTCGGTTTGAAGCATATGGCTGGAGGGTCGACGGAGAGCCAACCGCGAGCGCGTACGGGCGGTGCCTACTAGCGATTGATGGGAGTTCTGCGTAGCTCATGCCGAGGGTTGTGGAGGAGGTAGTTAGGCGATGGCCGTGCGGGCGACATTGCTGGAGATGGAAGAGGACGCGGGAGGGCGGTCGGAGATGACGAGCAGGGGCAAAACATGCCCCCAACGGTGGTTGGCAGGGGCGATGGCGGGCGCGGTCGATGCCTGCATCTAAATATTTTTTTTGTTTTTTATTCTTGTAAAATTGAAATGGAATGTTTTTTTATTTTTTTAAACAGAAATAGTAAATAGAAATAGAATTTTTCTTATATATTTTTTATTTGTTTAATTCATTTCTGCAAAACAAATGTTACCAAAAAATGTTTTTTAATTTTTTTATTTATTCCTGCAACACAAATGTTAAAAGAAAACATATAATATTTTTTTTATTTTATTAGACAAAATAGAATGCGTGAACGAGTGTGGATCATGTGATATGGAAGATGAACCCGGATCTTTGGTCGTTGTGCGTGATCGGAGTTGATAGATTATGTGAGGTAGAATGAGAACATGTGTGGATCAAGAAGATGGGATAAAAATTGGATTCAGGGGAAGATTAAATTGGGGTTGAAAATTTTTAGGAATTTAGGAACTAAATTTTAATCAAGAAATCAAAGCACAAATTAAGTCTAGTATTTTATCTAGGAAAATGATGGAAAATAAAATTGGATCTCACCTCAGAATCGGATACGCCGTGACGGCCTTGACGAGTACCGACTCGCTGTCACCGGATGGCTCGGAGGCTGGGCACCCTTCTACGACAAGAAGCTCTTGGAGATTGGGCTCCTCTCCACCACAGATTGACTAAAGGAAAAATGAGGGAGGAGGAGCCCGATAAAAAGAGAAGGAAAATAAAAAAGGAAAATATGCACAAAGAAGGAATGTTTTTTTGGTTAAATAAAAAAATAAATTAAATAAATTAAATAATAAAAAATGAAATTTGGATTAAATAAAATAATTAAAATAATCAATTTTAAAAATTAATTAGCCACCTTAGTTGTGGTTATTTCAGGCAAAAAATCGAATCTTATATACATGGTAGGTTTTCAAATCAAATAAATGACTAAGTTAAATAAATAAATCTAATTTTCATAATTATAGTAATTTAATTAATTAATGCTATATAGTAAATTTTTTGATGTTTTTTATGTAAAGAAATTAGTTATATACACGTAATATATACATATAGTACAATATACACATATAGAAATAAGGAAATTATTTTAATTGATGTTTTTAAAATATTATAATTATATTTTTAATAATGAAGAGAATATTTACAATTATTTATATAATGTATTAAAAAATAAATATGAATAAATATATACAATGAGTAAGTGGTGAAATTGCAAAAACCACCCTAGAAAACTGACTTTTCAACCGTAACTGCAAACATTATGAAAACCACGACCATTTTAAAGATAATTAAATTTAGAGTACAATGGAAGTGAGTTTGATTCAATTTGAGTTCATATGGAGCCAGAATTGATCTTTCAATTGTCACTTTACTGCCTTTTCTTATTATGGATACTTTTATTCTATACATGGTTTTACTTTGCACTTATTTTTATTATTTACAAAGCATTTTTATTTACAACTTTTCTTTAGAAAATATTAATTTTGTGGTCTACTTATATACAAATAAAATACTGTAGGTTTTGTACAAAAATACAGGGGAAAAATGTACACATTATTTTTGGATTTTGGATTAAAGACTCTATCTCCCTCTACTTTATTCCTGGTCGATCAGGTCATGTCTTGACCTTCTCTCATGTTTCCGATCAGTCTGCATTTATTTCATAAATACATCCTTTATTTTTCTTTTCTTTTTCTTTTCTTCTTTATTCTTTTATTTTGAATATAAAGAGTGTTAAAAATACATATTTAACAGATGCATGCAAAATGCTAATTTCATGAAATTAGTGGATATTTACAGGTATTTGACTAAGGAAATAAAGCTAAAATAAAATAATAAAGGTAATGAATCATGGATTCATCAACCATCTCAAATGTCGACCTATTGATGGTTTAGTGTGGACTCTATCAACACCCACATCGATTCTGTGTCGTCAATATCTCCAATAATGCACGGAGATTTACAAGAAGCTGGTTCAGAGCTTGCGAACTTCTCCTTAAACTCCTCGATCCTTTCTTCTTTCAATCCCTACCTCTCTTCAAAAATTATGTTGTTCGGAATGGACTCGCAACCCTAACTAATGCTTCCTCTTCAAATTAACTGGGATTACTCGTGTCCGAGAATCAAACCGTCGTGGATCGAGATCGATTTTAGTCAATATCCTATGCTCCATTCACAACCATCTGGGGTTGACTCTAATCCTAGACTCATCTCAGCATTTGGTGCACCAATAAAGACACATCAAGATTTATTCAACTACGTAGCTCATGAACATGATCCAGATCTAGAGTCACAAGCAGAATATGAAATGGCTCTGACCAGAAGAGAAAAAGGACTGCAACCCCTAACAACAGAGCATCCCAAATTAGGGGATGGGAGACATTGCAGGTAGAATGACGTCAACAATCAGATCCTCGCTTAAATCCAAGCAATTCAGCAACAGTTAACGAATCAAGGATTGGCCCAAGTTGCCTTTCAAGAGATACTTATTGATATGAGGAGGAGGACTGATGAGAGAAACGCCAGGAGAGATGAGAAATTCCATAGAGAAGATGATATTAACAGGGAGGATGCTGAAGACACCGATTCAGTAGGTGGACCCCGTTATGAGGAAAGAGAGGCAAGATTGCCGCTTTCAAAGCCCATACTAAGCATACTTACAACCCCTAGGACTGGCCATGTCACTGAGTGAATTCAGATTGCACCCATCCTTTCTCATTTTGAGATGAAGCTGCAATTCTTGTCTCTACTTCCAGCATTCCACAGGAATACAACGGAGGAACCACACATCCACCTACAACAATTTGGTCTCATCTACACAACAACCTACTACCCTAGTATTCCTCTAAGGGTGATCAAGGTGACACCCTTCCCATTCAGTCTCCACAACAAGTCCCTTTATTGGATGAACCATTTGGTTAAGGTAGTCACGACTTGGGAGAGGATGAAATCCGCATTTCATTACAAGTTCTATCCTCTCGGTCGCTTGAATCAGATGTGTGCCCGCATCACCAGTTTCATCCAGCAACCCCACGAGACGATCCATGAAGCGCGGGAGAGATTAAAAGATCTGTAGGAGAAGTGTCCCCACCATGAAATTTTAAAGACTAGTTTGGTTCAACACTTCTTCGGTGGGATGATACTTGAGAGTCAAATATTGGTTGATGTCACCTGTGGTAGCTCACATTTTAACAAAGACGAGGATGTCGTATGTGAAATCTTTGAGGAGATGGTTGAAGGAGAGGCTGCTCAATCCTCGTCGTGAGCCTACATGAAGGTGCCTCCAACCAGCCACAAGCCTGTCAAAATGGTGGCTCATTCCGAGGACAAGTATGAGAGATCCAACCTCAGCATCATCGGGAGCGACTTGTCCAAGGTGGACATCATTGAGACGAGGTCGCAAGACCTTGAAAACCTTGCCGTCATGGAGAAGAGAACCCAGAGTCTGGATAAGTTCGACCAGATTTCCACACAATTAATGTTGCTTGTTAGAACTATCAATGCCTGCAACTCGGTGTCCGCTACCGCTGACACTCCTGTTGAGCAGAATGAGCCTACACCGACACAACCTCCTCAGCCGAGTCCTCCGTCATTTTAGCTCATCCAAAACGTGTACTACGTCCATGCCCCTGAGCAGCAGCCACATCAACAACAAACCAAGATGCTTCTATACCAGCCTGACCCCCAACCTGTGTGCCATGAGCAGTTCTTTCCACCCCCACCACAGATTCAGGAAGTAAATGGTGTGTGATAAAATTAACAATAGCTGACCCATCCTCAGGGACACGTCCAGGGTCAGAACTGGGCCAATCGACCATAACACCAACAACAATAGGGGGAAGGAATTTCTAGCCTATCAGTCCCAAAACCAGTAGCATCCTCTGTAGCATGGGAATAATTGGAGGTAGGGAAACCTGGCTACCGGGCATCATAGTTTCACCAGCAGCAACTAGCTGCTAATATCAGAATTCATACCCCTCTCCACAGAACTAGCATTACTCTTCTTACCCCCTCCTCATTATTCTTAGGGATTCCAGCAACAATCTCCCCAGCAATACCAGAGTAAGAGGTCCCATTAGGGCTACTCTTCTGAGGTTGCTCCGGTGAACGTGGCTCTTACTTACTTGGAATAATTAATGAAAACATGGTTGAAATGAGCCAAAATATCGACAACATTATAGCTGCCAAGACCATCATCCTAGCTCAGGTCGAGCCAACCCGAATAATTTCCGAAGCAAGGAACATGTAGCTTGCGTTGTTCTACCTAATTCATATGAAAATAATGTGTTTATATGTAATGATGTTACTCTCATGAGCGGTCGGACACTTTGGCCATTGACGCCTGCGAAGGGAAAGCATAATGCATCTGATGGCAAGTCATCAACCTGGCCAGCAACATGAGCTAAAGAAATTTTTAGAGGAGCACCATTTGTAGAAAATTTACAAATAATGAAGAAAAAACAAAAATACAAAAAGACATCAACAACACAGACCTAGCGGAGACTAGTCAGCCTTGGAGATGCTAGCATTTACAGCAGATCCAAAGCCAGTCTAGGAAGCTATGGCTACATTTTTTGCTCCACCATATGTAGATTATTTTGATTCTTTTAGACATCTACATGTACAAAATGATATGGACAAAATTTTGAATGACAAAGTTTTTTATTCTAAACATATTCCATTTCCTGACTTGGAAAATTCTTTGTCTGATCCTTCGATTGTGGAAATCATTTAAAACTTGGTCTTATATATGCCACTGATGAAAGCCATGGAGTATGTGCCTGTAGTAAAGAAATGACTCAAGGAAGTATGTAAAATAAGGTGCGAACTCACCCTCACAATCCCCTAAGCCAGAGAGGGAAAAATGAGAAACACATCCTCACCATGGCAACCGTCAATGCCATTAGCAATCTCCCAGAAAAGAAGAAAAACAAGTGAGCGGCACTCATTCTGTGCAACATGTTCAATTAAGAGTTCGAGTGAGTACTGCTCGACAATGCGTCTTCTGTCAACCTTATGCTAGCTTTGCCACGCATCGAATTCGGGCTAGGGCAACTTAAAACTACCAAGATGATTCTGCAGTTTGTAGACAAGTCAGTTAAGCGATCTGGGGGAATGTTGTTGGACGTGATCGTTACGGTTCAGGGAGCTTAGTTCCCTGTTGATTTTGTTGCTAGACAAGGATGTCTCTGCTCCTTTGCTCCACACCCCCATCATCCTTGGTTGTCCGTTACTTCAAACAACTAAGGTAGTAGTGAACTACGATACTAAAGAGATAACGTTCAGATCTAGCAACCACAAAGTAAAGATAGATACCATAATGTTCAGATCATCCTTGGTTGTCTGTTCCTTCAAACAACTAAGGCAGTAGTGAACTACGTTGCACCGAATTGCCATAAAGTCTATGACTTTCTGGTAGAAATTCAAGATACAAACTTATTCATTGATGATATCGAGATCCATGAATTCCTTTTCCAAGAGGAAGGAGTGGAGACATCAATTGAATTTTCCTCTGTAAGATGATGAGATCTTTGATGATGCGATTGATGAATTCTGTCTCGGCCCTATGAGCCTCAAAGACCAAGAGAAGATTATCGAGGATTGTTGCAATCATGAGGATATCATTGAAAAATTTTGCGAATCATTATGTGATGAACCGACATAGGTGGATACTGAACCGATAAAAGAGCCAACTGATGACCATGGCTTTTGACTTAGGTTAATAAATCAAGTAATAATAAAGTTGTTGCGATCCAAATCACAAAGCTAAGTTAGCAAGAAAAATAGAAACCACACAATCAAATAAATCAATCAAAGCACACAAACTATTAGCGGTCTCCGCTATTTATTTTAACATGGTATAGTAACCATGACCGAACACAAGGAGCACGAAAAATCTTATGATGTAATTGAAATTCAGTAAATAAAATGCATATTTTTATTAATTTTAATTTTGCAAAATTGAATAATTTTTTTAATTAAGGACTAAATCAAGTAAACAAGGAAACAATGCACTCAATTATGCTTTTGTAATTTTTATTTAAGGCTAAAAAATGATCCAAAATTAAGGTTGAAAATATTTTTGGGCTTTCAAGTATTAAAGAATTTTTGGTGATTTTCTGAGATTTTTATGAGGTTTTTGGATTTTATAAAAAAGGAAACACGTGTTAAAAAGGAAAACAATGTACAACCAGGACGAAATGTCAAATTAAAATTACTTAAAGTGCCCGAATGTCCTGGTTATATATTTTATGAAAAACTAGTTAAAACGAACTACAAATAGAGACTGTTTTTTTTTATTTTTTTAGATTTGTTTATGATATTTAGAAGTTTTTGGATCTTTTATGATTTTTAGGGGTTTTTAAAGGTTTTTAAAACAAAAATGATACTTGAAGTAAAACACACCAAAAGACACACTCATGAATTTATTTTGGAATTTTTATAGTGATTTTTCTAATTTTATGTATTTTCTAAAATATACGGAACAATTTTTATGGGTTTTTTTAAAAAAATAAAATACGCAACTAAATTAAACCAAAAATCACAATAAATAATACACGTTAGCAAGAGATACCATAATATTTATATAAATTTTGGACTTAATTTGGTAATTATTTGATTAAAAACAAGACACATAGTTCACACAGACCAAATTGCAATTAAAGAAAAGATCAGGGCCAAATCATAACACACATAGGAAGTTCAGGGCCTAACATGTAAATTATTCAAAAAGCACACGCACAACACGTGAGTCGAGTTAATAGGGGTACAAATGTAAATACTAAAAACTTTCCATTTAGATCAGAACATACATGAAGTCCATGGTACAAAATGCAAATGTACCAGAAAAGCACGTGAGACTACACGTGAGACCACATAGACTGGACTAAAATGCAAATGCTAAAACTAATAAGGGTCCATATGCAAAATAACCAAACTATTTTAAACTATGTCAAATATTTACATGACTAAATAACTAAAGCAAAACAAGCATGGGACTAAGTGCAAATTTCCCTTTATTAGACACGATCCAACGACCGATAGTGCTCCAATTACGGATGAACGGTCAGGATGGTGGATACCCCTTCGACGATGGATGGCGGAGTTGAGATCCTCAAATGAATCATATGGTTAGGGGCCTACTAATGATGAATGGCTGCGATTAGAACTGGAGAGGGGCCTGATCCGACGATAGAGAAGATGCTCAGACGAACGGTGAAGAACTCTCCTCCGGCGAGTTTCAATCGGCAATGACGCGTGGTTCTGACATCTTCACGAGCTGCTGGAGTGTGCGAAATGATGACGATGGTGTTCCGTAGTGGTGGGAAGGCTCAAAATGGTACACGACCAATGAGAAGGTCCTGGGGAGGCCCAGGGGGTCTGGAGCATCCTAGGAGTGTCCGAGACCTCCAGATGAGGTCTAGTCACATGCCTAACCTACAAGAGAGGAGGTATGCTAGGAGAAGTGGCTCCGGCAAGGGTTAGGGCACCAAAGATATCTCAAACAGGGGCAGAGGTTGAATGGAGCTGGTCTCCGATGATATGGGAGAATCAACCTGCTAAGCGACTCCAATCCAATGATTGGAGTCAATGGAAGGATACGGAGCGTGATGTAGAAGCCGGAGGTAGTCAGAGCAAGGTGGAGTAAGGTCGTAAGATGATGAAACAGGGTATGAAAGATCGTCGTCGGAGGTGCTCTCTTTCTTTGAGAAAATATCGAATAAATAGAAAACGAAGGGTATAGAGAGTACATAGAGATGGAGGAGTACGCTTGGGAGTGCTGACGAAGGTCCACGGAGGTCGTGGCCTCAATAGCCGGTGCAACTAGAGGCCGGGCTCCTTGCGGTGGAGCTGAGGAAGAACCTTGCTAGACCTAGGGCTCTCATGCTCCGAAAAGGCTCCCTCGCACTCTCCCTCTCATGCTGTCACTCTGGAAAAGGATGAGCGGGTATGTAGGAGGCAGTGGTGTAGCCAAAGGTGGCAGAAAAGGATGAGGGAGGGTGCAACTATATAGTGTTCTAGGTTCGACAAGTAGGAAGCATGGCCCGTGAACCGAGGCACGGATCGAGGCTGAAAAGATCAGGCATGGATTAGGATCTGCACTCTCAATTTAGAGCAGAAGTTCGGGTGAAATGGAGATCGGATCATGTTGCAAAAATTTAGAGAAAAACAGACGAGACTCGATTTTGGCAAAAATGAAGTCTGGGGGGACCATTTGACCTCGATAAACAAGCCGAGGTGGACCAATTAGCGGCCGCCTAGAATGCGGACAAAAATTGCTACATGATAAAATAGAGTAGAAAATAAAGAAATTAGATTAGAAACAATAAATGAATTCAAATTTAAAAATGAATAAAATGAAAATGTTTATTATTATTCAAGGAATTTTTCTACGATTTTTAATTATTTTTATGAAAAATAAATTAGTGTATACAAGTATAATATGCCTATGTATTATGTACAAATATTATAGTTTTTTCATTTTTTACATAAATACCCCTATTTTTATTTTATTTATTTATAACATATTTTTAGGAGTACAAAATAGATTTTATTTTATTTTCACACATTTTTTACAAGTATATAATAAATAGTGAATGCGAGTTATATACATGTGTTTTGTATAAAGAAAGGAGGATTTTTATTTTTAGTTAATTTTTCTAATTTTAAATTTAATTTTACTTTATTTCTAGAAATATATAGAAGTATTAAAAAATAATAATTTAGTTTTATTTTGTTAAAAATAATTATTTACAATTAGGTCAAGGCTTGACCTTCTATTGGGATTCTGCTCACTCGGTGTCTTTCGTCAACGGATCAATGAGAGGTCAGGCAATTCAGCTGAAGTCCTCTATGAACTATCGGTAGAAATAGGCATGCCCCAAAAAAGACTGCAACTGTCTCAAATTGATTGTGGATTGAGCTTCTTGATGATATCCACCTTGGCTAGATCGACTTCCATGCCCCTCTTTGAGATGGTGTGACCAAGGACCGTCCCTTTAGTCATCACAAAATGACTCTTCTCCCAAAATAAAAGAAGGTTGACCTCTATGCGCTGTTGAAGTACTTGATTTAGGCAAGCAAGACATGCATCGAACCCTCCATAGTCCAAAACGTTGCCCATTAAGACCTCTAAACAATCTCCTACCATGTCTGAAAAGATGGAAAGCATGCAACTTTGGATTGTAGCCAGTGCATTACATAAATCAAAGGGCATCCGACTAAAACCATACGTTCCAAATAGACAAGTAAAAGTCATTTTCTCCTTGTGTTCGGGTGCTATGGCCAACTGATTGTACCCCGAGTACCCGTTAAGGAAATAGTAGTGACTCTTCCCAACTAACCTCAAGATAATCTGATCAATAAATGGTAGCAGGAAACGGTCCTTCTTGGTGGCATGATTCAATCGTATGTAGTCCACATGGATCCTCCAAGAAGTGGGTACTCACATAGCTATCTCCTCTCCAGACTCGCTCACAACATCGGTGATACCTGTCTTCTTGGGTACCACATGTAACAGAATAACCCATTTGGAGTCGGAGATGGGGTAGATAAAATCGTCGCTCCAACACTTAGATATTTCCTTCATGACCACATCTCAAAGATTCAGGTTTAGCATCTGCTGGAACTTACATGATGGTCTGGCATCATCTTCGAGATATATGTGGTGAGAGCACATGGCTGGACTTATCCCCTGGATATTAGCTACACTCCATGTGATTGCCTTGCGGTTTCTTTCAAGAACATCCATCAAACAAGATTCTTGGTCTTCAATTTAGGAAAAGTGGGAGCTGGCAAATCTTGCCTGGGAAAAGTCTATGTGAAAGTTACCAAATCTGCATGTGAGAACTCTAGTTGAACCTGTAAATCGTTCGAAGATGGCTCTGTTGGTGTATCTATCAATTGTACTTGCTCGTTCTCTATCCCAGCTATGGGCTCGGTGAAAATCAGACATGGTAAATACTCATCTAAGTCCTACCAGTCAAAATCAGCGTGTGAGTCCGAGGGATCAGAATCCGAATCACATGAAATATAATATGCTTCGCTACCCTAATCGCAATCATCAGCCTCTAAAGTGTCTCGTGACATGAATGTGCTCTCCGAACTCTCATCATCTATCATCTGTGGCTCTACTATCTCTGAGGGTGCGATAAGAGCTCGTGAAACTGGATCTGTCCATACCGCTTCATCATCTGTAATCACAAAATCACATTCCTGGTGGACGTCCAGCTCTGTCTCTGTCATCTGCACTGAATCGATGGTCTGCTTTGAGCAAGGAAGGTCTCTAGCTCTGATCTCTTCAATCATCTCTATTTGTACACTCCCACCCTCGATGCAAAAGTATACCTTCCTGCTATCATGATCTGACACTGCCTTGGATGTAGCCAAGAATGTTCATCCTAGAATGATGGGGGTATAGGTCACAAGTTCAGGGATCTCCATGTTCAACACAACGAAGTCCACGAGAAATTTCAAGCCCTCAATTATGACGACAACATCCTTTAACATCCCCTTCGATGTCTTAACAGATCGATATGCAAATTGAAGGATTGTCCTGCTCTGTTTGAGAGGGCCACTTGAAACAATCAAGTAAGGCAGTCAAGGGGAGGTTAATCAAAGAACCGATGTCTAATAAAGTATGATCGAACTACTGCACGTGAATATGGCATATGACATAGGGAGCTCCTGCATTGGGTCTCCTGGCTGGAAATCGATTCTGGATGGCGAAGAAAGTGGCATGGGTGAGCACATGGATTTTGGCATTGTGGATCCTCTTGTATCTGTGAATGGTGGTCTTCTCTCTCAGGTTCTTCTCGAATAGAGGAATGTGCTCAAGTGCCTCCTGAGGAATCAACTAGAATTGCAATATGTTTATCATCTGCTCGTTGAACTCTAACTAATGCCTCTTTTTGGAATATTCTATTTTTGGGCCCTTCTTTAAGAAGAGTGCTTGGGGAAAGGGGATAGAAGTACCTTCTTCAGATGGGTGAGGGCCAGGTATAGGTTCCCGGTCATTCAACATGCTGAAATCCATACAAATATCATAAAGCATGACAAAAGGAATCACAGGAGATACAAAAACCTTTCCTTTATTCATATTTTCGATTTTCAAAATTATTCCATTTTTTAATTTTTCCAAATATGTCTTCAGGTACAGAAGGAGTCACCACAACTGAAGGAATCTTGGTGGCTTCGGTACCACCAACAACATCCGAACTTGTGGTATCAACACCACACTCTGGCCTATCAACTGGTGAACTGGTGGCTTCACCACCACGATCTGCAACTGGAATTTCGATGTCCTCAGTACAACATTTGGATCAACATCCATGGTGGCTTAAGTACCACCGTCATCATCATCATCATGGTGGGCGACATCAACACCGCTCCTGACTTTGTCCAACACCCTAACATCTGTAGTGGTCTGTCGCCTAGATGAGTCACCATCGACTGGCTTCCTACTGATCCTAAGTATCACAAAATCAACATCAAATATAATATAAGTGTCATCCAAAATATCACTAGGAAATGCGGTCTCTATAGACGGTACCTGCTATGACTTTCTCTTTAGATTGTTCGGGTTAGGTTCAATCTAAGCGGGTATGGCAGCCTTGCCCTTGATTATATCCCCCATTTCCTACCAAAACTCGTCCATCTCCCTCCAGAAGGTAGCCTGTTGGTCTATCAACATGTGGGAAAGATAATAAAGGGTTGGGTTCTCATAATCATGTGGATGAGAACAAGACGAGTTGCCTCGCTGGAAATGAGGTTGGCCCTGTTGGTAGTGAGGAAGAGGCTGGGGGTACTGCTAGTGAGGATGTTGCTACCTCCACTTTTGTCCCTGATACTTGGGATGAGGACTGTTCTGGTGATGGTGGGAGTACTGGGGCTGTTGTGGTAAGCTGTCGTGCCCTACCTATGCCAGAGGCTGTTGTTGGGATGAACTGCCTGTAGTGAACCATCGGAAGCCGAAGTGGTCGCTTTGGATCATGGGAAATGGTTGGTACTTGGAGTACCAGATCCCGTTGACTTCTATCAACGGCTCCTACTGCTCATGGGGTGGTGGCGGAAGGGATGACAAGGGTTGATCCAGATGATATACTGCCATCTGCATGTCTGAAGAAGGTGGTGGTGGCTGCTATTGATGGAGCTATTGAATAGGTTCCGCTCGAATATGATGGTCCTGACTGTATGAGGCGGAATGTTGTGCAGTGCTCCTCATTGGATTAGTCTGTGACCTGGGATGGGCCTGAGAAGTTTATTGTGCCTCTTGGAGACACATGATCTGGGTCATCGTCACTAAATGTTTGGGCCATCTCATTAATTTTATTGAGTTTATCTAGGCCCTGGCACTGCTTCTTCTCTATGATTTCTATCTGGTCCAGATTTGGGCTAATGATACCCATATCAGCAGCCAAACACTCTGCTAGTGCTGATGCCGATGAAGATGTATAAAAATCGGCCTTCATGCATGATATCCCCTGATAAGAAACTGCCCGTGGGAGAGGCTTCTCCTGAGTGTAGACATGGGTCTGGGAGATCAATGTGTAGTTTTCCGCCATCTCCTCATAGACGACCCAGATCGGTTCTTCATCGTCGGTGAAGTAGGAACCTCCACTTGAGGCATTTACAAGCCATTGTAGCTTAGCTGTTAGACCACAAAAGAAAATCTGGACGACGTTGGGCTTGTTGATCTCGTGGTGGGGACACCTTTTCATGAGCTCTTTAAAACAATCCCAGGCTTCATTGAACTGTTCATTTGGCATCATGGTGAAATTGTTAATCATGGCTCTAGTTGCGTTGGTTCGAATGAGTGGATAGTACTTGTTAAAGTAATTGGTCCGGAGTTGCTCCCAAAATGAGCTTGATAGTGTCCTCGTCCACCAATATGTCATGGACGGAGCTGCAGATCATCTCAAACTCCTGCAGATAGAGGTGGGGCTCCTCGGTGGCTAGCTCATAGAACTTGGGCAATAGTTGGATGGTCCGGGGGAGAAGCTCGAAGTCACCTAGGATCTCGGGCAACTGGATCAATCTATGGGTAAGAGTTGCACCAGGATTGTGCAACTGCCTCATGGTGCGTAGTGGTCTGGCTAGAACTTGTGGTTCGTCCTGGCATCCTCACTCAGCTCTTGGTATTTCTCCACTGGCTAGTCATTCTGGTTCATCTCGCCCAGCTCGCATCTATGCAATTTCCCTCCTCACATCATCCATGAATGATCCTTGGTCCCTGATCTGTCTCCGCATGGTCTCAAAGGAGGATAACAATGTTCTGTTGATTGCAGCCTGATCTAATACGAACGAGGAAGCTTGTGGCAGCTCATCAGTTCTTCCCTCACTGCTGGCCATGTCATCGATCTCTACAAAGGCAAAAGACCCTAGCTTAGGTGTTGTAAAGTGAACATAGATATGTACTGGCCTATCAGGTGGTACCTCGAGAGTGGAAGAAGGGTGTCGAGAGGGAACATGGTGGAGGAAAATTCGGGTTTAGGGAGCAGGTCTGAGCTCTCCGAAGCCACCCTAGATGGGTGGTCAAGAGTTCTAGAGAGCGGTGCTACTAGAGGTTGCCTAAGTGACCTCCTACCCATCATCGTGATATGGGGATTTATGAATGGTAGATATGGGATCCAAGCAAGATGAGAAATAAAACCCCTAATTCACCAACGCAACACAATGATGACCATGAAAGTTTGGTTGTTTATATTGCCAGATTTTACTTTTGGTTACAATCCAATCTATCAGAGCGGGTTAGATGAGATGTTAGGAGCATGATTCTCCCTGGAGACTACATCGGATTCCTACAACTAGTTGCGCCTACTTCCCCGCCAGTATATGTGTATGTACGGACTGTTTCCGGTTACCCGTTGCTTGAGGACTGTGCTGATGTGTTGTCCTCTAAACCACCTACTCTGCTAAGGGAATACAAACCGTTTACCAGCTACCTACAGACCCTCACTGGAGAAGTAGCTAATCGTTTTCAAAACTAGTAGTATAAATAGAGTTCATGTGTGGCTCTATCCTAGTGTGTGGTTCAATCAACTCTCTGTAGATAAATCGGACAACGAAAGGGTTACTCTATCAAAAACAATAATTTGAGTGAAGCTTAGTTTTAGGTCAAGTTTACTTTAGTAGTCTCAGATTTTATTTGGTTATCTCTTTTTATGTAATTTTCTGAATAATGCAATGATTAACGAATTTTCTGATTTCCTTTTGTTTAAGTCCAAGAAAACAGGGACAGGAAGACGGAAAAGATGATGCGTGATCAAACACAATGATGCATGTAGAGATAGAAATGTATACCGTGCTCCAACAATCTACATTCAGGGTGATCCACACATAAATTAAAAGACAAAAATAGACTAATCTATATGATGCACGAGGAAATCGTCCCTAAGATGAGCAACTTCTATTAGCGAGAAGAGTTGGTTAGTTAATTATTCAGAGAAGAGACCTGAGTCTGATCTTAGAGGCCAATCGGTGCCCACCACAATGGGTTCTATAAGTGATGTATATGGTCTCTATCGACGTGGGGTCTCTTGACTAATTAAATTAACTTTTTCTTTATTTAACTATGTCTAAATACTATCTATAGGAAAAAATAGTCTATTAGGGTGTTTGGACCTTAGATAATTACTGAGCTCAAGCAATAAAAGTCCTAAACCTAAGGGATAAATCCTCGAGAATCAAATAGAAAATAAAAGTCGAAAAATATAGACCAACTCGGTGAGGTCCCCCAAGTGCACCGACACTCGGCGAAACATACTCCAAATAAATGTTCAGGTGTCCAGAGTCTGGGTGTCTAAGTTATAACAAAAATTTTGCTGAAATAAACAAATCTGTTTAAAATAACTATTCCTGGAGTCCTCTACTCATCCTCCTCTGTTGGTCCCTCCAAAGCAAAAGAATCGTCATCTAGGTGGTTCCTCACACAAAAAGCAAAAGAAATATGGTCAGAAACAGTAATAATAAATAAAGATAAAAAGTGAAATCAAACTACTAAGACGTGCTCCCTGGTAATAACATCGTTCTCATGAGCGGAAAATTTGTGATTGACTAAGGTTGAATAAATAAATCAATTGTGTCGTTGTCCTCAATCAACCAAACCAGTCAACCAAAAAATCAAACCACTAAGAGATAAAACAATCAAATGTAAGCGGTTTCGCTACTTTTATTTTCCTTGTATATCGACCAGGGTCAAATATAAGGAGCACAATTAGAAGCCAAGTAGTGAGATTTCTGGAATAAAAAGGCTTTTTTAGTGTTTTTTCATTTTTTTAATTTTTTAGTTTTGCAATAAGGTAGAAACAAGCACAAGTAATAAAAACCCACACAACACTCTTTTTATATTTTTCTAATAGGACAAAATACTCAGAAAATTGCTATAAAAATATTTTTGGTTTTCATATGTTTTATATTGTTTTTGACAATTTTTTTATAATTTTTGAAAGTTTTTGTAATTTTCTAATAATAAAAAATTGACAAAAATAAGAAAAAGTGCACAACCTAGAGTAATTTGCAACTTGAAAATAACGTAAATGCCCAAAACTCTAGGTTGAGATTTTTATGCTAAAGAAGAGTTAATTATCTACAAATGAAGACATAAATAATATTTTTGGATTTTTATATGTTTTTTTATAGTTTTTATAAGTTTTAGAGTGTTTTATAGTTTTATAAGGATTTTTTAATAAAATTGATACTGGAGCTACAAGATGACAAAATACACCTACCCTAATTTTTATGGAATTTTTCAAGGCTTTTTAAAATTTTTATTTTTTTTAAAGACAAACATGACTCTTTCTAAGGGTTTTTGAATTTTTAAAAGTCTAAAATGCAAGAAAATCAACACTAAAAAATTACCACCATGAATACATGCTAGCAGGATATATAGGTAATTTTTAGATAATTATAGAGTTGATTCAATATATATTACATTAAATTAAAGAAAAATAGTCAGAAATAGTTCATAGGGACCTTTTTGTAAAGAAATTAAGTCTTGAGGGCATAATCCTAACATTCAGTAAAACTCGAGGGGCTAACTATGCAATTAATTCAGAAAGGGCATGCACAACACGTGATTATAGTTCACAAGTTATAAGTACAAATATCAAAACACAACATTCAATTCATAACAGTAAAGATGTTCGGGGTAGATACTGCAAATAACCAAAATAATCACGTGGAGATGTACGTGACTCAAACTTTATTGGACTAAAGTGTAAATAAAGAAACTACAGGTGCTCGACTGTTATTATTCTTAACTATACATTTTAGTTACTGGACTAAAGTGAAATAAAAGACAAACAGGGGTAAAATGTGAAGTTTACCTAGGTATACATGACTAACACGTGAGGAAACTAGTGACTCTGATGCGTCTCTGGAAAGATCTGACGTCTGAGGTTGAGGCACGTGTGTACGGTTCTTATGAACCGTTAAGACGTGGATTTGACTGCTCTAATCGAAGGTGAGCGTGCGTGTCAGATACACATCAAAATTTGATCTGACCCTTTGAAAAAGGTCATGATCGTGTGGCTCATATTCAATCTGGGGGAGCTTCTTCTGATCTGAGGGGTGAGAATCCTGCTGGAAGAACAGGTAACGGGGGAGCTTCGATCGAGGATGGGCGTCGAGCGGGTGGTCGGATCGGTGCTCCAAGGGGTTCAGCACCTTGAGATGGATGCTCCACATCTAATGAAAGGCTTCGATTAGAAGGATGACCGTCGAATGGTCGGGGCGGTGGTGCTCCTCCTGGGGCTTCTTCGCTTGAGAAGTTGGGGAACCAAGTGGGTCTCCTCGCACGAACCAACACCTACAAAGGGTAGTAGAACTCAGGGGGCTTTGCTATGGTCCAGTTATTGCTTGAGGAAAATAGAGAAATGAGTGGGAGATGGTATTTGATCTCCATCGTATAGGGGAGAGGGATATAAGATCTCAACCTCACTGTGATGAGCGAGTCTGAGAAGGTCATGTTATGTAGGGAGATGGAGCATGAGTCGGCGGATCGATCTGTGCGGTGAGATGTAAGTGAAGGGGGGGATGACCAGCCGGTCGAAGATGGTGAACGGTTGCAGAGTAGATGGTCTGAATCAAAAGAGAACGAGAAATGGAAGTGAGGAAAGTGTTACTTGGAGTTGCTAACGTGCTCAGGAACTTCATACAAGTCGAACAACAGGGTTATGGCCTCGACTAGGCTACTGAAGCAAAGGAGGTTTCTCGTGACGGTGCTACAACCACTTGATGAGCTTTGCTCAATGGACCACGTTGCTCTAAAGGACGCTCCAAACTCCTGTCACTTAGCTGGAGGTAGCCACGGGACAAGAAGGTGGCTAGGAACGAGCTGCTCAGCTTGGGAGGTAGAAGGGATAATTTATTGGAGAAGGCTAGAGTCCAGAAAGATCGGAAGATTCAACGAAACCCTAGTAGGAAGATTCAGCGAAACCCTAGCATGATCTGGATGTGCCTAGGGATCCGCGAGGATCATGGATCATAGTAGCATATTTGGGTATATGAATCGATTCAAATTGTATGTCTAACCCGATTAGGAAAAAGGGGGGATGAAGCTCCGTGAAGTAAGCTGTCAGGTCAGGTCTATTGGGAGAGACGGTTGACCACGATCAACAATTAGCGTTGACCAATTAGAAATCAGGATTTACCAAATAAAAGAATATTAAATATAAAATAGTAAATGATGTTAAAAATAAAAAATGAATAAAATAAAAAAGGTTTAATATTTTGTAAACTATTTTCTATGATTTTTAATTATTTTTATGACATCATATGTACAGTATATACAGTATAATGTATTATATACTAGTATAATATACCTATGTATTATATACATGTATTTTTATTTAATTATTTTTATAAAAATATGTTGTATTTTATATTTTATTTATTTAAAAAATAATTTGAGGATATAAAAAGATTTTTATTTGATTTTTATGGTTTGAATAGAGGTATTAAATAAATAGGTAATGTGTACAATATACACACATATGGCTCTTGTACAATTAATTGTGGATTTTCTTTTTTTATGTTTTTTTATTTTAATTTATTTTTATTTTATTTTTAGGAATATAAATTGTTCAAAATAAAATGGTATTCACAAAATGTAATATAAATTTAAATATTTATTTGCATATGTATTATGTACAATATGCCCTCTCTCTACTTATTTCTTCTCGATCAGATCAAGGTTTGACCTTCTCTAAGGGTTTGGGTCATTCTGTATTCATTCTAAATATATCCTTCTTTTTCTTTTCTTTTTATTCTTTTTTTGGAAAATGGGTAAATTGTGCAATATTAACAAGGACTTGTACAAGGTTAATTTATTGTATTTACATATAATTATATGTGTTTCTACTAAAAGATAAAGCTAAAATAAAATAATAAGTAATGAGAATCATAAATTCATCATCATCTCATCAAGGTCATAGTCCTCAAGGTCAACTAATACAGGTGAAGTCGCATCAGATGCCGGTCTCTGGTCTGTAGTGGGTGCAATGATGACCACAACGCTTTTTGTCATCATGACGGAAGCGAATCTCTCCTGATCCGTAATCAATGACGACTCTCGCAGAGGCGAGAAAGGGTCGTCCCAGGATGATTGGAGAGTGCTCCCCAGTGGAGGTCTCCACGGGCAATATGACCTTGTCTAAAGTATATGTCTTTCCCAGCATCAAAATGATAGTGTTCTCTAGAATACCCTTCAACCTCTTTATTGATCCATTAGCAAACTGAATGATCATCTTGGTTTTCTTAAGAGGCCCTATGTGAAGAGAACATACCAGTGAGAAGAGTATTATGCTTATTGAAGTACCGTCGTCAAGGAGAGTGTGATCAAATGTGTGGTCAGAGATAGTGCATCTATCGAAGGGTGTAGCAGTGTTTCCTTTCCCAAAAATAAACGGTGGGTGATGGCGTGGATAGTGGAGATGGTCAAGATATGATGCTCAAATCTGTTCCTCCGCATTCTCTTCTAAGGTTGAGGAGCATATAATTGGGTAATTGCCTTGTGAAGTGGGGCTTGGATAATCTCATGAATATTGGCCACAACTTCGGGTTCATTTATCAATTTTTTGAATTTTGGATCTCCTCCATACAAGGGAGGAGATCAGAATCAGCATATATGCAAGCACGCTTGAGAGAAGTCTATGTAGTGTCGTCTTCGGGGTCAAAGTTGGGACATGACGTGAATGGATGTGTGGGCAAATGGTTTGGCATTGGGACACTCTCCTCACCATTTGAATCATTAAAGTGTCTCCCGAATTCTTTTTGGATTTTTAGATTTTACTCATTTTTTTGTATTTTGGGTGAATGCAACTCATGATCATCCTCACGTGAATCCTTATCTCAAATAGTGGAGCGGCATTGTGATTCTTATTTATGCAAAATAGAATGTTAATCCTCGAATTCATATGCTCCATCATTTGGTTCAAGGTTTCAAGTGCAGAATCCGTGTGAGGTGACTCCAATAGATCAGTCTCGGGTGGATGAAATGGAGGGTAGTGTGAGGGTGGTGGTGGGTAAAGATCTGAGGTATGATATTGTGACTAGGGCGGATATGTACAAAAATCAGGAGCAAAATCCTCCTGGAAAAGTGGAGGTGGACCGGCTGGAGGGTACGAGGAATCCTCTAAGTCCGTATAAATATAGCTCCAGTCGGCCATCACAAAAAAAAGGAAAATAATCAGGAGAACACGATGGTCAAGTCAAAAGATGTGAAGAAAAGGTGCAATGCAGAGGAGATGATCGAGTATGCATAAGCAATCACAAACAAATGCATGCAAAACAAATGCAACCCCTCAATTCATCTAAACTTGATGAAGACTGTAAAAGTGTGGTCTTTCTATCTTGTCTATTTTAGAGTTAGGTGTGAATCACAAAATTGTACAAAAACATAGGTTGGCTGATGGGATTTGGGCACTAACCGTAGTGTGTATGTGAGCAATCTAAAATGAATACAATGAGGGGATTACTCCTCCCGAGACAAATATTTTTTTTCTTTTTAGTATGTTTAAGGGTTAAGTGATTTTAACAGTCCCAATTTTATTGTTATCATTTTTTTGTATTTCAAATAAGAAATGCACGTGCCTAACTCGGAGTCAATTCATTTCACAACCAAGGTTATCAAAATCTGAGGGAAAGAGTCAGAAAAGCAATGCAAGTGTCAAATCGATGATGAATGATAAAGAGAAATGCTCACCTTGCCTCTAGCTCTCTTCATGCAAGGATGCCAAGCATAATAGAAACCTATACTATATGCAAATGCAAGTCGATGAAATCACCCTAGATGAGAAATTGCTATTATCATAAAGAACAATATGCTAAATATCTAGAAATGAGACCAAGGTCCGGTCTTCAATGCCACTCGGTGGCCGCCACATCAGGTCCTTCACACATTGTATGTGACCTCTCTCAGCACATGGTCTCAAATCCAAATAAATAGCAATTCAAAATTTGACTAAGTCCAAATGAGACTATAAGTACATGAAATGGTAGTTTAGGTATTTTGCCTTAATATATCGACAAGAAGACAATACAATTAAAGCTCAATCACACAAAAAGAAGAAAATCAAAAAATTTAGAAAACAAATTAAAAAAGGCAAAAAACGTGACAAAACTGGCAAGGCCCCCAACGAAAAAAACCCTTAGTCAATGGACCTCGTGAAGTGTGATAGAGTCCTAAGAGTCATGTTTATTACAAATTAAAGTATCTCTCTCTCATTTGAATTACAAAAATAAATACCTAAAATAAATGCACAAACATTGTTTTAAAAAACTCCTCCAAGTCTGCTTTGGTGCTAGGTCAGCAAGAAACTCACATGGGTGCGCACACACTCTGAATGGAGAGCCTCCCTCGATCCATGGTACCTCGTAGAAAAGCCAAACAAGGAGAGTGGTTAGACAATTCAACATTTAAAATCAAATAAAATAGAAAACAATTAAAGGAAACTGATAGACAAATAAATCACAATCAAGCAAAAATCAATCTATGTGTAGTTGCTCCCCGGCAACATCATCATTTGTTGAACGGGATTTTGCCAAGGTCTTCTCAATCCACAAAGAAGATCAACAATCGTCGAAGAGACCTCAGATGAAACCCGGATTAAGACAACAATTAATCCATAATAAGTACAAAGCAATGAAAAGACAAATGTTGAGTTAAAATTTATTATAACTCTACAGTAGATGTATATAGATGCAATTATGTGTAGAGGTCGAACTCAGGGAGCAAACTAGATAGATTGTACAAGTGAGTGCAAATGCGATTATGCTTCTTTGTATATATGTTTTTATGCAGATTTTTAAGTTTTATTTTTTATTTTATTTTCATTTTATATTTTTATATTTTATAATTTTATAATTTTATATTTCTTTTTATATTTTTATATTTCTTTTTTCCTTTATAAAAGATATATAGTAATATATAAGGCTATATATAAAATAATTGATAATATAGATATAAATACAGCTAAAAATAACCAAAAATATAAAATTAAATATTTTTTGAAATAATTTTTTAATATTTTGCGATTTTATGGATAGTTTTGCTAATTTTTATGGATTTTTAAACTAAAAATACGCTAAAACAAGGTCAAAAAATAGGCTAAAATTGAAATGAAGGGTAAAAATATCAAAAAATAAATTTAATGTATAACTAATAATGTAAATAAAATTCTAAAATAGAAAACATGTTTTTTTGGAATTTTCAGGATTTTGTAAATTTTTATAAAGGGTTTTGGGGTTTTCCAATTTTGAAGAGTTTATTATGTAATAGTTATGTATTTTTGGTCTAAAAGTTAAAAATACATAAATAAGCGTAATATATTATTTTAGAAATTTTTCAAAAATATTTTATAATTTTATGGATTTAATACTGTAGACATTCTGCTCTTTTTTATTTTTATAAAATAATAAAAATTTCTAAAATTACAAAATAAATATATAGCATAATAGTGTGTGTTATCAAGAGTGTGCATCTATTTGTTTGGGATTTTTTTGAACACATTTCTATATTAAATAAATAGAGGAAACAAAGAGAAACTACAATACTGATAAGGGAATTTATGTAATTAAAATTAAGTCCATGGGCCGCTTGTAATTTTTCAAAAATTATATAACGTAATAAAAATTCTCTAGACCAATTCCAAAATGCTAAACCTCACATTTATAAACACGTGAGCCACACTGGCGGGGACTAGAATGCAAATAAAGATAGTATAGAGGCCAATATATAATTTATCCAAAAAATTACAACTGAATTAAAAAGTTTATAGGCCTAAGCGAAATACAAAAATTCTCAGGGACACGCCTGTAAAATGTCCACTTCTCGTGGGCAACCATATGAGGTGAGCTGATGTGGACAGAGATGCAAATCACAAAAGTTCGGGGGTGTTTTTGCAAATACTACAAAACATAAATAGCTGTAGATGAAAGTTTAAGGTTTAAGTACTAAATACAAAAATGATCGGGTTGAAAGTGTAAAATACCTATTCCTAAGGTAGGAGTGGACAGTCAGATCTCGCCACTTATGCTACGTATCGCTCCCTCGGTACACGATACCGCTTCGCTATCCAGCGGATCATATTAGATCATCGTCAATCGATCAGACGGTGCTAGCGATGCTTGATCCAAGGTCGTTATATGTCTGGAAGAACATGCCCAATCCGATAGCGAAGGAAGTCGATGGATGAACTGGTAAGAAGCCACAATGAGACGAGCTTCCTCTACCTTGATCTTCCTCCTCTGCCACTCTTTGCAGCTCCGAAAAGGCCCCAGATTCTCCTGAAGAGGTCCTATAAAGGTTGGGGGCTTTAAAAAGAGCGGAGGAGCACCATAGCTCACCTACGAGGTCGGAGGAGAAGGTGTGCTCCAGGTGCCTCCGGCTGTCATTTCGCTCCAGGTACCTGCAAAGGAGTGTTAGAGGGTCGTTGGCAAACTACCTTGACCCTCCAGCAGGTGAATATAAGCGTAGGGAGGCACGGTGGCAGATGGTCCGATGACGTGAGGGAGAGGAGAACCGGGAGACCATATCAAGGGTTGATTAGGGTGAATGGATGATGGAAAGGGCGAGGAAGTGTAGGGGTAGGAGAATGCAGTGGTGGTGGGAGCATAACTATGAAGTTTTATGATGAACAGAGCTCGCCGGAGCTTGCTCCGGCGACCTACGAACCAGTCGTTTAAAGCTACAACGAAGGATTATAAATGCAAAAATTTAAACCTAACACTAAACTAAGATAAATAAAGAAATAAAAAGGATACCTCAGTGGTTAGATGACCACAAAGCATGACCTCAATGACGAGCTCGACGGAGGTGGTGGTGGAAGCACCTACGCCATCGTTAAGACTCGATTCAAGCAACTAGAGAGGCCCCTGTCATGGGCCTCGATCCTCAGCGCTCCTGAGAGAGATAAAGATAGGTCAAAAGGGTTCGAAAAATAAAAGAAAGATCGGGTTGGCTTATGTACAGGGTTGACTTATGGCTCTAAAGATCGAAGTGCAACAAATGGAGAAGCGATCCATTCCTCGAGGAAATCATTGGGCTTGTAAGAGCATTCATCAAGGAGAAAATGTCACGAAGGTACCGATGTGAAATAATGCAAGGATCATGCCCTGGAATTGGATGAAACCAGAAGGAAACGATGGCCTGACAAACCCAGTGCCTCAGTCAGAGAGTTGACCGAGGTGAACTGGCAGGGATACCAAGTTGGTCCACGTGGACCATCTAGAAAAAACCAACCAGAAAAGTGTAAATTCTTAAGTCAATAATAAATTATTTGATTATTTTAATGTTGTAAAATAAAAAATGATTATTATTTTTTATAGTATTTTATTATGTTTTTTTTAGAGGTATTTACTTACAAGTTAGTTTTTAAGGTTTAATTATAGGTATATTTATCTACGCTTTAGAGTATTTTATTTTTATTCTATATTTTTATTATTTTATTTTCTTATTTTATAAAATTATAACCTAATTTAGATAATTAAATATTTTTTATTGTATTTTTTTGATATAATATATACACTTAAATAAATAGGTATACTTTTTATATGGGCAAAATTACTGTATTTTGATCTATCTACTTTATATTCACCTTTTATTTTAGTGTTTTATTTATGATTTTATTTTAGTTTTAATATATATACTGTAAGTAATATTTACAAAATTATAAAAATATAAAATGATAAAAATAATAAAGAATACGTAAAATTATTATTTTAATTAGGTGTACTATACAATAGGGGTCCAAAACCTAACTTTCACAAACTCTAAAAAAATGAAAACACCTTCATTAAATAGCTTAGTAAAAGTTATGTACAATTAAATGTGATTTTTATATATTTTAAGTTTTTATTTGTGAGATATGGGTCTGGGATTTTGGAACCTTATCCAAAGTATATCTCATACATTGTATATTATTTTTACATGAAGTATTTTTCTATGTATTATTATCTAAAACTTTCATTATAAAGTTCCTTTATTTGATGTAAAAAAAGGAGAAAATAAAATAGGTCCCAAAATGAATAAATAATGAAGCATAAACTATCTTTGATATTTTATTCTTTTTCTTTTCTTTTCTTTATTCTATAATTTTGGCATTAAAAACAATATTTTATAGAGCATTTATACAACAAAGCATCAATGTTAATTTGCATGAAATAAAGGTATTTACATGCATTTACTAGGGTTTTAAGGCCAAAATGATAGAATAAAGGTAAAGGAATGGAGATTCTTCAACGAGTGTGTGTAGATTACAAAAGACTCATTCTCGCTACCAAGAAGGACCATTTTCCACTTCCCTTCATCGACCCGACTATTGAGAGACTAGCCCCGAAGGAATATTTTTGTTTCTTGGATGGGTATTCTGGGTACAATAAAGTTTCCATAGCTCCTATGTCCAAGAGAAGACCATGTTAACCTTCCCATTTGGTAGATATGCCTTCAGACGAATGTTGTTCAAGATATGCAATGCCCCAACCACATTTCAGAGGTCTATGCTTGCAATTTTCGCCGACATGGTGGGCAATTTTTTTGGAAGTTTTCATGAATGATTTTTTGATCTACGGGGACTCCTTTGATCAGTGTCTTGATTACCTAGACCGAGTTCTTTGGAGGTGCTGCGAAGTAAATCTACTGCTCTCGGGGGATAAGAGCAACTTCATGGTGACAGAAGGAATTGTGTTGAGTCATGTTGTATCTAAATATGGCATGGAAATTGACCCATCCAAAGTGGAGGTGATTTCTAAACTAGATCCACTAATAACTCTCAAACAAGTGCGGTTATTCTTGGGCCATGTAGGTTTCTACCAACGGTTTATCAAAGATTTTAATAAGTTGGATGACGATCTCGTAAATTAACCCTCTTAATTCAATCGAATTAATGATCTAAATAGTTGAGTTCGTTGCGGTCCGGTGAAATTGGATTTGTCAAAATATGCTTAGAAAAATCATTGATAGATAAAAAGAGGTCGATTTTTATTTTACTTGGGCAATCCCAAGGTCGAACTCAAGGACACGAGCCTCTTAAGTTATAATCTAGACTCCTTGTACCTAGATTAAGCATGAAAATAGAAATCCATAGGTCAGTGCACACGAGTATGCAAACAATGCAGACACATGCATAAAGAAATATGAAGTAGATTTTTTTATTTGATTCTTAAAATGCAACAAGTTGCAAGGTTACAAGTACGAATATGCCCTCCCTAGGTGCAATCATTGAGCAATTAACATGTAGGCAGTTTCAGAATATATTTACAAAGAAATCTGCATCGACAAGATTCATAATAACATTAAGATCATTGAGCAAAAGACACTATGTAGTTAAAATTAATCAACATAATCTAAAGTGTCCAAAATAGAACAATAATTATGCCATTAGAAATACCACAAAACAAGCTTCGCAACAAGAACAAAATCAACTCAAACGGAGCTCAGATGCTCAATATATCAATGAAAGAAACCAGGGGCATAAATGCAATAAAAACAAGAAAATAAATAGCAAACAGGTCTATGGAAGGAATAAAATGTAAATAACAAAAGTCATAGGGCCTTCCCTGTAAATTACCCATACACGGGGGGTATAATCGCAATTAGTAAAACCTGTAGAGGGTCGGGTGCAATTTACCCCAAGAAACGTGGGTAACGTAATGGAGGGACCTATATACAATTATGAAAAGTTGCGGGAGCCTCTATGCAAATTACCTCTAGCTGCACGTGACAGGGCACGAGGGGGCGAGGTTTGATGGAAGGCGCATGCTCGGACTGAGCCTCGGAAGTGGCTCAAGGCATTGCTGGAGGTTCGGGCCACATGTCATGACATGGATTGCTGATTTGGATTGGATTCCAAAAGCCTGGAGGCTCGAAGTGAAGGCTCGGGGTCTGACACGTGATCTCTTGTGGGTCGTTTGATCTTGGAGATAGGACGACACCTGCACATCTTTTTTCTTCCAGTCCGTCTCCTCCTGCGGTGGACTTGCAGGGGCTTCGAAGATGGCTTGAAATCTCTGTCCGACCGTTGTTATACGTCAGAAGCTCGAGGACGACTCCAGATTCGATGACGTTGAAGCTCAGGTGCAGGAGAACGGACGGGGCGTTTTAGTTCATCATGGTGGCTAGAGTTGATCGGAGATGAAACCTTTGAAGACAACTATGACGAGGGTTCCGATCATTGAAGTTCAAGACCAGCATACATTAGCTCTAGCAGAAGCGTACAAGTGCGATGTGCGAAGTGGGTGGAATGGCATGCCATATGGGGCGGAGAAGGTGGTAGCCTAGGGTTCTTCTTCAGCATCTTGGAGAATAAATGGGTCGAAGTGGCTGGAGGTTATGGAGGAGCGAGAGAATGGGTGAATGAATGTGAGGGTATGGTTGATGTGTCGTGAAGCTCGGTTGACGATCAATGAAATGCGAACGAGTCCGTACGAGCCTAATAAATTAAGAGAAATTAAGGAGAATAACCAATTAGAGATCAAAAAGCTTACATGGAGTAATGTCGACGCCAGGCTTGTGCTTGAGCTCCACAGCGGAACTCAGGTCATCGCTGAACTCGACCGGCCGATAAGAGCAGCTCATTGGCATCATGGAGCCAAGATCCTGGTCTACAATAGCCAGGGGTCTCATCAGAGGTGTAGGTCGTTATCGCTTCATCGATCCAACCTGCCCATATCACGGGGAGGTGGAGAAGAGCTGGGCCTAGCCCCATGTAAAGGTGGACGGAGAGATTAGGCGGTGGTGAGGGCATATTTGAAGGATAAAGTTCGAAGTGTCAAGTAGTGGTGGTCATGGTTTTAATGGGAAACGTGGAGCAAGGAAGAAGAAGAAATGGCGACTTATGAGGCCCACGAGGGTTAGTGATGATAGGGCTTTGATCAGGTGAAGTTAGCGAGTGATGGCAGTGGTTAAAGAGACGGGGAAAATAGAAAGGGGGATACATGTGCATTGTGGACAACGTGGGGGAGAGGAGCAGGTCTGAAGAAGAATATGAAGTCGTGGCCATTGGATCTTGCGATCCAACGGTCAAGAGATGGGTGTGGAGGAACGACCTCGATGAGATTGATCATACCGCCATCGAGGGCTGAGGGCGTGATGCGTGGCACAAGGAGTGGCCCACAGAAATGGTCGGTGGAGATGAGATTGGATGGCTGATCGAAGGGTCAGAATAAAAGAACTGATGGATGGTGAAGATGTGAGGTGGGTTAGATCGATCGGGCGGTGGTGGACAAGACACGTGGCACTTTGGGAGTGAGGCGTTGACGGATGGTTGTGATGCAATCATGACAAGCATCGAAGGGATATGATTGGGGAGCCTACATACGGTTGACATTAAAGATTCAGAAGATGATTGGATGGTGGTTGGCGCAGGTGCATGGCGAGACAGCTGTGGGCCACGTGGCTCAACTAGAAGGAGCCACGTGTCAAGTTATTTGGATAAACAATTTCAAATATAAGGGAGAAGGAGGTCAAATTTGGTAAAACTCAAAACGTGATAGTTGTAGATCTCAATGACATCTAAAAGTTTCATGTTAACTAAAAACAGAAACGAGGTCAAACAAAGGAAGAAAAATTTTTGCGAGCGTTTTTAAGGGTATAAAAACACTATAAATTTTAGTTTTGTTATTTTTTGATTTTTAATTTATTCTATGACTCAAATATATACAAGGATTTAATATGGTTTTTATTGACATTTAGTCTAAGCTAGGGGATTAATATCTATAAATTAATACAGTGAAATTGGGCTTCATCACCCCCAATACTTAAACTATGCTCATCCCCGAGCATCTCAAAAATGAGTGAGATGGATTAACCCCCTTGTGCATGTGCATACATGATCTGATTTGTTCAAGAACTCCCAAATTTAGAGATCCAGAATTTTAGAGCTTATTCCAGCCTTAATGGAGTGGTATCCAATTTCACTATTTTTTTTTCAAATTCTCTCTTCGATACATATAAACTAAGGATTTGAATTTAAGTGTTGACCGTGATCACGAGAGTAGAGTCACGATGTCACCCAAGGTCCTAGTCCAAGAAATTCTCCTAAGGACCCAATCCTCAACTCTACGGAATAAATCAAATATTATGTCCAATCGACCATCTCTTTAGTTGTCAGACTTAAAAGTGTAGGTGGCAGGCCGGTTGATGGATGATCTAGGATTGTTTCATTTCTTCTCTCCCTCTCAATAGAACAAGGATTCTCTCGAGTGCCTTATTACTCAACACATATTTTTGGTGTTGATCGGTGCGTCCGCCAAGAGAAGTTGGAGCCGTCTGCACTTGTTTTCCTGGCAGTACACCGCGGTGTGCATCTTTTTAGTACCTATCGTACCTTCTACATCCAGACTTGCAGCATTTACGATGCAGGGACCTTTTTTGTTGCAAGCCCGACTCCTTAGTCCTAATAGCGGTGGTCCAAGTGGACACATTGAAATGGTTGGGAGCGCTTGCCTTTGGTGGAAACACTTTTGATAATTGACTTTGTGGAAGAGTTTTTCTTTGAATATTGATATTTCTCTGCTTTATTTTTTGCTAGCTCCATTGTTTTAGCAAGAGTTGATGCACACTGATCAACATTTTTCTTTTATTGAAACATTGTCACTTAGGTAGATGTCAAGAGATTAGTACAAGAACCAAGTTCTCATACTGGCTAAAGATGCTGACACTCATGTTTCATGAAGCCTTCAATGATTTAATCCCATCCTCAAGCATCATTAAATCAAGTCCATACTTGAGTCCCTCATCCCGGTCCCTCAAGTGAAATTTCAACTAATCTCATTGAGATCGCAGTCGTGCATGCGAAATACTGATCATATTCTTAAGGGTTGAGACTAAGCTTGTAATATAGCACGTAAATCTGGCAAACTAGGGAAATGTGGACATTTAAGTCGAAGACCCGATGGCTAAGGCTGGTTAACCTAAAATCTATAGACCTCTTAAATCAAGTGTCCTTGATCATCACTGACCATGTGTGGAAGTGAAAATGTAGGGGATTTAATCCAACGTTTTTTGATTTTTTTTAAAAAAATTTTTATGAAGACTTTAAAAGCCTACTGACTGTCTGAACTGATATGAGTAGTTGCATCTGCAATCTTACCATTATAGGTTTAAGTACATGCCGTAAAACGGAACCCCTTGCATGAGGACAGGGATATATGCGATGTCCCTTAAACCACCTACTCTGCTAAGGGAAACCCTCACTGAAAGCAGCTACTTATTTGAGTTTAGTAATCAATTTGACTTAGGATTTTTTATTTTTTTTCTCATTTTTATGGATTTTTTTAAAGTCAGAACACAAGTTAAACTCATTTTCCCTTAAAATCAAGAAAACATTTTCCAAACCATGTCACACATATATAATTTTTTCAAACATTTTTCAAACGATTTTTCAAAATAAGTGAAACAGATTTTTCTAATCATTTTCAAAAAATATTTTTTCTTAAAAATAGTGTAACAAAGGATATAATATTTTTCAAAGCTTTGAAAATATCTTGTCCACTTAGTTCAAAAGATTATACTTTAGCCCAAAAAGTTTTAAATTTTTCAAAATTTTTCAGAATATAGTTAAAATACATCTACTGTATATATGGTATACCCCCATATACCTAAAGTTTTCTATGTCCTCATAGCACTAGATGATAAAAAGCCAAATCTCCATTTAAGTACAAAAGAGTATACATGAACTGAGGAGGAGCTCCCCTATACTTAGGTTAGAAATAACCTAAGTATCAAGGAAAGGATAAATGAGTAAGAAAATCACGGGGACTCAGGTCCCCCCTATACGTAGGCTAAGAGTAGCCCAAGTAAAGAGATGGATAATTGATGCTGGGGAGACCCGAGGGGAACGAAGAGGTTAGGGCGGATGTACACGTGAGTGAGTGAATCTTCAGAGATGAATGGAGCACCTAAGGTCTAGGGGAGGGTGTCAGAGCAATCAAGGCTCAATCAAGCATGCAATACTCTTTTTAATTCACCAACTCACACGTGAAACCAACAAGTGTTGGTTGATTATCTTGTCATTTTTATTGGTGATTAAAACATTCTAATTTACGCAAGGATCAAGAAAAAGGTCAAATAAAATCATCATACGTAAACAAGGGTGTTGCTCTCCCAAAATTGATTTTACTCCATTTTAGGTCAACTTGCATTTAACAATCCCAATTATTTGCTTAAGGTTATAATTGTTTAAATGTGAGCACAAATCAATTAATCAATTGTCTACCACTCATTCCCACTTTCCATTAACCTTGATGATCAAACCAGGAAGGACGATCGAGAAAAAGCCATGCAATCGATAAAATCATGAACTATGCTAAAATAAAACTTCAAGTGCCTTGAGCAAAATTTAATGGAAGCCAGACTGAATTAAAACCAAAACTAAATGTATGCAAGTCGATGAAAAACACATCTAACATGCTTCTATTAGCGACAAAGAATGGATTGTATTTTGGCTAGGTTAAGCGATGTCTACGTGTGTCTTGAATGATTGTGTGTCCTACCTACGATCAAGCACGTAAGATAAAAAAATGTGAGATAGCATAGAGAGACGCATGCCTGATCCTACATCGACACTCAAGTGGGGCGATCCCCACACAACCACAAGTATCATCGTTCATTTACACACACGACTCTTCAAACGAAGACTATTGTAAAGATGGTTATTACATGGAAAATAAAAATGCAAGAAACACACATTTTTTTCTCGACTTCCTCCAAAGTTTGCTTATGTGGTTCTTCATAGTGAGGCACACCTGCTTCTCCGCATCCTTGATCCCAAGGGACCTACCACAACAACATGTGTTAGATATCAATTGAAGAAAGATTAATAATGCAAATAACAACATGACCAACAAATTAGAAATTAACACTTAGTTAAATATAAAAAATCTAAATACAAAAAATATGAGCCGTGTCCCCGCCAATGGCACCATTTGAAGGTCTCGTAAATTTACCCTAATAATTCAACCGAATTAACAATCAAAATAGATGTGTTCGTTGATGTCGGGTGAAATCGGATTTGTCAAAAACTACTTAGAAAAATCATCGATAAATCAAAAGCGATTGATTTTTAATTTACTTGGGCAAGACCAAGGTCGAACTCAGGGACACGAGCCTCTTAAGTTATTATCTCAACTCTTAGTACCTAGATTAAGTGTGAAATTAGATATCCATAGGTCAGTGCACATGAGTTTGCAGACACATGCATAAAGAAACATGAAATAGTTTTTTTATTTACTTCTTAACATGCAACAAGATGCAAGGTTACAAGTACGAATATGCCCTCCCTAGGTGCAATCATTGTGCAATTAACATGTAAGCAATTTCAGAATATATTTACGAAGCAATCTGCATTGACAAGTTTCATAATAGCATATAGATCATTGAGCAAAAGACACTATGTAATTAAAATTAATCAACATAATCTAAAGTATTAAAAACAGAACAATAGTGATGCCATTAGAAAGACAATGAAACAAGCTTCACAACGAGACCAAAATCAACTCAAATGGAGCTCGAATGCTCAAGATATCAATGAAAGAAACTGAGGCATAAACGCAAGAAAAATATGAAAATAAATAGCAAACAGGTCCCTGGAATGACTAAAATGTAAATTAAAAAAATTACGGGGCCTTCCCTGTAAATTACCCACATAGGCGAGGATATAATCACAATTATTAAAAACCCACAGGGGGTCAGGTGCAGTTTACCCCAAGCGTGCGTAGGTATCATGTGATGGCAGGACCTAATGCAATTATGAAAAGTTGTGGGGGACTCTATGCAAATTACCCTCGCCCGCACGTGACAAGGCATGTGGGGCGAGGTTCGATGGAAGGCATGGGCTCAAACTAAGGCTTGGAAGTGGCTCGGGGAAGTGCTGGAGGTTCGGGCCACGTGTCATGATGTGGATTGCTGATTTAGTTTGAACTCCCAGAACTTGGTGGCTCGAAGTGAAGGCTCGGGGTCTAACACGTGACCTCCACTGGGCTGTCCGATCTTGGAGATCGGATGACACTTGTACGTCTTTGTTCTTCGAATCTGCCGCCTCCTGCGGTAGACATGGCGGGGCTCCTACGATGGCCTAAAATCTCCGCTTGGCCATTGCTGTACGTCAGAAGCTCGAGGATGACTCCAGATTCGATGGCGGTGAAGCTCAGGTGCAGGAAAACGGACGGGGCGATTCGGTTCATCGTGGTGGCTAGAGTTGATCGGAGATGAAAACTTTAAAGACAGCTCCGGCAAGGGCTCCGATAATTGAAGTTCAAGACCTGCTTATGTTAGCTCTAGCAGAAGCATGCAAGTGAGAGGTGCGAAGTAGGTTCAATGGCAGGCCATATTGTGCGGATAAGGTGGTAGCCTGGGGTTCTTCTCTGGCTGGATAAGAAATGGGTCGAAGTGGTTGGAGGTTATGGACGAGCGAGAGAATGGGTGAATGAATGCGCGAGGACGGCTGATGTGTGGTGACGCTCGTTGGACAATCAATTGAAGGTGAACGAGTGCGTGCGAGCCTAATAAATTAAGAGAAATTAAGGAGAAGAAGCAACAAGAGATCAAGAAGCTTACCTGGAGTAATGGCGGACGTCGGGGCAGTGCTTGAGCTCCACGTCGGAACTCAGGTCATCGTTGAACTCGACCGATCGAGAAGAGCAGCTCATCGGCATCATGGAGCCGAGATCCTGGCCTACGATAGCCAGGAGTCTCATTGGAGGCATAGGCCATTATCACATCGTCGATCCGACCTCCTCCTGTCACGTGGAGGTAGAGAAGAGCTAGGCCTAGCCCCATGTAAAGGTGAATGGAGAGAATAGGTGGCAGTTAGGGCATATTTGAAGGCTGAAGTTCGAGGTGTCAAGTAGTGGTGGTCGTGGTTTTCATGGGGAACGTGTATCAAGGAAGAAGGAGAAATGGCGACTTATGAGTCCCGTGAGGGTTAGTGATGACAAGGCTTTAATCGGGTGAAGTCAGCAAGTGATGGGGGTGGTTAAAGAGACGGGGAAAATAGAAAGGGGGAGACGTGTGCATTGTGAACAATGTGGGGGAAAGGAGCAGTCTGAGGAAGAAGACGAAGTCGTGACCGTTGGATCTTGCGATCAAATGGTCAAGAGATGGGTGTGGAGGAACGACCTCAATTAGAATGATCAGACCGCCATCGAGGGCTGGGGGCATGACGCGTGGTGCAAGGAGCGACCGACAGAAGTTGACAGTCGAGATGACATTGGATGGCTTATCGAAGGGTGGGAATCAAAGCACCGATGGACGGTGAAGATGTGAGGCACGCTAGATCAATCGGGCGACAGTGGACAAGGCACATGGTGCTATGGGAGAGAGGCGCTGACGGATGGTTGTGATGCGATCAGGAGAAGCATTAGAGGGCTAGGATTGGCACACCTATGTGTGGTAGAGATTGAAGATCCAGAAGATGATTGGATGGCAGGTGGCGCAGGCACGTGGCGAGAGGGCTGCGGGCCACGTTGCTTAACCAGAAGGAGCCACGTGTCCCAAACAAGTTATTTGGATATAGAATGTGAAATATGAGGGAGAAGGAGGCCAAATTTGGAAAAACTCAAAACATGAAATTGTAGATCTTCATGAGGTCTACAAGTTTCATGTTGAGCAAAAAACAGAAACGAGGTCAAACAAAGGGAGAAATATTTTTGCGAGTGTTTTTAACGGTATAAAAACACTACAAATTTTAGTTTTGTTATTTTTGTAATTTTAATTTAATCTATGACTCAGATATATACAAGGATTTATCTGATTTTTATCCACACTTAGTCTAAGCTAGGTGGTTAATGTCTGCGAATTAATAGTGTGAAACTTGGTTTTATCATTGGCCTGACCATTGACATAGCTGCTAGGCATGATGATTGATTTCACTATCGATGATCGTGTTCTCCTTGCCTTTAATCAGTTGAAAGAACTTGTCACTCAGGCCCCTGTCTTGTAGCCACCTATTTGGACTCAACCATTCGAGATAATGCCAGATGTGTAAGATTATGCCATCAGTGTAGTGCTTGGACATAGGAATGACAATGTCCCATTGTTCTATTCACTACGCTATCCAAACACTCGATGATACCCAAAGGAATTACATATTAAATGAGAAAGAGCTGCTAGCAGTAGTTTTTGCCTTGGAGGAGTTTAAATCCCATCTCCTTGGGTCCAAGGTTATCATCTACATAGATCACTCCGCCATCCAATATTTACAGTAGTAGAAGGATGCCAAACCACATCTTATTCGGTGGATCCTTCTTCCCCAGGAGTTTGACCTTGAAATTCGAGATAAAACTGGGGTTAAGAAAGTAGTGGCCGATCATTTGTCCATAATTCCTGAGCCTGAATCTCCTGAGATGAACTTGTAGCCTGTTACAGAAACCTTTCCAGACAAGGCAATTTTGTCAGTTACCTCACTTCATTAGTATGTTGATATTGTGAATAAGATTGGTTGAAGCTAAAAGTTGACAAATTTTTGTCTAATATCCATTTCTACCAGTGGGAGGATTCATATCTATTCTGTGAGAGGCCAGATTGCATCTGGATGAGGTGCAATCCTCAGGAGGAAGTTCCAAGTGTCCATGCATTTTTTCATGCCAAAGAATCAAGAGGACACAATTCAGGCAAAAGAACGATAGCAAAAGTACTCCAAAGCAGCCTCTGGTTGCCAACATTGTTTAAATATGCAGACGAATATGTGAAGCATTGCACTGATTTCCAGACCATGCGAGGAAACATTGCACTACATGACACAAAGCCCCTGAAGTTTATCCAGATTTCAGATGTATTTGATGCATGGGGCATTGATTTTATAGTCCCATTTCCAAACAGTCAGGTCTATGAATATATTCTGCTTGCTGTCGACTATGTGAATCATTGGGTAAAGGCTATCCCTTCTCGAAACACCAATAGTCGGACTGTCTGCCGATTCTTAAGGGATTACATCATTGCATTGTTGGGGATTCCTAAGATTCTCATAAGATAGGGAAAGCCACTTTCTCAAAAGAGATGTGAAGAAATTAATGCAAGAATTCAGTACTGAATATCATGTCGCTTCACCTTACCACCAGCAGTCCAATAGCATGGCTGAATATTCTAACAGGCAGATAAAGATAATTCTGTAAAAGCTTGTGCGTCCGGATCGTAAGAACTTGTCTCAGCTACTTGATTCAGTTCTTTGGGCTTAGAGGACCACGTACAAGACACCATTAGGAATGTCTATGTCAAGCCATGCCATTTGGTCGTTGAACTTATTCATAAATCTTAATGGGCTATCAACATATGTAACTTGGACTTTGAAAAATCAGGAAAAATCGAAAAGTGATTCTGAATAGATTATTGAAATCTAAATATTTGCATATGAAAAACAACATGTTGTACAAGGAGAAGGTTAAAAGTGGCACGACAAGCACATTCGTCGCACATTCTTTGAGCCGGGTCAGAAGGTATGGTTGTTCAATGCAAAATTTAAGATCTTTCCAGGAAAGTTGAAGAGAAAATGGACATGGCCGTTTACAGTGATGGATGTACATGACAACGAAAGAATGATGATATATGATTTGTCAGCTGACATACAACCATTTGTGGTCAATGGGAAGCTTCTGAAACCATATCTTGAACATGACACATTTCTGTCTGTCATCGCCTCAATCCAAGTGATTTATTATGATGACCTGAAAACTTCCATAGATGCAGTAGAAGACAAATCACATCAAAACATTTTTGAATGATCTTTCTTATTTTCTTCTTTTCACTCTTTAATTTCTTTTTCTTCTGAAAAGGTATCATCCCCTTCATCATTGCTATACTTAGGATGTACTTTGTCCTAAGTATCGGGGGATGTTCACCACGAGTTGTTCAATTTTCTGATCCCCTCCACTGTCTCCTCTTCTTTTCTATACCTAGGGATATTTTATCCAAAATATAGGGGGAGATAGTCCGAGTTGTGACTTGTTCATTCCTACCCTTCACCCTCCCTGCCTTGTGTACCGTTTGTTAAACTATGGATTATTTAATCCTAAGTAGAGGGAGGACGATAACTTCTTAGTCTTTAAATTCCTTCATACGTTCATTCTCATTTTCTCTCAGATCTATGAGGACATAACTCATGCTAAGTATAGGGATACTTTTGCCATAACTCGTACTTTCTTATTGTCAATAATTATGGCAATAATACAGTATAAAATATTATATATACTATTAAATTTATGAAAATAACTTAATAAAAGTATCTTGATTATTCCTCAAATTCTTTGTGTATATACTGATTAATAAATAAGGTAAAAATATTTTTGCAAAAAGATTGAAAAATAATTTGAAAATCTTTTTGAAAATCTTTTGAAAACTATATGGAAAATCTTTTTCCAAATATTTTCAAACTTTTAAAATTGTTTTGTTTGTAAAATAGGTTCTTTAGTTTATGTGAAATAATAAATGTTTTGAAAATCGATTTGCAAATGGTTTGGAAAATGATTGCAAAAATATTTATAAAAAATCTCTCTATATATATAATGTTTGAAAAATCATTGCAAAATGATTTTCAAATGTTTGTAAAAATAAATTTGTAAAAATAATTTTAGACTACGGTTTTCAATTTTTTTGTAAAATCATTTTCAAATAAGTTTGAGGAACATTTGCATCATACAAAAACTCCTAATTAACTATAAGAATAATCACATATCTATTGTAAATACTTAATGCTAACTCTTGTAAATAAATAATGAATCCTCGTGTAAATATTTGTACCTATTTTATTATCCAAAATCTTTTGTTTTCAAAAATCACAAAAATATTTGCAAAACCTTTTCCGAAATCCATAAAAAGTTCGAAAGTTTGAAAATTGCATCACAAAAATATTTTCTACGTTGTACATAGCATTTGCATAGCATCCGCATTTTTCAGATTAAGTTTGATAATTGAATTAGTTTGAGTAAAGTTGAAGATTGGAGCTTGGTTGGACCTTAAAATCTACCTAATCAAAGAAACCTTATAGGAATAGGAATTGAGGTACTTTAGGTCTGGTTGAATTAATTCTTTGAGGATTACGAGACTTGTTTCAATGTCATCTTGACTACCTACGTGGAGTATTTCAAAGTACACACACGACTCTTGCTGATAATGACCTAACTTGGATATCTGCATCATTCACTTGGCTCAACTCAGTTGGAGTAGTGAGGGGATTGGATTTGCTGATATGAGACGTACACAAGTGGAAACATTTGTCCTCGTTTAGGGAGGGAAGTGCATCCCTTCCCGTCTAGCAGCAGAGACGTCTATAGACTGGAGAGTGTGGGTTGCAATAATGCTTCAAAAGAGGGATAGTCAACTGGCTCAAGAGGAAAACCTCCTTATGTAATATTTTTGTTAAATTTTTAATCGAAACCCTGCACTTTTTATTATTGCATCCATGCCCTTACCAGGCTCACGTGCGTGGCACGTGAGCTCTGTAATTTTTGCATCTTAGTATGTAGTATTTCAAAAAAAAGCAAAAAGTAAAAACTCCAAAGAATGGACAGGCCTAATTGAAAATAAAATGTCTACCGGAGTGTACATACTTGTATAGTTAATAAGCAAGCATGAATTTCAAAGTCATATCATGTGAGCCAGCAGCTGGACGACTTGACTATACTGGTCATGCATCCTAGGATAGGTAGCTACACTAGCTACCGTCCATTCTTCTCTTTACCCCCTCCTCTTGAGCTAGTTGCAACTTGAACATAAAAGGGAATACCTCGTTCTATGAGGAAAGAGTTGTTGGATTTGAGAATCATTGGTTTGACATGCTGAAGAAGTCAGTCTCTTTGTCATTCCAATTAAGGAGAACCACCATCACATACATTATACAAGTGATACTCATAGTCGTAAGAGTTTGCATATGAGTTGACGTATTCTGACCTGGCAATTGAGGAGACATGAACAGAGTTTTGGGATTCTCAAAGGCTATCGTGTTTCAAATCTGATTCCAAATAAGGTTCCAACCACATTAATATTCCAAAGGTTCGACTTAAGCTCCAAACATTGATTTGGTGTAGAAAAGTTTGATAATTAAATTTAATTGACTTTTTTCTTTATCTTTCCTTTGCTTTTCATTTTCAGCACTTATTGCATAAGTGTTTGCTAGGGACTAACAAAAGAAAGTATAGTGAGGTGATGAATTCCCATTTCATCACCTTTATTCTATCATTTTGGCCTTAAAAACCCTATCTAATGCTTGTAAAAGCCATTAATTTGTACAAATTAACATTCATTCTTTGTTGTGTAAATAATATATAAAATATTGTTTTAACTACAAAATTATATAATAATAAAAATAAAAGAAAAATAATAAAATGATAAAGGTATTTTATGACCCTACACCTTGAGACCCAGTCAAAAATTGAGTTGGTCGACAAGGAATAAAGTAGGGGGAGATAAGGGCCGAAAATTACTAATAAAATCACATTTATTTATTCATCATTTATTCATTTTTAGGACCTATTTTTCTACTTTTATACATAAAATAAAGAAACTGTGTACATGAAAGTTGTAGGTAATAATTTTTTGAAAAATAAAAATTTGATTTTATACAAAAATAGTATACAATGTACTTCTTATACTCTAAATAAAAAGCCAAAATCCCAAATTCCCAGACCCATATCTCTAAAAAAAACTCAAAATGTATCAAAATCACCTTTAATTGTATATAACTTTTAATAAGTTGTTTAATGAAGGAGGTTTCATTTTCTTTGGAGTTAAAGTGTGAAAGTTAGGTTTCGATCCCCTATTGTATAATATACCTAAATAAAATATTCGTTTTATTTATTCTTAATTATTTTTATAATTTTATATTTTATATTTTGTAAATAATATTTATAACATATTACATCTTAAAACCAGAATAAAATAATGAAGATAAAATTTAAATAAAATATGTATACTAAATACATAGGTTAATATACATTATATTTAATTAAGTTTAGATATTATGTAAGAAAAATACAATAAACATATATTCATGTATTCAAAATAAAGTTATAATAATATAAAATAGTAAAATAAAAAATATAGAATAAAAATAAAATACTCAAAACATATATAAATATACCTATAAATAAAACCCTAAAAATAAACATGTAATAAATAAGTTCGAAAAAATAAATAAAAATAAAAATAAAATACTTCAAAAAATAATAAACAACTTTTATTTTATAAACTTTAATTTAGTAAAATTGTTTATTATTTATTATATAATTTTTAAATATTTTTGGGTAGGTTTTACTTGGTTGGTCCATGTGGACCAACCAGGTGGCTCTACTAGTTGACCTTGGTAAACTAACTGACCTCACCTGCTATTCTGACACTCCTACGTTGGATTGTTCCTCGCTCTTTTTTCCAAGTCGATACAAGCATAACCTTGATTGGACTCCTTCTGCACTTTTGTACCTCGATCCTTGCTGATTCATGCGGGCGTGATTACATGTGGATTGCATCATTGATCCGACTGTTCTTCCTCATACTTTAGAGCTTGTTCGTCACCCCTACTTAAACTCAAATTCATCCAACCTTGGGATTTTATCCCTCTTCTACTTCCTAACCCTAGATCTGAGGTTCAAATCAGGTTTCTGGTGACAACAGGATTTTGGCATTGAATCGAGGTTAAATCCATAGCTTGCCGTAGTGCTCCGTCGCTGCTCTGCTTTTGGCATTACGCACCATTAAGCTCCTACGTTCATTCTTTGTAATCCTTGGATTAGTAGTAGGTGAGTGTAGTGTGGAGTTTTGCATCATTTGGCATAATTTTATGTATTTTCCATCATCTATGATCGACATAGCTTCAGCTCCACCACCTTGTTCTAATCACTCACGACTCGCTCTGCCTTGCCTATTTCCGACATTCCATTACCCTTCACTTGATCTTCGCCCGATCTCCTTTCATTCACCTAGATCCACTTTGGATCTGGAGACCAGGTCTACTTCACTGCCACACTATTGGAGGACCTCATCACGTTGCATCCTTCACCAATTTTCCCTTCTTAGGCTCACTCGAGCTACGTCATTTTGACATGGACTAACCCCTGCAGGAAAGACCAAGAAAGGACGCCTCTCAAGGCTTATCGACGCTCAAGGAAGCCCTCCAGGTCTAGGTGCTCCGCCAGATAGACACAGATTCTTCTGTGCCATTTTGAGCCCTTCAACCAACATGGGAGGTCGTCAGCATCCTTTTGAAGACTTCAGGTGTCGTAAAGAAGCCGTGGATCATCAGTTTTTGTCGATCGAATCCCATCCAGTTCGTGTTCTTCGTGCGTTATTATATAGACATCCAATGTCGTTGGATCGACCCCGTTCTTCTAGGAAAGCAGCCACCATCCTATTTTTGCTACCCATAACCATTAGATCCTCCTCCAGGATCTAATCTAGACAGTCAGAGGCCAAAACGTCATCACCGCACCTGGTGGCGACACGTGTCTAAGTGGGTGCATCCTGCCATCTTATTGCGCACATTTTGGGGGTAAATATCACCTACTCCCCCCGCTTTGTGCATTTATTATTTGGTTATGTAACTTAATTCAATAGTTTAAAAACTTTTGTGAAATTTGCGAGAGGAACCCTATACTTCTTGTAATTACAAATTTGTTCCCTTTCTAGAGTATCTCACGTGGCCATCCACGTGAGGCGCTTCTTTTACAGGAAGGCCCTCGTTGCTTTTTTAATTTAGTTTGTGGCCTTTAAATTTAACGTGCAGTTATATTATTTTGGCAAAATTGTAGTTTTTCTTTCAAGATTTATTCTATTTACATTTAATACCCTATCATGACATTAAATTTTGTGTGTTTTATCTATTTATTAAATATAGCTAACATGCCCCAAAAACCACCAAAAAAGGTGTAAGTTCCTGATTGTACACACTACCATGCCATAATTTTATTTTTGCAATTTAAGATTTTTGATGTCTTCTAAAAACTGAAAAGAGCACAAAATCCCTATTTAGCTTAAAAACCATAAAAAATTAAAATCATCAAGAAAAATTCCCAAAAAAATATTTTGTTTATTTATGTAGTTTGAAACTCCAAACCAAAAATCACTAAAAACTAAAAAGAAAACCCTCAAAAATCAAAAGGCACCAAAATCCTTTATAGAAAATCTAAAAAATTCTCAAAAATTCCAAAAGCAATGTTTTCTATCTTATAATTCTCTTCATATTATTATAATATTAAAATTGATTTAAAGAATTTTGGACTTGATTTGATATTTTTCATCTTCATTTCAATTCAACTTATTTATTAATTCACTGATTTGGGGTATTTTTGACTTTCAAGATATATAAAAATTACAAAAATTCATAAAAAATAACAAAATCCGTAAAAAATATTGAAAATCTTAAAAAAAGAATTTTATGTATTTCAATTATCTCTATTTGTATTTATAATTATATTAGCTTACATGGTATATATAGTCTTATATTCTATATTAATTATTTAAAAAGGGGAAATTAAAAATATGAAAATATAAAAAGAAAAAAATTAGAAATTTAGAAATTAAAAAATAAAGAAATATTTATAAAAAATATAAAATTTAAAACCCGCAAAAAACCATAGTTTGGATAAGTTTTTGAGAGAACAAATCCTTTAGATTGATTGTTCTATTTTCCTTGCTCTACACCTTTGTTTCTTGAGTTCGACCCCTACTTGCTTGTCACTATACATCTTTAGTAGGGCATAAAAAATTTTGATTCACACTCGCTTGCTTAATTTATTCTTTGTGTGGGTTGATTGTTAATTGAATGCAATCTTTGAAGAGTCGTCTCAACGACTGAGTCCTCGCCTTGTGAGGCTCATTTTAGGCACCTCATTTTTTGCCTTCATTAGTTAATTGAGGGGTTTGTTTTATGTATTGTTGTGTTTGTGCGTACTTGATCTCCTCTGCGCATTTATGCCTTTTTCCCTCATATCTTTATTTGACCTTTCTATTCTCCTGATCATTTTCTTTTATTTTGAAGATGGCCAACTGGAGTGATTTTTATCCGGACGTTGTGGATCCCTCATACCCTCCATCAGGTCCACCTCCATTTTACGAGGATGACTTTGCTCAAGATTTTTCTTTTTGTACATATTCACCTCAGCCATAGTATTAGACCTTGGACATTTACACACCACCAACATCCCATTACCCACCATCTCACCCAGCCGAGACTAACCTGTTGGAGTCACCTCTCATGGAGTCCTCCCTTGAGCACTTGGCCTAGATGATGGGGCAAATTAAGAAGAGGATTGATGACCTCACTAGTATAAATAAGAGCCACAATAAAGCCTCACCATTTGATGATATGGGTTCATTCTACGATGCATATGAGAGCTTGCAATCGCCCAAAATACAAAAAAATGAGAAAGCACTAAAATACAAAAAATATTTCAAGAGACACATAGTTGAGTCAGTTTGTGAGGAAAGGGCACCCATGCCATATCCTATACGCACACACAAACACACCAGTTCCCACCTATAACCCCAAGGATGACATTGTATAGTATGCTTTTAGTCATCATTATGTAGATGATGATTCTGATCACTTCCCTTATATGGAAGAGATCTGAAATCTCAAAAAATTGTTCATTAAACTAGATGTGGTGGCAGCTATTCATGAGATCATTGAAGCCCTACTTCACCATGTCATGACTCAATTATCTGCTCCTAAACCCAATAAGAGAAAGCGAAGGAGCAGATCTGAGAGACACATTTTAACCATGGCCACTACTTATGCCATTACTCACTGTCCACACATTAGGAAAAGGGACATTATTACACCTCTTGTGAGTTGCATCATCTCTGACCATTCATGTGATCACACTCTACTTAATGGTGGAGCTTCAATTAATATAGCACCCATCTCACTAGTACAGTCTCTTCACTATGGGACTCTCAGGGAAACCAGGATGTTTGTCAATTTGTTGATGGATAAATAAAGACATCGAGGGGTATTCTTGAAAACATTGTCATTCAAATTCAGGGCATGAGCTTCATTGCTGACTTTGTCGTATTTCCCATGGAGACCTCCACCGCTGTGGAGCATCCTCCAATCATCATAGGATGGCCATTACCCGCCTCTGCAAGAGACATTATTTATTATGGACATGGAGAGATTCGCTTCCGTTCTGATGTCAGAAGCGATGTGTTGATCACTGCACCCACTGTTGACTAGAGACATGCATCCTACTAGAGTGTACAAGTGTTAGCCGATCGCGAGGACTATGACCTTGATATTGATATCAAAGAGGTTTGCTTTTTAATGGATGATACTGAGATCCAAGGAGTCCTCTTTAGTGAGGAAGACTTGGAAAGCACATACCTTGGAGTTCCCCCTTCTGGTGAGTGGCGATGCACGGATAACATCCGCGGTTCTACATTGTAGACAGTTTATAGCGGAGGGCAGACATAGTAGACACTGAAGAGTCTGAGTTTGACCTTACTTCTTTCATCAAGGAATTCAGTACTTTTGATTGTGACCTAGTTGAGACTTCCTAGATAGAGGACGACCGCACCACTTCCATTTCCTTCATCTCCGCCTCGTTCCGTCGTATCCGACTGTCATATCACTTCCATTTCCACTACTTCCACTGATTAGTTCATGCCTTTCTACTTTGAGACTACTAGAGACCTTCATCAGGTCGATTCTGACCGGTTCGTGTTTGCTTATGAACCCGAAATTGATCTGCACCTTGTTAGATCCATCCCATAGCAGTCACGCAAGAAGGTTCACTTTTGGCCTTCTTGATCTCTGTATATCCACACCTTTGTGTATATGATTTCATTTTATCTATATTGCATCTACTGTTTTTCTCATCCACCTCATTATGTATGTTTCTCCTTGGTTAGGATGTACCTTATCCTATGTATAGGGGCGATGGATGAGTTAGGTGTTCCTTCTTCTTTTCTTCTTTACGTTTTCATTTTTCTTTTTCTTCCAAAAGGTGTCACCCCTTCTTCACTTTTATACTTAGGATAAACTTTGTCCTAAGAATAGAGGGGTCTACACCCCAAGTATTCATTCGTCATTATGTTTCATCACTCTTGTCGTTGTCAATTCTTAGGGATCTTTTACATTAAGTATAAGGGGAGTGATGTGTATATTATCCTCATATATTTTCTTTTCTTTTATTTGATTCATTAATTGATCTCTCAATTGTTTCTCGTCCTTGTCTATACTTAGAGATATCTCAACCTAAGTATAGGGGGAGACAGACTGAGTTGTGATCTGTTTATTCTCACCCCTGACCATCCCTGCATGTAGATACAACCTGCTATACTTAGGATTATTTCGTACTAAGTATGGGGGGACAGTCGACTTCTCGTTCATTCATTCCTTCATTCTTTATTCAGTAGTTGTAGTATAGGCTTTTCTATACTCAGTACAAGTTATGTCATCTCTTTTTCTCTCTGATCTATGAGGACATTGCTCAAGCAAACTATGGGTGGTCATATATACCTTGTTCATAGTTTAGCCATAACTCGTACTTTCGTATTTTTAATAATATGGTAACTAATAAAAATTAGTCCTCACACACACCCAATTCGTACATACTGATTAATAAATTTGATTATAGATATTGCAAAATGTTTGAAAAATAGTTTGAAAAACCATTTGAAAAATCTTTTGAAAACTATTTGGAAAATGTGTCATCAAATATTATCAACCTCTGTAAAAATGTTTTTATTCGTAACAATTTCTTTCTTTGTTTTAAATATTTTTTTTTGAAAATCTATTTACAAATAATTTTGAAAAATAGTTGCAAAAATATTTTGAAAATATATATCTTAAATGTTTGAAAAATCTTTGCAAAATGATTTTCAAAATTTTTAAATGTTTATGAAAATTATTTGTCAAATTAGTATGTAACATAAAGTTTTCAAATTTTTTGTATGAATATTTTCAAGTTATTTTGAGAATTGGTTACAAAATAAAATCCTTTATAAACATTGTATAAACATATAGATTATTAGAAAAACCCAACTCTTGTAAATAATAAGAAGCACTCTCATGTAAATATATGTACCTACTTCTTTTCCAAAACTTTTTATTTTAAAAAATCCATAATAAATTTTGCAAAATTTAGAATCCTAAAAACATTTGCAAAATCTTTTCAAAAATTCCATAAAAATTTGCAAAACATTTTTCAAAAATCCCTAAGAGTTTAAAATTAGAAAATTACGTCACAAATATATTTTCTGCATTGTTCATATCATTTGCATTTTTCAGATTGAGTTTGATAATTAAACAAGCCTATTGTAAAATCCGAAGATTGGAGCTTGGATGGACCTTAAATTTAATTAAACACAAGAACCTTGTAGGAATTGTAATTGAGGTACTTCAGGTTTGCTAGACATAATTCTTTGGGATCACAAGACTTAGTTCAGTGTCGTCTTGACTGCCTAAGTAGAATATCTCGGAGCACATGCACGACTCTTGTTGATAATGACCTAGTGTGTACCCCTGCACCTTGGACTTTACTCACCTCAATTGAAGTGTTAGAGGGTTGGATTTGCCGACGTGATACACAAGCCAATGGAAACATCGGAAGTCACACTTTTGTGGCCATTGTACCACAACCCGATCAAATTGCGATGAGGTCTAAAGAAAGAAGTTGTGGGTTGCAATAAAGCTTCAAAAGATGGATAGTCTACTGGAACAAGAGGAAAAAGTCTTTATGTAAACGTTGTTGCATATACAATTTAAAAAATGGAAAATTTAAAGACTCCAAAAAACTGGACAGGCCTGATTGAAAATAAAATGCCTACCGGAGTGTATATATTTGTATAGTCAATAAGCAAGCTTGTGCTTTAAAGTCATATGTATGTGAGCCTGTATCCAGATGACTTTGCTACACTGGTCAAGCATCCTAGGATAGGTAGCTGCATTGGCCACCATCCATTCTTCTCTCTGCCTCCTCTTCTTGAGCTGGTTGTACTTGAACTTAAAAGGGAATACCCCGCTTCTCAAGGAAATAGTTGTTTGATTGGGGAATTAGGGTCATTATGTTGGAGAGGACTGACTTTCACTCCTTTAGTCAAGGAGAGATACATATCACACACTGTTCGAGATAGATTCATAGTCATAAGGGTTTATGTATGAGTTGACTTATTTTGATCTGGCTGTTGAGGAGGCTTGAGTAGAGTGTTGTGCATCTCAAAGGCTATTGTGTTTCAAATCTGTTTCACAATAAGGTTCCAACTGCACCTAAAATCCAAGTGTCCAACTTAAGCTCTAAACTTTGATTTTATGAAGAAAGTTTGAGAATTAAAATCTATCCAATTTCTTTCTTTCTATTTTCTTTAGTTTTATTAAGCGTTTGCTAGGGACTAGCAAACGCAAGTATAATGGGTGATGAATCTCCATTCATCAAATTTATTCTATTATTTAGCCTTAAAACCCTAGATAAAGGCATGTAAATATCATTATTTTGAACAAATTAGCATTCATTATTTATTCCATCTATTGTATATAAAATATAGTTTTTAATGCCAACATTATAGAATAAAGAAAATAAAAGAAAAAAGAATAAAATGCCAAAATGACCTTAAACCCCAAGACCAAATCAAGAATTGATTTAATCGACAAGGAAGAAAGTAAGCAGAGATAAGGGCCAAAAATCGAATAAAATTCCTATTCTTTTATTCATCAATAAATCATATTTGGGACCTATTTTATTCTCTATTATTTATACCTTAAATAAAGAAAGCTTTTCCATGAAAGTTATAGATAAAAATACATAGAAAAATACAAGATTGATTTTACACAAAAATAATATACAGTGTACTTTTTATACTCTAAATAAAAAACAAAATCCAAACTTCCTAGACTCATATCTTCTCAAAATGAACACAAAATATACAAAAATCGTTATTACTTGTATATAACTTTTAATAATCTACTTAATGAAGGTGGTTTCATCCAATTTGGAGTTGAGATGCAAAAGTTTGGTTTTAGACCCCTATTGTATAGTATACCTGAATAAAATATTCATTTTATTTATTCGTTATTATTTTTATAATTTTATTTTTTTATAAGTTTGTAAATATTATTTATAATATATGTACATATTTAAACTAGAATAAAACCATTATGAAAAAAAGAAAATAATATAATATACAAAAATACATTGACGGATATACAATACTTATACCTATAATATATTTATTCAATAAAAATATATTTATGAATACAAAAATAATTTATAAATATATAAATTAAGAAAATAAAATAATAAAATAAAATACGAAATAAAAATAAAATACATAAAATATAGGTAAATATAACTATATAAAATTTTATAAAGTAACCGGTAATAAACTTATTTGAAAAAAAAACCGAAATCATATTAAAATAATACAGAAAATAATGAAAATTCTTTATTTATAACTTAAAATTTATTAATTATTTTAGTAATTATTAAATATTTTACAAATAATATCATGCCTTTTTTCTAGTTGGTCCAAGTGCACCAACTAGAGGGAGTCAAGAGTTTACCACGATCAACTCTTCTCCCCAAGCATAGCCCTGTTAGAACCAGCCTTTGACCTTGCCTTTTTATATTTTCCCCAAGGATTCGTTCATCCTTCCAGGTTTCTTCCTTCACCAACTTTTCTCCTTGTTCATCGCGCTATCACACGCCCTCGATTTATCGAATGAAGGAGCCTTGTAGTGAGTTGACCACCTCGATCAAGTAACCTATGTATATAGCTCGAGCCTCTGGCATTTTTATTTTTTGAATATATTTTAGCCACTTTTTCTCCTTCCTTTTATGATCCAGGGCTTGAGCTTCATGATAGGGAGCTCGCCCTTCATTTGGCTGGATCGAGGAACAACTTTGAGGTGATCTCCGCCATTTCCTACGGTGCTCTGCTATGAGGTCCCCCATCTCATAGCTAATGCTATTCGAGGTCCTTTTCCTTTGCTTTTTAGATAGCCATTAGTTGTAGTTTTAATTACCCACCCTTAGGATAAGTTTTAATTAATTTATTTAGCGCTAAATTCGACATTTGTAGTTTGCCGGAGCTCCACTCCAACGGACTCTCCACCGTGCTACTGCCTTGTTACCGACTAGCAACCACCTCCATACATTTCCCTGATGCTTCATCTTCTCCTTACCCACCTCCATTCACCCAGTTCGTTCGTGGATCTAGAGATCGACGTCTCAAACTCCGTTGCTCTATGGAGACATCCAACCACCCCCCATTCTCCATCCATCTACACCTAATAAAATCGCCAAGACCATCTATTTTGTGTGTTTGAGATGTCTGTGCATGTATTCGAGGTTATACACCTCGAACTAGGTGATTTTGACAAAAGAGGAAATTATCGAAGTGTCATTCTTTCTTTGACCTCGGGGGCTTGCCGGAGACCTTGATGGGCTTGCCAGAGACCACCGGTTGATGCACGAGGCCCACAGAATTATTTTGCACCTCGGAAGAGCCCATGAGCCTGCCACAGGAAGGAGTTGTTCATGATCAAAGCTCGGACTTGGCTGGGTTTTTCTCTGTTCTGTAACGGGAGGCCACGATGATCTAATAGGAGCGTCAGAGCACACATCCGTCGTTGGATCTGCAATGTATCGGCCGTCCGATACCATCTAGGGATCAAATCTCCACTGCCTGTGGTGAAGGGGTATCGAGCGATCTAAGCCGAGCACATGTCCTAGTGAGCCATCTACCGTCATTCGATCACATGCTTTAGGGGGTAAATTATGAAATCTACCCCCTGTTTTTGTGTTTTTTATTTGGTCCTATAATTAATTAATTAGTGTAAAACTATTGGTAAAATTGTATTGGAACCCTTTCCTTTTACGTTATTTACTTTTTTGTTATGTCCACGTTACCTCATGTGTGGTCCCACCTGAGGTGGCGATTTTGCATTAAAGCCCCATTAGCTTTTGTATTTTGCGTATTTTGGGTATTTTGCAGAAAGAACCTCTTGCTTATTTTTAATTGTATTTATGTTGTTGTCAATTGAACTATTTTTATGTTTTTATTTATTTATTAAAATATCATCTGTGCTCCAAAAATACGAAAAAAAATTAATGCTTCATTTCTTTTAGATTCACGCCATATTTCAGCATTTGCATTTTAGGCATTTTAGCTATTTTAAAATTTCAATGATCATGTTTTTATTTTTATTTGAGTTATAAAATACACAAAAAAATATAAAAACATTTTGACAAATTCCCCAAAAGTTATTTTATTTATTTTATTTTTTTGTAACTCTGAACTAGAAATCCCTAATAATATAAAAAAGCCAAAAAAATAAAAATAGCTAAAATCAATAGAAAAGATAAAACAAATCCCCAAAAATTCCTAAAATATTAATTTCTATCATTGCCTATTATTTATATTATTTATTATATTTAAAATTGAATTGGAGAAATTTTAAGACCATTTGCTATTTTTTATCTCCAAAACAATTCATCTTATTTATGTAATCCTTATTTTGGGATATTTTTTACTTATAAAATACTTAAAAATTAGGAAATGTTCTCCACAAATCACAAAAATAGTAAAAAAATTATAAAATCCAAGAACATTTTATTCCATGTATTTTGATTATTTTTAAGTATATTTATAGTTACTTTACCTTATATTATATATAGTTATATATATTCTTATATTATATATTTTGAAAATAATATTAAAGTTAAAAAATCAGAAAATATAAAAGAAAATATAAAATATAATATATATATGTATATATTTATATAAATTAAATCCAAAAAATATAAATTGAAAACCCACACCAAAACAATTAGACAAGAAGAAGAAAACAAATTTTGGAATTCATTTTCCCGATCAATCACGCTTGCTCGCTGTGTTCGACAACTCCTGCTACTTGGTGATGATATTGAGCTTATCCAAGAACTTCATTCTCTTCTCGATTCGAATGAGCTTCTATAAGACATGTGGCCTCTTCTCAATGATATCTGCCTTTGACAAGTGGCTCCCAATGATGGTCAAGTCGAAGTTTTCACACCTGTCGACTTCATGTATATCTGCAATGCTCACATTTTTGCAGAGGACCTGTGGTGGCGGCTGAATCTAAAAGGGATGAGATGAGATGAAGGAAGTAGGCAGAGATAAGGGCTAAAAATCGAATAAAATTCATATTCTTTTATTCATCAATAAGTCATACTAGGGACCTATTTTATTCTCTATCATTTATTCCCTAAATAAAGAAAGCTTGTCCATGAAAGTTATAGATAAAAATACATAGAAAAATACAAGATTGATTTTACACAAAAATAATATAAAGTGTACTTTTTATACTCTAAATAAAAAACAAAACCGAAACTTCCCAGATTCATTTCTTCTCCAAATGAAATTAAAATATACAAAAATCATTGTTAGTTGTATATAAGTTTTAATAAGCTATTTAATGAAAGTGGTTTCAGCCAATTTGGAGTAAAGATGCAAAAGTTAGGTTTTGGACGCCTATTATATAGTATCCCTGAATAAAATATTCATTTTATTTATTCTTTATTATTATTATTTAATATTTTTATAAGTTTGTAAATATTATTTATAATATATGTACATATTTAAATTAGAATAAAACCATAAAGAAAATAAGAAAATAATATAATATACAAAAATACATTGACAGATATACAATACTTATACCTATATTATATTTATTCAATAAAAATATATCTATGTATATAAAAAAATTATAAATATATAAATTAAGAAAATAAAATAATAAAATAAAATATGAAATAAAGATAAAATAAATAAAATATAGCTAAATATAGCTATAATTAAAAATTTAAAAAGTAACTTGTAATAAACTATTTTGAAAAAATCAACAAAAATCATATTAAAATAATACATAAAATAATGTACATTCTTTATTTTATAACTTAAAATTAATTAATAAATTTAGTAATTATTAATTATTTTACAAAAAAAATTGTGCCTTTTTTCTAGTTGGTCCACGTGGACCAACTAGAGGGAGTCCAAGAGTTTACCACGATCAACTCTTCTCCCCAAGCATAGCCCTGTTGAACCAGCCTTTGACCTTTCCTTTTTAGATTTTCCCCAAGGATTCCTTCATCCTTATTTGTTTCTTCCTTCACCAACTTTTCTCCTTGTTCATCGAGCTATCACGTGCCCTCGATTTATCGAATGAAGGAGCCTTGTAGTGAGCTGACCACCTCGATCAAGTAACCTCTGTATATAGCTCGAGCATCCACCATTTTCTATTTTTGAATATATTTTTGCCACTTTCTCTCCTTCCTTTTGTGATCCAGGGCTTGAGCTTCGTGATAGGGAGCTCACCCTGCATTTGGCTGGATCGAGGAGCAACTTTGAGGTGATCTCCACCATTTCCTACGGTGCTCTGCAATGAGGTCCCCCATCTCATAGATCCGGCTGCTCGATGTCCTTTTTTTGGCTTTTAAGATTGCCATTAGTTGTAGTTTTAATTCATTTTTTCAGCGTTAAATTCCAGATTTGTATTTTGTCGGAGCTCTGCTCCAACGGACTCTCCACCATTCTACCGCCTTGTTACCGACTCACAACCACTTCTATACATTTTCCCGATGCTTAAAATTCTCCTTACCCACCTCCATTCACCTAGTTCGTTTGTGGATCTAGAGATCGACGTCTCAAACTCCGTTGCTCGCTGAAGACATCTGACCCCCCCATTCTCTGTCCATCTACACCTAATAAAACACCCAAGACCATCTGTTTTGTGTGTTTGAGATGTTTATGCATGTCTTGGAGGTTATGAACCTAGAACGAGGTGATTTTGTCAAAAGAGGAGATTATCGAGGTGTCATTCTTTCTTCGACCTCGGGGGCTTGCCGAAGACCTTCATGGGCTTGCCAGAGACCAACGACTGGTGCACGAGGCTCACAAAATTATTTTGCACCTCGGAAGAGCCCATGAGCCTGCCACAGGAAGGAGTTGTTCATGATCGAAGCTCGGACTTGGCTGAGTTTTCCCTGTTCTGTCTGGGGCGGCCACGACCGTTCGATCTAATAGGAGCGTCAGAGCACACATCCGTTGTTGGACCTGCAATGTATCGACCGTTTGATACCATCTAGGGATCTAATCTCCACCGTCTATGGTGAAGGGGAATTGAGCGATCTAAGCCGAGCATATGTCCTAGTGAGCCATCTACATCGTTCGATCACACACTTTAGGGGGTAAATTACAAAATCTACCCCCTCTTTTTGAGTTTTTGATTTGGTCCTGCTATTAATTAACTAGTGTAATACTGTTGATAAAATTGTATTGGAACCCTTACCTTTTATGTTATTAACTTTTTGGTCATGACCACGTTACCTCACGTGTGGTCCTATGTGAGGTGGTGATTTTGTATTAATGCCCCATCGGCTTTTGTATTTTGCATATTTTTAGGTATTTTGTAAAAAGAACCTCATGCTTATTTTTAATTGTAATTATATCGTTGCAAATTGAACTATTTTTATATTTTTTATTTATTAAAAATATCATCTGTGCTCCAAAAATTATGAAAAAAATAATTTTAAATGCTTTATTTCTTATAGATTCACGTCATATTTCTGCATTTGCATTTTAGGAATTTTAGCTACTTTTTAAAATTTAAATGATCATGTTTTTGTTTTTATTTGAGTTATAAAATAACCAAAAAATATAAAAACATTTTGAAAAATTCTCCAAAAATTATTTTATTTATTTTAATACTTTCTAACTCTGAACTAGAAATCCCTAATAATATAAAAAAAGTCAAAAAATAAAAATAGATAAAATCAATAGAAAAGATAAAATAAATCCCCAAAAATTCCTAAAATATTAATTTCTATCATTGCATATTCTTTATATTATTTATAATATTTAAAATTTATTTGGAGAAATTTTAAATACATTTGCTATTTTTTATCTCCAAAACAATTTGTCTTATTTATGTAATCCTTTTTTGGGATATTTTTGACTTCAAAAATACCTAAAAATTAGCGAAAATTCTCCACAAATCAAAAAAATAGTAAAAATATATATAATTCAAAAACATTTTATTTCATGTATTTTGATTATTTTTAAGTGCATTTATAGTTACTTTACCTTATATTATATATAGTTATATATATTCTTATATTATATATTTTGAAAAATAATAAAGTTAAAAAATCAGAAAATATAAAAAGAAAATATAATATATATATATATGTATATAAATTAAATCCAAAAAATACAAAAATTAAAAACCCACACCAAAACAATTTGACAAGAAGAAAACAAATTTTGGAATTCTTTTTCCCAATCAGTCACATTTGCTCCCTATGTTCAACAACTCTTGCTACTTTGTGATGATATCGAGCTTGTCCAAGAACTTCATTCTCTTCTCGATTCTGATGAGCTTCTCTAGGACTTGTGGCCTCTTCTCAATGATATATGCCTTTGACAAGTGGCTCCCAATGATAGTCAAGTCGGAGTTTTCACACATGTTGACTTCATGTATATCTTCCAGGTTCACATTCTTGCAGAGGACTTGTGGTGGCGGCTGAATATGTAAGGAATGAGATGAGGACACACAACCACTCCTTCGACCATCTCCTCAAAGATCTGCCAAACTATGTCCTCCTCCTTGTTGAAGTGGGATCCTTCACAAGCACCATCAACCGGTCGTTGACTAGCTTCTGTCTCACTCCCAAAGAAATGTTGGACCAAGCTTGTCCTCAGGATGTCATGATAGGGGACTTTATTTATCACATCACTAAAGCTCTCCCATGTCTCATGAAATGATTCTTGGGGTCCTTGAGAGATTCTAGCGATCTTCGATCACATAAGATGGAGATGGCCGAGAGGTTGATACTTGCGCATGAATGTTGACTTTAAATCCTCTCAGGTCGTCACCACCTTCCCTTGATGGTTGATCTACTATTGAGCTTTGCCCTGAAGGCTGAATGGGACGGAGGTCATCTTGACCATGCCCAACGAGATATTTGGGTAGTATGTCATGCTGCAGATGCATCTGAACTAATGTAGATGGATATAAGGCACCTCATTTAAATTCCCATGAAAGCTAGGTAGGAGAAAAAGGAGCTGCGATTTCATCTCAAAATGTATGTGGACCGATGGAATCTAGATCTACTCATTGATGTAGCTGGTCCCAGGGTTGTATGACTCCATGAGGGTTGGCTTGGGTTGGACACTCCCTATGCCATTCACTCCTCCATAAGGTCCATATATAGAGAAATCATCTCTATCTTCATCATAGCCACCTCCTCGAGGTGTTTCCCTCTCTTCCGATCTCCTCCTCAAGTCATTTAGCATGTTTTGGAAGTTAACCTGAGCTAGAGCTTAGTCAATAGGTTGTTGTTGGATGGCCTAAATGGAGGCCAAGAGCTGACTATTCACTTCGTTCTCACTCAGGCCAATGCCCTGCCCTGTATGTTGCTCTGTGTTTTGCTATTGAGGTCCCATTCCTCTTCATTTTGAAGTTGTCTCGGATGTTGACTGTGAAAGTGCAGGCTCAAGATCGGGGTCAAGATCTACAATGGGAAATACACCCCTGTCAATCTGCATACAAGCACCAGATGGAGGTAATAATTCAGAATTGGGGTCAATTCTGAATCTTATTAACGATAGAGAGGAGTATGGAGTGAGATGAATCTCCATCAAAAAAAGATAGAACTCAGGAGGAGAGTTTTACTGATTTGGGTGAGGAAGAAGAAGTAGGGAGTCCTGAGGATGGTTCACGGAGTCTGAACCAGGAACTTGTTAATCGCCCGAAATTATTGGAGATGCCGAGCTTGAGGAGTCGATGGGGGTGTCGATGGAGTCTCGACTAAGCTATCATGGAGTCATCATCTCGAGGTAAAATAGAAGATCAAGTTGGAAGAAGGATACAATGAAGTTCGAGAAACAAAAGGAGTGTAAAATAGTAGAAGGCTCATGATGAGAGGGGGTCAAAGAGGAAGTAACAAGAGAAGAATGTCAAAAGTGCGCAATTGTGTTGGACTTTGGTTTTAAAAGCTAATCTAAACAAACAAACACCAAACAAAATAGGATTCACCAACTCAACCCAATGTGAAGCCATATGAGTTCGACTTTTTTTTTGAATTTTAATGTTATTGATTCAGGCAAAAAGTTGTCACGAGTCCTTAACAACTAGCCCTAGAGGAGAGTGTTTACTACTAGCAAAGTATTCTAATACTTGTTCCACATCCTTTGTATCCTGCTATCTGCATCCTCGAGCCCTGTCCGGGGTGGCAACTCAGCCAAAGAAAAGCGAGAGGAAGTTGATAGGTGAAACCACTACTTCCCTCCCAAGAGGGGTACTCGGATGCAAATCGATGAGACATACACACTCGTGAGGTTGTAACCTAGGCTCAATACTTCAGACCAAGTCGGATGCTCCGCACAGGGTAGGACCATCACTGTCTATAAGGCCTTACTCGGTCACGTATGATAGAAGCACCAATACTTCGCCAGTCCTAGGTTGTAAATAAGGCATCCACAGATCATGTTTCTAGCTCTATTCATTAAGGGTCTTGCCTCCCTCTGTTTGGAATGTACTTGAATAAAATGTGGGCTTTGTGGACCCCAAACAATGATGTTCGTTACGAATTTATTTTAGGTCAAATTGCAATTAGCATTTCCCTTGTTCTATTTTTTTGCTTTCATTTTTTTAGTAATTTCAATATCAAACACCTTACAATTTGGATTTTCTTTAATTCCAATGTGTTCAAAAAACGAGGGAGATAGCAACAAAGCAATGCAAGTGGATACAAGGATAGAAATATTCCATCGTATGAGATGATGTGTGCATGGATAGAAGACACAAAATACTTCCCAGCTCTCTCCATGCAGAATGCAAAGCATGAATTTATAAACCTAAACTATATGCCGATATGCACATGAAGAAATCACCCTAAATAGGGATCGCTGTTAACGATAAGAATCAAATGCTAAATACGCGAAGAGAAACCTAAGGTCCAGTCTTGGAGGCTCCTTGGTGCCCACCACAGTGGGTCCTACAACATTGTATGGAGACCTCTCACGGCACACGATTTCAAGTCAAATATTCAACAATTAATTTTGATCTAAGTCCAAAAGTAGAGATTGTAGGTACATGAAAGATATTAGGTGTTTGGCCTTAGATAACCAGCAAGCAATCCAACAAAACTAAGGGCTCATTCCACAAAATAAATAAAAATAAAACAGAAAACTCAAAATGTGGAAAACAAAGAAAATAAAGGTCATAAAATCACGATGAAATTCGGTGAGCCCCCAAGTAAACAATCACATGGAAATTAGCCATGAGTGTCCAAGTCCAAGTCCACATGTATTATTACATATTAATCGTGCAAAAATAAAGGTTACTCCATCACAAAAATAAAAAGAAGGATGTTATGCTAAATTTTACTCTCTCACTCTCTTGCTCTCTTCTCTTGATCAACAAGAAGAATGGCCAATTCTTCTTAATTCGGGTGCTCCAACCACCTAGGCGGTCGCCATTATCTCGAAGTCCCCCGTAATAGAATATAAGAGAAACATTAGCATAATAAATATGTATCTCAAATAAATATAAAATAAATAAAGAGAAATAATAAAAAATAATTAACCCAAAAATCTATCATATATGTTGCTCTCCGACAATGGTGCCATTTGATGACTCGTATCTTGCAAGGGTATAAAATAATATCCTCACAGAGAGCGAAGATATATTGGCTGAGAGGGGACTACTAACTATATCCAAGGTCGATCAGCAATCAACCCACACAATATGAAATGAAACAAGGTAAGCAAGTTTGAAATAAAAGTTATTATAACCCAACAATAAAATGTGTATCGTGACAAGTATGGTAGGGTGTCGAACAAATGGAGAACGAGGGATAGACAACAACATTCTACTAAAAGACAATGGATGTTTTTGGGTTTTTGAGAAATTTTGAACTTTTTTGTGGTTTTTTAATTAATATTTTTATGGATTTTTATTTTTTTATTTTTATTTCTTTTTTATTTATATTTTTATAATTCTTTTTAATATTTTTGATTTTTTGTTTTATTTTTTATAAGTAGTGATAATATAAGTATATTAACATATATAGATACATAATATAGATAATATAAATAATCAAAATAGAAAATGAAAACAAAATGAGGAAAATAACCTAAGGTACAGTCCGTATTATTTTTTTCAAAAGCAAAAAAAAATATTTTTAGGGATTTTCAATTATTCCAATATAAACTATAATGATATTAGTAAATATAGGTATAAATACACTATATATGGCTAGTATATACATATAAATACCCAAAATGCACCAAATAAGTGTTTTTACTTTTTTGTATTGTCTACTATTGTTGTGATTTTTCTTTTTATCTTTGCTAAATTTTTACATTTTTAATGGAATAAATAGGGGAAAAAATTAAAAAAAGCTAATTTGTTTTGTATTTCAAAAATAGCTAAACCACTCAAAAATTTCCAAACTATTTTTAATAAATATCATAAACAATATTTACTAACATAAATAAATATTTATTTGACTTTTATAGAATTTTTTATAATTTTTATAAGGATTTTGGATGTTTTTGTTTTTTATTGATTTTCTTTTTATATTTTAAGGGATTTTTGGTTTGTATATGCATAATAGGATAGTAAACCAAATATATTTTTTTAGAACTGTCAAAACATTTTTATATTTTTATGTATTTTCTAAGAAATATAAGAAAAAATAGCTCTGTTTTTATTTTTATTAAATATAAATATAGGATAAAATATGTTAACAAAAACATATGTAATATAATAATGATAAAGTATTTATCCTTTTTTCTACAAATGTTTAGGGCATATGAACTATTTTTACCCAAAAATAAAATCTACAAAAAAATGTTGCCTAGCAAGAGTATTTTTGCAAGTATTTAAAGTTGTTTTACTATTTCCCCCAGATAAGTTCAAGGATCAAAATGTAATTTTCCCAAATATTCCTAATAATATATACTTAGAGGGGTATTTTTACAATTAATACAAAGTTTAGGGAGACATATGCAAAATATCCAGAAAATAATACATTAATATTTCAAATATATGGACAGAAGTTAAATACAAAATATCTAAGGGTTCAGGTGCAAAATATCTAGTCCCCTCATGCGCACAAGCATGTGAGGTGACGTAGATTAGATCTAAGTGCAACAATAGAAAGTACAATGTGCCAATCGTAAATATTACAAAAATAATACATGACAAATGGAATTTTTTGTACATAAATTAAAAGAAAAAAACATGGGGGTTAGAGTGAAAAATACCCCCATTAGGTGATCCAACAGTTAGGAGCTTCCACTTGGACATACATCAGCTCCTCCTTATACGATGACAGTTCGTAGTGGACGATGGAGATTAGACAATTGAGGACGATTTGACTATTTGTGGCACGAGCATCCAACAACTACTGTTGGATCTGGAGAACGAGCGTGATCGGACGATTGGGAAGTAGCTTGGAAGAACAGGGAAGAACCCTACTGCTTCCGAGCTTCAATCTGCTATACCTCCATCCTCGATTGGTGTTCGGAGCTGTAAAATGTCCACAAATGTGCCTGGAAGCACCCCGGACTTGTTGGAGGGTTCAGATGGCTCCATGGACCATCGAAGATGTCCATTGAGGTCGGTGAAGGTCAGGAGCTCTAGGTGTCTGTTCGTCAACAAAAATCGACCTAGATGGGTTCTTCAAGAGCTTTGACCTGCATTATTAGCTTGGAAACATGAAAATGAAGATCTAGGCTCGGTTTGGGTGAGGATGGACATAGATTGAGGAGAGGTGATGTTCTCCAATGACGCGATGGAGGAGGAGAACGGTTCTCCTGATCTGAGCAAGATCGTGGGGAGTGCAGGTGCTTGGAACGTAGAGCAACGATAGGGCAGACAAGAAGAGGTTTCCTACAATTACTACTGAATAACCTCCCGCACCCACTTAAGCCCGGTCTGCGTCCGTGTGTGTCGGTTTGGGGTATAGTTAGTTCACCGGGTGGATCACCCTCCCAATTCGTAGTTTTTTCCTGGAAGTTTCCACTATGGCGAGGCGACTCTCTCTGTTAGGAGAAGGTGCCAGTTGAATTGGAGAACAATTGGAACATGGTGAGTATTTTGATTTTTAGTGAAAACTAAGTGAAGTTAACATGAAAAAACCTAATATACTCTGATGCTAGGTCTAGGAATCGAAAAATGCAAGAAATAAATGCTCATCTGCCAAGATGAGATAGGAACGAAGCTCACGTCGGATCTTGTCTGTAGATCTTTGATCTTTGACCTATACTCCTCTTCCTTTATGCCAAAGGGGTCCTCAACATTCTTGTTGTGACCAGGATGCTTCAAGAAAAGAGCCTCGGGGATTTCGAGGGGCTAAGGGAGATCAAAGAGTGAAGGATCCCCGACAAAGGGTTATGTACAAGGGATTTTTAACTTGGGAAGAGCACCTGATTCAGCGACCCATCGATCAAGGGATCAATATGACGTGAAAGTCCATGGACTGAGGGTTAAAAGACAAGAAGGAATCATTGCAAAAGAATGAAATATTTGGTGTGCAAAATTGGAGGAAACGAGGGGCGTAGGCCTGCCAGACGCAGACCTTATGATAGGTGAGCAGTTGACTGAGGTCAACGTGGACTCACTCCCCATTGGTCCACATCGACAAGGAAGAGGACAAAATAAATAAATAAAAACTTGTTATTTCAAATTAAAATAGTAAATAATTTTATTTCTTTTTGGTCAGAAAATGAAAAAAAATATTATTTTATGAAGTTTTTTATGGTTATTTTTTATTTATTTTTATGAGTCGATTTTTATAGGTTACCTTTTACAAGTATAAATATATGTATATTTACCTATATAATATGTATTTTTTTATTTTTCTTTTTAAATTTATTTATTTTATATAGATATTTTATATATTTACAACTTATTTAGATATACCTAAATATATTTTTATTGTATTTTTCTAAATTTATTTATACATTTTAATAAATATATGTAAATATTACATAGGTATTTGTATTTATACTTCTACTAGGTATCATAGTATATATATTATTTGAATGCATTTTTTATTGTTTTATTCTAGTTTATTATATGCACGTATTCTAAATAATATATAAAATTTGTAAAATATAAAAATATAAAAAATATAAAGAATAAATAAAATGATTATTTTTATTCATGTATAATGTACAATTGGGTTCCAAAATTTAACTTTTCCATATTTACTCAAAGATAAATGAAACCACCTTCATTAAATAGCTAATAAAAAGTTATATACAATTAAAGGTGATTTTGATGAGGGTTCATATGGAGAAGATATGGGTCTAGGATGTTGGGATTTGGGATTTTTATTCTAAGCGTAGAAAACACTATATACATTATTTTTATGTGAAATAAATTTTGTATTTTTCTGTATATTTGCATATATAACTTTCATGTACTAAGTTTATTGATTTTAAGTATAAATAATAAAGAAGAAACAATATCCTAAAACATATTTGTCGGAATTTTTATGAATTAGGGTTTCTTGTATTTATTGGCCCTGATCTCCCCCTACTTTATTCCTTGCAGATCAAGTGATGATACCTAGGTCTCGGGATTTAGGATCATTTAATATCTATGGTATTTTATTTCTATTTCTTTTCTTTCTTTATTCTTTTTTTATGGGTTTAAATATAGTATTTTATAAAATATTTACATGATAAAAATAGACGTCATTGTATGCAAAATACTGCTATTTACATGTATTTAGTTAGGGTTTAAATGCCAAAATGCAAGAATAAATGTGATGAAACAAAGATTCATGAGCCATGCAGTAGGAGTAATAAACTAGTACTAATCATACTATGGATATAAAAAATTTAATTTCAATAATAACAATACCTTCAAAGATGAAAATATTTTTTGAGATAGTGATCTCAAAGTCTTATCATTAAGAACTTAAGACTTGTCTTAACTGCAAATGCCTTATAAGACTTAAGACATAATCTTAATCTTAGGAGATAGAGATCTCCGGGAATAAGGGTACTCTGATAAGGATAATAGAAATTACATAATGTTATAACGACTATTGAATTGTGGTGTCAAAGACACGACAATTCAATAGTAGTAATAACAAGTATGTAATTTCTAATATTTGGTTGCATAAGATGCAACATTTGCATTGGATGGGAGAATTGTTACTAGGAGATATGCAAGTACCATAAAAGGACTTGGCGTAGTCTCTAGAGAACAGAGTGACTGATAAGATTGCCATGCTATTTCGTAAAGCTTATAATTAGCACATGAGTGTGGGTTATAATATTAGCCCATTAATGGCTCTTTGGGATAGTTTGAGATTATTGGACATGCGAGCCCACGACGAGCCATTATGCAATAAATGTTATTGCTATTCATCCCCAGATCTGAAATAAAGAATATTTAATTTGCATAATAGGTCCCTTAGTCCAATTAAGATTATGTATCATGACCATCTTAATGATCATACACCTATTGATTCAAATATTAAATCTTAAAGGCTGATGCTTAGATGATATCTAAAGAGTTATATTGTGGACTCATAAAGCACCATCAAGTGATTGTTAAGAGAGGATCTCTAGCCTGAGAGGAAGATGGCAATTCTTCTCCAAAGGATGACATCTAACCGACCTCTTGATGCTGGTCCCCTGCATAGGAATAAAGATTCAGAGGTGTTAGATAAGTTAGGTCAAAGAGTTGACTTAACGAGATCGAGATAACCAAGACCTATATAATCTACTGTCACGATATAGGCACGCGTCCTCTGATCGGAGACAGATGTGTTACTATATGTTTGAGTATGTATATTTGATAGACCAATAGGTTGATGATCTAATCAAGGTCTATACATTGCCGAGATGGTATGCATACAATGGCATATGAGTAATACGATCTCTCAAAGGGATCATACAGGTTCATTACTGAACTAGAAGACATGAGCTGACTAATGAGATATTGGGATCTAATTCCGTGCATAGTCGTCTCATTTTGGAAGCTTGACTAAATTTGTAGGTTTGATATATGCTTTTGGAATTTTGGGAAGTACATGATCAATGCCTAGGTATGATATATGCTTTTGGAAATTATATGACCGATAGCAACTCCCAATGATCGAATGAGAAACTTAATAATAAAACCACGAAGAAGACAATCTAAATATGATCTAAAACTTCAGGTTCATTCTAGGTCTTCCAGTATGCAAGATCTACACGTATTAAGAATACTCGAAGGTGATGTCATCGTAAACGATTGTATAACCGTCATGCTTCCATTCCGAGGGAGTGATGAATAGGTTTGGATTTTATTGACTCCTCTCATTAGAGAAGTAATATGATAATATTCCAAATGTTGGACATTTATCTGAATACGATTTTGATGCAATGAGAAGATTAGATTTACGGCTTTGATTTAATCAAACTTCTTTGAGAGGTCCTCTTGATATGGATTTGAGATATGATCTCAATATCCAAGTCACTATACATGGAATGTACAATCACCATGCCCTTGTCTTCATTTATCCGTAGAGAAAGCGGATTATTCTTGAAAGAGTTCAAGGATAATTTCATTGTTTATAATGTATCTGAAAATTGAGGAAAATTGTTAGTTAAATGTGATTTAATTATCATGAATGGTATGAATATGATTCATATTATTTGGACATATGTGAAGAGTTATCTAAGATAATTGAATATGATTTAATTATCAATGATGTGAGTAATGTGAATGAGATTCAGATTGTTTGGGCACATGCAAATGGACATACAAGATAATCAAATATGATTTAATTGTCAAGGATATGAATGATACAGATATCACTATCCACATTAAACATAAATATTATAAATGTCAATTATAATATATTCGAGAGAGTTAGTTGTAAATAAGATTTACGAATTAAATGTTGAAGTGAAGTAGATTCACATTGTACAATTAATAACAAATGTAATTTACATTTTATTGGGTGGTGGAATTTGATTCATATTTTTCAATGGTTTTGTTTGCAATTATCACAAGTAATTTACAATATTTATTTGGTGATATTTTGTTGATAAAAGATTCCTTGAAATAAGACTTAATGTAATGATATTACATTTAATTTAGAGAGAGAAATCTTCTCTCTCCAATCAAGGTGGTCTTCCACCATCTATAAGGGGAAGGAGGCTATCTCATACTCCCTTACATGTAAGTACACTCTTTAGTCCTATTTTATTTGAGCTACTTTTGATTTAATTGAAACTAAATATGTAAAGATTATTTACAAAACATTTAATTTCTTTTAAGTTAAGTTAATTGTTGTTATAAATTTGACAACAAAATCTCAACCATTGATTTGAATTAGGAGTTTATCTCCACCATCCAGTTTAGTATAAAAGAAAGGTAGACCTAGCCTTTTCCTTCACATATTAAGAAGACAAAAACTGTCTCTCCTCATTCTCATGTTGTCCCCTCTCTCTCTTTCAACATGTGGCTATCCATATGTTGACCTAGAGAATCCCAAAGTCATCATGACGTCATTGTGCTACATGATCGACTGCTCATGGATTTCCCTCTTCGTAATTTGCTTCACTCGTGAAGAAGCCGTCTGATCTTGTGAACGAATTATGGAGACTCCTCGTTGTGATCATCGACTTGGATTGCAGGAAGCACATGCCTCATCCAAGGCGACTTTCGTTGGATCGAACTTGAGTCAGGAGAATATCTCACTTTAGAGATTGGCGATCACAAACACGCTTCAAAAGGTATTCCTTTGAACCAGTTTGTTATCTTTATGAAACAATTTAAGAAGTATTCTCGAATCATTTGGTTTCATCATATGAAATTTTTTAAATTCCATTGCCCTGAGAAACTAGTATGACTAGATGCTCCTGATCACATATGATGTGATCTTCATGCTTCTGTGACGTGCTTACGGTTTTTCCCAAAACTTTCAAGAACATCTGCCACAAGTCTTTTAAACTGGGTCAGAAGCTATGGTTGTTTGATGCAATGTAGAAATTATTCCCAAGTAAGTTCTAGAGCAAGTGGATCGGACCATTTATAGTGAAGCATGTGTGACAATGGATGCATAGTCATATCCGGATTGTCAACTGATGCATATCCTTTCATCATCAACGTACAGCTTCTGAAGACTTAAGCATGACACCTTCCTGTCCGTGGTAGTATATTCAGGTGGTCTATGAGGCAGAGCTTCCGGCAACAACATTTGAAGATTCAGATAAGGCTTTCAAAAACTTCTTTGATTAGTTCATCATTTTCTTCTTTCTTTTCATTTTTCGTTCTTTTATTATTTTGAAAGCTTCACTCATCCCATTCATCATTAATATACTTAGGATATACTTCATCCTAAGTATAGGGGGATAAGAATATACGGGTGTTCATTCGTTGATACACTCACATGTCTCCTCGATTCTTGGCATTCTTTCTATACTTAGGGATATTTTACCCTAAGTATAAGGGGAGACATGTTGAGATGATGATTGATTTAGTCGTTTATTCCCACCCTCGACCCTCCATGATCCAAAGTATGGGGGGATGATCGACTTCCTATTCTTTATTTGGTCGTTTTAATATAGACTTTCCTATACATAGTACGAGTTATGTCTTCCTATTCTCTTCGATCTATGAGGGCATAACTCAAGATAAGTATAGGGGTCATATATGTGTTGTATATATTTTAGCGATAACTTATACTTCCATATTTTCAATAATATGGCTAAAAATCAAACACACAGCAAAATTCTTTGTAAAGTACGGTTAATAAATCGGCTAAAAATATTTGCAAAAAATTTGAAAGCTGGATGGAAGATCTCTTTAAGAAATATTGTGTAAAATGATTTGAAAATATTTTGTGAAATGTTTTCAAACCTTTGTAAAATTGGTTTGTTTGTAAAAAATTCTTTCTTTTGATTTTTATAAAATGTTTTGATAATCTATTTACAAATGGTCTTGAAAATGGTTGCAAAAATAATTTGAAAAATCTATACATAATGTTTGAAAAATCTTTGCAAAATAGTTTTCAACATTTGTAAATATTTGCACTAATTATTTGTCAAACTAAATTTTCAAAATAAAGTTTTCAACATGTTTGATAAAATGATTTCAAATTATTTTGAAAATCTTGTACACAATTCAAGCCAATAGAAATCCCTTGCAAACTATGTACATAAACCTATCAATAGCTTGTGTAAATTCTTCATCTAAATTCTTGTAAATAATAAGATGAACTCCCATGTAAATATCTAAACATTATTTTTTGATAACACTCGTTCCTTTTTGAAAAATCACAAAAAAATTGCAAAACCAAAAACCTATAAAAATTTGCAAAATGTTTTCAAAATTGCATAAAAAATTGCAACATTTGTTCAAAAATTTATAAAAAGTTCAAAAATAGAAAATTGTTTCACAAAAATATTTCCTGCATTTTGCATAGCATTCACATTTTTTAGGTTGATAATGATAATTGGACAAGTCCAAATAAAATCCGGAGATTGGAGCTTGGTTGGATCTTAATCCACTTAATCACAAGAACGTTAAGGGAGATAGAATTGAGGTACTTCAGGTCTAATAGACTTAATTCTTTGAGGCCACTATATTTAGTTCATTGTCATCTTGACTTCCTAAGTAAAATATTTCAAAACTCATGCCTGACTCCTGTCGATAGTGACCTAACTTGCACACATGCACCTTACACTTTGCTAAACTCAATTGAAGTGGTAGAGGGTTGGATTTGTAGGCATGAGACACAAATGAATGGAAACATAGGAAGTCACTATACCATAACCATTGTGCCCCAATCTGATCCAATAGACATGAGATCTAATGATAGAATGGTGCAAGTTGCAATAATGATTCAAAAGTGGGATTGTTTACTGGCTCAAGAGAAAAAGTTCTTTTGTAAATGATATTGTATATAGTACAAAAATACAAAAATTAAAAACTCCAAAAAATTAAATAGGAAAAAAAATCAAGAAAATTCAATTCTTGTCAGAGTATGCATGTATTCAATAAGCAAGCTTGAGCATCATTGTCAAAAACATATGTGAGCCTACTGCTAGATGACTTAGCTACAACAGTCAAGCATTCTACAATAGGTAGCTACACTAGCCACCATCCATTCTCTTCTCCACCTCCTCTTCTTGAGTTGGTTGTGCTTGAACTTAGAAGGGAATATCTCGCTTGTAGAGGAAAGAGTTATTGAATTGGGGAATTACAGTCAACATGTTGGAGAAGCCTAACTTTTAACGCTTCAGCTGAGAGGAGCTATATATCACACACAATATACAGATAGACTCATAGTCTTAAGGTACTACGTGTGATGTCGACTTGTTCTGACCTGGCTTTTGAGGGCAGAGTTTGTGATTCTTGGAGGCTGTTGTGTTTCAAGTCCACATTCCAACAATGTCCTGACCAAACTAAAAATCCATATGTCTGATTGAGCTCCAAACTTTGATATTATGAAGATAAGTTTAAAAGTTAAAATAAACTCAAGTTTTTTCTTGTTATTTATTTATTTTCTTTTATGTACTTATAGGAATAAGTCTTTGTTAGGGACTAGCATAGTCAAGTATACGGGGGTGATGAATCTCCATTTCATCACCTTTATATTTCATTTTGGCCTTAAATCCCTAGCTAAATGCATGTATATCTCATTAATTTGTCAAAATAAACACTATGTATATTGTATAAAATATTGTATTTAATTCCAAAATAAAAGAATAAAGGAAGAAAAGAAAAGGAAATGAAACACCATAGTTGTTGAGTGACCCTAGACCTCGAGACCCAGTCATCATGATGACTTGGTCAACAAGGAATAATGTAAAGGGAGATAGGGCAGATGAATTGTAAAGAAAAATCTTCAAAATCCTAATTTTTAATTCATATATATGTTGGACATGCGAGCCCACGGCGAGCCATTATGTAATAAATGCCATTGCAAATCATTCCCTTATCTAAAATGAAGAACAACAAATTTGCTTAATAGGTATCTTAGTACAATTAGAGTTATGTACAATGGACATCCTAATGATCATACATCTGTTGATTCAATTGTTGAGTCATAGAGGCTGGTATTTTGATGAATATCTAAAGAGTTTGATTGAGGACTCATCAAGCACCGTCAAATGATTATTAAGAGACGATGTCGAGCCTGAGTAGGAGATGGCAATCTTTTCTCTTTTGGTTGATATCTGACCAAAATCTTGATGCAGGTCCTCTACATATGAATAAAGATTCGGATGTGTTAGATAAGTTAGGTCAAAGAGTTGTCTTAGCAAGATCGAGATAACTAAGACCTATGTCGTATGCAGTCACCATATAGGCATGCATCCTCTGGCTGGAGACAGATGTATTGTTATATGTATTATGTGCATTTGGCAGACTGATAGGTTGATACCCTAATAAAGATCTATACACCGGCGAGATGGTGTGCATAAGAGGGCGTATGAATAATACGATCTCTCAAAGTGATCGTATTGGTTCATTACTGAACCGGAATGTCTGAGCTCACTCATGAGATACTAGGATCAAATTCCGTGCACGGTCTTCTCGCGTTGGAAGCTTGACTGAATTTGTAGGTTAAGTATATGCTTTTAGAAAGTATGTGATAAATACGTAGGTATGGTATATGCTTTTGGAAAGTATATGATCAATACTGACTCCCAATGATCAAATAAGAAACTTGATTAAAAAACCCTAAAGAAGATAGTTTGAATAAGATCTAAAACTTTGGGTTTATTCTATGTCTTCCAGTACGTAAGATGCATGGGTATTAGGAATACTCGAGGGTGACATGATCGTAAATGATTGTATAACCATGATGCTTCCATTCTGAGGGAGTGATAAAACAAGTCTGGATTTTAGTGGCTTCTCTCAATAGAGAAGTAATCTAATCTGAGTCCAAATGTTGGACAGTGATCTAAATGTGACTTAGATGCAATGAGAAGATTAGATTTACAGCTTTGATTTAATCAAACATCTATGCGAGGTCCACGAGATATGTATTTGAGATATGATCTCAATATCCAAGTCACTATATGTGAAACGTACAATCACCATGTCCTTATTTCTAAGTATCTGCGGAGAAAGCATGTTATTCTTGAAAGAATTAAAGAATAATTCCATTGTTAATAATGTATATGAGCATTGAGAAAAATGGATATTTAAATGTAATTTCATTATTATAAATAATGTGAATGTGATTCATATTATTTGTACACATGAGAATGGACATCCAAGATGATTAAATGTATCATGGATGTGAATGATGTGGATAATACTATCCATATTATTCATGTATATTATGAATGTGATTTATAATATGTTAGAGAGAGATAATTGTAATTTGAATTTATGAATTAATAGTTGATGTGAATTGTATTCACATTGAACAATTAATTGTAAATGCAATTTATATTTTACTTTAGATGTGAGAATATGATTCACAATTTATCAATGGCATGATTGAAATTATCACAAATAATTTAAAATTATTTTGGTCAATAATTATGCAATAAAGTAATTGCATGTGTGGAATAATTTATGAGATACATGATCTCAATACAAAAGGAATGAGAGTCCTCTTACCATAATAAAGGGGGGAGGGGAAAGCTGAGAGCTCAACATGGTGGTTGTCCACTCTCCCATATGGAATGAGGATCCTCTCATTCTAATTTATTACATCTTTGTTAGTACGATTTAAATTGGAATATATTGATTAATTTCAATATATTTAATTTTATTAAAAGCAAACAAATTTGTTGTTGGTAATTAAAACACAACAAGAGCATGCTCATGATTGAAAGCACAAATCAATCTCATCCAATATTTTTATGAGCTCATAAATTGTGATCCATGGACATCCAATATAAATAGAAGGGTAGCCCTATCCTTTTATTTTAAACACACACAAGATGAGACACAATTCTCTCACTCTCTCTCTCTACTTGTCTACTCTCTCTCTCTCAATGTGGCCATCCACCTTGGTGGCCTAAAGAGAGTCATCATCGTCGCCGCTACGCCGTCGTGTTGCTGCTTCAGCTTCTCATGTATCTTCATCTCCTTAGGTGCACCTCATTCATTTTGATCTTCCGAGACAAGATCAGGAGTTTCGTCTCTTGGATTATCAACTTGGATTTTGAGGAGCATATGTTTCATCAATGCGTTCGCAAGCATCTCCTCCGTTGGAACGAGCTTGAGACAGGCGGTCTCTTACTTTAGAGACACGATCGCAACCACTTCAAAAGTAATTCATATATCATGTTCTTGGTTTTGATGAAATGATTTGAGAAGTGTTCTTAAATCATATGGTTTCTTCACTTCAAATTTTAAATTCTGCTTCCCTAAGCAACTAGCGTGACTAGTCATTCCCGATCGTATATGATATGATCTTCATGCTTCCATGATGTTCTTAAGGTTTTCTTCATAATCTTCAAGTGGTATCAGAGACATTGATAGGAGGTTTCAGATATGGTCCATAAAAATGAGATGACATAAGCATTTTTGGTTGTGTGAATTTTCATCGCATTTTGTTCCTACAACTCTATTTTGTATGTTTTTTTCACCCTATTTAATTTCTTAAAATGTTAGTCTATCACATAAATTACGTTCCTAATCTTATTAGCAAAATGTAGGATGTGAATTGCTGGAATGGTTATTTAGAATGTAATCAAGATAAAATCAGAGTTTTAAAACATCAAGAAATGTGTTTTTATCACTTGCAAATCAAATCATCAAATCAAGAAATTTTAATTTGCTTGATTTGGTGTTTATTTTCTCAATATTTGTTAGTTTTAGTAATCATGTGTCATTGCTGGAATCTTAAAAAATTTGAAGAAGAATCTTGTGATTGTCATTCAATTAATTCATGAACATTGATGATTAATATCCGAAAATAATTTGATAATAAATATTTGTGAAATATTTAATAAAGATAATTATGTTGAATGTCCATAACCAACATGATAAGATAACTGATCTTGGTCGATTTGGTTATAATGAACATTTCAACAATCATTGTTACTTGAATAGGATTGGCGATTTTTTAGCAAATCTCCTTATAATATTAATCAAAATGATTTTGATAAATATTGTATGGTATAACGTGGGCGAATATCTTCTCAAATACAAAATGATTAGATCACATTATCCTGACCACAAGCAGATATGATGTATAGTTGGGGGTCGTTGGGGTAGCAGGTTGCTACGTGAGTGTTCTATCTCACATCTTGTGCATACTAACCATGACAAGGGCAAGCAAAGGATAATTCTTGAAATGATCATGATGTATTTTTCTAATTATCAAATTTTAAGTAATATGTATTTTGATATTATACCATTCTTTAAGTAACAATCAAGATTGTTTGTTGGATAATAATTGGGTCATTGATTTAATATGATTAAATTAATTATCCAATAATTATCACAATATATATGCATATAGATTTGAATACCCTTGGAAGAATTAATCATAATGAATATGATTCATAATGATTAATTAAATTTTGAATATGATATGGAGGATCACATAAGTGACATCCATGGTCTCCCGTCAATGTGAAGGATTCTGACATCATGGATTGTATGTAGGAGACGCATGTCTGAAGTAACAACTCCATGGATCTAGCTCTTTGCTTCTCGCAAGAGTAAGACCATATGCGTAATGACCCCAATATCGAATCTTATATTATTGGGGCGATATTGGATTGCGCATAGCGAGTTCTATTACTTTCGACGGTTGGTTCGATTAACAACATGTCAACATTACCTTAGGGGTGGTGGGACCTTGTGTTAAAGATCGAATTAGAAAATGCAAGTTGTACTTGCAAGCTGGAATGAGTTCCCATTTCTTTTTATCTGAGTTACAAATTCCCATATTATTGAGATGTAATAAATGTAAGAAGATCCCAGAACTAGCTTGAAATATAATGGTAAGTATATATCCTACTGTACAAGTGAATAAGGGAATGAACTTTCAGAGTTGACAAGGCCAGCCAACTTTGATATAAAATCCTTAATCAAAGTAAAATATGTATTATAAAAGTATTTCTTATTTCAGATAACCTGCATTATACCCACTCAAAATTATACTCAATATAAGTAAATTATCATGAATTGGATTCATGATGAAGACATCGTACTTGCAGTTGGACACATAATGAATGTGGTTGCAATGTGCAAGTTTCTTCAAAATAATGAGGAATGATAATTAAATATACAATAAGACAACAACCTTGTGTTTGTATGTCTCTATAGTCTTGATCTCTCATCAAATGTGCTTTAGAAGTATCATGTCGATGATGATCATAATTATCGAAAATCCTTACAAAATCTAAGAAGATGTTTTGGAAACATATGTGCTCTCAGAATTTAATCATGAATGATATAGTTCTTTGCATTTATGAAAAATAGTGGCTCGATAAGAGATGATGTACTCAAAATGTTTGAGTACCTGCCTGAACCATAGTCTTTAAGAGTTAAGATGGATGTAGATATGATGAGTGCCATCATTCTACTATCTATACTCGAGTCATTCATGAAGCTTCAGAATATTCATATAGTATGAATTGAATGAAGCATACATAAATGTTGAAATACTCTTGTATTGAAATATTTTGAATTCAACAAAAGAGATCCTTTGTCTTAAACAATGATTATTATAGATGAAGTAAGCATAGTGGAAGCATAGGTTTGCCCCAACTGAGAATGAATGGCAAAGAGTTGACTATACTTCTGTAATTTCCACACATATGACATCGAAAGAGTTGGATGAGTGGCAATACTGCAACAAGCTGATGTATTTGATGGTATGACTATTTAGGATCCTTATAGAAGGACTCAAATAGTATATCGACATATTTTACATCTACATATAACATTGAAATAGACTTGCTTGTTAGATAAGATCAAAGTATAATAATTGTATCTCACTCTTCTAATAAAACTTGCAATTGGTTCCATATATTTTAGAAGTTTGGAAAATTTGTTCTTAAGGTTTAATAGTCATACACATAGATAGTAATGCTATTGTTGCAACAATCCCCATTATATAGATCGGCTATATATTTTCAGTGTGAGAGCCTTTGACTTAGAGAATGACACTATGACATAGATATTAGAATACATCCATTGTTTATTTCTACATGTTCGAAATAAACATGCATTCTGGAACAAAACTATCATAAAGACTTATTATGGATATATTTTAGATAGTAATAAAACATCTAGAGGACTCGTCTAAATTAGAAAATTAATTAATGGTTCATTAACATTTGTAAATACTGAAAATTAAATCGTATAAAATCAAAAGGAGGATGAAGATCATTTGATAATGATCTGGCATTATGCCTTGGATATATGTCTATTGATGATAGACTGGTAAGAGATGAACCTTTAGACTATCTGAAATTTCAAATCTGACATATTTGTAAACATTGCATTCAAAGTAAAAAAATGTCCAATGCAACCTTCCTTGAGAATGGTGTATGATTCCAAGGTATTCAAGATCTCATACATGTTGATGTATGTGGGTCATCTATATCATAATAAGCAATGATGATATGCGATATCATTCGATGATAATTTGTGATATGAGATTTATTTCCTTCACCTTAGAAACCTTTGAAATGTTCAAAGATTTCACTTTTGATTTAGAACAAAAGTTTGAAGGAAGATGAAATGAATTTGATCTAACCAAGGTAGCAAATGCCTATTAAGATTAATTCATGGAATACCTTATGGAGAAAGGAATAAAATTCCTTTCTCAATCCTTTAATACAACTAAACTCACTACAATTGTAGGGAGATGCAATTGGATAATGTGTGACATGATTTGATAAATGATTAATTGTAGCATAATTATCTCTTAGTTTCCATATATATAGTAGAGACTACAATATATATCTAATAAGATTCCATGCAAGTCTAAGTTTGAAAACCCTCATAAGCTATGGTTTCAAACTTATCCTAGTGTTGGACACTTGAGGATTTAGGGTTGCTTGGTCCATAACCATGTCATTGATGCAAGGAAGCTGGAATCTAGCACCAGAGAGTGATACTTCATTAGGAAAATAAAGGATGTTATTAGATACCCACTTTATGATCTTGAGATTGTTAAAAGATTTCATCTTTAAGGATATGATTCTTAGATGATGACTTTCTTGCGAATTAATATGAAAATGAAGTGAAGAAACTCATTTAATCTTGAGAAGATAATGAGGTTGCTGAAATTGGAAAGTAAAAAGACAATTAAAGATGAAACACTCATACCTCTTCAAATTAGTTTGAGGGTGGTGAGACCACCTAAATGGTAAGAATTCCATGTGTCAGTTAAATCTGACAATGATCAAACTTCATGTGATGAATCTTCTTAAGATCATAACATGGAGAGATGGATGTTAGCAATAATGTCTAAAGTAGACTTCAAATACAAGTGTTGTATATGGACCCTCGAGGATCCACCTGTAAGGGTAAGACCTGATAGGTGTAAATGGATCTTCAAGAGAAAGATGGAACATGTGAGAAGGTAGAGACCGTCAAACCATGTGGCCCGTATCCACAAGATACACATGAAGAGAATACATCGCTTTGCGATGAGACTTGCTCTTCAGTAACCATGCTTAAGCTCATCAAAATATTGCTAACAATAGATACACAACTTGACTTTGACATCTACAAGATGGAAGTCAATATTGCATTCCTCTATGAATACCTCTGAGGATACTAATACGAAGTAGCCCCAGGGCATCATAGTTGAGGAAAGCAAGGTGTGAAAGCTGAAGAACTCCATCTATAGATTCAAATAAGATTCCAGTGGTCGGAACATCAAATTTAATAAATTTATAAAGGTTATAATTTCATACAAAATCTTGAGGAAGCATGTGAAGCTTAGTGGGAGTGCCATTGTGCTCACTATGCTAAATGTAGATAATATCCTAATCATTTGGAATGACATAAGGATGAAAAGAAGTGTTTTATAATATGGATATTTCATACCTTGAGATATCTCCAGGACATCTCTTATATCTTAGTTTTGATGTTATTCAGAAGTAAAGAGAAGAAGTCATTGGTACGATCACATTTTAGTACACCTTGGACATGTTCCATTTTTTTAGGAAAACTCCTTAGGAAGTCTTCCTTCCAATAAGATATGGTACTGACCTATCTGAAGTGATAGCACCACAAAGAGTTGAGGATGTTAATACAAAAGCTACATGCCCTAGTGCATCATCTTTGGGAAGCTTGATGTATGCTAGATGTGTACAAAAGCTATATATCTACCATACAGTGGGAGTTGTTACTAATCCTACTATAGAGATAAAATACTTAACTGCAGTAATAAAAATAACCTTCAAAGTGGACAAGACTTTTGAGATATTGATCTCAAAGTCTTATCTTCAAGAACTTAAGACTTTATAGATAGTAATATAATAGGTGTTAACTACATATACCTTAAGAGATAGAGAACTCTTGGAATAAGGTTATTCTAATAAGGATAATAGAAATTACTTACTGGTTATGATGATTATTAAGTTGTAGTGTCAAAGGCATAATAAATGCATTAACAAGATTGAGTATTGGTTGCATAAGATGCAACATTCGCATTGGATGCGAGCACTATTATTAAGAGATATGCAAGTACTGTAAAAGGATTTGGCATAGTCTCTCAAGAACAGAGTGTGATGGATTCGTAAAATAATCTATGCTAAATGTGTCAAAATTGTTGTAGTCGGGCAATCAGAATCAATCAAAAATATAACCACACAAATCGATGAATCAACGAATTAATTAGTGTGTGGTTTTATATATTTTTAACATGGGCAAGCCTAAGGAGCAACTCAAGGAGGCAAAAGAACAATGTCGGGTCAAGTTATATGAATTAGCTCACGGTTTTCCAAGCTAAATTTTTGGTAATTTTTTATGCGATAAAGATACAAATGCATAAATGCGACTGAACTAGGTTATTAAGAAATCAAGCAAATTAACTAAATTAATTTTAATATGAAATTAATCCAAATTACGCAAGTTATATTTTTTTGTAAATTTAATCCAACGATGAATGCAAAATGATTTTTTTTTGGAATTTGACGATTTAAAATGCAACAACTAAAAATACAAAAGTTTTAGGGGTTTCAATGCAATTTTTTGTGCATACAAAATGCAAAATTTACGAAAATTTTACTGAAGTTAAACAGGATGAATTGAAGCTAGAATAATGTTTTTGAAAATTTTCAAGAATATATGAATTTTTAGGAATTTTTAAATGAAAACATAGTGACTGCGAGCATTTAATTCCTAATAAATCCATAAAATTAATTTATCCCGAATACAAATTTTGTCAAATAGATATTTTTATGAAAAATCCAACAGACTTGAAATTTAGCAAAAATACTATTAATGGATTTAATTAAAAATCAATTATAAAAATAACTCAATAATTAGTTTTAGGTAAAAGACACATCCATTTGGTATGGAATTTGGAAAGTAATTAAAAACATAAGTAGCACCATCTTTAATTTTTGCGTAATTTTTAAAGCAATACTTATTTAAATATGAATTTCAGACCATGAATTGGGTAAAATATCTAATTTTTCATCAAAACAATTTTAATTAATTAATTACTTCTCATAAAATTCTAATAAATATTCAAAATATGAAGAATAATATGCTCTACAATATTCAATTTTTTTATAAATAAAATGATATAAAAATTATGCCCAAAATTAAGAACAAATATAGGGGTGTCTGTGCAATACAAAAATAGAACTCAACAAAAAAATGTACATAGGGGCACTTTTGCAATTAAAGAAACTTAATGGGCCTAATATAAAATTTTCACAAGAAATAAAAAAATAAAAGACCTTTGATAAACGTGGGTTCCAAAAATGGAACCAACATCTAGGGCAACAAGGGCGAGTGGGTGGAGGTTGCAGCCGCTGGCGGAGGGCGAGGCGTGGTGGGCGATGCGACGGTATGCACGTGGGTGTTGTGGCGGCACTTGGGGGTGTGCTCGCGGCTGGAGTCGCTGGAGGAACTATGGGTAGCGGTTGCCAGCGTGGAGGTGGAGCAAGTTGCAACGGGCGGTCGCAGGCTGAAAGCAGCGAGGCGCGGGGCTAGTAGGAGAGGAGATGTGGCAGCTTGCGCATGATGTGTACGATAATGGAAAGGGTTTGATCGAGGGAAGGAGGTGTGGTGGAGGAGTGCGAGGTGGCAGCGCACACAACTATGCATTGGAAGGCCCGCACAAGCGGGGGCAGGTTTGAGAGTAGGGCACCGCAAAGTTGCGATGAAGTCTATGGGTGAGCAGTGAGGGTGGCACATACATTGAGGGAGGCTGTAGTGAGGGATTGCAGCATGGCAGTGCAGTGTGTGGAGGAGGGCGCACATATCCGCGCTAGTGGGCGAAGGTGGAGGTATAGGTGGCCTGCGGCAGAGGAGCAAGCCGAAGGCCGGCTAGGAAGCAACCATGGAGAGGTGCAGCGACTGCAAGGCAAAGTGGATTCCTTCTACTGTAGAGTGGTGCTGTAGGTGGCTACGGTGGGACAGCTTGGAAGAATGGTCATAGGTGGCTGCGATGGTGGTGGAACGACTGCAAGTGGTTACAACAGGAGAGGGGGAAGCGGCGGGCCGTGCACCTGCTGCTTCCTTCTGTTCTTCTTTTTTTTATTTTTTCTGTTTTTTAAACAGGAGATAAAATGTTTAAATGAATAGAAGAGGTGGTGTTGGTGATTGTAATGGTGATGATAATAATGGTTGTGATGATTGGTTGTGATGTGTAAAATAATAACAAAAAAATTGTTATAAAAATTGAGAAGAAGGAGAAGGGTAACATACCTGAGATTTCGTCGACAATGCGGAGCAGCTCTACTGGACTCCTGTCATCGCCACAAGAAGGTCGGTGGAGAAGAACCTTCGAAGCTCTACAACTTGCCCGGAGGGTCGCTGCTACGAGGTGGAAGAAAAACACCTCAGATCATTCTGACGGCTCGTCATTCCTCGATGTTGAAGAATGAGTTGTCACATCGCTGCTTCGATGGGGCTAGAACCTCTCTCACACGTATAATGGCTGATGCGATGAATGAAGGGGATGAAATGAAGCTACAATAATTTTTTGAAAATTTTCAAGAATATATGATTTTTTAAGAATTTTTACATGAAAATAGATTGACTGCGAGTATTTAATTCCTAATAAATCCATAAAATTAATTTATCCCAAAGACAAATTATTTCAAATAGATATTTTTATGAGAAATCAAACAGACTTGAAATTTTGCAAAAATATTATTAGTGGATTTAATTAAAAATCAATTACAAAAATAACCCAATAATTTGTTTTAGGCAAAAGACACATCCATTTGGTATGAAATTTGGAAAGTAATTAAAAAACATAAGAAGCACCATCTTTAATTTTTGCACAATTTTTAGAGCAATATTTAACTAAATATGAATTTCAGACCATGAATTGGGTAAAATATCTAATTTTTCATCAAAACAATTTTATTAATTTAATTACTTCTCACAAAATTCTAAAATATTCAAAATATAAAGAATAATATACTCTACAATATTCTATTTTTGATAAATAAAATGATACAAAAATTATGCCCAAAAGTAAGAACAAATATAGGGTTGTCTGTGCAATACATAAATAGAACTCAACAAAAAATGTACATAGGGGCACTTTTGTAATTAAAGAAACTTAATGGTCTTAATATAGAATTTTCAAAAAAAATAAAAAAAATAAAAGACCTTTGATAAACGTGGGTTCCAAAAATTGAACCAACGTCTAGGGTAACGAGGGCGAGTGGGTGGCGGTTGCGGCTGCTGGCGGAGGGCGAGGCGAGGCGGGCGACGCGATGGTACGCACTCGGGCGTTGTGGCGACACTTGGGGGTGTGCGCGCAGCTGGAGTCACTGGAGGAATTGTGGTTAGTGGTTTCCAGCGTGGAGGTGGAGCGAGCTGCATTGGGCGGTCGCGGGCTGAAAGCGGCGAGGTGCGGGGCTAGTAGGAGAGGAGATGCGACGACCTGCGCATGATGTGTATGATAATGGCAAGGGTTGGAACGAGGGCAGGAGTTGTGGTGGAGGCATGCGAGGTGGCAGTGCACGCAGCTGTGCATTAGAAGGCATGCACAAGTGGGGGTAGGTTCGGGAGTAGGGCACCGCAAAGTTGCGGCGAAGTCTATGGGTGAGAAGTGACGGCGGCACGTAGATTGAGGGAGGCTGCAGTGAGGGATTGCAACATGGCAACACCGTATGTGGAGGAGGTTGCACATATCTACGTTAGTGGGCGAAGGTGGAGGTATAGGTGGCCTGCGGCAGAGGAGCTAGTCGAAGGCTGGCTAAGAAGCAACCTTGGAGAGGTGCAGCGACTGCAAGGTAGAGTGGATGCCTGCTGTTGTAGCGTAGTGACGAAGGTGGCTATGAAGGGACAACTTGGAAGAATGGTCGTAGGTGGCTGCGATGGTGGTGGAACGACTGCAAGTGGTTGTAGCAGGAGAGGGGGAAGCGGCAGGCTGTGCGCCAGCAACTGCTTCCTTCTGTTCTTCTTTTTTTTATTATTTTTTTTATTTTTTTAAACGGGAGAAAAAATGTTTAAATGAAATGAAGAGGTGGTGTTGGTGATTGTAATGGTGATGATAATAATGGTTGTGATGATTGGTTTTGATGTGTAAAATAATAACAAAAAAATTGTTATAAAAATTGAGAAGTAGGAGAAGGGTAACTTACATGAGATTTCGTCGACAGTGCGGAGCATCTCTGTGGACTCCAGTCATCGCCTCAATATGGTCGGCGGAGAAGAACCTTCGAATCTCTACAGCTTGCCCGGAGGGTCGCTGCTACGAGGTGGAAGAAAAACACCTTAGATCTTGCCGACGGCTCGTCGTTCCTCGACGTCGAAGAAGGAGTTGTCACTTCGCTGCTTCGATGGGGCTAGAACCTCTCTCACACGTATAATAGCAGATGCGATGAATGAAGGGGATGAGGAGAATAAAAAGAGGAGGAGGATGAGGGGAAGTTGGAAAAGAAGTGGGGTAGAAGTTGGAGGAGTGGTGGAGGAAGTGGCTTGGTGGGAAGTTGATGTAGAAAACAAGTAAAGGGAGAAGACAAAAATACATAAAAAAATTTAAGTAAAATAAGTAGACTACTAAAAATAAGTTATAGAGAAGAAATTAAAGTGGAAGAAAATATAAAAATTAAATTTAAAAATTTAAATTAAATAATATAAATAAATAACTAATTATATATGAAATAATAAAATAATACAATAATAAATAAATTACAAAAATAATAACAATGAGGTGACATGTGGCGACTTGAGGAGCGGCCACGTGTGGCTCCCAAAAAATTCAAAAATTAAATGTAAATAAAAATAAAAAAGAAATAACAAAAGATGTCAAATCAACAAGTGGTCAACATGAAAGTTGATTGTCTCGACGAGATCTACAACTTTGTTGAAGCATCGAAAATCAAAAGAAGTTATCTGTGCAAAAAAGTATTTTTGGAGTTACCCTACATATATAAAATACTTTATTTTTATCTTTTGTGGATTTTTTTATATTTTTAAACTAGAAAAAATCAAAGTAAAATTTGAGAAAAAAATGGAAGGAACATGTATAACTTAATTTATTTTTTGTAATTTAAATAAATAAGAAAATAAAAAAATAAAAATAAACGGTATTCTGTTCAATATGTACAATGTACAATAGGGGCCCGAAACCCAAGTTTCACATACGATCTTCGATTTTATGAAATTGGTCTTGTTTTGAATGTCTTTGAATGTATACTATTTAAAAGTGAGTAGACCTAAATCGAAAACTGTATGTGAGAGATATGTGCATTTTAAGGTTCTAAGTCTCAAACTAGGTATCATGTTTTATTGGATAATTTTAAAAGTTAGCATTTTTTGATATTTTTATGTTATTAGTATTAGTAATATATACACTATAGAGTTGATTTTATTGGATTCAGAGTTAGTATAAAATTTATACAAATAGGTGAATTTAGCTAATATACATGTGAATATGTACAAGTGAATTTGGCTTCTTATCTGTGCAAATATGAATGTTTAAATGCACATATTATTTACACATGCATGAATGCTAATTATGCAATATAAGTGTATATATGCAGCTAATTACTCAGGAACAAAGCTCTATTTTCATGTTTTAGAGTGATGAATCACCAATTCATCAACCCCCTATACTTAAACCTTGCTCGTCCCCGAGAAACTAAAATGAAATGCAAAAGTGAAAATATTTTGGGTTCCATACCAAGGTCATGAACAAAGGGTGAAAATGGAGCTCGACTTGTCCTTTGGATTAATAGTGTGGTGGAACCTTATTGCGATATGACTTTAAGACCTAACAACCTTTAAGTTCCACAAGTCTCTATTCAAGTCGCCTAACAGTCAGGTCATAACAGATCCTCATATGCAAATTCTTATGACTATGAATCTTACTTGTACTGTGTAAGTGAAATATAGCTCTCCACATCAGAAATGGCAAAGAATCAACCTTCTCTAACAAGGTAACTTTAATTCCCAAGTCTAGCAACTCTTTCCTCGAGGAGCAGGGTATTCCCTTCTAAGTTCAAGTGTAACCACCTAAAGAAGAGGAGGTAGGGATGAAAATGGACTTTGATGAGTGTAGTTACATATCTGCGGAGCTTGACTAGTGTAGCCAAGTCTCCAATTGAAGGCTTCCTTGGTATGATAATTTGAAGCATATGCCTTGTAAATATACATACTCCGGCATGCATTTCATTTTCAATCAGGCCAGTCCACTTTTTTGGAGTTCTTTCTTCTTTTTTTCTCCTTCTTTTATTGAACTATATATAAGGTGCAGCATGTACATCAAGAGTTTTTCTTCTTGAGCCAGTAGACTATCCCTCTTTTGAAGCATTATTACATTTCACAGCATCCCGTCGTTAGACGTCGACGCCACTAGACTAGGTTGAGATGCACTACACTCCCTATAGGAGGACGAATGTTTCCACCCATATGCGACTCCAAACCAAAGGATTCTACCTCCTCACCATGTCATCCATGAGGAGCTACGTGAATGGTGCTTGTCCAAGTTAGGTCACCGTCTATGAGAATCGTACTTGTATACGAAATATCTTATTTAGACCAATCAAGATGACATGTGAACATAGATTGGCGGACTGAAAGAATTAAGTCACTCGACCTTAAAAATCTCAACTCCAGTTCCTATAAGGTTCCTCTTAAATTAGGTAGATTAAGGTCAAATCCGTCCTCGACATTTATACATAACTTGGTTCAAAACCCACAAACATTTCACTTTGCATATGCTAAATATACAGATGAGATATAGATGACATGATATATAGATGAATGAAGTGCAAGATATTTTTTTAATGCAAGGATGATATGCAAGAGTAAATAAGAAGCCATTTTTTTTTGTTTTGTTTTTTTTCTTCTTACTTTTTGGTACAACTCCTATTTTACAACTTTTACAAAAGTATTATTTACAAGAGTTTTACAACTTTTTACATAAGTATTATAAAGATTATACATTATACATGTATTTTACAAAAAAATTTTCAATTTTCACTCACCCCATATTTATTGCATAATATATATAAAAGAACACGAAAGTACGAGCTATGGGGAAAGTATACGTAATATATACACACCCCTATACGTAGCATGTGCTATGTCCTCATAGCACAAGAAGCGAGGAAAGACATAGCTCATGCTAAGTGTAGAAGAGTTAAAATAACAAAAAGTATAGAAGTCGATCCGACCCCCTATACTTAGGCTCTGGCAGCCTAAGTGTAGAAGAAGATAAAAAACGAAGCGGACAAGATCAATAGGGGAAACAGATGAATAAATATACATGATAGGCATCGGTCCCCCCTATTCTTAGGGCTCAGGTCAGCCTAAGTCTAGGACATAAGTGAGTGTGACAACCGATGAGATCTGGAGAAGATATAGAGAATGGTGAAGAGACTAGGTTCACTCTCCCCCTATACTTAGGATCCGGTCATCCATGTATAAACATAAAATGAAATGATATGGAGTCGAGGTGAGTGATGCGAATCACTAGGGAGGGAGGGAAATAAAATAAAGAAAATATATAGGGTGAGTGAGAATATATAATGATAAGAAGGTTTGTGACGAACCTTCTTGCGGGAGCGAGGTGGTGTGTAATATACATATGTGTCGTTGTCAGAATCGTCCTCAGATGAATAATAGTGACATGCAGAGATCGTCCAATGAGGGTCGACACACGACTGCTTGCTCAAATATGGATTAAGAACAACCAAACTAAGCTCACTCATATAAATCACCTCATCTGGACATGATGAGGATTCCTCCAAAAATTCCTTCTCTAGTATGTTGAAGGAAACTTTATTACTCGATTTTCTAGAACCTGAATCATTGAGAAGGAGTGGGGAGCAACATGCCTTGAAGGGTTTGGGGGAACACCTCAAGGAATCAATTCTCGACTTCCTTTTACTAGATAACCGACTAGAGGAGGCAACAAATGTGTTTTTGGGTGGGGTCAATTTAGTCTTGATTTTCTCCTTTGAAGGTCTGGGATATGGTGCGGTGCTGACAATGGGTTTATCATCAGACGAGTCCCATAAAGATTATAATATTCTTGAAGTGTTAGCACACATCTCGGTGAGGTGCTAGTGATCTCACTAACTTGGCATTAGAAGTGTTGCAAGTAGTTGGAGTTAATGATGTTTGAGGAGTCTCTGATCCAATGGTTGGCTCGACATCCGGTATCTCAGGTGTAACAGAGAGGTAGGACTCATCCACCTCTTGATGGTCACGACTGTCAATAACTCTTTTGGTTATCTTAGCGTAGAGTGTGTCAAAGAATGGATAAGGTCAGAGTGCTCCCAATGTGAGCCCGAGGCGAATCATTCCTACAATAAATGTTATTGTAATAAATGATTTATCAATAAAAGTTATTGATTATGTTTCACTCCCTTTCTGATATTGAATGAATGAATGCACTATAAGGTCCCTCTGTACAATAAGGGTTATGTACAATGGCCAACTTGATAATCATACATCTGTGATTCATTGATTGAATCATAAAGGCTGATGCTTGGATGAATATCTAAGGAGTTAGATAGAGGACTCATCAAGCATCATCAATGATTGACAAGTAGTGATCTCCAGCCTGAGTAGGAGATGGCAATCCTATCTCATTAGGTTGATATCTGACCTAACTCTTGATGCAGGTCCTCTGCATGGGAATTGTGATTCGGAGGTATCAGAGTAGTTGAGTCAATGAGTTGACTTAACAAGATCGAGATAACCAAAGACCTATGATGAATACTGTCACATCGCAGGAAAACATCCTCTGACCAGAGACAATTGTATTGCTATATGTCTAAGTGTGTACATTTGGCAGACCAATAGGTTGATGACCTAACCAAGGTCTATACACCGGCGAGCTGGTGTGCATATAAGGGCATATGAGTAATACGATCTCTCAAAGGGACCATACAGGTTCACTTGTGAACCGGGAGACATGAGCTCATTCATGAGGTATTGGGACTGACCAAATTCCATGCATGGTCGTCATGCTTTAGAAGCATGATATGAATTTGAAGGTAAGATATATGCTTTGTGAAAGCATATGATCTGTACCATATACCAAGGGCCAAGATTGAGAAACTTAGTGATCATATCATGAAGATGACAATGTAAAAGTGATCTATATATTCAAGATGATCACGAGTCTTCCAGTATGCAGGATGTACAGGTATTAGGAATACCTGAGGGTGATTTGTTCATAAACGATTGTATAACCATGACGCTTCCATTCTAAGGGAGTGATGACACAGGGCTGGATTGTAGTGACTCTTCTCATTAGAGAAGTGACGTAATCTTAGTCCAATAACTGGACACTGATCTGAATGAGATTCAGATGCAATGAGAAGATTAGGTTTATGGACTTGATTTAATCAAGCATCTATGAGAGGTCCATGTGATCTGGATTTGAGATGTGATCTCAATATCCAAGTCACTATATGTGGAACAATACAATCTCCCTGTCCTTATCTCCAAGTATCTGATGAGAAATAGCATTGTTCTTAAATGGTTTAAGAATAATTCCATATGATCTAAGCATTGAGAAATTGATAACTAAATGTGATTTAATTATCATGATGTATGAGGAATTATCCAATATAATTAAATGTGATTTAATTATTATGGATAAGAATAATGTGGATAGTAATATCCAATTATTCATAATATATTATAAATGTGATTTATAATGTATTAGAGAGAGCTAATTATAATTTATATTTGTAGATTAATTATTAATGTGTATTGGATACACATTGTCTAATTAATTGAAAATGTAAATTATATTTTGTTTTGGGTTGTGAATGTGATTCACAATTTTCCAATGTCAAGATTGCAATATTCCCAAACTTAATTGAGAATTATTTTTTGGTGAATGAAATCCCAACAAATAGTTGTTGGAAATAAATAAGAGAGAAAATCAAGGAGGCATGCAATCTCATGGAAATCCATGAGATTGCCTCCTTTAGGAAAGAGGTGGGTGGCACCCAATTCCTATATGGAATGGGTGGCCGTCCCCCCATTAATGTACATGGAGATGTAATCTCCATGTATATTCTCTCCTTATTTATTTATGTGATTTTAGGATTGATTTATATTTGATTTTGTCAAATATATTTTAATCTAAAGTTGTTGGCTTTTTCCAATAACAATCTTGACCATTGGATTAACATAAATCAATCTCATCCATTGATTTTATATGTCCCATGGATTGAGATCCATGGATCCCAAAACCCTATAAATAGAGAGGCATACCTTGGTCTCTATTACATGCTATTTGGTAGCACAACTCTCTCTCTCCTTTCTCCTCACACGCCAACCCTCTCTCTCTCCCTCTTCTTGGTGGCCGTCCACCATACCCTAATAGAGAGACCCATCGACGCCTACGCCACCGCGCTGCCGCTTCGACGCTCTGCGGTTCTCCGTCTACTTGGAGTGCTTCGATCATGAAGAGACGTTCGATCTCGTGCGACGAGATTAAGAGCAATTGTGCTTGGATCAACTTGTTGGATTGTGAGGACAACACGACTCATCCCCGTGCTCGCAAGCCGTTACTCCGACGATTGGACTTGAGACAGGCGGTCTCTTTTCTTAGAGACTCGATCAACCACGCTTCAATAGGTATTGCATTATACTTGTTTTGGTTATAGATGAAATGATCCGAGAATCATTCTGGGATCATGTGGTTTCATCACATTAATTTTTTAAAATTCCGCTGCCACAAAACAACTAGTACGACTAGTCATTCTCCATCGTATCCGATACGAAGCTCATGATTCCATGATGCGCTTGAGGATTTCTCCATATCCTTCATGTGGTATCAGAGCCTTAGGTCGATGGTTTCGAATATGATTCGCTAACCGAGGACGACTTGGGTTCGTTAAGGTCGCAAATGTTTTTATCGCATTTGATTTTGCAGATCTGTTTAGAAAATAACTTTGGCCATGTTTAAGATGTTTAAGCACGAATTATTTCCTTGAATTTTGTTCCCCATTAAATAAGAAAACTATAGGATCTGTGTTTGCGTAAATTGGATTTCGTATGCTCGAGATATGGTTGTTTTAATGAACATGTATGCACTGTTGCGGGAACTGTAGATCTGAACGTGATTAAAATGTTAATTACTCTTTAGAATTGCCTCGAAATGCGTGAAACATCACTTGAGTTCTGTCCTAAATCAAATTAGCAATCCATAAAAATTGATTTTGTCTACTTTGGATTTAATATGATTGAGATATGCTAATTTTAGTAAGTAGGGGTCACTGCTGAAATTACAGTCCTAATAAAGAACCATGTGATTGTCAATTAATGAAATTAATTGTTAATTTCAAGAAATAATTATGAAAAATATTTGAGAAATATTGTAAGATGATTATTTCCTTAGTTGACTTGGCCTCAACCAATTAATTGATTAGAGTTGATCTAGATCATAATTGGAAACACAATCATCAAACTCTTAGCTTGAATAGGATTGTGAATTTGTCTAGCAAATTTCCTTATAATCAAAATTGTTTTGATTACTATATGGTATAATTTCGGTTGAAGAGCCGATGATCATCTCAAGTACAAATTGATCTATTCGGCATTATCCTTTCCCGAGGCGGATATGGTGACTAGTCGGAGATCGCTGGGGTAGCGGGTTGCAACGTATGTGGTCCGTCCCACTTTTGCCTGCACTGGCCATGACAGCGGGTAGGGCCGGGATAATGCCGAAGAAATCAAGTTGTATTTTTATTTATTAAAATACGAATAAATACTTACTTTTAGAATAATGCCATATATATTCAAGTACAACAATCAAGTTTGATTGATTGAATTGGATTGATAATTAATTTAATATGATTGAATTAATTATGTCTAATTAAAATACTCTAATATGATTAGAGTTGATAATTCCCTTTGAAGAATTGATTATATGAATGTGATTCATGGTAATTAATTAAATTTGAATAAGAGATGGAGGATCACATAAGTGACATTCATGGTCTCCCGTCAAGGCGAAGGGTTTCGTCGCCAGATATTATATGTGGGAGGCGCCTGTCCGTAGTGACAGCTCCTGCATAAGATCCATTTGGATCGGGCTCGTCGCTTCTCTAAAGAGTAAGGACGTATGCGTAGTGACCCCAATATCGGGTCCTCATATTATTGGGGAGATATTGGATTACGCATAACGAGTTGTATTCCTGTTGACGGTTGGTTCAATTAATGACAGGTCAACATCACCTTAGGGGTGGTGGGCCCGGGTATTAAAGACCGAATAGGGAAATGCAAGTTGGACTTGCAAGGCGGAATGTGTTCCCGCTTCTCTTTATTGGAGTCATAGGTTCTCATATAATTGGGATATGACAAAGATAAAGAGGAGATCCCGGTTCTTGCTTGAGATATATCGGTAAGTATATCTCCTACTTTGAAAGTAATTAAGGGAATAAACTTTCAGACTAATTTGATTTAAATTGCCTTGATCAAATAAAATTAAATTCAGTATATAATTATATATTCTAATATAGTGCATTCTTAATTTCAGAAAATGAAGTCCATGAACCCACTGAGCAGGCATCTGGAGGTCAACCAATTGACCGGACCAAAGTACTCGGATTGGATCTGTAATTTGGAGCTTGTACTCTCAGCTGAGCACATCAGTTATATGCTCTCAGAAGACAAGCATGAAAACCCTAAATCCAAGGAAGAAAAAGCATTCAATGACAAGTATGATGAAGATCATGTCTTGGCTAGATGCTACATATTAAGTTCTCTCTCCAATGTTCTTCAGAAACAACATGTGGAGATGAGTACTTGCCAAGAAATTATACAGAATCTGAAAGATATGTTTGGTGACATTAACTGCACCCAGCGGTACAATGTTATGAAAGAACTCGTTCGCTGCAAGATGCAGGAAGGGACTTCGGTTCGTGAACATGTACTCAAAATGTTTGGGTACTTATCGGAGCTGGAGACTCCGGGGGCAACCATGGATGCATACATGCAATCTGATTTCATTCTGCTGTCATTACCCAAGACTTTCAATAACTTTGCGGTGTCATTCCACATGAATAAGGTGGAACTAACAAATTCTGGGCTTCTTGCTGCATTAGAGTCTGTAGAAGATGTAATGAAGAAAGATGGTCCCAGTGGCAGTGCAATGGTTGCACAGGTCAGAGGGAAGCATGGTCGGAAGCATGGTTCTCGAAAGGGCCCGACCCATAAGAGAAAGAAGAAGGGACAAAGTGTTGGCTCGTCTTCCAATGCATCCACTCTAATGGAATCAAAGAAAACCGACGTATGTCACCACTACAAAAAGCCGGGGCACTGGAGGTGTTATTGCCCGGGGTTACCTGAAGTCGGTCGACAAAGGAAAAGCCCCAGAAGGTATGAAATCTACTTTTATCAATGAAACCAGCTTTCTCATTGGACGAGAAGGAAGTTGGGTTGTTGATTCTGGTGCTTCTGTTCATGTATGCAATTTATTGCATTTGTTTCAAGAAATTAGAAAACTTGAAGAAGGGGAGATAGTCATCCATATGGGATCTAATGCAAGTGTTGCAGCAGTCGCCGTTGGGATTTGTCGGCTATCATTATCTAGTGGAAGAGTCCGAGTACCTAAAGAGTGTGTTTATGTACCTGAAGTCAGAAGGAATTTAATATCTGTATCTAAGCTAGTTAGAAATGGATATTCATTCATGTTCTGTAATAAGTTAGTCAAAAATCATTATGATAAATATATTGCAGATGGTATTTTGACTTCTGGTGGATTCTATGAATTGTTCATTAATGGGCATGTCATGAATGTTACAATCACTAATAAAAACCCTAAAAGATCCAGGAGTGATATAAATCATTCAAACATGATTTGGCATCAAAGGCTTTGTCATTTATCTGTTGATAGGATCAATAGATTGATAAAGGATGGACCTTTAGATTTTCTACCGGTTTAGTCTTTACCTACCTGTGATCATTGTATTCAAGGTAAAACGACTAGGATTCCTTTTCGTAACAAGGTTACTAGATGCGAAGGTATTATTGACCTAATACATACCGATGTATGTGGTCCCTTCAGTACCGCGACTCGAAATGAATATCGATATTATTTGACAATTATTGAAGACCATTCACGATACGGGTTTGTCTTCCTCTTACAACATAAATCTGAAACCTTTGAAAAGTTCAAAGAATTCAAGGCTTTGGTTGAAAACCAAACCGATAGGAAGATTAAACGTATTCGATCTGATCGAGGTGATGAGTACCTCTCAGATGAATTCAAGGAATACCATAAAGAGAATGGAATTATCTCCAATCTCACTACTCTTGGAACTCCCCAACTTAATGGTGTTGTTGAAAGACGCAACAGGACTATCATGGATATGGTCCGTTCAATGAAGAGTAAAGCACATTTACCACTTAGTTTCTGGGGATATGCAGTAGAGACTGTAATATATATCCTGAATAAGATTCCCAGCAAATATATACCTAAGACTCCTCATGAGCTCTGGTATGGGACCAAACTTAGTGTTAATCACTTGAGGGTTTGGGGTTGCTTTGTTCATGCGAAGAACGTGGACGCAAGTAAGATGGAATCTTGCACTCGTGAGTGTTACTTCATTGGGTATGTTAGAGATGGTATTGGATACCAGCTCTATGACCCTGAGACCCAAAAGGTTTTTGTCTCTATAGATGTGAAATTTCTGGAGGATGATTTCCTTAAAGTCAAGACAAAAGTGAAATAGAGGAACTCATAGAATCCCCTGAGGATTCTGAGCTTCCTAGATCAGAAACTGAAGAGATAGATAAAAATAAAACACCCATACCTCTTCAAAGGAGTTCGAGGGTGGTTGCACCACCTGAATGGTATGGATTCCATGTGTCAAGTGAAACTGACAATGATCCTACTTCATTTGATGAAGCACTCGTGGATCATGACATTGATAGATGGATGCTAGCAATGAAGTCAGAAATTGACCCCATGCATAAGAATGGTGTATGGACCCTAGAGGATCCACCTAAAGGGGTAAAACCCAATGGGTGCAAATGGATCTTGAAGAGAAAGAGGGGACCTGATGGGAAAGTAGAGACTTTCAAGGCACGTCTCGTAGCCAAGGGCTACACATATAGAGAAGGCATCGACTATGATGAGACTTTCTCTCCTGTGGCTATGCTTAAATCCATCAGGGCATTGATGGCTATAGCTGCATATCTTGACTACAACATCTGGCAGATGGACGTCAAGACGACTTTCCTCAATGGATATCTCGAGGAGGATATCTACATGAAGCAGCCCCAGGGCTTCATGACTGAGGATGGTAAAGTATGCAAGCTGAAGAAATCCATCTATGGGCTCAAGCAAGCTTCTCGTAGCTGGAACATCAAATTTGACGAAACCGTAAAGAGTTGTGATTTTGTGCAGAATCCTAATGAACCTTGTGTGTACAAGAAGCTTAGTGGGAGCGCCATTGTATTCATCGTGCTTTTATGTAGATGACATCCTTATCATTGGGAATGATACAGGGATGATGACCAGTGTGAAGATTTGGTTGTCCCATACCTTTGAGATGAAAGATCTTGGAGAAGCCTCTTAAATCTTGGGTCTGAAGTTGTTCAGAAACAGAGAGAAGAGGATATTGGGATTGTCACAACATGGATACATTAAGAAGATTCTTGAACGATTCCGTATGGATAGTTTCAAGAAAGGATTCCTACCCTTAAGACATGGTATCCACCTATCTAAAGGAATGGCTCCTCAAACTGTTGAGGAAAAGAAAGCCACGGCTGGATGTCCATATGCATCAGCTGTAGGAAGCTTAATGTATGCTATGATGTGTACTAGGCCAGATATCTGCCATGCAGTGGGAGTGGTAAGTCGTTACCAATCCTGCTATGGAGAACAACACTGGAATGCAGTAAAGAACATATTTAAATATCTAAGACGGACGCAAGATTACATCTTGGTCTATGGAGATGGTGATCTCCAAGTCTTGGGATATACAGATTCTGACTTCTAATCGGATATTGATGATCGAAAGACGACATCAGGGTTTGTGTTCCTGTTGAATGGTGGTGTTGTGAGCTGGAGAAGAAAGAAGCAGGACACTACAGCAGATTCAACAACAGAAGCCGAATACATTACCGCATCGGATGCTGCAAAAAGAGGCGGTGTGGTTGCGCAAGTTCGTGCTGGAGCTTGGCGTAGTTTCCTCTGATACTCCCATCACGCTTCTCTGTGATAACACGGGAGCCATTGCCCAGGCGAAGGAACCCAGATGGCATCAGAAGAGCAAGCACGTAGAAAGGGAATACCAAATCATTCGGGAGATTCAAAAGCGTGGTGACATCATCATCACCAAGGTGGCCTCTGCCGACAACGTTGCTGATCCTCTTACCAAACCTCTAACACAGAAGGTTTTCGACCATCATGTAATGAGTATAGGTTTAAGGATTGTTCCTGAATGGTTCTGAGGGATAGGAGATTGTTAGCAATGTGAGCCTGAGGCGAACCATTCCTACAATAAATGTTATTGTAATAAATGATTTATCAATAAAAGTTATTGACTATGTTCACTCCTTTCTGATATTGAATGAATGAATGCACTATAAGGTCCCTCTGTACAATAAGGGTTATGTACCATGGCCAACATGATAATCATACAGCTGTTGATTCATTGATTGAATCATAAAGGCTGATGCTTGGATGAATATCTAAGGAGTTAGATAGAGGACTCATCAAGCATCATCAATGATTGACAAGTAGTGATCTCCAGCCTGAGTAGGAGATGGCAATCCTATCTCATTAGGTTGATATCTGACCTACCTCTTGATGCAGGTCCTCTGCATGGGAATTGTGATTCAGAGGTATCAGAGTAGTTGAGTCAATGAGTTGACTTAACGAGATCGAGATAACCAAAGTCCTATGATGAATACTGTCACATCGCAGGCAAACATCCTCTGACCAGAGACAGATTTATTGCTATATGTCTAAGTTTGTACATTTGGCAGACCAATAGGTTGATGACCTAACCAAGGTCTATACACCGGCAAGCTGGTGTGCATGTAAGGGCATATCAGTAATACGATCTCTCAAAGCGATCATACAGGTTCACTTGTGAACCGGGAGACATGAGCTCACTCATGAGGTATTGGGATTGACCAAATTCCATGCATGGTCGTCATGCTTTAGAAGCATGATATGAATTTGAAGGTAAGATATATGCTTTGTGAAAGCATATGATCTATACCATATCCCAAGGGCCAAGATTAAGAAACTTAGTAATCATATCATGAAGATGACAGTGTAAAAGTGATCTATATCTTCTGGATGATCATGAGTCTTCCAATATGCAGGATGTAGAGGTATTAGGAATACCTGAGGGTGATTTGATCATAAACGATTGTATAACCATGACGCTTCCATTCCGAGGGAGTGATGACACATGTCTGGATTTTAGTGACTCCTCTCATTAGAGAAGTGACCTAATCTTAGTCCAAGAACTGGACATTGATCTGAATGAGATTCAGATGCAATGAGAAGATTAGGTTTACGGACTTGATTTAATCAAGCATCTATGAGAGGTCCATGGGATCTGGATTTGAGATGTGATCTCAATATCCAAGTCACTATACGTGGAACAATACAATTGCCATGTCCTTATCTCCAAGTATCTGAGGAGAAATGGCATTGTTCTTAAATGGTTTAAGAACAATTCCATATGATCTAAGCATTGAGAAATTGATAATTAAATGTGATTTAATTATCATGATGTATGAGGAATTATCCAATATAATTAAATGTGATTTAATTATTATGGATAAGAATAATGTGGATAGTAATATCCAACTATTCATAATATATTATAAATGTGATTTATAATGTATTAGAGAGAGCTAATTATAATTTATATTTGTAGATTAATTATTAATGTGTATTCTATACACATTATCTAATTAGTTGAAAATGTAAATTATATTTTGTTTTGGGTTGTGAATGTGATTCACAATTTTCCAATGTCAAGATTGCAATATTCCCTAAATTAATTGAGAATTATTTTTGGTGAATAAAATCCCAACAAATAGTTGTTGGAAATACATAAGAGATAAAATCAAGGAGGCATGCAATCTCATGGAAATCCATGAGATTGCCTCCTTTAGGAAAGAGGTGGGCGACACCCAATTTCTATATGGAATGGATGGCCGTCCCCCCTTAATGTACATGGAGATTTAATCTCCATGTATATTGTCTCCTTATTTATTTATGTGATTTTAGGAGTGATTTATATTTGATTTTGTCAAATATATTTTAATCTAAAATTGTTGGCTTTTTCCAAAAATAATCTTGACCATTGGATTGACATAAATCATTCTCATCCATTGATTTTATATGTCCCATGGATTGAGATCCATGGATCCCAAAACCCTATAAATAGAGAGGCATATCTTGCTCTCTATTACATGCTATTTGGTAGCACAACTCTCTCTCTCCTTTCTCCTCACACGCCAACTCTCTTTCTCTCCCTCTTCTTGGTGGCCGTCCACCCATACCCTAGAGGAGAGACCCGTCGATGCCTACGCCACCACGCTGCCGCTTCGATGCTCTGCGGTTCTCCGTCTACTTGGAGTGCTTCGCTCACGAAGAGACGTTCGATCTCGTGCGACGAGATCATGAGAAACTGTGCTTGGATCAACTTGTTGGATTGCGAGGACAACGTGAATCATCCCCACGCTCGCAAGCCATTACTCGGATGATCGAACTTGAGACATGAGGTCTCATTTCTTAGAGACTCGATCAACCACGCTTCAAGAGGTATTGCATTATACTTGTTGTGGTTATAGATGAAACGATCCGAGAATCTTTCTTGGATCATGTGGTTTCATCACATGAAAAATTTTTTAAATTCCGCTGCACAGAAAAAGTAGTACGACTAGTCATTCTCCGCTGTATCCGATACGACGCTCACGCTTCCGTGATGCGCTTGAGGATTTCTCCATATCCTTCATCTCCCCACTCTCATAATCTATTATCACCTTAGCCAAGTCTAAGAACAACTTACTGAGAATAATAGGAGACTAGGTAACTCTCCATGGAGCTCAATGTCAATGACTGTGAAGTCTACCTGGAGTAGAGCACCTTGGAAAGTAACGATGATTGAAATGGTTTCTCTAAGCCATTTACAGATCGATCAGTCTGCTGAACGATCTCTCTCGACTTTCTAATTGGTCAAGGTTTGAGTTTGTCAAACATAGAGGTCGGGAGGATATTTATTGTTTATTCATCATCGATTATTGCATTGATAAGGTAGTGTCTTTGATTTCACATCCAACCCAAGGCAGCTGCTTCACTATATGGTTTTTGGTCTTTCTTTCCATCACCAAGGGGGTGACCATAGACACTATGTGTCTCTCAGTCCTTGTCCTCTTGTTGCCCGACCTCTTAGGCATCAATTTACTTCTCACAAATCATTTGTGGTCGGGGAAATGATCTATAACCTTTATTAAGGGAAGATTAAAAATCAATTCCTCATCGAGTGCTTCCTTTAGGGCAGGATCCAATTTTCCTTTTCATTTTCTTTTTTATGAATTTTTATGATTTTTCAATGTTTTTGGTCTTTTGGGATTTTCAAATTTTTTGTTGTTTTGAATAGCTGAATGAGGAGAAGGAGGATGTAAAGACTATATCGGAAGGTAGAATGGACTCCAGTTGTATAGTGTGTGTGTGTGTGTGTGTGTGTGTTTCTTTGTATCCTCTATGTTTTCGATATTGAATCCTCTTATTCCATTCTCAACTTCCATACCTGAGCTGGAATAAATTGAAATAATTCGGTCGATGACATTTCTAAGTTTATCCTCAATAAATTCATATCATTTCACAAACCTAGAAATGTTATCCTCCAAAGAGTCCTCATAGAAAATCATTGAAGCAGTTTGTCTACTCAGAAGATATTGTTGAGATCTTGAAGTCTCACAATCCACATGCCTAGACTCTAGCATGTAATACTGGGTCAAGTATGGAGCATCAGAATGGGAGATATTGGTCGGATCCTCGACTAATGGAGTCAATGAACAGGGGGCTGGTAAGTCTAGGTCATGAGTCCAATCCTTTGCATGTGGAGGCTCTCTGAATGTGTGATATGAAGGCTGGTCAATGTACGCTTGATTACTAGAGTAAATCAAGTCAGGAAGATCATATGGTGAAGGCCTCTCCTTTCGGCTTGTTTGATCGACCACGTTATGCCCTAAGGTCAAGTGAGGATGTGGATATGTGAATTTTTGTCTAGTCCCAACTTGAGATTTGAATGAGGTATGTAGGAGCACATATTTCAGCCAATCATTTGTCTCGGGCTATTTGAATTTTTCCTTGATTCCAGTAAGTGACCGACTATAAGGTGAATTAGCCCATGTTGGAATTGGGTCAGGGGTGTAAGAAGGTGCGGTAGGTGAGAAATATGAAGAAGTGAGGAAGTCAGTCTATATTCTAACTTCACGGTCTGGATAGGGGTATGAGGAGGAATAAGAAGGTGAAAACGATCGGATTATGGTCGAAGAGGAGTGACCTGGATATGATGACCAATATCCCAACATTTTAAGTGGAATAGATGAATGTAAGAGGATCGAGGTAGAAAATGTGAAAGTACACAAGATAACGCACACGGATAGACACAAAACAAATGCAAGAGCAAACCCCAAAGTCACCAACTCAACACGTGAGGGCCTTAAAGGTTCGGCCGAATTATCCTGTTGTTTTAGTTGGTGAAAATACAAGTCTTGAAACATTAACGAGCTATTAGGTTCATGTACTTCCCTACTGGCTGTCCTTATTCTTATGAATAGTTGCACCCACTTTCATCCAGTATAGGAGTAAGTGCGGACCGTGTAAATGCGTCTACCCGTTTCTTGAGGATTGAGCCTTACACATCATCATCTAAACCTCCCACTATGCTAAGTAAATCCGGATCATTTACTAGCTACCTGTAGATCCTCACTGAAAAGTGGCTAATCATTTTTTTGAACTAGTAGTCTATATGAAAATCCTAACTTTGGATCTATCCTAGTGTCATCTCCCTCTCACGTACAAGTAAATCAGACAATGACATGGTTGCTCTCCCACAAACAAAGGTTAATTTAGTTAAGTTTTTTGGGTCCAATTCAATTAGTAGTCCCGATTTTAGAGATTAGTTGTCGCTGCAGTTAATCCACACTAGCAATCACGTCTACCATCCAGTCCCACTTCCTTTATCCTCGGACAGAAAAATCGAGAAATGGAATCGGAAAAAGACGATGTGATCGAGAAAACGATGATGAATGCTTGAGTAAGAAGACTTACAGTACCTCCAGCTCTCTACAATGCAAGATGAACAACTGAATTGAAATTTTTATACTAGATGGAATGCAAGTGAGAAAATCATTCCTAGATAGGAAGTTCTATTAGCGAGTGATGAATAAATTTAATTTGGATTAATAGATTTGTGGTCTAAGTTCATATCTTTAAATGTGATGTGTGGTCCTATAAAGTATGAGCACAAGTCAAAAAAATTGTTCAGAGAACTGCGAGTGCAAGTCCTAGTCCACGTCAATCAACCACACGACCACAAAGGGTACAATGTCCAGTGTCCGGGTACACATGCGAGATTCCAACTAGAATCCACTATAAATATGCAATTATAAATATGCAATTATAAATTGAAAATCTTTCTTCTCAAAACTCCGTGGCATCTCAACAACCAACTTGCTCCATGAATCGCCGGCCTATGATGCACTTCAAGATGCGCCGACTTCAAGAAAGCTGCTCCAAGTCCACCAGACCCTCGTACAAAAAGATGGAAATTATGTCAGAGAGATATGAAAATAAATAAAACAATAACTAGATAAATAATTGAGAGAAAAAATGAAATAATTACAAGATGTTTCGGGGGTCAGACTACCTGAGTGAATGGGAAACCTAAATCTAATTTTCTAAAATGATCCTAATTCGTTTGCCTCCCCAGCAACAGTGCCATGGATCCATAAAATGTCATGTGCTAAATGTGTCGAAACTATTGTAGTCGGGCAACCATAATCGATCAAAAATTAACCACATGAATCGATGAATCAACGAAATAATTAATATGTGGTTTTATGTATTTTTAACCTGAGAAAGCCCTAGGGTCGACTCAAGGAGGCAAAGGAACAACGTCAGGTCAAATTAGACGAATTAAGTCAAGGTTTTCCAAGCAGAATTTTTTTGGTAATTTTTTATGCGATAAAGATGCAAATGCACAAATACGATTGAAATAAGTTATTAAGAAAGCAAACAACATAACTAAATTAATTTTAATGTGAAAATAATCAAAATTAACCAAGCTATATTTTTTTTGGAAACCTAATCCAACAATAAAAGCAAAATATTTTTTTTAATTTTTTAAATTAAAATGCAACAATTAAAAATGCAAACTTTTTAGGGGTTTTATGAAATTTTTATGCAAACTGAATGCAAAAATTATGAAAATTTTACTAAAAGTTAAACATGATGAAATGAAGCTACAATATATTTTTGGAATTTTTATAGAATATATTATTTTTTATGCATTTTTAAATTAAAACAGAGTTTCCACGAGTATTTAATTCTCAATAAATCCACAAGATCAATTAATCTCGAAGAAAAATTACGGCAAATAGATATTTTAATGGGAAATCGAAGAGACTTTAAATTTCACGAAAATAATATTCTGGATTTAACTGAAATCAATTACAGAAATCACTCAATAATTTGTTTTAGGCAAAAGACACATTCATTTGCGATACAATTTGGACAGTAATTAAAAAGTACTCAGAAGCATAATCTTTAATTTTTGTATAATGTTTTGAGCAATATTTAATTAAATATGAATCCAGACCATGAATTGGGTAAAATATCTATTTTTCATCAAAACAATTTTAATTAATTAATTACTATCACAAAAATATAATTAGATATCCAAAAGATAAAGAATTATATTCTCTACAATATGCCATTTTTTTATTAAAAGAAAGATGCAAAATGATGTTCAAATTTAAGCACAAATATAGGGGAGTCTTTGCAATATAGAAATAGAACTCAATGAAAAAATTTACACAGGGGCACTTTTGCAATTAAAGAAACTTAATAGGCTTAATATGCCATTTTCACAAAAAAAATAAAAAATAAAATAAGAAGACCTTCGATAAACATGGGTTCCAAAAATGGAACCCATGTCGAGGGAATCGGGGGCGAGTGGGCAGCGGTTGTTGCCACTAACGGAGGGTGAGATGCGGTAATCAGCATGACGGCACACTCAAGGGCTTCATAGCGGTGCTTGGAGGTGCGCGCGCGGCTGGAGTCGCTGGAGGAACGATGGTCAACGGCTGTTGGCGTAGAGGTGGAGCGAGCCACATTGGGCTATCACGTGCTGAAGGCGGTGAGGCACGGGGTTGGTGGGCGAGGCGACATGGTAGCCTATTTGTGATGTGCGTGGCAGTGGCGAGGGATGGATCGAGGACAGAAGGTGTGAAGGAGGCACGCGAGGTGGCAGCACGAGCACGTGGGGGCAGCATCTGGAGCAAGGCAGCACATGGTTGCGCCGAAGTCCATGAGTGAGCAGCAGTGGTGGCATGTATGTCGAGGGAGGCTCCGATATGAGATTGTGGCCTAGCAGCACCGTGCATGAAGGAGGGCACGCACAGCTGCGCTGGTGGGCGGAGGTGGAGGTGAAGGTGTCCTGCGGTGGAGGACCAAGCCGAACGCCAGCTGGGAAGTGACCTTGCAGATGAGTGGCAACTATGAGGTAGAGGGTATGCCTGCTGCTTAAGCGCGGTGACGCAGGTGGCTACAGAGGGATAGCTTGGAAGAACGACCGCAAATGGTTGTGGTGGTGGTGGAATGACTGCAAGTGGTTGCTGCAGGAGGCAGGGACTTCCTGTTCTTCTTTTTTTTGAATTATTTTATTTTTTTTAAAACAGGAGATAAATGTAGGAATGAAATGAAGAGGTGGTGTTCATGATTGTAATGGTGATGATAATAATGGTTGTGATGATTGGTTGTGATGTGTAAAATAATTAAAAAAAATAGATAAAAAATGAGAAGAAGGAGAAGGCTAACTTACCTGAGATTTCCTCGAGGGTGTGGAGTAGCTATGTTGGACTCCTGTCGTCGCCTCAAGAAGGTCGGCGGAGAAGAACCTTCGAAGCTCTACAGCTTTCTTGGATGGTCGCTTCTATGAGGTGGAAGAAAAACACCTCAGATCTCACTGACGGCTCATCGTCGCTCGACGTCGAAGAAGGAGCTTTCACCTCGCGGCTTCGACGGGTCTAGCACCTCTCTCACTCATAGAATGACGGATGTGATTAATGATGGGAATGATGGGAATAAAAAGAGGAGGATGAAGGGAAGTTGGAAAAGAAGTGGGGTAGAAGTTGGAGGAGTGGTGGAGGAAGTGGCTTGGGTGGGAAGTTGGAGTAGAGAATAAGTAAAGGGAGACGGAAAAAATAAATAAAAATAATTAAGTAAAATAAGTAGGCTACTAAAAATAAGGAAGAGAAAAAAATAAAAGTTGAAGAAAAATATAAAAATTAATTTAAAAAAATAAATGTAAATAAATAAAATTAATTAATTAATTAATTCTTAAATAATAATGAATAAAATAATAAATAAATAAATAAATTATGAAAAAAATAAAAATGAGGTGACACGTGGCTGCTTCAGGAGCTACCAGTATCACTCTCAGAAAATTAAAGAATTAAATATAAATAGAAATAAAAAAGAAGTAACAAAATGGATTAAATAAAAAAGTGACCAACATGAAAGTGGCCCGTCTCGATGAGATCTACAACTTTCTTGAATGACCTAAAATCAAAAGAAGTCATCTTTACAAAAAAAAATATTTTTTGAGGTACCTTATAGATATAAAATACTGTATTTTTATCTTTTGCATATTTTTTTGTCATTTTTAAATTAGAAAAATAAAAATAAAATTAGAAAAAATATGAAAGGAATATTTACAACTTAATCTATTTTTTATTTTTAATGATTAAGAAAATAAAAATATAAAAATAAAGGTTATTCTGGTCAATATGCACAATATACAATAGGGGCCCAAATCCCAAGTTTCACATACGATCTACTATTTTTATGAAATTGGTCTTGTTTTGAAGATCATTGAATGTATATTATTTTAAAAGTGAGAAGACCTTATTCGTACACTGTATGAGAGAGATATGTACATTTCAAGTTTCTTAGTCTCAAACCAGAGATCGGTTTTATTGGATAATTTTAGAAGTTAGCATTGTTTGATATTTTTCCTTTATTAGTATTAGTAATATATACACTATAGAGTTGATTTTATGGATTTGGAGTTAGTATAAAATAGATAAAATAGGTGAATTGAGCTAATATACAGGAGAATATGTACAAGCAAATTTGGCTTCTTATTTATGCAAATATGAATGTGAAATGGACATATTATTTACACATGCATGAATGCCAATTATGCAATAAAAGTGGAGATATGAAGCTAATTACTCAAGAACAAAGCTCTTTTTTCAAGTTTTAGAGTGTTGAATCACATATTCAACACTAGTCATCTTACGAAGATATTTTTCAAAATAGCTTATGATTAGCTTGAGTAAGGGTTTAAAGATTAGCCCATTAATGGATCTTTGTGCTAGTGGGAGATTGTTGGACATGTGTCCCCATGGCGAGCCATTATGGAATAAATGTTATTGCAAATCATTCCCTAATCTGAAATGAATAATAGATAATTTGTTTATGTTGGACCTTAGCATGATTAGAATTATGTACCATGGCCATCTTAATGGTCATACAACTATTGATTTAATTGTTGAGTCATAGAGGCTGGTGTTTGAATGAATATCGAAAGAGTTAGATTGAGCACTCATCAAGCACCATCAAATTATTATTAAGAGATGATCTCCAACATGAGTAGGAGATGGAAATCTTTTCTCTTTTGGTTGATATCTGGCCGACCTCTTGAAGCAGGTCCTCTGCATATGAATAGAGATTCGGAGGTCTCAGATAAGTTTTGTCAAAGACTTAACTTAGTGAGATCGAGATAACCAAGACCTATGTTGTATTCTGTCATGATATATGCAATCATCCTCTGACCAGAGATAGATGTATTGTTATATGTCTAAGTATGCGCATTTTGCAGAACGATAGGTCGATGGCCTAATCAATGTCTATACATCATCGAGCTAGTGTGCATATGAGGGCATATGAGTAATACGATCTCTCAAAGGGATCATACAGGTTCACTACTGAACATGATGCCATTTTCTCACCCATGAGATATTGGGATTAAATTCTATGCATGGTCGTCTCGCTTTGGAAGCTTGACTACATTTGTTGGTTTGGTATATGCTTTGATAAAGTATGTGATCAATACCTAGGTATGATACATGATTTTGGAAAGTATATGATCAATAGCGACCCCCAATGATCGAATGAGGAACTTAATGATAAAATCCTGAGGAAAACAATCTAAATAAGATCTAAACCCTCGGGTTTACTCTAGGTCTTCCAATAAGCATTACATACATGTATTAGAAATACTCGAGGGTGGTGTGATCATAAGTGATTATATAACCATGATGCTTCCATTCGGAGGTAGTGATGAAACAGGTCTGGATTTTAGTGACTCCTCTGATAACGTGGGTTATCCACGAGGGTCACCATGAAAAATATAAAAGTGTTGTCGCTGAGGCGACCACTCATAGAAGACCGGTGTTAATCAGCAATTAACCCACAATAATACAATAATTAAGCTCAAAAAGAAATGTGAATTAATCTTTATTTACTCTACCATAAAATGTATAGGGAACAAGCATGTAGAGGTCGAACCACAGAGAGCAATAAAAAAATGCAATAGCCTACATGTATTTCAGAGTCATCCTTGTGTGGGTTTTTGATTTTTAGAATTTTATTATTTATTATTATTATTATTTATTTATTATATATTTTTTTATATTTTTTTATATATCTTTATATAATAATATAATTACGTAATATATATATATAATATAAATATAAAGTTATGTATACCCATAGAGGGTTAGTATGTAGCTTATAATACATACAATATGTATATAGGTATATAGAAATATAATGAATTATATGTATAATATATATATATATATAATATAAATATAAAGATATTTTTTTTCCTTTTTTTTGGAAATACATATATATATATACATAAAGGGGTACTATAATATTTACAAAAATACTCAAAATGGTCAAAAATTCAGGAATAAAGTCTTTTTGGGATTGTCATGGTTTTTTACTATTTTTGTGATTTTTGGGCATTTTTGCAAATATTTTTTTTTTTTAAATAGCAAAATAAAAGCAAACAGTGGAATAAGGTCTGGCTGTAATAAAAATAGACATTAAAAATAGCAAACAGCCTTAAAAATTTTCCACACTATTTTTCTAATAAAGATAATAAAATCTAGCAGAGATAGGGACTGAAATCATGCTTTTCTGATTTTTCTTTGAGTTTTTATATTTTTTTGAAGTTTTTGGGTATTTTTGGACTTTTAAGATTTTCCTTTTGATATTTTTAGGGATTTTTGGACTGACACTAAAATAGGTCAAAATGCACCATAGGGAATATTTTTGGAATATTTCGAGGCATTTTCATATTTTTTTGGCATTTTATAAGTTAGACAGTGAATAAAAGACATGTTTTTTATTTTTAATAAATGCAAAAATGCAACGAAATGCAAAACTAAAAATATAGCGTCCAAGCACAACCAAACAGGAACTTAAATCTATTTTTTGCAAGATTTTTCAATTTAATATGAAGCACAAAATAAATAGACAAAGCATTCAAAAATTAAATGGCCTGGCAGGGGTATTTTTGCAAATAAAATATCTCTCAGGGGTATACATGCAAAAATCACAATAAAAATACACGTGAACTTTTATTTTCAGGACCATTTGATAATTACAGGAATCCGGCGGGGTTTAATTGCAAATTTCACGTGCCTCACTTGGGTGCTGCACGTGAGTCGCGGAGGGACTAAAAAGTAAATAACCAAACATAAGGGGGTGTTCTGCAATTTTTACAACTTATTTACAACTAAAACTTTTATTTTTGGGATTAAACTCTAAATACAAAAAGCAGGGGGGTGAGATGTGAAATTTACCCCCAAATGAGGCGTGTCATCCAACGGCGCTGGAGGCGCCACTTAACCACGTGTCAAGCATCGGACGGCGGATGTCGGTTCGGCGATGAAGGGCCTGGATTAGAATCTCCTGGCTGATCTGACGGTGGACGTACGTCTTCATCGAACGGTCGTCGTTCAATCTGGGCCTCCCCTCTCGATCCAACGGTGTGGGAGGCGTCTGGAAGAACGGGGAAGAAGCTCACCCCCGGCGAGCTTCGATTGGGCAGCTCGGGCACCTCTCGCGTATCTAAAGCACTCTGAGCGTAGCTGGGAAGCTTCCGCGTTGTCTGACGATTCTCTCAAGGCTCCTGGAGGTCCGAGTCGCTGGGACGAGCTCGATGAAGAAGGGGACCCCCAGGAACCTCTTCCTGGTTCAATGCAAGCCTAGAAGGGCTTTCTTCCTCGATGTACCTACACAGGAAGAACCGCGGGCGAGAGAGCTTTCTCCTCGACCCGGGGTTGTGAAGCTGCGATGAAAGATGAAGGTGGGCGGAGGGGCTCTGGCGAACGGCAGAGGAGGAGCCCCGATTCGCCAAGACCTAGGGTCCTGGGTTGAACAAATGCGTGCGATAGATGGAGAAGGCGTGAGGTTCGAAATGGGGTCAACGAGGCGGTCGGAGAAAATCGAGACAACGGTGGAGAAGTCGCCGGAGCTCCGCTCCGGCGAATTTCAAATTTTGATTTTTAAGCTACGGAGATTAACTAATAACTAATCTAATTACTGGACTGAAAAGCTAACATTAAAAGCTAACTAAAAACGCATAAAGGGGCAGCTCTTATACCTGGGGGCCTCTAGGGAGCAAGGCGGACGCCGGAGCTCTGCCGCGTCAAAAATCTCCGTCCTCCGGCTGAGTCAAGGCGATGGGTCACTCCCCCTGTCACGAGGAATGGTCCAGGATCAAGATCAAGGCGTTTGGGTGGAATGAAAATGGCCAAATCCGAGGAAGGAGGCGGAGCTAATTATTTATAAACATTGGCGAGAGGCCTTATTACCCGGCGATTATTGACTGATCCAATGAATATCTCGTTGATCTATGATTTTGGCGGGCATCATGGATGATCAGAGGACAAATCTTGTGAAGGAAGCGAGCCTGGATGATGGAAGGGATGGCCGCGAAAAATGGAGGAAAATCAGGGATTTGATAGTTCAGAGGCGCCAGGCAAGGGATGGGACAGTTGACCAGGGGGTCAACGAAGGCCGGCGCCTCATTGGGCCACGTCAGCCGCTACAAGACAAAACAGAAAATTTGATTGGGGATTGATTTATTTGACACCTTAAACGATTTTATTAATTTTTTCTTATAAAATAAAAAAATGTGTATTATTTCATCTTATATTTATTTATGATTTTTATTGAATTTTTCGAGGTGTTTTATTATAGTTTTATTTGGATAATATGTATATGTATGTATTTACATGTATTTTTATGTATTTTATTTTTAATTTGTTTATTTTCTTTTATTATTTTATTGGCTTATTTTATAAATTTATAATTTTTTTTATGAGTATAAAGATATTTTTGTTTGATTTTTATGAGTTTATTTATATTTTTAAATAAATAGGTATAGGTGTATGTAGGTATACTTATAGGTGTTTTATCTATGTATTTTATACACTTAATTTATTTATTGTATTTTCTTGATTTTTATTTTAGATTTACATTTTTAATGAGTTGTGTATAATGTGTACATTATTATGAAAATATAAAAGAATAAAAGAACCAAGGACTAAAATCCTTTTTATTTATGTATAGGTATATAGCATAGGTATTTTGTCTATGAATTTGTAGACTTATTTTATTTTACAAATTATTTTTGGTTTTCTTTAACTTCTAATATATGTATGCATTATATACATTATTTACAAAATTCTAAAAATATGAATTTAGACAAATAATGAATATTGAATAAAATGCATATTTTAATCAGTCTTATATACAAGGAGGGCCAAAAACCTAACTTCTGCATATGGACTCCAAAAATTATGAAACCAATTTTATAAAATAGTTCTTGGAATGCTATATACAATTAAAGGTGAGTTTGGGTGATTTGGAGTTTTTATTTGCAAGATATGGCTCTGTGAAGTTGAGATTTTGGCTTTTTATTCTGTGTATAAAATGTACACTAGGTATTATTTTTGCACAAACTCAATTTTGTATTTTTATTTACATTATTATCTAAAAATTTCATGTACAAAGTTTCTTTATTTGATGAACAAATAATTATGTACAAAATAGGTGCCAAAAATGCATAAATGAATGAATTGATAAATGAGGTATTTATTGTACACTGGCCCTTATCTCCCCCTACTTTATTCCTTGTCGACCAATACCATGCTGGCCTTGGTCTCGAGGTTTGGGTCATAAAATATTTACAATATTTTATTCCTTTTTTCTTTTCTTCTCTTTATTCTATAATTTTGGCATTAAGAACCTTATTTATTGTGTAATTAATACAATGAATCATGAATGCTATTATGTACAATTTGATGCTATTTATATGCATTTGCTGGGGTTTTTGAGGCCAAAATGATAGAATAAAGGTGATGAAATGGAGATTCATCACCCCCCATACTTGCCTTTGCTAGTCCCTAGCAAACACTTATGCAATAAGTACAAAAAGAATGAAGAAAAGAAGAAGGAAAGTGAAAGAAAAGTAGAGTGAATAGGGGTGCTTTCAGTGCAATGCATGTCTTTACAAAAGCTGAATTTGGAGCTCCTATCAGACCTTGGGTGTGAATGTGTATGGGACCTAGTCGAGAACCAGCTCTAAAATACAACAGCCTTCGATAGTCACAGAACTTGGTTCAACCCACCTCAATAGCCAGGTCAGAACTAGTCTACATCATACGCAAACCCTTATAACTATGAAGCTGACTTGTACAGTGTAAGTGATAGTGGCCCTCCCCAACTGAAATGATAAAGGAGATGACTTCTCTAGAATGACAACCCAATGATTCCGCAATCCAACAACTCTTTCCTCGAGGAGCAGTGTATTCCCTTCTAAGTTCAAGTGGCAACCAGCTCAAGAGGAGGGGTAAAGAGAAGAATGGACGGTAGCCAGTGTAGCTACCTATCCCGGGATGCAAGACCAGTGTAGTCAAGTCATCCAGCTGCAGGCTCACATATTTGTCTTTGGAACTCAAGCTTGCTTATTGACTTTGTACATAATTTGCAGGCATTTTATTTTTGTACAGGCCTGACAATTTTTTTTTTCAACATACTATTCACAACAACATTTACATAAGGAGTTTTTCCTCTTGAGCCAGTAGACTATCCCTCTTTTGAAGCTTTATCGCGACCCACAGTCTCCTGTCTTTAGACCTCATGGCTATTGGACCAGGTTGGGGTGCACTTCCCTCCCTAGACGAGGACGAATGTTTCCACCCGTGTGCTTCTCAGACTGGCAAATCCAAGCCCCTCACCACTCCAACTGAGTTGAGCCAAGTGAGAGGTGCAAGTGTCCAAGTTATGTCACGGTCGGTAAGAGTCATACGTGTGTCTCGAAAAGTTCTAGTTAGTCCACTGAGGTGACTTGAACCCAGCCCTGATTTCTCAAAGAATTAAGTCTGCATAGACATGAAGTACCTAAAACCTAGTACCCATAAGGTTCCAGTGCAGTTAGGTGCGGTAAGGTCGAACCAAGCTCTAATTTGAGACTTTATTAGACTGATTCAATCATCAAGCTCACTCAAAAAGAATATGAATGGTATGCTTATGCTATGCACAATGAATGATGCAAATTTTTCACAAAAAGTTTGAAAGAATCAAAGAGTGTTTTTACACAAAGAATTTTTGCAAATAAACTAAGAACTGGACATATACAAAAAGTATATACAATTAATTACACGGGCATGCTGCTTTCTTTACAAAAAGTTTGAATTTCTAAAAACTTTACAGGTTTGAATGAAGTGTTTTATTTATAATTTTATTGCAAGACTTGTATGTATCTTATTCAGGATTTACAAGTATTTGTAATGGTGTTCTTATTAGTTTTTGAAAATAATTTTGCAAACTATAGTACACAATAATTTTCGCAATCATTTACACATATTTGAAAAATATTTTTGCAAAGATTTTTCACACTATATATACAAGTTTCACAATAGTTTTGACAAGCATTTTTCAAAACATTTGCACATAGATTTTTCAAATCCTTTCTTTTACACAAAGAAAAGTTTTGCAATCAAAATATTTTGACACATTTGAAATCATTTCACATCAAATTTTTCAAAACTGGTCACACTATTTTTCAAATCACACTGTTAGGTATCTGATTTATTAATCAGTATGTACAAAAAAAGAAAAATTGTATTTGATGTACAATATGGTTTTAGTTCTTATAGGCTTTGTTTGGGCTTATCTATTATTTACAAATTTGAGATTTTTGTGCGGACTCCTCAGACTGATTCGAGAATCATTTTCACAAGGATTTTGAAAACTATAGTCCAAGATAATTTTGCAAACATGTTCACGTCTTTGAAAATCCTTTTAGCATAGATAGATTTTTCAAAACAATTTTGTCAATCAAATTTTCACAATCATTTGCACACTGATTTTCACACATTTTGGTTTCACTCAAAGAAAATAAATTTTATACACAAAACTAATTTTTCAAACGTTGAATACTTGTACACACTATTTTTCAATCATTTTTCACAAGATTTTTCAAAAGAGAATGTTTTGCACAAAACACTTTTCTGACTCAGTAATCAGTACACGTATAAAGAGTCTGAGGAACTCACAATCATCTTTCATTATTATATAGTTACTTATTACATTTTAATTTATATTGGGATGATATAATTTATTTTTCAGTATGAGTTATGGCTTATAGTATATACATGGTATATACGACTCCCCTATACTTAGCTTGAGCTATGTCCTCATAGATCGAAAGGAAAAGCAAAGACATAACTCGTACTGACTATAGACAGATCTAAAGAATAAATATGAATGAAATGAATGAATGAGAAGTTGACCGTCCCCCCTATACTTAGGATCAAATAATCCTAAGTATAGCAGACTGTACAAAAAGCAGGGAGGGTCAAGGGTGGGAATACACAGATCGTACTCAGATTGTCTCACCCTATACTTAGGGTAAGATACTCCTAAGTATAGGCAAGAAGAGGAGACAATGGAGAGGATCGGAATGAAATGAAAAACTCTAGGTACACATCCCCCCTATACTTAGGACAAAATACGTCCTAAGTATAGAAAACTGTCTACAAGGATGGCACCTTTTAGATAGAAAAAGAAAATAGAAAAGGAAAAGAAGAAAAGAAGAAAAGGAGAAAATCAGAGAAACAGTGGTCGGAGTACATCGTCTGAATCTTTCGATGCCGTAGGTGCTGTGGAGATGTCATCGTGGTGCACTAGCTGAATAGAGTCTACAACGGCCAAGAATGCATCTGGTTCGAGGTAAGGCTTCAGTAGTTGGCCGTTGACGACGAAGGGCTGTGCGTCAGGGGACAATTCTGATATAGCGATGCTTCCATTGTCACGCACTTCACATACTCGGAATGGCCTTGTCCACTTACTCTTTAATTTGCTTGGGAATATCCGCAACTTTGCATCAAATAACCACACTTTCTGTCCAACATCGAAGGTCTTTCGTCTGATGTGCCGGTCATGCCAGCATTTCACCTTCTCCTTGTACATTAAGGTGTTATCGTATGCATAGTCTCGGAATTCCAAGAGCTTGTTCAGATCGTCTTTTCTCTTCTGACCACTTCTGCGTGAGTCCAAATTACAACTGTTGATTGCCCAAAGAGATTTGTGTATTAATTCCACGGGCAGATGGCATGGTTTCCCATATACAAGATGGTAGGGCGACATGCCCAAGGGAGACTTGTAGGCGGTTCGGTAAGCCCATAGAAATGAGTCCAAGAGTTGAGACCAGTCTTTTCTGTTTGGACTAACAAGTTTCTGTAATATGGTCTTGATTTCTTTGTTTGATAACTCCGCCATGCCATTGGTCTGCGGGTGATGAGGAGATGCGACACGATGATCGATGCCGTACACCTTCATTAATTTCTTGACCTCTTTGATGATGAAGTGACTACCACCGTCGGAGATGAGAATCTTTGGTATCCCAAACCGCAAAATGATATTCTTCTTTAGAAACTAGCAAACTGTTTTGCTGTCGGCGGCTCAGGCGGGAATAGCTTCCACCCAACGACTCACGTAATTGACGGCAAGAAGGATGTGCTGAAAACCTTGACTGTTAGGGAAAGGTCCCATGAAGTCAATGCCCCATGCATCGAAAACATCTACTATTTTAATGATTTTCAGGGGCATTGAATCTTTGGCAGTGAGTGTACCGTTCAGTCGCTGACAGTCAATACATCTTTTAACAAACTCTGCTGCATCCTTGAATAACGTGGGCCACCAGAAGCGACACTGTAGCGCTTTTGCTGCCGTACGATCTCCAGAGTGATGTCCACCAGATTCGAGCGAATGACAATGCTCGAGGACACTAGATTGCTCCATTTGAGGGATGCACCTGCGCCAAATGCAATCTGCTCCTTCTCTGAATAAAAGAGGATCTTCCCATTGGTAGAAGCGGATGGTCGACATGAATTTGTTCATTTGGTTCTTCGTCCAATCCGAAGGTATTACCCCAGAGGCGAGGTAATTGACTATATCAGCATACCAAGGGAGAGAATCCACGGCTAAGATGGCTTCGTCAGGGAAGGTTCAGTGATAGGTGCATTGCTCAGAGGAGGCTCGGGTTGTTCAATTCTGGAGAGGTGATCTACTACCACATTCTGAACTCCAGGCTTGTCCTTGATTTCCAGATCGAATTCCTGGAGTAGAAGGATCCAACGAATCAGTCTCGGCTTGGCATCCTTCTTCTGCTGTAGGTACCGGATAGCAGAGTGGTCCGTGAAAATTGTGACTTTTGATCCCAACAAATAGGATCTGAACTTCTCTAGGGCGAAAACCACAGCCAGCAATTCTTTCTCTATCACTGTATAATTTCTTTACGCTTCATCTAATGTTCTGCTGGCATAGTGAATGGCATAGGGCACTCTGTCTTTCCTCTGCCCAAGAACAGCTCCGACTGCAAAATCAGACGCATCTATTATTATCTCAAAGGGAAGAGTCCAATCAGGAGGCTGCAAGATTGGAGCCTGAGTGATAAGCTCCTTCAATTGATTGACAGCAAGGAGAACCGGCTGATCAACAATGAATTCAGTCTCCTTGCACAAGAAGTCTGTCAGAGGTCGAGCAATGCAGTTGAAATCCTTGATGAATCGCCTGTAGAATCCCACATGCCCCAAGAATGACCTCACATTCTTAACTGACTGAGGTGGCTGAAGATTTGAAATGACATCCACCTTTGCTGGGTCGACTTCCATGCCACGTTTGAAAACGACGTGGCCAAGCACAATACCTTCAGTGACCATAAAGTGGCTCTTTTCCCATGAGAGCACTAAATTGACTTCCCAGCACCTCTAAAGCACTCTGTGTAGGTGCTCAAGACAAGAATCGAAACTATTACCATAGACAGAGAAATCATCCATGAACACCTCGAGAAAACTGCCTACCATCTCGGCGAAGACTGCTAGCATGCATCTTTGGAAGGTTGCAGGGGCATTGCATAATCCAAAGGGCATCCTCTTGAAGGCGTAGGTGCCGAACGGGCAAGTGAAGGTAGTCTTCTCTTGATCCTCAGGGGCGATCGCCACTTGGTTGTACCCGGAGTACCCATCCAGAAAGCAGAAGAACTCCTTGCCAACTAATCTCTCCAAAACTTGATCAATGAATGGCAAGGGAAAGTGGTCCTTCTTGGTTGCTGCATTAAGAAGGCGGTAGTCAACACACACCCGCCAAGATGTTGGTACCCGAGTTGAAATTTCCTCTCCTTTATCATTAGTGACCACAGTAAGCCCAAATTTCTTGGGAACTACATGCAGTGGGCTAACCCATTTGAATCGGAGATGGGATAGATGAAGCCCGCATCACACCATTTCGTGATTTCTTTCATGACGACGTCCCGAAGGTTAGGGTTCAGCCTTCTCTGAAATTCGCAGGACGGCTTGGCATCTTCTTCTAGATAGATATGGTGTGAACACAGAGCTGGATTTATCCCTCGGAGGTCTGATACGCTCCAACCAAGTTCCTTGCGGTTCTTTTCTAGAACCTCGAGAAGTCGAGATTCTTGATCCAGATTCAGCCTGCTGCTAATGATGACCGGATACATTTGTTCTTCACTCGCAAGGAAAGCATACTTCAGGCCTGCAGGGAGTGGCTTTAGTTCTGGTTTTATGCTGTCCACTTTATCTGTCACTTCAGACACCATGCTGGTGGTGGGTTGTACTTCTGTTAAGGTGCTGCCATCCTCAACATCCTGTTGAGATCCCAGTGATGTACCGAACGGTTCTGCGCTAAGCTGGTCATGTTCGGTTTGGAGTGAATGCTCAAAAAGATGCGCCTGCATTTGAGAATCTGTCTCCCACAAATCATCGGAGCATATGCTGACTGCACTTTCCAAGTCCTCCTCAAGAGTGAGGATTTCTCGGGTCCATGGATCGTCCAGTGATAATTTTGAGTCTCTGATTTCTGCGATAAAATCAAAGTCTGCTTCTGAGGCTGCCTGGCTCTCATCAGTTGTGGCATTCGGCTCTTTGTTCATATTGATCGTGATTTGCTGGGTGTTCGAGCTGAAAGTGATCTTTCCAGACCCATAATCAACGACGGCACCTGAAGTACGGAGGAATGGTCTGCCAAGGATGATAGGGGTCTGGAGCAAGGGTCCAGGCGAGTCCATATCAAGGACTACAAAGTCAGCTGGGAATTTTATCTCCTGCACGGTAACTACCACGTCTTCCAACAGACCTCGGGGCCGCTTGACGGATCTGTCAGCGAACTGAAGGATCATGCGTGTCTGCTTGAGCGGTCCCAGCCCGAATTCTTGCATTATGGACAAGGGCGGAAGGTTGATGGAAGAACCACTGTCAAGAAGAGTGCGCTCGAAGACCTGTTCAAAAATCACCCAACTGATCAGAGGTGCTCCAGTATCTTGCTTTTTCTGGGGGAGGTTGCTGATAGCTGCAACTGTGGCCATGGAGAGAACGTGTTTTTCTACTTCTCGGCGTCTGTTGTCTTGTGCTGGGCGACGCCTGTTAGTACATGCCTCTTTCAGTCCTTTCTTTACAGTTGGCATGTATTCCACGGCCTTCATCAAGGGAATCTCAACAGTCAATTTATCCAAAATGTCCACAACACCTGGATCAGACAATGCATTTTTTCGTTTTTCAATTTTTTTGGATTTTTGTATTGCATGCAGAAAAAGGAATATTCACACCACTGGAAGGAAAATGAGAGTTCTTATTTACATCAAAATCATCGCCCACAGAATGTTGTACATCCGGACTACAAAAAGGAGTACAAGCTGGATATGAAAATGCTGGTGCTGCTGGGCGATCAAAAAGGGTAGCGTAGGCTCCATCAGCTGGTGAGGGATCGGCTGCTGCTGGCGGCTCCTCCAAGGCTGGCGCGGCTTTACTTCTGCTACAAGCTTCTTTTTGTTGTTTTTGTTTTTGCTGATTTTTTGTATGTTTGGCTGAGGTTGCTTCTGGCAAGGCACGACAGCTGGACTGGCTTCTCCTTCCTCTTCCTCCTCACCCGCCCCTGGAGCTGGCACGGCTGATGCGGAAGATGACGATCCACCTGTTTCTTTATTCACCCCACTGGTAGTAGCAGGCGGAGGTAAAGCCCTACCGCTCCTGAGAGTAACAGCATTAGAATAAACAGTAATATCATTTTCAGCTACGGACTGGACATCACATTCTACCTGCTCTTTCTTCTTGAAATTGTTGGGGTTGGCTTCGACCTGCGCCGGAATGGTAGTTCGGGTGGCAGTCAGGTCATCAAGCCGCTTTGTCATCTCCGCTAGCCCTTTAACAAGCTGGGCTAGACACTCCATGGTGGGATTAGCAGGGGACACATTAGAAGATTCAGTGTGCAGACCACGCTGCTGTTGGGTAGATGGGTGGGGAGGCTATGGCTGGTGGTGCTGCTGTGGTGGAGCAGGAAGTTGAAGCTGTTGGTAAGATGGAGGAGGATACTGCTGATATTGCGGAGAGGGGGCAGCCGCGTACCGGTGACACGGCTGTGGGTGGCGGTATTGCGGCTGCTGCTGGTAAGGAAAATTTTGCCTCCGTTGATGTGTAAACTGGGGAGGCTGCTGGTGCTGCTGGTGAGGCTGAGAGGTTTGACCAAAACGACCACCCTGAGGTTGGTGGTACTGTCGGTTGGCAAATTGCTGACCCTAGGGTTGTCCCTGAGGACGGGTCGCCTGTGCATCATTATTCCATACCCCATTCACTTCTTGAATCAGGGGTGGTGGAGGGAAGACTGGATCAGGTATAGAAAGGAACTCTGGTTGGTACACGACCATCTGCTGTTGCGGCGGGCCCTGGTCGGGTGCCTGCACGTAGTACACGTGCTGGACTGCCGGTGGCTGCTGGCTCGGCTGAGGTTGATGCTGCGGTTGTTGCTCGTCCTTCTTCTCAGCGGGAGCGTCTGATGGTGTAGCCGACTGGACGGAGTTGATCGTGCCGACCAACAGTTCAAGATACTTGTTGATCTGATCTAGCTTATCCAGGTTCTGGGTCCTCTTCTCGATCACAGCGAGTTTCTCGAGGTCCTGTGATCGCTTCTCAATGATATCTACTTTAGAGAGATGGCCCTCGATGATGCTGAGGTTGGAGCTCTCATCTCTCTCTGCTTCCTTGGATGCAGCCATGTGAACTTGTTTCTGGAGGATCTGGGGCTGCTTCTGGTATGCCTTGGATGAAGAGAGGGCGGCCTCTCCTTCGGCCATTTCTTCGAAAATCTGCCAGACTACATCTTCATCCTTATTAAAATGGGAACCCCCACATGCTGTGTCCACGAGCCTTTGGCTTTCAATGTTTAGTCCCCAAAGAAATGTTGGACCAAGCTGGTCTTAGGGATCTCATGGTGGGGACACTTCTCCTGTAGATCAGTAAATCTCTCCCAAGCCTCGTGTACTGACTCATGTGCTCCTTGGGAGAAATTACTAATACGTGCTCGCATCTGGTTGAGCCGACCGAGAGGGTAGTATTTGTGCAGGAAGGCAGACTTCAACTCCTCCCAGGTCGTCACGACCTTTCCCAAATGATTGACCCAATAAAGGGCCTTGTCCTGTAGGCTGAAGGGGAAAGCCATCATCTTGACAATGTCCAGGGGGACATTCGGATAGTGGGTGGTGCGGCAAATGCGGGTGAACTGCTGGAGGTGAATGTACGGCTCTTCATTGGTGTTGCCATGAAATGCAGGGAGAAGGGCAATGAACTGGGGCATCAGCTCAAAGTGAGCGTGTACCGGTGGGATGAGAATCCACTCGGTCATCTGGCTGTCTCCCGGATTATATGTTTCTTTGAGTGTCTGCTTTGGTGGTGGTAATTCAAGATCATCATCAGGAGGGTCACCACCTCCACCTCCACCTCCTCCTCCCCTGCCTCCTCTGCGTCCGCCTCCTCCTCCATCGTCACGGTTCATCATGTCATTCAACATATCTTGGAATGCGGTCTGTGTGAGGGCCTGCTCTTGCTGTATGGCCTGGATAGATGCCAGCAACTGTGCATTGACTTGGTTCTGATCTGGCACCTGTCCCTCTAGTGGTGGCTGCTGACCCTTGCCCTTTCCTCCTGGCGCCATGTCAGGGTCTGAGTCGGACGAAATGAACTCCGGAGTAGTCTCCATGGCTCACACTGTCTTCTATCTGCATAATGAGATGGTCCGAATCAGATCACTTGCAATTAATGTTCAGCTGCCGTGATGAAGATGGAATTCAGGTCAACCCCAGCATGTTGTGAATGGGAAAGAGATGTAGACTGTAATCGACTCCCATTCACAACGGCGAAAGCGGGACAAAAGTGATCCCAGTTTATTGGGTGGCCAAGAGAGAGGTAGAAAACGAGGAGTCTGGAGATCGATCTGCAAAGTCCGGATCGGGTTCTCGGGAATCGCCTCAAAATTATTGGCGGAGTTGAGTCTATGGAATCGATGTAGGTGTCGGCATGGTCCCGACGAAACCATCCATGGATCAACTTTGCGAAGCACAAGATAATGTCGGATTGTTGGAAGAATGATACGATGGTCAACGAGGAATAAAAGGAGTGTAAAACAGTAGAAAGGCTCGGTTGAGCGGGGTGGTCAAAGGGAGAAACAACAAAATGTGCGCAAATGCGCGGGACTTGATCTTTGAACCTTAATCTAGATCCATTCAAACACAATACAAAATCGGGTTCACCAACTCACGCCTGAAGCCGTGAAAGTTCGGCTATTTATTATCTTTTCATTTTTAGAGTTGTGCTTTTCAGGCATATCTTATAACAAGTCCTTAGTACGCTACCCTATAGGAGAGAGAGTACTGCCGGAAGAGTATCCCGTACTTGTCCTACTCCTGTGTAACCTGTAGTCTGTACTTTTTGGAGTCCTTGTAACCCTTCCTGGATCCCTACTCAGCCAAAGAAAAGAGAGAGGAAGCCGATAGGCAAAACCAATACTTCGGTTCTCGCTCGCAACGGAATCACCCGTGAGCGTGCAAGAACCTACTCGGACGCAGGACAATGAGACAGACACCCCCCTGAAGGCGTGGCCTTTGCTCAATACTTCGGATAGGGTCGATGCTCTCACAACAGAGAGTCACCATTGGTGACCAAGTCCTACTCGCCTACGTACGATAGAAGCATCATTACTTCGGTAATCCAGGCGATACAGACGGCAGTTGCAGACTGGGTTTTGGGCTTGAATCCTTAGGGGTCGCACTCGCTCAAGGGAGTAGGGTTTTGGTCCCCCTCCAAGGTACCTGAAAACAATGAGGGATTTATGAACCCGGTACAATGATAGTCCATTATGAATTTTAATTAGGGTCAAAGTTTATTTAGCAGTCCCCTTGTTTTAATTTTTTTGAGTTTTCACTTTTTTTGGATCTGTTTTCATACCAGCGCCTAACGTTTTTGTAGATTTTCATTTAAGTCCTAGGTGCTCAAAATCAGAGGGAGATAGCGGAAAAGCCGTGCAAGTGGTTCCATGATGAAAATCTCACCATTGAACCGAATGATGCATGCTGAGTTAGAAGACTGACAGTGCATCCCAGCTCTCTCCATGTGGTATGCAAAACAGAATTTTTAAACCTATCTACATGTCGGTATGCAAGGCACAAAATCGCCCTAAACATAAGCTACTATTAGCGTGAAGAACCATAAGTCACTCATTCATCTCTAGCCCGAAGGGTCCAGTCTTGGCTCACCCCTCCTCTGTACTCAACACACTTGAGCTTAGGAGAAAGCGCTTTACAGGGCTCGCTGCGGCACAAGGGCTAAGAGATAAATGAACGACTTGTTTAAGTTGGACTAGATCCAAGCGAAGTAGACTATAGGAACATGCATTCTTATTAATGTTTGGACCTAGCTATCGAGTCAAGCAACCTAAATCTAGGGGCTCCAAGCATACAAAACAAAGTAAAAGAAAGGCGGAAAGCTCAAAACTTTGGAAAACAAAATAAAAGAAGGCGATGAAAACTCGAAAAAACCGCGATGAGGCCCCCAGGTGAACAATCACCCGGGCACTGGACCTCATAGTGAAGAGTAGAGTCCTGCTTAATTACATGCCAAAATGGTCTCTCTCTCACCATAAATTACAAAATAAATACTCCTAAGTGTCTAGCCTATCTAATGCACATCTCCTTGCTTCTTTGGTGCACTCTCCAGATGGTCATGAGACGAAGACCATCCTCCTCCAAGCTTGGCTGCATTGGCCTCCTGAGAAATCATCCTCGCGTGGCGGGCCCTCGCATCAAAGTCACAAAAAGAATGCATCAGTATAGCTCAATCAATACAATGGAGCAGATAAAATAATCACACTAAATAAATAAATAAAGCATGGTGATTAATTGAAATAAAAATAGCTGCTCATAAAAATGAAAGATGGATCAAGAATTTTATACAAGAATGACAAAATGAATTAGGCTATGCTCATTGCTCCCCGGCAACAGCGCCATCTGATAACGCGGGTTATCCACGAGGGTCACCATGAAAAATATAAAAGTGTTGTCGCTGAGGCGACCACTCATAGAAGACCGGTGTTAATCAACAATTAACCCACAATAATACAACAATTAAGCTCAAAAAGAAATGTGAATTAATCTTTATTTACTCTACCATAAAATGTATAGGGAACAAGCATGTAGAGGTCGAACCACAGAGAGCAATACAAAAATGCAATAGCCTACATGTATTTCAGAGTCATCCTTGTGTGGGTTTTTGATTTTTAGAATTTTTTTATTTATTATTATTATTTTTATTATATATTTTTTTTATATTTTTTTATATATCTTTTTGTAATAATATAATTACGTAATATATATATAATATAAATATAAAGATATGTATACCCATAGAGGGTTAGTATGTAGCTTATAATACATACAATATGTATATAGGTATATAGAAATATAATGAAATATATATATATTTTTTTTCACTTTTTTTTATATTAAGGTTAATAAATAGATATAAGAATACATATAAATAATTAGATATATATATATATAAATTTTTTTCCTTTTTTTGGAAATACATATATATACATAAAGGGGTACTATAATATTTACAAAAATACTAAAAAATGGTCAAAAATTCAGGAATAAAGTCTTTTTGGGATTTTCATGGTTTTTTTACTGTTTTTGTGATTTTTGGGCATTTTTGCAAATATTTTTATTATTTTTAAATAGCAAAATAAAAGCAAACAGTGGAATAAGGTCTGGATGTAATAACAATAGACATTAAAAATAGCAAACAACCTCAAAAATTTTCCACACTATTTTTCTAATAAAGATAATAAAATCTAGCAGAGATAGGGACTGAGATCATGCTTTTCTGATTTTTCTTTGAGTTTTTATATTTTTTTGAAGTTTTTGGGTATTTTTGGATTTTTAAGGTTTTCCTTTTGAAGTTCTTATAGATTTTTGGACTGACACTAAGATAGGTCAAAATGCACCATAGGGAATTTTTTTGGAATTTTTCGAGGCATTTTCATATTTTTTTGGCATTTTATAAGTTAGACAGTGAATAAAAGACATGTTTTTTTATTTTTAATAAATGCAAAAATGCAACGAAATGCAAAACTAAAAATATAGCATGCAAGCACAACCAAACAGGAAATTAAGTCTATTTTTTGCAAGATTTTTCGATTTAATATGAAGCACAAAATAAATAGACAAAGCATTCAAAAATTAAATGGCCTGGCAGGGGTATTTTTGCAAATAAAATATCTCTCAGGGGTATACATGCAAAAATCACAATAAAAATACACGTGAACTTTTATTTTCAGGACCATTTGATAATTACAGGAACCCGGCGGGGTTTAATTGCAAATTTCACGCGCCTCACGTGGGTGCTGCACGTGAGTCGCTGAGGGACTAAAAAGTAAATAACCAAACATAATGGGGTGTTCTGCAATTTTTACAACTTATTTACAACTAAAACTTTTATTTTTGGGATTAAACTTTAAATACAAAAGGCGGGGGGAGTGAGATGTGAAATTTACCCCCAAATGAGGCGTGTCATCCAACGGCGCTGGAGGCGCCACTTAACCACGTGTCAAGCATCGGACAGCGGATGTCGGTTCGGCGATGAAGGGCCTGGATTAGAATCTCCTGGCTGATCTGACGGTGGACGTACGTCTTCATCGAACGGTCGTCGTTCAATCTGGGCCTCCCCTCTCGATCCAACAGTGCGGGAGGCGTCTGGAAGAACGGGGAAGAAGCTCGCCCCCGGCGAGCTTCGATCGGGCAGCTCGGGCTCCTCCGGGCACCTCCCGCGTATCTGAAGCACTCTGAACATAGCTGGGAAGCTTTCGCGTCGTCTGACGGTTCTCTCAAGGCTCCTGGAGGTCCGAGTCGCTGGGACGAGCTCGATGAAGAAGGGGACCCCCAGGAACCTCCTCCTGGTTCAATGCAAGCCCAGAAGGGCTTTCTTCCTCGATGTACCTGCACAGGAAGAACCGCGGGCGAGAGAGCTTTCTCCTCGACCCGGGGTTGTGAAGCTGCGATGCAAGATGAAGGTGGGCGGAGGGGCTCCGGCGAACGGCGGAGGAGGAGCTCCGATTCGCCAAGACCTAGGGTCCTGGGTTGAACAAATGCGTGCGATAGATGGAGAAGGCGCTGAGGTGCGAAATGGGGTCAACGAGGCGGTCGGAGACAATCGAGACAACGGTGGAGAAGTCGTCGGAGCGGAGCTCCACCGAACTTTGAATTTTGATTTTTAAGCTAAAGAGATTAACTAATAACTAATCTAACTACTGGACTGAAAAGCTAACATTAAAAGCTAACTAAAAACGCATAAAGGGGCAGCTCTTATACCCGGGGGCCTCTAGGGAGCAGGGCGGACGCCGGAGCTCCGCCGCGTCAAAATTCTCCGTCCTCCAGCTGAGTCAAGGCGATGGGTCACTCCCCCTGTCACGAGGAATGGTCCACGAGCAAGATCAAGGCGTTTGGGTGGAATGAAAATGGCCAAATCCGAGGAAGGAGGCGGAGCTAATTATTTATAAACATTGGCGAGAGGCCTTATTACCCGGCGATTATTGGCTGATCCAATGAATATCTCGTTGATCTATGATTTTGGCGGGCATCATAGATGATCAGAGGACAAATCTTGTGAAGGAAGCGAGCCTGGATGATGGAAGGGATGGCCGCGAAAAATGGAGGAAAATCGGGGATTTGATAGTTCAGAGGTGCCAGGCAAGGGATGGGACAGTTGACCAGGGGGTCAACGAAGGCCGGCGCCTCATTGGGCCACGTCAGCCGCTACAAGACAAAACAGAAAATTTGATTGGGGATTGATTTATTTGACCAGGGGGTCAACGATTTTATTAATTTTTTCTTATAAAATAAAAAATGTGTATTATTTCATCTAGTATTTATTTATGATTTTTATTGAATTTTTCGAGTTGTTTTATTATAGTTTTATTTGGATAATGTGTATATGTATGTATTTACATGTATTTTTATGTATTTTACTTTTAATTTGTTTATTTTTTTATTATTTTATTGGCTTATTTTATAAACTTATAATTTAGTTTTGAGTATAAAGGTATTTTTGTTTGATTTTTATGAGTTTATTTATATTTTTAAATAAATAGGTATAGGTGTATGTAGGTATACTTATAGGTGTTTTATCTATGTATTTTATACACTTAATTTATTTATTATATTTTCTTGATTTTTATTTTGGATTTACATTTTTAATGAGTTATGTATAATGTGTACATTATTATAAAAATATAAAAGAATAAAAGAACCAAGGACTAAAATCCTTTTTATTTATGTATAAGTATATAGCATAGGTATTTTGTCTATGAATTTGTAGACTTATTTTATTTTACAAATTATTTTTGGTTTTCTTTAACTTCTAATATGTGTATGCATTATATACATTATTTACAAAATTCTAAAAATATGAATTTATACAAATAATGAATATTGAATAAAATGCATATTTTAATCAGTCCTATATACAAGGAGGGCCAAAAACCTAACTTCTGCATATGGACTCCAAAAATTATGAAACCAATTTTATAAATTAGTTCTTGGAATGCTATATACAATTAAAGGTAAGTTTGGGTGATTTGGAGTTTTTATTTGCAAGATATGGGTCTGTGAAATTGAGATTTTGGCTTTTTATTCTGTGCATAAAATGTACACTGGGTATTATTTTTGCACAAACTCAATTTTGTTTTTTTATTTAAATTATTATCTACAACTTTCATGTATAAAGTTTCTTTATTTGATGAATAAATAATTATGTACAAAACAGGTGCCAAAAATGCATAAATGAATGAATTAATAAATGTGGTATTTATTGTACACTGGCCCTTATCTCCCCCTACATTATTCCTTGTCGACCAATGCCATGCTGGCCTTGGTCTCAGGGTTTGGGTCATAAAATATTTACAATATTTTATTCCTTTTTCTTTTCTTCTTTTTATTCTATAATTTCGGCATTAAGAACCTTATTTATTGTGTAATTAATACAATGAATCATGAATGCTATTATGTACAATTTGATGCTATTTATACGCATTTGCTGGGGTTTTTGAGGCCAAAATGATAGAATAAATGTGATGAAATGGAGATTCATCATCCTCTCGATAGGGAAGTAATCTAATTTTAGTCCAAATGGTGGATAGTGATCTGAATGTGATTCAGATGCAATGAGAAGATTAAATTTATGAATCTGATTTAATAAAACATCTATGGGAGGTCCCTGAGATCTAGATTTGAGATATGATCTCAATATCCAAATCACTATATGTGGAACGTACAATCGCCATGTCTTTATCTCCAAGTTTCCATGGAGAAATCGTATTATTCTTGAAAGTGTTCAAGAATGATTTCATTATTGATAATGTATCTGACTATTGAGCAAAAAGATAGTTAAATGTGATTTAATTATTATAAATAATATCAATGTGATTTATATTATTTGGACACATGAGAAAGGACATCCAAGATGATTAAATGTGATTTAATTATCGTTGATTTAAATAACGTGGAAAACACTATCTGTACTATTCATGGATATTATAAATTTTATTTATAATATGTTAGAGAGAGATAATTATAATTTGTATTTATGAATTAATAGTTGATTTGAATTGGTTTCACAATAAACAATTAAATGTAATTGTAATTTCCATTTTATTTTGGATGTGTGAATATGATTCACATATTATTAATGGCATGATTAAAATTATCACAAAATAATTTGGAAATGTTTTAGTGAATAATTATGCAATGTAATTTATTGCATGTGTTGAATAATCTTTGAGATACGAGATCTCAATACAAAAGGAATGAGAGTCTTCATACCATAATGAAGATGGGGGGATGGCTAAGTTGAGAGCTCAGCTTGGTGGTCGTCTACTCTCCCCATATGGAATGAGGATCCTCTAATTCCAATTTATTCCATCTTTGTTGGTATGATTTAAATTGAAATATATTGATTAATGTCAATATATTTAAGTTAGTTAAAAGCCAACAAATTTGTTGTTGGTAATTAAAACACAACAACATCATGGCCATTGATTAAAAGCACAAATCAATCTCAACCATTGATTTTGTGAGCACATGAATTGTGATCCATGGACATCTAAAATAGTATAAATAGAAGGTTAACCCTAGCCTTTTATTTCACACACACTCACAGAAGATGATAGATAACTCTCTCTCTCTACACGTCTACACACACACACTCTCTCTCTCAATTTGGTTTTCCGCCTTAGTGCCCTAGAGAGAGTATCTATCATCGATGCTCACCGCTGTGTTGCTGCTTCGACTGCTCATGGAACTCCATAACCTTCGGCGTGCCTATCTCATGAAGAAAATGTCAGATATCATGAGACAAGATCAAGATATTTGCCACTTGGATTATCAACTTGGATTGCGAGTAGCACTCATTTCATCTACACGTTCGCAAGCGTCTCTTCCATTGGATCGGACTTGAGATAGGAGGTCTCTTAATTTAGAGACACGATCGCAACCACGCTTCAAGAGGTGGTCCTATATCTTGTTTGTGGTTTAGATGAAACGATCTGAGAAGTATTCTTGGATCATGTGGCCTTATCGCTTTAAAATTTTAAATTCCGATGCCCCGAGAAACTAGTGCGACTACTCACTCCCTATCGCATATGATGCTACATTCACGCTTTTGTGATGCGCTTAAGGTTTTCTCCATAACCTTCACTATAAATACCTTTTGGAACACATTACATATTATTATTTCTATACTTCGAATAATAAAATTCTCAACATGAATAATGTAGATAAAAATACAAGGAAAAATACAAAATTATGGGACATACAAAATAAAAAGTCACAACACTTCACAAACCAGTATCTTCTCTATATTTTATCAAAATGAACCAAAATCACCTTTAATTTATATAATTTTTAATATCTCATTTAATGAAGGTGGTTTCATTTAATTTGCATTTAGATGTAAAACATAGATTTTGGGCCTACATAGGTAAAATATGCATGTATATACATATAATGTATATATATCTAAATAATTAAGTATACATACACTCAAAAAATACAATAAAAATATACAAATATGTATAAAAATAAATCAAAAATATATAAAATACATGGATAAAACAATAAAATATATATTACAAAATAAAAACAAAAACACCCAACACATGTATTTATGTTTATATATACATAACCCTCGGTCAACTAATCCCCGCTCTCTTCCTCGAGCGTCGATCTGTCAGAGCTCGCATCTTCATTCATTTATATGCTCAAAATTATCATGTTCGGCCATGGCATGCTACCTGATTTCTGACGATTGAACATCCTTAATTCCCTTTATGTCCAAAGATCACATCAATCGTCCTTGATTCAGCCACGATCCTCGATCGAAGTTCCCCACTTTCTTAGCATATAAAGTTTCTCCTACTGCTCTGCCTCAATTTTTTATCACTCTCTCAGTGTTCATAGCCACTCAAATACACCCCTTTGTGTTCCCCATGGTGACAACTTGAAGATCAGAGTTTTTGTAGCGAGGAGGTGCAGCAGAGGAGCAGGGTCCAACCACTGAGACCATCACCGACTGGTTCAACTTTCTTGGCTTCCAGAAAAAGTCGAGGCTCGTCCTTTCTATCCTAGTATATGCTCAGTCATCTTTCTTTTTTCATCATTTTATTTCTATTTTAATCATGTTTTTAATTGTAATTTTTTAAAAAAAGACAAATCTCTAAGGTTTAAGCTCCAGGGAAATTCACTACGATCTGATCGCTTGATCGACCTGCTTTTCATCCCACATCAACCCCTTCCACATTCTAAATCGATCCCCCCATCTGTTCCCCCCCCCCCCAGATACATCATGGATCTGGGAGTCAAGCTCCACTCCGCTGCTTTTCACCAGAGCTCCTTCATCACGCCACCCTATGTAGCTTTTTACTTAACCCATCGGTCGAGAAGATATACCTTAAACCAAGGATCATTTTGGTACAGGTCCACGACTCCAAGAAGGCTTCTAAAACCCTATTGAACATCTGGTGTAGCTCTACGTCCTCAGACTTGTCTGAGCTCTCTGAGCTCCTCCGCCTTCATCGGAGCAGCCTTCTGTATGCTGAGTGCAAGGAAGATGTTGGGCTTGTCGGATCAAGCAGATACCGTCAGAATAAGGAGATAAGTCAGACCAAAAGTCATCGATCCCTAGTTCTTTGTTAGTTTTTCCAGGCCCCTGCCCTGCCGTCTGATCAAGAACAAGATCCAGATTTAATTTGGGCCATCTAATTTATGTGAAAAGGTGCTTGAGAAGAACTGTTGGATTGTCCATGTGGTAGAAGAACAACGATTGGATTAAGGAATGTTAAGTAGTAACATTTGCATCTGACCCCCTCTGTATTTTCGTTGTGTGTAAAACCTCATGTAATTATTTAATTAAGTACAAAACTTTTGGGACATTTTACGCATATGCCCTTGGTACTTTATGATTTTGCACTATAGTCCAATACTAGGTCACACCTCACGTGGACCCACATGAGGGACATTTTGCAGGTGTAATTATATGATGTAATTAATATTAGTCTATTAAAACCCTAGTTGCAGTTCGTAAAATTTATGGCTAGTTTGCACGTGTGCCCCTTGGAAGTAATTTAATTTTGCTAAATATACCTGCAGCTTGATTTAATTTTCTTTATGCATTTTCTTTATTAAAATAAGCCGCTGGGATGCTAAAAAATATATGCCAAAATTGGTGTAAATGCATGATTGGTTGCTTGTTGATGTTATATATTTTTATTTCCCATTTTGTTTGCATTACTATTTATTAAAAACAAAAATGAGCTATTTTATTCCCTATTTAACTTAGAAAATACAAAAATAACAAACATATTCGAAATATTACAAAAAATTACTTACTATTTATTAGGCCTAATTTTCTAACTCTAGACCAAAAAATCAACAAATCCTTGCTAACCCTAAAAAAAATAAAAAATATTCGAAAATCCCAAAAATATTAGCTATTGTCCCTATATATATACATATTTCTCTCTATTAAATTTGATTTTGAGAAATTTTGAACCTTTTGTTATTTTTAATTATCAAATTAATTCAGTCTATTTTAAAAGTTCATGTTTTGATTTATTTCTGATTTTCAAAATAAAAATGCAAAAAATTCACCCAAAAATCACAAAAATAGAAGAATATTTTAAAACTCAAAAATATTTTCTTTTCTTATTTTTACTATTTTATTTATATTTATAAATTTTATACCCTATATAGACATATATATATATATAGTTTATATTAGTATTATATATTATGAATGTATTTTAAACATTAGAAAAAATAAAAATACCATTCTTTAAGATATTTTCTGATTTTTATGTAATTTATTATATATATTATATATTATATATATTCTATTTATATCCTACTTTATATACATATACATATATATTTCATTATATACATATTCAAATGTTTTTATTTATAATTAAATTGAAAAGAAATTAAAAACTAAAATAATAAAAATTTATAATTAAAAACATTTAATAAATATTTTATTTAATTCAAAACCCCCAAAATCTTAAGTAAATATTGTGCATACGTGTATACACATACACTTGTATTACTTATTCATAAATAATTTTTGGCTACGTTCCTTGTTTTCCTGTGTTCGACACACCACCTGCTTGTCCACTATAAACATTAATTGTAAGGTTATAATAAATTTTTATTCACACTTACTTTTTATTTATTTACGTTCTTGTGTGGGTTGATTGTTCTTTGAATTTGAGATCTTCACGAGCTTTCATTACAGTGACAGTTGGTCCGGCCTTGTATGGACCATAAGACAATTACTTGGAACCTCGATTTACAGTCTCCCAGTTCATCAACTATAAATCCTTTATGATTTCTTTGAGAGATCATACTTCTCACATGTCTTCAATGCACACTAACTCGTATATCTACTTTGGTTAGGTCGCCAACCTATTGATCTCTCAAATGTGTGTACCTAGGAATATATATGTATATTTGTCTTCGATCATAGGATGTGTGCTTTATCATGAAATTTTATGATTCATATCTTAGTTTATCTCCCCTCATCAAGTCAAATCTTTGACTTGATTATTTCGATACTTCCAAATCACTATTCCTATTAGAGGACTGGAATCGAGAAGTTGGTCGGAATTCAGTCATTAGATAAAGACAACCCATCTCTTTCTCTGACTAGATATCTTTATTGAATATGACATGTTAGAGTTAGTTGTGTCCTCCCAACTGCACAATACTCAATATGACCATTGTACATAAACCTAATTGTATAAAAGAAGCTTAATATAAAGTACATTCACAAACACTTGTTTTGAATGGAATATGATAAAACAATAGCTTATATTGCATTAATATGTCTCCAAGGGCTTACAAGTCTGACATTATACCACCTATCCCTTAGAGACATTCATCTATAACTCTCAACCCCATATTAATTATATGATGGTCGAAGATCTTTTGAGTCAATGGTTGGCTTAGCAGATCAACAATGTTACTGGCAGAGGCAACCTTGATGATTGTGATATCACCATGCTTCTGGATCTCTGAACGATGTGATATTTCCTCTCAATGTGCTTGCTTCTTTGATGCCACTGGGTCCCTCACCTGTGTTATCGTAGAGCAATGAAATGGGAGATTCTGATGAGTAAACTACATCAAGTTTCTAAATAAACTTGTGCACCCCTCACACCCTCTTTAGCAACATCCGAGGCGGCTAGCTTCAGTTATTGAGTCAGTTGTGATGTCCTGCTTCTTGCTTCTCCAACTAATAGCACCACCGTTCAACATAAATAAGAACCTTGAGGTTAACTTCCTATAATCCACATCTAATTCGAAGTCTAAATCAATGTACCCTCAGATTTGCATATCACTATCTTCATAAACTATACGTATTTTTGAGTATGGTCTTGTACACATCATGGCATACATCAAGCTCCTTGTTGTCAATGCATAACGGCATCCAACCATGGCTTTCTTTTACTGAACAGTTGGAGGATCCACCGTTTATATAGGTGAATACCATGTCTTAAGGGAAGGAAGACTTTCTTTGAATTATCCATACTGAATCTTTCCAAGATCTACATGATATACCTTTGTTGTCATAGTCCCAATATCCTCTTTCTCTGCGTTTCTAAATGATAAACACATAAATAAGGGGGGATTCTATCATCCGAACTTGGAGGGGTCTTCGGTGCCCGACAAGTTGGGTCCCACAATCCACTGTGTCGACCGCTCTCTCGACTCCCAGATATCCTCAATTTACCACATCAACAATTAACCCGCAACTAGGCTCAAGCAATGAATACAAGTGAGATAAGATTTAATTATACCCTACAAAATTATATATATATATATATTATGAAAGTGTAGGGGTCGAACCACATATGAAAAGGGGAATAGACCACGAAAATTGACAAAAGGCAATAAATGTTTTTTTTATTTTTATATGTATTTCTAATATTTGTGGGATTTTATGGATTATATTATTTACTTTAATTTTTATAATTTTTCCTTTTTCATATTTTTTGATTTTTAATTTTATTTTTATTGTAGATAATATATATATGTATAATATAAATACTATATGAAAAATCAGGAAAATACCTTAAGGTGCAACCCTTTTTATTTTCTAAGTGTTTGAAATATATAGGGCAGTTTTAATAATATTAATAATATAAATAATAATATAAGTAGATATAACTATATATATAGAATATAGGTTGTTTCATTTATAGATATATCTATAAATACTTAAATATATAAAATAAGATATTTCATCTTTTTTAGGTTTCTCTCTATTTTGGGTATTTTCCTTTGAATTTTTACTAATTTTTTTGCAATTTTAAAGTAATAAAAATTGTAAAATAGTGAACAAAATTACAAGAACATATTTTTTGGAACTTTAAAATAAGTAAATACTACAAAAGTTTCTGAAACTATTTTTATGTATAATATATAATATAAATAAAATACTGAAATAGAAAAAGATTTTTATAATTATCAAAAGTTTTTTAAATGTTTATAACATTTTTAATGTTTTTCAATTTTTAGTGTTATTATTTTGGAACTTATATTGATTTTTGGTATGAAGTTCATAATTATAATAGTAAAAGAAATAATTTTTATGGAATTTTTTAAAACATTTTTTATAATTTTTTTATATTTTTAAATGTAAACAAGGAATAAATAAATATTTTTGATTTTTTAAATAGAAGAAAATATTTTTAATTACCTTGTGAAAAATATATGTTTTTAATAAGAGTGAAGTGACTTGAAATAATTTTCCTAGGATTTTGTATGCAAAATAATATTTTTAATGAAAGAAATACAAGAAATAAAAATATATGTTCTAGTATGGACCTATATGCAATTTGTATAGGAGTTGCTCCATTGGCCATCAAAATGAGGAGAAGAGAGGCCCGATGCGATCGTATGCTGGCGTAGGCACAGGTCCGTCATGTCGAGCCCTGGCCTCTGCCGACCATTGAGGTGAAGACCTATGAGCTTCTTCGAAATCCGACCTCTAAGGAGACACCATCCATTTCTCACTATTAGTTTCCAGGTTTGGTTTTCGATCACCTACTTCTTTTTCTTCGATTTCCATCTCTTCTATTCCTTCTCCATTCTACTCTCAATCCCTCTCTTTATTTATGATCATTATACACTTCGATCCTAACCATGCCATTCTGATCATCTCACCATAGATTTCCGCTTCTTTGTATACTCTTCACACCTTATCACCTTCGGTCACACACAATGACAAGTGATTTGGTTTCATATCTCCACCATCATCGAAGCTATCCATTCATTCGTCTTGTATGTTCATGTCTTGGGACTGAGATGAAAGTCTCGAGTTGTTGTATCAATTGTAGGAACATATGAAGTACAACGGTTGTAGTGCATCGAATATTGTTTAGTATTTGATCAACATATACGACTATGAACACCTTCTGGGTCAAAGATCTCATGAAGCACTTGAAGCAACACGATCGATCCAGATTGAATCAAACCGCATATCTGCCATACATCTACCATCATTTAATCTTTATTAGAGCATAAACGTGGCCTAGAGCAGTAGACGTGAACGAAGCGAAGCACTATCTACTCCGTTGCGAATCATTGTCACCTGAGAAATTGCATTGGAAAGAACATGTCTATTTCTAGATCTCCCCTTTAGATTAAATTGGAAGCATTCGATCAGATCTCGAATCCAACGATCTGGCATGAGACATAGGTCAACCTCCTGCACCTCGTCGCCCCACCGCTTAAGCCTCACATGTGCAATACATGAGATTGGGATATATTTGGAGGAATTTTTACATAAATACCCTCTGAAATATTTGATAATAAGAACAAGCCACTTTGTAACTTCAGCACATGCATGACTACATGCATTCTAGTCTATTTGTGCAGACGCCCAATGTTTTCTTTTATATTACACGTGAGCTCTCAATTTTTAGTTTTTTTACATATAAGTCCTTACTACTATATATAAATACTATACCTCTTAGACACATAATAAATAAAATAATAATAATAATCAAATAAAAATACATATAAATATATAGTAATATATTGACGGATATTGTAAGATCCTTAAGCGCATCATGAAAGCGTGAGGATCGCATCGCATGCGATCCGGAGCGACTAGTCGCACTATTTGCTCGAGGCAACGGAATTCAAAAAATTTTCATGCGATGAAACCACATGATCCTAGAACACTTCTCGGATCATTTCATCTAAACCACAAACAAGTATTAGAGTTACCTCTTGAAGCGTAGTTGCGATTGAGTCGCTAAACGAAGAGACCACCTGTCCCAAGTCCAATCCAAGAGAGGAGACACTTGGGAGCGCGTTGATGAAATGCGTGCTCCTCGCAATCCATGTTGATGATCCAAGAGAAACATCTCCATATCTCATCACACAAGATACAACATCTTCTTCACAAGTGAGGTGCATTGAAGTAGACAAAGGCCCACGAGCAAACAATCCGACAACATAACGATGAGTTGCGGCAATGGCAACTCTCTCTAGGGCTTCGATGGTGGACGACCACTATGAGAGAGAGAGAGAGGACGTGTAGAGAATGAAAGAGAGAGCTTATGTTTTTCTCTTGTTGTGTAACCTGAAGAGCAAGGTGTGCCCTTCTATTTATAATATTTTGGGATCCATGGATCTCTATCCATGGACAACACAAATCCAATGGCTCACATTGATTTGTGTTTCTTTTAACGGTCATGATTTTGTTGTAAATTTAAAACAACAATTAATTTGGATAAATTAAATATATATTGAATAAGTCATCAACATATAAACTAATTAAGTCAAATTATCGTAAGAGAATTACGAAGGAGGCATGCCTCCCTTACATTTCAGGGGGGGGCACACCTTGAATTCCAAATCAAGGTGGTCGTCCATCCTCCTTAAAAGGAAGGAGGCACTCCTCTTCCTTTTTGATGAGATCTCTTATCCCATGAAAATCTAAAAAATTTACAACAACTAATGTTGTAAATTTATTAACATAAATAAATCATAATTATTTTGTGAACATTTCAATCATACCATTGGAAACATGTGAATCATATTCACAACCCAAAATAAAAAGTACATTACATTTTCAACTAATTGTCCGATGTGAATCCAATTCGCATAAACATTTAATTAACAACTGTAAATTACAAATTGCTCTGTCTCATATATTATAAATCACATATACAATATATATATATGATTAATATGTATAGTGCTATCAACATTATTCACATGATAACTAAATTACATTTAATCATCTTGGATCTCTATTCTCATGTGCCCAAATAATATGTATCACATTCACATTATTCACATCTTTGATAATTAAATCACATTTAATTATCTAAGATAACTCTCCTTATAATATAAATCAAATTCATATTATTCATGATAATTAAATCACATTTAATTATCCATTTTCTCAATGATCAGATACATATATCAACAATGAAATTATCCATGAACTCTTTCAAGGATAATGCACATTCTCAGCGGATACTTGGAGATAAGGACATGGCGATTGTATTGTTACATGTATAGTGACTTGGATATTGAGATCACATCTCAAATCCAGATCTTATGGACCTCTCATAGATGCTTGATTAAATCAAGACCGCTAATCTAATCTTCTCATTGCATCTGAATCACATTCAGATCAATGTCCAACATTTAGACCAAGATCAGATTACTTCTCTACTGAGAGAAGTCACTAAAATCTAGACTCATTTCATCACTCCCTAGGAATGGAAGCATCATGGTTATGCAATCATTTATGATTACATCACCCTCAGGTATTCCTAAAACATGTACATCCTGCACACTAGAAGACCCAGAATAAACCCGAGGTATAAGATCGATTTTACACTATCTACTTCAGGGATTTATCATTAGTTTCTCATTTGACTATTGGGAGTTGGCATCGATCATATACTTTCCAAAAGCATATATCATACCAAGGTGTTGATCATATACTTTCTAAAAACTTATATCAAACCGAGAAATTCAGTCAAGCTTCCAAAGCGAGACGACCGTACACGGAATTCGATTCTTCCCAATATCTCATAAGTGAGCTCATGTCTTCCGGTTCAGTAACTGAACCTGTATGATCCCTTTGAGTGATCGTATTACTCATATGCCCTTGTATGCACACCCGCATACCGGTGTATGGACCTTGATTAGGTCATCAACCTATTGGTCTGCCAAATGTACATACTTTGACATATAGCAACACTTCTGTCTCCGGTCAGAGGATGCGTGCCTATATCATGACAGCATACGACATAGAACTTTGGTTATCTTGATCTCGTTAAGTCACCTCTTTGACCTAACTTATCTAACACCTCTGCATCTCTATTCCTATCTAGAGGACATGCATCAAGAGGACGGTTTGATATTGGCCTTCAGAGAAAGGATTGCCATCTCCTTCTTTGGCGGGAGATAATCTCTTAATAATCATTTGACGGTACTTGATGGGTCCTCAATCTAAATCTTTAGATATTCATCCAAGCACTAACCTCTATGATTCAACAATTGGATCAGCAGCTATATGATCTTTAAGATGTCCATGGTACATAACCCTAATTGTACTAGCCCAAAGAGCCATTAATGGGCTAATCTTCAAACTCACACTTATGTGTCAATCATAGACTATTTTAGACAAATAGCTAGGTAAGCTGATTAGTCAATATGTTCCCAAGAGACTACGCCAAGTCCTTTTACGGGACTTGCATATCCCCTAGTAATAGTGCTCGCATACAATGCGAATGTTGCATTTTATGCAAACAATACTAAATTTTAATTATAGTGTCATTGACACCCTAACTCAATAATCATTATAACCAGTATGTAATTTCTATTATCCTTATCTGAGTACCCTTATTCCTAGAGATCTCTATCTCCTAAGGTATCTACAGTTAAGACCTTTTAGATCACCATATATAACGTCTTAATTTCTTGAAGATAAGACCTAGAGACCACTATCTCTAAAGTCTTGTTATCTTTGAAGATATAATTATTACTGTAATCAAGTGTTTTATCTCCATAGTAAGATTAGTAATAGTTTACTGCTCCCACTACTTGGTATACGTCTGGCATTTGTACACATTTAGCATACACTCGGCTTCTCGTAACTGATGCATAAGGGCAAGCAGTCTTAGCATTCACTTCCTCAACTCTTTGAGGTGCTATCCCTTCAGATAGTCATTACCATAACTTAAGGGAACGAAATCCTTTCTTGGAATTTTCCAGAAAATGGAAATGTCCAAGGCGTACCACTAATGTGACAGTCCCAATACCCTCTTCTCTTTGCTTCTAAACACCTACAGAACTAAGATTCAAGAGGTATCCTTCAGATCATATCTCAAGGTAAGGAATAACAGTCTATAAAACACTTATTATTATTCTCAACTCATTCCAAATGATTAGGATATTATCTACATTTAGCATGATGAATACAATGGCATTCCCACTAAGCTTCACATGGTTCATAAAGATTCTATTTGAAATCATAACCATTATAATTTTGTCAAATCTGATTTGCAACTATAAGATGCTTATTCGAGTCCATAGATGGAGTTCTTTAGCTTGTACACCTTGCTTTCCTCAACCATGAAGCCTTGGGGCTACTTCACGTGAATATCCTAAAAGAGATATTCATAGAGTATTGCAATATTGACTTCCATCATTAAGATGTCAAAGTCAAGTTGTGTAGCTACAATTAGCAATATTATGGTGCATTTAATCAAGGTCACTGAAGAGCAAGTCTCATTGCAATTAATGTCTTCTCTTCGCTGTGTAGCTCATGGCTACGAGCCATGCTTTAAGGGTCCCTACCTTCTCATCAGGATCCCTCTTTCTCTTAAAGATCCATTTACACCATAATGGGTCTTAACCATATAGGTGGATCCTCGAGGGTCCATATACAACTTTTGTATATGAATTCTACTTTAGACTTTATTGCTAACATCCATATTTCCATGTCATGATTCTTATAAGCTTCATCACATGAAGTTAGATCATTGTCAGACTTAACTGACACATGGAATACATCCTCAAACTTGTTTAAAAGTTATAAATGTTTCATCTTTAATTGTCCTTTTAGTTTCTGATTTCAGGAGCCTTATTATCTTCTCAAGATTAAATGAGTTCCTTTACTTCATTTTCATCTTGATTCTCAAGAGTCTCAACCTCTGAGAATCATATCCTTAAAGATAAAATCTTTGAAGAGTCACAAGGTCATAAGTAGGTATCCAATACCATCCTTTATTTTCCTAATGAAGTATCTATCCCTGGTTCTATATTCCAGCTTCCTTGCATGGAAGCTTATTAATGATATATATTGTAGTCTCTAATAATATTCATCATTGATCAAATCATGTGACACAGGATCCAATTGCATCTTCCTACGACTCTATTGAGCTTAGGTGTATTAGGAGGAGTGAGATAGAAATGATATTCATATATCCATAAAATATTCATTGAATTTATTTAACAGGTACATACTACCTAGGTTAGATCAAATTCATTTTATCTCGCTTCAAACTTTGGTTCTAAACCAAAATTGCGAAATCTTTGAACATTTCAAAGGTTTCTAAGGTGAAGAGATGAAATCTCGTATAACAAATAATGATCAATGGGTATCACTTATCATTAATGTTCATTATGATATAGATGATCCACATACAACAATATGTACGAGTTCTTGAATACTTCAGCATTTAACACCATTCCCAGAGAAGGGTGCATTGGACATTTTTTACTTTGAATACAATATTCACACGCATGTAAGATTTGAAATTTCGGACAATCTAAAGTTTCATTTCTTACTGGTCTATTGATCTCATCAATACACAAATGTTTAAGGCTTGATGCCAGCTCATTGTCAAACGTTCTTCAACCTCCTATTGATCTTTTAAAGGTTTAATTTTCAGTATTAGAAATGTTAATGAACCATTCATTAATTTTCTAATTTAGTAGAGTCCTCTAGATATTAGATTATTATCTGAAATTATATCCATCATAACTCTTTATGATAGGTCTATTCCAGAATTCATGTTTGTTTCCAACATTTATAAATAAACAATGAGTGTATTTTTATAGACATTCTCTAAGACTAATGGCTCTCCCACTGAAAATACGAAGTCTATGTATCCAATAGATGTTGTTGCAACAATTGAATCACCATCCATGTGGATGACTATTAAACCTTAAGATCAAATTTCTAATCTTCTAAAACATACGCAACCAATTGCAAGTGTTATTAGAAGAAGGAGATACATATATCAGACTTTGATTTTATCAAATAAGAAAGTTAATTTCAATGATTATATGTATAGTATTCCTATGCATTATCCGAGTCCTTCTCTAAGGAACCTAGATAGTCTTGATAGTCATACTGTTAACAAATCAGGTTGTTGCAGTATTGGCATTAATCCAACTCTTTGGATGTCACATGGAAGTTACAAAAGTACAATCAACTCTTTGACTTTCCTTCTTGCTTGGGTCCGACCCATTCTTCCACTGCGCTCCTTTCATCTATAAACAACCATTTCTTAAGACAAAGGATCTCTTATGTGGAATTCAAAAGATTTCAATATAAGAGTATTTCAACATTTATACATGCTTCATTTAATTCATACAAGATGAATATTATGAAGTTTCATAAATGACTAGAGTATAGATAGTAGAATGATGACACTCATCATATCCACATATCCATCTAAACTCTAAAAGACTTTGGTTCAGGTAGGTATTCAAATATTTTAAATACATAATCTCTTATAGAGCTACCATGCATGATGCAGTGAACCATGTCATTCATGATTAAATGTCAAGAGCACGTATGTATGCCAAAACATCTTCTTAGATTTTATACGGATTATAAGACAATTATGACCATCATCGCCATGACACCTCTAAAGCACACTCGATGAAAGATCAAGACTATAGATACATACAAGCCCTATGATTGTAGACCTATTATCTATTTAATTGTCATTCCTCATTATTATGAGGAAACTTGCATATTGCAACCACATATAATATGTGTCCAATCACAAGTACAATATCATGATCATGGATCCAATCCATGATATTTTACTTGTTGTTATTGAGTGTAGTATTGAGTGGGATTAATGAAGGATTATCTGAAATAAGAAAATTTGCATAAATATATATTATTTTGATTTAGGAGTTTTTATATCAAAGTTGTCTTGCCTTATCAACACTGAAAGTTCATGACCTTAATCACTTTCAATGTAAGAGATATACTTACCATTATATCTCAGCAAGATATGGGATCTCCTTCCTTATCTTTGTCACATCCCAATAATATTACAAACTGTAACTCGGATAAAAAGAAGCAGGAACACATTCTGCCTTGCAAGTCCAACTTACATTCCCAATTCAGTCTTTAACACCCGAGCCCACCACCCCTATGGCGATGTTGACCCATCATTTATTGAACCAACCATCAACAGGATTAGAACTCGCTATGCGCAATCCAATATCACCGCAATAATATGAGGACTCAATATTGGGGTCACTATGCATACGGCCTTACCCTTTCGAGAAGCAAAGAGCCCAATCTAGATGCTCTTGTATGCAAGGGGCAGTCACTTCGGACAGGCATCTCCTACATACAATCCCTGGCGACAGAATCCTTCCCTCGATGGGAGACCATGGATGTCACTTATGTGATCCTCCATATCACGTTCAAATTCTAATTAATCATTATGAATCATATTCATTACGATTAATTCTTCCAAGAGAAATACAACCCTATTCATAATAGAGAGTTTTTCTTTTAATAGGATATTAATCTAATCATATTAAATTAATGATCTAATTAATATTCGATAAACATTCTTAATTATTACTTGAAATATGGTATTATCTCAAATATGTATTATTTCGAAATAGAAAATACATCATGATCTCTCCAGCATTATCCCTTCCCTACCTGCTGTCATAGCCAGTACCAACGGGAGTTGGACAGACTGCACACGGTGCATCCTGTTACCCCAATGCTTCCCGACTAGACACGATATCCGCCTCAGGTTAGGATAATGCCAAATTGATTATTATGTACTTGAGATGATAATCAATTTTCAAGCGAAGTTATACCATATAGTAATACTCAAAATCGTTTTGATTATAAGGAAATTTACTAAACAAATTCCAAATCATATTCAAAAAAGTTTGTTTGTTGGAAAATCATGTAACCAATTGTGATCTAGATCATATGTAATCAATTATTTCTCAAGGCAACGTCATTTGATGAAAATATTATCAATCAAATAGTTCACAAATATTTATATATAATTATTGTAGGAAATTAACCATTTTTACTAATTGATTAATGACAATCACAAGATTCTTGATTAGGAATGTAATTTCCAGCAGTGACCCTCAATTTATAAAATTAGCATATCTCAAACAATTTAAATCCAAATCATGCAAAATAAGTTTCCAAAGTTTGCTAATTTGATTTACAACAGAGTCTAAGTGATTTACACGAATTTCTAGCATTTCAAAACAGTAATTAACTCCTTTATTACGTCAAGATTCGCAATCCCCGAAACAGTGGATACATGTTCACTAAAATTATCATAACTTGAGCAAACGGATTCCAAATCATGTAAACTCAAATCCCACTGTTTTCTTATTTAGTGGGGAAAAATACAAGTAAGAATTTAATGTTTAAATAATTTAAACAGAGCTGATAATTTCCACAAAATAGGGCAGCGTGAATGAAATGCGATAACAATTTCCAAACCATAATGAGCCCATGGCGTCCTACGTTTATGTATCATATCTGAAACCTCTAACCCGGATTTGATATCACTTGATGGATATTGTAAGATCCTTAAGCGCATCACAAAAGCATGAGGATCACATTGTATGTGATCGGGAGCGACTAGTCGCCCTAGTTGCTCAAGGTAGCAGAATTTAAAAAATTTTCATGCGATGAAATCACATGATCCAAGAACACTTATCGAATCATTTCATATAAACCACGAACAAGTATTAGAGTTACCTATTGAAGTGTGGTTGTGATTGAGTCTTTAAACGAAGAGACCTCTTGTCTCAAGTCTGATCTGACGGAGGAGATGCATGCGACCACATTGATGGAACGTGTGCTCCTCGCAATCCATGTTGATGATCCAAGAGACGACTCTCACCACATGAGACACGTCGTGTGCATCACGAGTGAGGCATATCGAAGGAGATGGAGATCCACGAGCAAACAATCCATCATCGTAACAACGATGCTGCGGTAATGGCGACTCTCTCTAGGGCTTCCATGGTGGACAACCACAATGAGAGAGAGAGAGGGAGGATGTGTAGAGAATGAGAGAGAGCTTATATTTTCTCTTGTTGTGTAACCTGAAGAACAAGGGGTTCCCTTCTATTTATAATATTTTGGGATCCATGGATCTCAATCCATGGACAACACAAATGCAATGGCTCACATTATTTGGGTTTCTTTTAGCAGCCACGATTTTGTTGTAAGTTTACAACAACAATTAATTTGATTAAATTAAATATATATTGAATATGCCATCAACATATAAATTATTTAAATCAAATTAAGATAAGAGAATTAGGAAGGACGCATGCCTCCTTTCCATTTAAGGGGGGATGATACACCTTGAATTCCAATTCAAGGTGGCCATCCATCCTCCTTAAAAGGAAGGAGGCACTCCTCTTCCTTTTACATGAGATCTCTTATCCCATGAAAATCTCCATAATTTGGAACAACTATTGTCGTAAATTTATTCACATAAATAATTCATAATTATTTTGTAAACGCTGCAATCATACCATTGGAATCTTGCGAATCAAGTTCACAACCCAAAATAAAAAGTACATAACATTTTCAATTAATTATCCGATGTGAATCCAATTCACATCAATATTTAATTAACAAATGTAAATTAAAAATTTCTCTATCTCATATATTATAAATCACATTTATAATATATATATGATTAATATGGATAGTGTTATCCACATTATTCATATACATAATAATTAAATCACATTTAATCATCTTGGATCTCTATTCTCATGTGCCCAAATAATATGAATCACATTCACATTATTCACATCTTTGATAATTAAATCACATTTAATTATCTAAGATAACTCTCCGTATAATATGAATCAAATTCATATTATTGATGATAATTAAATCACATTTATTTATCCATTTTCTCAATGCTTAGATACATATATCAAAAATGAAATTAGTCGTGAACTCTTTCAAGGATAATGTGCTTTCTCTGCGGATACTTGGAGATAAGGACATGGCGATTGTATTGTTCCACGTATAGTGACTTGGATATTGGGATAACATCTCAAATCTAGATATTGTTGACCTCTCATAGATGCTTGATTAAATCAAGACCAAAATCTAATTTTCTCATTGCATCTAAATCACATTCGGGTCAATTTCCAACATTTGCACCAAGATCAGATTACTTCTCTACTGAGAGGAGTCACTAAAATCCACACCCATTTCATCACTTCCAAGGAATGGAAGCATCATGGTTTTACAATCATTTATGATCACATCACCCTCGGGTATTCCTAATACATGTACATCCTGCATACTAGAAGACCCAGAATATACGTGAAGTATAAGATCCATTTTACACTATCTACTTCAGGGATTTATCATTATGTTTCTCATTTGACTTTTGGGAGTTGGTATCGATTATATACTTTTCAAAAACATATATCATGCCCAGGTGTTGATCATATACTTTCCAAAAACATATATCAAAACTACAAATTCAGTCAAGCTTCCAAAGCGAGATGACCGTGCACGGAATTTGATTCTTCCCAATATCTCATGAGTAAGCTCATGTCTTCCGGTTCAATAACTGAACTTGTATGATCCCTTTGAGAGATCGTATTACTCATATGACCTTATATGCACACCAATGCGTTGGTGTATAGCCCTTGATTAGGTCAACAACCTATTGGTCTGCCGAATGTACATACTATGATATACAACAACACATATGTCTCCAGTCATAGGATGCGTGCCTATATTGTGACAACACACGACATAGGACTTTGGTCATCTCGATCTTGTTAAGTCAACTCTTTGACCTAACTTATGTAACACCACCGAATCTCTATTCCTATGTAGAGGACCTACATCAAGAGGTTGGTTAGATATCATCCTTCAGAGAAAGGATTGCCATCTCCTTCTCAGGCTGGAGATCATCTCTTAATAATCATTTGACAGTACTTGATGAGTCCCCAATCTAACTCTTTAGATATTCATCCAAGCACCAACCTCTATGATTTAATAATTGAATCGACAACTGTATGATCATTAAGATGGCCATGGTACATAACCCTAAATGTACTAAGGAGCCTATTATGCAAATTAATTATTCTTCATTTCAGATCAAAGAATGATATTTGCAGTAACATTTAGTGCATAATATCTCGTCGTGGGCTCGCATGTCCAACATATACTATATACAATATTAAATATGTTTTGAAAAATAAAAAATCTATTTTTTTTATAAGTCATTAAAATACCAAAAAAATACAAAAAAATCATAAAATAGATAAAAAATAGAAAAATACCTCTAAAAATTCTATAAACATTATATATAGTATATTTTCTATAATTTAAAAAAAAACAAAAAATAAAATAATAAATTGAATATTAAAGTCGATAAAAAATTCAAAAATACTCAAAATTCAAAAGTACATAACTAATTCAATAAAAATTGTGTAAATACTAAAATACCATGTTGGAAATGTATTTTTACTTACTTTACAGAAAAAATAAAATAAAAATATGTTCTTCGTATTTTTTATTAAAAATAAAAATAAGTTTGTGTTTTCTATAAAAAATTAGTTTTCACTTTAAAAATATTTTAAAAGCCATAAATATTCTAAAAACCACTTAAAAATACACAAAACAAGAAATAAAATACAAAAAAGTACAAAAAATTAATCAAATAGAAATATAAAATCAAATACATATCTTTCTTTACTTTTAGGGACATAAAATCACAAAAAAACAAAATTCATAAAAACAAATGAAAATTCAGAAAAATCCCATAAAAATAAATAAAAAAACCCTCATTCCTTAGTCACTCTAACTTTTTACTGTAGTTTACAAAGTTTGCCTCCCTGAGTTTGACACTCCCGTACTTATTGATATACCTTTGAGTTTAGGAGTATAAATAATAAATAAAAAATATTTTTTTCTGCAAATCTCATATGGTCGATTCAACCACGCTAGTATTCTTTTAGAGTAGTAGATCATGTGATTTTTATCATGGCGTCGTTGTTGGGGAGGCAGCGTTAGAGAAGATAGATAAAGCCTTAAGATTAGGTTTCATTTTTTTCTTTCTACGTCATATGTGTCATCTCATTTTTCTTCCATTTTATTTCTAATTTTTCTTTCTTCTCTCTCATATTTTTTTTGTTTTCTTTTTATGACTTTTTTGTTTGCATTGTGTTGCAGGGCCTAGGTATCAAGGTCAGATTCTTCGAGAGCCGAGTTGCTGAGGTACATAGAGACCAGTGTTCATTGCAAGCCGATTGCTGAGGAGCAACACCAGGTGGATTCATGGAGAAGCATTTTTTATTTTTTACATTTTTTATTTTCTTAAGTGAGAGAGGATGGGGAATTTACCATTTTTTACCTTTTTAGAATTGGTCCTTAAGGGCATCATAGGTGGAAGTAACCTTTAATCTTCCTCATGGTCTATTTCGTCATTTGTCGGTGCACTTGGGGGACCTCACCACTGTTTTGATTTTCATTATGTTTTCTTTGTTTTCTTCGATGTGAGTGGCTAGTGCTTGATTAGGATTTATTTCTTTGCTTGTGCATCATAGGTTAATTAAACTTATGGCCACATAACCTAGTCAAATAAAATCGGTTCTTCCATGGAAACTCGAGTTTTGCGAGGGTCTTGTCAATCCACAAGGTGGACTGACAGTCGTCTAAGAGACCGCTCACAAAACCCAAATAATTTAATAATTAAACAAAAACTAAAATATAGCAATGCACATAAAAATTGTGGACTTAAAATTTATTATAATTCTACACATGTGTGTATATGTGTAACTATGTGTACAACCTCTAACATAGGGAGCAAATGTGATAGATAGGTCAATGCAAAATAATTTTCCTTCTCTCTTATCTTCTATTTAATTTTGCGTGGGTTTTTAATTATGTAAATTATTATGGTTTTTAATTTTATATTTTTAATTGTTTTTATTTTATTATGTTTATTTCTTTTTATATTTTTTTCATTATTAATTTATTTTTCTTTTAAATAAAGATAAAAGATTATAGATACAACTATATACAATAGAATAATATGACTATAAATACAATTAAAAGAAATAAAAAATACAGAATAAAATCTTATTGTATTTTTTATAATTTTCTACTATTTTTGTGATTTTTGGGGATTTTTCTTTTATATATTTTTAAAGTAAAAAATATCCCAAACATGATTAAATACATATGATGAATTGATTTGAAGATAGAAATAGCAAAAAGAGTAAAAATTCTTCAAATAAATTTTTATATATAATAAATAAGACACAGAAAATTCAGATATCAAAATAAATATTTTGGAATTTTAGATGATTTTTTATATTTTCTAAAAGATTTTGGAGCTTTTTAATTTTTACCAGTTTTCTTTTTCTAATTTAGGGATTTTTGGTTTGGATTTACAAATACCAAAATAAAAAATATACAATTTTTTTGGAATTTTGAAAAAATATTTTATATTTTTTAGTATTTTTTAGTTCAAACAGGAATAAAATGTGCTCTTTTTATTTTCAAAAAATTATCGAAATGCATAAAATACAATTCTAAAAGTATAGCATGAATGTGTATGCTAACAGATACATAATCTTTATTTTCATAATTTTTGAAGCAAGAATGATATTTTTAATAAATAGAGAACAATCATAAAAATTGGTGAACTATCAAGGGTACATTTGTAAGAAAAACTAAAGGCACGAGCTATAATGCAAATTATCCAAAATATTACAATTAATATTGAAAGTTTCGTTACTAAATCGAAATTATAAAACCTGTGAGGGGTTTAATGCAAAATCGCCCCTCACGTGGGATTGCACGTGAGGTGACATGGCACGGACCCAATAATAAATAACAGAAAATATATGGGTTCACATGAAATTTTTACAAAAATATAAAGAGTATAAATTATTACATAAGACTAAAACACAAAGATAAATAGACGTGGGGCTAGATGCGTAATTTACCCCCACATGCACCTGATCGAACGGTGGTTGGCGCTTCACTTAACCATGTAGCAGCCACACAATGGTGCATGATGCTTCGATACAAATGGCTAGGATTAGGTCAAAGTAGCTGATCTGATGACTAAGATTAAACACATCCAATGGTGGTTGCTTGAATTGGATCTGGCCATTGATCAAATGATAGGGGAGTACGGTGGAAAACCAGGAAGAAGATCCTCCTGAGAGAACTTCTTTCGAGGAGTTCTCCGCCCTCTAGTGTCCTTTGTTGTTGCAAAAAAGCCCAAAAGTCTCCTAGAGGGGTCCTTCAATGGCTGGAGGTCTCAAAATCCTCAAAGGATCACCAGAGTGGTCCACAGAGGTCGAGGAAGGATAGGGGACCTGGGAACCCTCCCCAACTGCAAAATCACCTCCAGTTGGAGTTGGGAGCTTCAGGACCTGCAAAGGAGAAAATTAGAATCGAGGGAAAACTACTTTGACTCGTTAATAGGGGAAATGCGATGAAATAGATGGGGGCAGAGATGCTCCAGTGAAGGATGGAGGTGGAGCATCGACTGCCTGATCCACAGTGGATCTGAGTGAGTGGAGTGAGATGAGGCATATAAGTAGTGTGAGGAAAGAAAATGGTGGCGTTTGGCAGGTCGGAGCACAATCGAGGGAGAAAGGAAAGCTTTCCAGCTAGAGCTCCAGCGAAATATGGGGCGGTGATTCTAACCTACAGAGATCAATTAAAAACAAAACTAAAGATGCAAAACAAAAGCGATAACTAAAAACTACTTAAAATGAAAGAAAAAAGTAACGTCAAATGATGGGAAGCCGTGAAATGAACTCACGATGGAGCACCGCTAGAGATGGTGGAATCAACCTCGGCAGTCAACCTCTTTTTCTTCAAACGGTAGGGCGAGCTTGATGTCACTAGTTTGACCCAAAGATCACCATCTCAGGGGAAGAAATCAAGAGGGAAGGATTCCAACCATTCGAGGAAGGACGAGGTGGAGCTTTTGTACAAGTGGGGAACATGAAGGGAAGATCAAGGTAAAGCGCTCGATTCAAAGGAGCATTCCTCGTGGAATCAATGGCGTGTGATAGAGAAAGGAACGGGGTGAAAAAGTGAAGGAATCTCTCCAAAAAATGCAAGATGCAGGCTACAAAAATTGAAGAAGAAGGTTCAAACATATGGTCTGATCGACCTACCACCTCGGAAGAAGAGTTGACCTAGGTCAACTGATGGTGCAATCTAGTTGGTCCACATGGACCAACCAGGAAAAAGCTAGCTTGAAATTATTTGTAAAATCATTAATGATTATTAAATTAATTAATTAATTAATGTTATAAAATAAAAAATTTTATTATTTTCTGTAGTATTTTAATATAATTTTTATTTATTTTTATAAGTTTATTTAATATGAGTTACTTTATACAGTTTTATTTATAGGTATATTTACATATATATTTTGTATTTTATTTTTATTTAGTATTTTTTATTTTATTATTATATATACATAATTTATAAATTTATAACGTATCTAAAGATACATAATATATTTTATTGTATTTTTATGATGTATTTTGTACATTTAAATAAATAGGGGTATTAAATATATTGTCATAAGTATAGTATATTCAGCTATGTATTTCTACATGCTATTTTATTTTCTTATTTTCTTTATGATTATATTATATATATATATATATGATAAATAATATTTAAAAAATTATAAATAGATAACTTTATATAAAATATAAAGAAGAAATAAAATGAATATTTTTCAAGTAAACTATACAATAGGGGTCGAAAACCTAACTTTTGCATCTTAACTCCAAATTGAATGAAACCTCCATTAAATAGCCTATCAAAAGTTATATACAATTAAAGGTGATTTGTTACATTTTGAGTTCATATGGAGAAGATATTAGTATGGGAATTTTGGGTTATGTCTTTTTATTATGAGCATAAAAGGTACATTGTGAATTATTTTTGTGTGAAATCAACTTTGTATTTTTCTATATATTTTTATCTACAATTTCATGTACAAAGTTTATTTATTTGATATATAAATAATAAAGAAAAAATTAGGTCCCAAAAATGCAATATTGAAGAGTTAAAATTGGGGGTTTTATTGTGTTTTTTACCATTAGCTCCCCTACTTTATTCCGTATTGACCTAGTCAACAAGATGTCTAGGTCTCGGGGTTTGGCATTTTATTTTTTTCTTTTCTTTATTATTTCATTTTTATCTTTAACCTTGTATTTTATACACTATTTATGTAATAAATAATAAATGTTAATTTATTTAATGACATTTACATGCATTTCGCTAGAGTTTAAAAGCCAAAATGAAAGAATAAAGGTGATGAAATGGAGATTCATCACCCCCTATACTTGCCTTTGCCAGTCCCTAGAAAACACTTATGTAATAAGTGCATAAAATAAAAAGAAAGAAAAGAAAAAGAAATAACTTGGATTTATTTTAATTTTCAAACGTGACTTCATAAAATCAAAGTTTGGAGCTTAAGTTTAACCTTTGTATTCTAGGTGATGTCGGAACCTTATTGGGAACAAATTTGAAGCACAACGTCCTTTGAGATCCACAACACACTCTACTCAAGTCTCCTTAATTGCCAGGTTAGAATAAGTCAACTCATATGCAAACGCTTATGACTATGAATCTATCTTAGACAATATGCGTGATATGTAGCTCTCCTCGGCTAAAGCGGTAAAAGTCAGTCTTCTCCAACATGGTGACCCTAATTCCACAATCCAACAACTCTTTCCTTGAGAAGCAGGATATTCCCTTCTAAGTTAAAGTACAATCAAATCAAGAAGAAGAGGTGGACAGAAGAAAGGACGGAACCAATGTAGCTACCAATCCTAGGATGCTTGACCAGTGTAGCCAAGTCATCCGACTACATGCTCATATACATATGACTTTGAAGGTCAGGCTTGCTTATTGACTATAAAAAATGTATACATTCTGGCAGGCATTTTATTTTCAATTATGCATGTTCAATTTTTTTTGGGCGGGGTGGGTGCTGATTTTGCATTTTTTTGAATACTATATACATCAACATTTACATAAGGACTTTTCTTCTTGAGCCAGTAGACTATCCCTCTTTTGAAGCATTATTGCAACCCACAGCTTCTCTCTTTAAACCTCATCAGCACTGGATTGGGTAGGGGTACAATTGCCGCAAAAGTGTGACTTCCAATGTTTCCATGGGCTTGTGTCTCATGCTAGTAAATCCAGCCCTCTACCACTTCAACTTAGGTGAGCAAAGTGTAAGGTGCATGTGTGCAAGCTAGGTCATTATCAACAAGAGTCATATGTGTGCTCCAAGTTATTCTACTTAGGCAGTCAAGATGACACTAAACTATGTCTCGTGATCTCAAAGAATGAAGTCTAGTAGACCTAAAGTATCTCAATTCCAGTTCCTATAAGGTTCCTATGATTAAGCAGATTTATGGTCTAACCAAGATCCAATCTTCGGAATTTACTTAGACTTGTTCAATTATCAACTTCAACCCAAAAAATGCAACTGTTACGTATAATGCAAAAAATATTTTTGTGTTGTAATTTTCTTGTTTTGATCTTTTTATGGCATTTTGAAAAGGTTTTAATAATGTTTTTTTATTAATTTTACAAATTTTTAGGGATTATTCAAACATTTTTTGGAAAAAGAAATAGGTATAAATATTTACACAGGAGTGCATCTTATATTTACAAGAGTTGGATTTTTAATAATTTACAGGTTTATACATGGTTTATAAAGCATTTTTATTATGTTCCCAATTCTTGAAATACTTTGAAAAGATTTTCACAAACATTTTGAAAACTTTATTTTCCTAGATAATTTACCAAATAAATTTTCAAAATATTTTAAAAATTTTGAAAATTATTTTGCAAAGATTATTCAAATAGATAGATTTTTCAAAATATTTTTGCAAACATTTTTCAAAATCATTCGCAAATAGATTTTCAAAAGTTGTTATTTTAAACAACGGAAAGAAATTTTGACAAACAAAAACTTTTTTACAAAGTTTGGAAATATTCGATAAAACATTTTCCAAATAGTTTTCAAAAGATTTTTCAAAAAGATTTTCAAACTATTTTTCATTCATTTTTCAAAAAAATATTTTTAGCCTGATTTATTAATCAGTATATATAAAGAATTGGGCATGTGTGTATTAATTTTTAATAAATACCCATATTATTTAATATACGAAAGTATGAGTTATGGATGAAGTATAGACAAATTATATACGACCTCTGTATACTTAGCTTGAGTTGCATCCTCATAGATCAGAGAGAAAAAGAGAAGACATATCTCGTACTGAGTATTGAAGAACCTATATTACAACGACAAACGGATGAACGAATCAATGAATGAAGTGTCAAGCGCCCCCTATACTTAGGTTGTATCTACATCTAGGGAGGGTCGAGGATGGGATTAGAATGATCACAACTCAATCTGTCTCCCCCTATACTTTGGGTGAGATATCCCAAAGTATAGACAAGGAAAGGAGACAGTGGGGGATCAAGAAAAGAATCAAATAAAAATAGAAATAAGGAAAATACGTGAGGAGAATATATGCATCACTCTCCCTATAATTAAGGTAAATGAGCCCTAAGTATAGGCAAGGACAAGAGTGATGAAACACAATGAAGAATGAAAACTCAACTCGTCCACCCCCTTGTACTTAGGATAAAGTATGCCCTACGCAAGGCAAAAGAATGGAATGGGGTGGATAAGCAAAAATGGAAAATGGAAGGAATAAAACGAAAGCATATATACAAGAAGTTGATGTATAGAGATTAATAAGGTAGAAAGCGCACCTTCTTATGTGACTGTTGAGGAATGGATATATCAAAGTGCATGTCGACATTGGGGTCCTCGTCTAGCTAAACCCGATCAGGATCAACCAGATGAAGATCCTTAGTGGTCTCAAAGCATAAAGGCACGAACTAGTCAAACAAAAAGGGTCGATTTCCTTGATGAAAGAAGTTAGCTCAAATTCGACGCCTGTCGTCTCTACTATGTCTGCAATCCACACTAAGGTGTCTATGGTGTAAACACCACGAATGTCATCAATGCATCGTCACTCACATGAATGGGCAACTCCAAGGTCTATGCTTTTCGAGTCTTCATCACAAAAGAGAAATCCTTGGGTCTCCGAATCATCCATCAAAAAGAAAACCTTTATGATATCTGCAGATAGGTCATAGTCCTTGGGGTTGGCTAACACTAGCATGCTCTCGTCAGATGCATGTCTCTGGTTAACAGTGGGTCCAGTGATCAACACATTGCTCTCATCAATAGAACGAAGGAGAATCTCTCCAGATCCATAATCAATAATGGCACTCGCAGAGATGAGGAAAGGTTGTCCCATGATGACTGGAGGATGCTCCAATGGGGTGGAGTTCTCCATGGGTACAATCACAAAGTCAATAGGGAATCTCATGGCCTGAATCTGAATGACATCGTTCTCTAGAATACCCTTCGGCCACTTTATTGATCCATCAGTTAAGTGACAAATCATCCTGGTATTCTTGAGAGGCCCTAAGTGAAGAGATTGTACCAACGAGAAGGTATTATATTAATTGAAGCACCGCTATCAAGGAGAGTGTGATCACAAGAATGGGCAGAGATGGTACAACTAACAAGAGGTGTGATAGTGTTCCCTTTTCTAATGTGTTGGCAGTTAATGATGGTGTAGGTAGTGGGAATGCTCAAAATGTGTTGCTCAGATCTGCACTTCACTTTCTATTCTTGGGTTTAGGAGCAGATAATTAAGTCATGACCTGGCAAAGCAGGGCCTCAATGATCTCATGAATAACTGCCACAACTTTAGTTTCAGTCAACATTTTTTAAGGTTTTGGATATCCTCCATACAAGGGAGGAGATCGGAATCATCATCTACACAAGGATGACTAAGAGAAGTATGTACAGTGTCATACTCGGGGTCAGGGTGGGAATTGTGGTGTATGTGAGTATAGGATCTGGCATGGGTGCCCTCTCCTCACAAGTAGACTCGACTATGTGTCTCCCGAAATCTTTTTGGATTTTTAATTTTTTCTCATTTTTTTATATTTTGGGTGATTGCAAGCTCTCATGGGTGTCCTCAAATGAATCAAAAAATCTAGAAAGGTTAAAATCAATGTGGCTCTTATTTAGGCTAGTGAGGTCATCTAACCTCGAATTCATTTTATCCACTAACCGCGTCATGTACTCAAGAACTGTCTTCATGAGTGGTGACCCCAAAATCTCAATATCAGGTGAGTGGAATGGAGAGAATTGTTAGGGTGGTTGTGATGGGTAAAACTCAAAGTTTAATCCCTAAACAGTTGATTAAGTGGGTATGTGCAAAAAGAAGAGTCAGGAGCAAAGTCCTCCTGGTAAATTGGAGGTGGACCGGCTCAAGGGTAGGAGGGATACGTAATGTCAGGATAAAAATCACTCCAGTCGGCCATCTTCGAAACAAAACAAAGGAATGGTAGATCATGAAGGTCAAGTCATGATATGTAAGAGAAAGGAACAAATACACAGAGAAGATCTAATATGCACGCAAACAAAAATAAATATAGACAAAACAATTACCTCAATTAACCTACTCAACACAATGGGGACCGTTAAAGTTCGGTCTTTTTATCTTATCAAAATTTTAGAGTTAGGTGAATTTTCAAAAAGTTGTACAAATATGTAGGTAGGCCAAGGATTGTGGCACTAGTCCTTAGTGTGTATGTAGGAAATAAAATGGAAATACAATGAGGGGGTTACTCTCCCCAAGATAAGATTTTTTCTTTTTGATTTTAGGGTCGAGTAATCTTAGCAGTCCCAATTTTATTGATTATCACTTTTTTGTATTTTTAATAGGAATGCACGAACCTATGAGGTATCAATTCCTTTAGAATCCTAGGTGGACAATATCAAAGAGAAAGAGAAAGAGACAAAAAAACAATATGAGGTGAAAATAATTATGAATGCTTTGTAGAAATGTCACCTTGCCTCCAGCTCTTTTCATGCAAGTATACTAAGCTGATTTGAGATCTATCTATATGCAATACAACCAATGAAATCACCCTAGATAGAATATGTTATTATCGTGAAACACCAAATGCTAACTATCTAGATATGAGATCAAAGTGTCCGGTCAAGGAAGCTCATTGGTACCCGCTATAGCAGGTCCTGCAAGAGCTGTATAGAGCTTCTCTCAGTGCTGACAGGCCCATAAATCACCCTCAGTTAATTGTCATTTTTATGTTGTCATTGGGTAATCAATATCAATAAAAAATAACCACACACAAATATATAATTCAATCGATTGATTTAAGTGTGTTTTTGTGTTTATTTAACCTAGGCAAGCCCTAAGGTGGACTCAAGGAGGCAAATGAACGAGGATTCTGATCAGATCACTTAGTGCACGGTTTTTAGAGAAATACATTTTTTGGTATTTTTTATGAAATAAGAATGTAAATGCCAATATGCTATTGAACTGGGTTCTTAAGAAATCTAGAAACTTTGCCCAATTAAATGATAATGTGAAATTAATCAAATTTAGCCAAATTGTACTTTTTTTGAGAAACATAATCCAATGATGAATGCAAAACATTTTTTTGAAATTTTTTGCTCCCGGGGCTTTCCTAAGTTAAATAAACACAAAACCACACTTAATTCACTTGATTTATTTATTTATTAGTGTGCTTATTTTCAATTGATCCCGATTACCTGACAACAACATAAAAATGACAATTAACTTATGGTGATATGCGGGTCTATCAAATGACATCATTGTTGGGGAAAGAGAGGCGGATGTCGTGGAGGACAGTTACAGTCAGAGGAATGGTTCTTTGAGACAGAGACGTGGGCATCAAGGGAAGATTGTGGGTGGTTGATGAGAGAGAGGAATGGGATGGTGCCCCGCTGTGCAAGGCTGAGCGGCAAGTGCGGGGTAAATGGTTGCTTGGAGGGGGGAGAGAGAGAACTCATCGCAGGGATTGCGTGGAGGTGGCGGAAGCGGGCTCTCAGTGGTGGTGCAACCACGCACGAGGAGTCAGCATCGTCGCGTAAGGCAGGGTGGGTGATTTTCGCAGGGTGGAAGATGCGGGTTGAGAGAGCGAAGGGGATGCCACGTGACACTTGGGGGTGTGTCTACGTGGCAAGGGAAGAGAACAATTTAAAAAATAAATAAAATTAAAGAAATAATGATAATAAATAATTAAATAAAATTAAAATAGAAGTAATAAATATATATAACATAATAACAGTAACTAAAATAATAAATAGGTAAATAATAAAATAAATTAAGAGAAAATAAGAATAAATAATATAAATAAATAACAAGGAAATAAAAAGATAAGATAAATAATAAAAAAATAATAATAAAAAATAAAGAAAAATAAATAAAAATAAAAAAAATAAAAATAAAGATAAAAAACAAAATAATATTAATAACTAAAAATAAATTAAAGAGGGTGACACGTGGCAGCTCTAGGAGCTGCCACGTGTTGCTCCTAGAAAATCAAGAATTAAATGTAAAAGAAAAATTGAAATAAAATAACAAAATAGGTCAAATAAAAAAGTGGTCAACACAAAAGTTGCTTGTCTTGACAGGATCTACAACTTTTGTGAAGGACTAAAAACCAAAATAAATAATCTACACATAAAGTATTTTGGGTGGCCTCCTTATAGGTATAAAATACTTTATTTTTGTCTTTTGAATTTTTTGTAATTAAAAAAAATACAAAAATCAAATTAAAATCAAATAAAAAATAAGATAAATATTTACATCTTAATATATATTTTTAGATTTTCAATAATTAAGAAAATAAAAGATGAAATAAATAAATAAAGGCGACATATGTATAGTATACAAATGGGACCAAAACCCAAGTTTCACATACGAAGTCTGATTCTTTTGAATTTGGTCTTGTTTTGAAGGTAATTTAACGTACATTAATTCAAAAGTGACTAGATGTCTATAGGAGACTCATAATCGAGATTTTGCAGAGGTCATGTTAATATACAAGGCATATCAACAGTCGTTGAGATGACCTCACACGAAACCTCAATTAATCAACTATTAACCCATAATTCAGAATCAAGCAATGAAAATAAACACGCGGAGTTAGAATTTATTATAACTCTACAACAAGGATGTGTATAGGTTCGAGTATTTGTAGAGTGTCGAATACAAGGAACAAGCAGGATAGATCGAGGCAACGATTGCACAAAAGTGAATGTGATGTATTTGCCTATATATGTGCTCTTGTTTATGGGTTTTTATTTTTTTAAATTTTTATTTTATTTTTTATTTTTTTATATTTTGATTTTAAATTTTCTGATTTTATATTTTCTTTGTATACTTTCTTTTTATATTTTATTTTTCGTTTAAATTATAAAATAAGCTATATATATAGGATATATAATGTAAGCTAAGGTGTATATAAAAATTAACAAAAATACTCAAAAATAAGAAAAAAATATTTTTGGGTTTTAATATTTTTTTTACTTTTTTGTGGGTTTTTAAGAATTTTACTAAGTTTTATATATTTTTAAAGTCAAACATACCTAAAACAGGGAATAATAAATTACCTAAATTAAAATGGAGATTAAAAATACATAACATAATAATATATTCTCCATATTAATTTTAAAATAAAGATAATAAATTTAAAAACTCAGAAATAGAAAATGTATTTTTAGGATTTTCACGGATTTTTTTATATTTTTATAAGTGTTTTTAGAGTTTTTCTATTTTTTTGAGTTTATTTTATATTTTTTAGTGATTTTTGGGCTGAAGATCAAACATAGAAGAATACATAAAATATATTTGTTTGGTAATTTTTCAAAAAAATATTATTTTCATGTATTTTCTTTTCCAAACAGGGACAAAAAGGCATGTTTTTTTAATAATTAAATTAATAGATTCAAAAATGAAATGCAAGTAGATAGCTTGAAAGCACAATGCAACAAAAACAGAATTCTATTTTTTGTATTTTTTTGAGTAGATTTGCTATTTAAAACAAATAGAGACAACAAAAGGAAAATGCAGTACTAGCATGGGTATTTCTATAAATAAATAAAAGTCCGAGAGCTAAATTGTAATTTTCACAAAAAATATATAACGTAATATTTTAATTCATGGACCACTTAATAAATCCGAGATCCAGAAGGGCCTCGTTGCAAAATTGCTAAGCTCAGGTACACAAGCACGTGAGCGACACTGGTAGGGGTCTTAACGTAATTATCAATACACCAGGGGTGCTTTTGTAATTTTTGCAAAACGTTATAGCATACTGAAAATGTTTCTGACTAAACACTAATATCGAAAAGCTAGAGTGTCAACCTGCAAAATGTTCCCTCACATGAAGCGTCACGTAAGGTGACATGGCTAGGACTAGTTTGCAATTACAAGAATTGTGAGGGGCTTTTTGGAAATATTACCAAATAAAAATGACCGCAGATGAATGTTTCAGTATTAAACATTAAATACAAAAATAGGCGTGGTTAAACTGTAAAAATACCCAAGCCTCTTGTGGATTGGACAATGCCGGCAACCTCACTTATCCACGTGTCACACATCCAATGGCTGATACTACTTCTTCCTTGAACTGCCAAGATTAGATCCTTCAGAAGGTGATCAACGGTGCTAGGTTGTTTGATCGGACGACTGTTGTACAGCTGGAAGATCAGGAAAGGATCAACGACGCATGAGGGGCTTGGATGAACTTGCAAAGAACATGAGCGAGGAGAGCTTCGAGCGGCAAAATCTTCTCACGTCATCGTCGTTCTGGCACGCTGAAGGGTGCTGCTGGTTCCTGGAAGCATTCCTTGTCGATCAGAGGCCTCAAAAATGCCCCGGCATTTGCCATGGCGCCGCCACGAGGGGGAAAAGGGTCCGACACCTCCAGATACCTGCAGACGTTCAAAAACCGACCCCAACAGCGGTCTAGAGCCCGTTGCACCTGCACGTGGTTAGCACAAGAAAAAAATGGGCTCGGGGACTCTTTTGGCGAGGCGGCTATGGCTGGTGGTGTGGGTGGCGCTCCTCCGGTGACTGGTGGAGGAGGAGGAGCTAAGATCCAGATCCAAGATGGATCTGGAGGAGTGAAGGTGCGGTGTCTAAAGGGAATCGGATGGGGGAGAGAGTGGTAGCGGTTAGGTGGTCTGCCAACAGGCAGAGCACAAGCGAGATAATGGTGGCCGGAGCATAGCTCCGATGAGAAATGAAGATCGAATCAACACTAAGTAAACAACCAACACATGTAATAAAAATTATAAAATGAAAGCTAAGACATATAGGTCTCTAATGAATAAAGGAGGTAGGCAAACCTCACTGGCAGAGTCGGGAAGTAGACCCCACGGCAGAGGGCCGCCGGAGATGGCGTGGAAGCACCAGAGGCACGCTTGAGACCGCTCCCAATAGCTAGGGAAGGCGTTGTCACCACCTTCTATCCAAAATGTGCAAGATTGAGGAAAAAGTCAGTCCAAACGAAGTTCAAACAAGTCATGGGAGTTCGAGGTGTTTTTGGTATGAGGTGACCGGTTGCTCCAAGAATCGATGAAGATCGAGTGAATCAGCGATGCTAGGCCTAAGAAAGCGTTAGGGCGTGTATCCTCGATAATCGTGAAAGAAAAGTTACAAAGGGAGAAAAGCCAAATGGTGAAATGGTCGACCTTGAAAAATCCGAGAAATTGGGAGAAAAACGACGTCTATAAGGGGTAGAGGCTTGTCCGAGAGTTGACCGCAGGTCAACTCTATGTAGCTCCAGGTTGGTCCACGTGTACCAACCAGGAAAAAGCCTAGAGAAACTATTTCAAAAATCAATTAAAAATAGTAATTGATTTTATTAATTTTAGGTTTAAAATGAAATATATTTAATATTATCTGAATTATATTATGATTTTTATTTATTTTTTAGAGACTTATAAATAAAAGTTAATTTTTAGGGAATATTTATATGTATATTCATCTATGTTTTTAGTATTTTATTTTTATTTTGTATTTATAATTTTTATTAATTTGGTTTATTATTTTATATATTTATGACTTATTTTTATAAATAAATATATTTTTATTTTATTTTTTTGATATAATATATAACTAATTAAATAGATGTATTTATTTGTATAGGTATAGTTATAGGTATTTTACCTATGTGTTTTATACAAGTACTTTATTTTCATATTTTCTTGATGTTTTCATTCTAGTTTTAATATACACATATATTACAAATAATATTTATAAAATTATAAAAAAAAGAAAAATATAAAATTAACGAGTAAATAAAATGAATATTTTAATCGGGTAAAGTGTACAATAGGGGTCCAAAACCTAACTTTCACACCGTAACCCCAAAAAATATGAAACACCTTCATTAAATAGATTACTAAAAGTTATATACAATTAAAGGTGATTTTGATGTATTTTGAGTTTTTATTTGAGAGATATGGTTCTGGGAAGTTGGGGTTTTGGAATCTTATTCGCACCATAACTTTTTATATGTACATTATTTTTGTATGAAATCAATTTGGTATTTTTCTATATTTATTTATTTACAACTTTTATCTTGAAAGTTTCTTTATTTGAAGTATAAAAAGTGGAACTAAAAAAAGGTCCCAAAAATAAGGAAAATGAATAAAATAAAAGGGAATTTTTATTTTATTTTGTCCCTTATCTCCCCCTACTTTATTCCTTGTCGACCTAGTCATCGAGATGCCTCAGTCTTGGGGTTTCGGGTCATATAGTTTTTTCAATAATTTATTCTTTTTCTTTTCTTTTCTTTATTCTATAATTTCAGCATTAAAATAGTATTTTATATTCTATTTACACAACAATGTATGGATGCTAAAATGCATGAATTAAAAGTATTACATGCATTTACTAGGTTTTTAAGGCCAAAATGGTAGAATAAAGGTGATGAAATGGAAATTCATCACCCCCGATACTTGCCTTTGCTAGTCCCTAGCAAACACTTATGCAATAAGTGCAGAAACCAAAAAACAATGAAAAGAAAAAAGAAAATGGATTAAGTTTAATTATCAAACTTGTCTTTACAAAATCAAAGTTTGGAGCTCAAGTCAGACCTTTGAAATTTTAGTGCATGTGGAACCTTAGTGGGAGTCGGATTTGAAATCCAACATCCTTCGAGAATCCCAAAACTCTGCTCAAGTCTCCTCAATAGCCAGATCAGAATACTTCAACTCATATGCAGACCTTATGACTATGAATCTGACTCGTACAGTGTAAGTGATAGTGGCTCTCCTCAACTAAAATAACAAAGAGACTGACTTCTCCAGCATAACAACCCAGTGATTCCCCAATCCAACAACTTAGTCCTTGAGGAGCGGGGTATTCCATTCAAAGTTCAAGTGACAACCAGCTCAAGAGGAGGGGGTGAAGAGAAGAATGGACGGTAGCCAGTGTAGCTACCTATCCTAGGATGCAACACCAGTGTAGTCAAGTCATCCAGCAGCAGGCTCACATGATTTGACTTTTAAGCTCAAGCTTTCTTATTGATTGTACAAATATATACACTCCGGCATGCATTTTATTTTTATACAGGCATGTCCACCATTTTTTTGGAGTTTTTCTTTTTGCTCTTCTTTTTGAAATACAATATACAACAAAATTTACATAAGGAGTTTTTCCTCTTGATCCTGTAGACTATCCCTCTTTTGAAGCTTTATTTCAACCCACACTCTCCTGTCTTCAAAATTCATCATCACTGGACGGGTTGAGGTCCACTTCCCTCCCTAGAAGAGGACACATGTTTCCACTTGTGTCCGTCTCATACTGTCAAATCCAACCCCCATACCACTCAAATTGAGTTGAGCCAAGTGAAGGTGCAGGTGTCCAAGTTAGGTCATTATCAACAAGCGTCGTGTGTGTGCTCTGAAATACTCTACTTAGGCAGTTAAGAATCCATTGAACCAAGTCTCGTTATTCTCGAAGAATTAAGTCAAATAGACCTGAAGTACCTCAATTCCAGCTCTTATAAGGTTCCTGTTATTAGGTAGATTTAAGGTCCAACCAAGCTCCAATCTTCGGATTTTACGTAGACTTGTTCGATTGCCAAACTCAATCCGAAAAATGCGAATGCTATGCAAATGCTACGAAGAATGTAGAAAATATGTTTGGGATGTGATTTTCAAAGATTTTGAACATTTATGGATTTTTGAAAAAGATGATGCATATGCATTTTTTGGTATTTTAATTTTGCAAATGTTTTTGTGGTTTTTGAAAACAAAATATTTTTGTATAAAAACTAGGTTAAAATATTTACAAGGGGATGTATCTTATATTTACAAGAATTAGGTTTTTAAGAATTTACAAGGAATAAGTGATCTACTTTATAAGTATATATATAGAATTTAAGTGTGATGTATATATTCCTCAAACTTATTTGAAAATCATTTTACAAACAGTTTTTGAAAAACTATAGTTCAAAATATTTTTTGAAAATAATTTTTACAAACATGTACACATATTTAAAAATCATTTTGCAAAGGTTTTTCAAATAGTATATATATATTTTTTTTCAAAATATTTTTGCAAACATTTTTCAAACTGTTTGCAAATAGTTTTTCAAACATTTTATTTCACAAAAAGAAAATAAATTTTACAAAAAAAATCTCTTTACAAAGGTTGAAAATATTGAACAAAAATGTTTGAAAAAAGATTAGCGTATCAGGAGCATAGCATGATTTTTGGAATATTTTTTGATCAACAAAAATATTTATTTCAACAAGAAGCACATGCAAAGACAATGTCTAGAAATCAGAGACTGAAAAGTAATTAAATAAAGTTTTCGAATAAAATAGTAACAGGAAATAAAGCGGGGATGGAAAATGACATTTACCCAATAAAACGTGCTGCGCACGTGCTTGAATTCGAGCTAGGGACCTTTCTATAATTATGAAAACTTGTAGGGGCAGAGTTGTAATATGCCCAGTGAGGCGTTACAAGCACGTGGTTGAGGCTCTAGTAGGGGCTATTCTGCAGTTTTGGAAACCTTGGGGGCTAAAATGAAATTGTCCCAATTTTTTATTTTAAAACTCTTACGGTTTCTCTTTGCTTTCTTCATTCACAAGCACCAAAGGGGGCAATGGGGCGCCGCCCCTACCGTCCTTCTTCCTAGGTGGAGGGCGGCGTGGCGATTGGTGACGCGCTGGTGATCCTGGTGGCTGGTGGAGGGCGACGATAGGTGGCACGTTGGTGGCTGGTGACGCTCGCGTGCACGATGACGGTTCGGCTCCCTCGCGGTGGTGCAGGAGTACGGTGTCATGCTCGATCAAGATCTAGACGGTGGAGGTTGTTGAGATAGGGAGTGCGGAGGTCGGCGTGGATGCCGCAAGTGGAGGCTTTGCACGGCTAGGGGGTGCGCTTCACGGGAATGTTCCAGGCAGAGGAGATCCAAGCTCCAGGAGGTCGGAGAAGATGGCACGGGTAGTCAGGTGGTCGTGCGGTGTTCCGCCCAGGCGCAGCCGCGGCGTGGAGGGTGGTGGACCGGCGAGGAGCGGCGGTGCTAAGCAGCTGTCGATGGCATTCTTTATTTTCTTTTTGTTTATTTATTATTTTGTAAATTGTAAACAATAAATAGTAAAAAAAAATATTTTTTTATAAATTTGAATTAGGGAAATTAAAAACAGAGAATAAAAAAGTTTTTTTTATTTTTTTTAACGATCCTGCAAAAAAACTATTAGAAAGAAAATATATTTTTTATTTTTATTCTTTTTATTTATATACAAATTAGAAGGTGAACGAGGATCTGGCAAAACATGAGGAATCGAATCCGGTTCTCCGACCACCGTGTGTGGCCGAAGTTGAGAGATCGTGCGAGGTAGAAAAGAACGCGTAGAGGTCGAGAAAATCAGATGAGAAATCGAGACCGAAGGTGGATCAAATCGTGATGATGATTCTATGATCTAAAAAAATAACGACAAAATAAAATTGCGAAAATAAAACTACGATTAACCTAGATAAAATAATAAGAAAAGAATGTGGATCTCACCTTAGGAGCGGAAAAGACCTTGGTCACCTCGACCAAGGCCGACGCGCTGTCACCGGACAGCTCGGAGGCTATGCACCCTTCTGCGACAAAAGGACTCTTCGATATCGGGCTCCTCTCACCAAAGATTGCTCAAGTTGGAATGATTGAGGAGCGATATAAATAGAAAAGATGGAGAATGAAATTTGAATTTTTGAATTTTTGGTTGAAGAGATAAGAGAGATGAAGATTGAAATGAGATAAAAATAAAGAGAGATAAATCTATTTACAAAATTAACTAATTTTTTTGAATTTTCGTCACTTTATTTATTTGAATAAAAAAAGTTATTTTTTTTATTTTTTGTGGAAGTTAGTTTAGAAAAATAAATATCTACATATGCTATATACATATATGCCATTATATACATGGGTAAATGAACAAATTAGTTTTTTTAATTAATTATTTTTTTTATTTTTATTTTAAATAATTAGTAAAAATATTTACAAATATATACAAATACAATATGTACAAAATACATTGGAAAATTCCATAAACCACCCCAGAAAACCAACTTTTTACTCGTAACTCCAAAAATTATGAAAATACAACCATTTTAAAGATAATTTAATTTAGAATTCAATGGAAGTGAGATTGGTTCAATTTGAGTTCATATGGAGCCAGAATTGGTCTTTCAATTAGTGCTTAGTGGCTTTTTCCAAGTGTCGTTGCTTTTATTCTGTACATGATTTAATTGTGCAATTATTTTTATTAATTAGAACACATTTTTTTTACAACTTTGGTTTTGAAAGTTATTTGATTTGAAGTCAACTAATGTATAAGTAAAATAGTGTAGTATACAAATATACATAGCACACAATTTTTTTTGGATTTTCTTAATAAAGACCCTATCTCCCCCTACTTTATTCCTGGTCGATCAAGTCAAGTCTTGACCTTCTCTCGGGGTTCGGGTCAGCCTGTATTTGTTACATATATATAGTCTTCCTTTTTTATTTACTTTTCTTTATTTTTCCTTCCTTTCTTTATTTATTTTAGATTAAAATGGTAAGAAGTGTACAATTTTTATTCACAAATAAAAGTTAGTAAGAATATGGAGTTAGTGTTATAACATGTGTTTTATAAGGGATTTTAAGCTCAAAAAAAATAAAGATGACGAATCACATATTCATCACCTTCCCACTCATCTAGGTTGGATCGAGACAACTCGTGTTTTAAACATGAGTTGAGTCCTCTATCCTTCTCCAGGTATGACTCCGATCCTAGAGAGTATTTTCCTTACGTTTCTCATTTTTCTTTGTCATCTCCGTTTCATCCTAATTCTTCTTCTTCTGCCTTTCAGAGTCAATCTTCAATTATACTTGTGGAAGTTGAGCATAGAATGGAGACCTATGAGCCGATTACAGATTAGATGTGAGATTCAAGTCCATGAGTTGCTTACAGTATGGATTGAGAAGTCTGCTTCTTATTCAGGAGCTGAGTCAGTTTCTACATTGAGATAACCGACTTCCCTAATTGATTCAGACTTCGTGTCTTTGCTGTCGCAATTTCATGGAAAGCCGCACGAGGAGCCATATCGACATCTTTTTGAGTTTGAGGAGAAATGTAGCACCAAATATTATTCAAACATTATACCTATAGATTCTATGATGAAGATAATTCCCTTGACACTCAAGGATGGAGTCGCGAGATGGTTCTAACGTTTAGGAAAGGAGATAGGTAGTTAAAGTACACTTCGAGTTGCCTTTCTTAGTATCTTTTACCCCATTAGCTGAGCCAACTTGATGCGGTCGGTCATCAAGATTTTGCACATAATTCCCTTGAGCCACTTGAGGACATGTGGCTCATATTTCAAATTCTATTAAGGATACTCCCAGATCACGGAATCTCCAAAGCCGAGTTAGTTTAGATTTTCTACCAGGGGATGACCGTAGAGCAGCAGAAATTAGTCGATGTCCCTTGTAACGGTTCACACTACAGTCTTGACGAGGATTCACTTTGGACTCTCTTTGGAGGGATTCAGACATTGAGATGACACACGAGAGAGTTACAAGATCACCTAGATGTGATACACCTCATGACGATTTAGGGTGATACATCATACATCTGATATACACACTGATGTAGTATAGAGGATGGATACTGAGACAGTTGTAGAGAGTTCTTGTCTTCAAAAACCGATACTTCATTCGTTTTTCAACCGGAGTATGAGTTGTTCCATAATTTCCAGTTTACGAGCCTTGGATACCTATTCTTTAGGAATTCCAAGATACCGAGCAAGGGCCTATGCTGTTTTAGTCATCTTATCCGTCGATTGAATTTCCATACAACTACCAGTGCTATGCCTAGCCACCTTAAGAGAATTTCACCTCAAATTCACATGATCATTTTGAGCATTTTCAACAGCCTGAGGTGGATGTAGGGCATCAATTTGAGATTCCAGATTAGATGGTTCTACATTTGATCATTTCGTCCATCCGATTGGTGAGAAGATTGCATATCATAGAGAGCAGATGAATACATTCAGAGATTTATAGCAAACATTATCACAGAGCGAGGATCGGATTCTACTTTTCAGTTGACTTTTGAGTTGTTGAATACTTGTAGTCCCAAATCTCAGGATGTTCAGAGACAACCTCCAATTGTTGAGACATTAAGGAGCGAACAACATTAGTAGGCAATGCCGCAGAGGTACAGATTCAGCCTGATTCTCCATGTAGTGAAGGCACAAAATCATTAAAAATGGGAAAGGGATAAAATCCAAAAAGATGAATAAAAACAAGACTTCATATTCTTCTATTAGATATATATCTTTTGTTTTACATGGAACGAATCCCAATTTTGCAAAAAGAATGCTTCTTCTTCTTTTTCTGATCCTCTAGATGTATATACTGGTTGGGAGGATGTACAGATACCCTTCCTGGATGCTGTGAAACTAGGGAAGGGAGAAAAATTAGAAAATCTCAAAAAGATCCAAGATTAGAAGTACAAGAAAGACATGTTAGACTCAATTCAGATCAAGCTCACTCTTTTGGAGGCATTGGCACAAATCCCTCTTCTCCAGAAGTGCTTGAAGCAGCATACCACACCAAAAAAAGAAGAGAAGAAATCATTGCTCGGAGAAGCAAGTGTTAACCATTGCTAAATATTAGGACGTCCAGCATACACTCTCAAAAAGAAAAAGAAAGATATGGGAGTGGCATTTGTTAGTTTCAAGATTTCATATCATGAGTTCGAGCACACCTTGTTAGACAATGGATTTTCAGTGAATATATTATCCTTCCATCTTATTGAAACACTTCACTTAAGGCCTTTCAAGAGAGTTAGAATGATTTGTTAGTTTCCAGACAGATAGATCAAGAGGCCGGGTAAACTTTTGGTCATTGTCGTGGTGGTACAAGGAACAAAATTCACTGTGGATTTTGTTGTATTAGATTTTGACTCTTCAGTACCATCACAAGATGCTGCCATTATTCCTTGTCGTCCTTTTTAGTGTGCAACCAAGGCTGTTATCGATTATGGGACATATAGTGTCAGTTTTCCTTCCAGTAGAAAAGTGTTGAGCTCTAATCCATTAGGGAGTTGTATATCAGACGAGTGTGATACCATACAATCAGAAATAGAGGAATGCAACATTACATTGAGATTCGACATGTTCATATACCTCATGATTCTACTAAGACTCGAGATTTCTTATCCAAAGAGGAAAAATTGGAGAGCATTGCCTTTGGTGATCCACGTACACATGTTTGGAGATGTATTGATGATATTTGTAATATATACGTGACGAGTCTGAGAAACCCTTTGCTAATTAGTAAGAATTATCATGCACTAAAATGAATTTGTCATCGTTCGTTGTAGGCGAGTAATCAAAATCAATCAAGAATAACCAATTAAGTATCTAATCAATTTTAGTCGAGTGGTTTTATGTTTATTTATCCTAGGCAAGTCCTATGGTCGAACTCAAGGAGGCAAAGGAACAACCTAGGTTAAGGTCTATCAAAGTTCGTGCAAGGTTTTCGAGGCAGAATATTTTTGGTATTTTTTAATGCAATGTTTTAAATGCAAATGAAATGTAGACCAATTTTAAGGACAAGAAAATTAATGTCAATCAAATGAGGTCCAAAAATTACAAAACCTGGCCGAGATGTGGGTAATGATGAAATGTAAGCATTGTAATATTATGGAATTTTCAAAAGCATTATGAATATTTACTGAATTAATGAATGCAAACAAGGTGAATTACAACAATTAATTATAATAAATACTAAATCTCTCTATTTTTAGGAAATTAAATCATCCGAGATAGATCAATAATTGAACTATGCTAGAAAAATTCTAAACCCTGAAAAGGTTGAGTTGAACACCTATTAAAAATTATTTACTAAAATGCACAAAACAATTTTAAAAAAAATGAAATATGCATGCAAATGCTATTCCTTACAAGGAAAATGTGAAATACAATTAATTGTGATGTCCGTAAATTTTCTACAAATTTTCAAGAGATGATTAATTATATATGCATTTCTAAGCACAGACTTGGTAAACTATGCAAATTTCTAGAAAAAAATATTAACTATTAATTAACCACGAAGTATAAAAATATCACAAGCATTCCATAGTATGGAGAATTAATTGAGAAATAAAATGCAATTTTTTTAATAATAATGATGATATGAAATGGAGATCAAATAACAAATGAAACACATGGGTTTGTTTGCCATTAAAATAATTTAATAAAGCAAAAAATGCAGTAGAGGGACCTAAAGGGAATTGCGTAAACTCCGGAGGCAGGTTTATGCAAAATGTCCAAGGGGCATGGGCTGATGGTGGGGGCAACTTATGAAATAGGTGAACCTCTACAGGCGGGCTTCAATTCTTCCCTCCTCCACCGGCGTATCACGTGAGTAGGAGGTGTTCTTCTGTAATAAGGTCTACCTTGGGGACTTTGCTGCAAACGTTCCCTAGGAGTGGGTGTGGGTCATGTCACTTCCTCGAAGTCCACACCCGACACAGTGGGCAGCGATGCGAGGCAGATACGAGTGGAGGCGGAGTTGCAAGATTAGGTACGGTGGGGGCTCGACAGCCACGGGGCCAGAGCAAGAGCAGATTCACATGGCATGGTAGTGTTGCAGCAAGGTTGATAGGTCTTGGATCTCATCAAGGAGGGATACACAGCTTCAAGCTGTCACCTTGGGCGACGCAGATCTTCTAATGGAGTATAGGGAGACGTAGGTGATGGAGTCGTGCGGTGGATGATGGTGGTTGATGAAGGTGACTCATAGATCTGGCTAGGAGGCATCGCTGAAGTGCTTGGTTGAATTATCGGTGAAGAGCAGTGGTAGAACGCAGGTAAAGAGGCGGAAATGGTGGTGGCTCGACATCTTCAAATGCCGAAGCAGTTGAAAACGTGACGACGATGCGGTGTAGTTGAAGAAGACGGAGGTTGATCCGTGCCCGGAGAGGAGGTGTATGTGGATGGTGTAGGATCGAAGGATAATGCATCGATGGGTGGCGAAAGGGATGAAAAATAGGAAAAGAAGGTGGCGTATCAGGTGAAGAAGGGAAGTACCTTGTATGGTGGGGACTTGGCAGCCACGGGGTTGGAGCAAGAGCAACTTTACACGGCGTGGTAATGCTGTAGCAAGGTCAATAGGCATTGGAACTCCTAGAGGAGGGACGTGCGGCTTCGAGCTGTCACCTCGAGCGTTGGAGCTCTTCTGATGCTATATCGACATATAGGTCTTTAGGGGTGCGACGGTTGTATTTTATTGTCGGTGAGTGGGGTGCCGATGATGGAATTTGAAAGGTGACGATCGATCGTGAGTTGGGAAGATGAGATCTGACTAATGCGGTCACGATTCACGGGGAGGATCGTCAGTTCAGAGGTTGAGGATCTGATGATTGAAGAGGGAGATTGGTCGGCTGAAATACGGGGATGGGTGGCTGATGAATTTGCATTTCATCGTCTATATTCATTTATTTTGGCTTAAAATCCCTCATAAAACACATGTATATAATACTAACTCCATAACCTTACTAACTTACATCTGTGTGTAAATATTGTATATTAATTATTATTTTAACCTAAAATAAATAAGTAAAGTAATAAAGGAAAAATAAAGAAAAGTAAAAGACTATATATATGTAATAGATATAGGCTGACCCGAACCCCAAGAGAAGGTCAAGACTTGACCTGATCAACCAAGAATAAAGTAGGGGAAGATAGGGTCCTTAATCAGAAAATCCAAAAAAAAATGTGTGTTGTAAATACTTCTCATTTATTATGTGCATACTTGTATAAAACGTACACTATTATATTTGTCCATAAATTGACCTCAAATAAAATAATTTTTCAAACAAAAATCGTAAATAAAAATGTTTTGTAAATAATAAAAATAATTGCAAAATAAAATCATATACAGATTAAATGTAACCACACATGGAAAAAAAGTTGCAAAGTGATTTTGAAAGACCAATTCCAGCTCCATACGAACACAAATTGAATCAAACTCATTTCCATTGTACTCTAAATTAAATTATCTTTAAAATAGTTGTGCTGAAGCCACATCGAGACAGTGATACATTCTTGTTTGTTGTTGATTCCATATCTTTGGTATCACTCGATGACTTTTCGACATCTTCTACGTATGATACATGGGTTTATTTTTTAATATATATCTTGGTTTTATTGTTTCTTCTTCTGTTTTTATCGTTCACTTCTTTTCCGCATGTGAGTGATATACTTAGGATGTACCTTATCCTAAGTATAGATGATGTAAATGACTTGAGTATTTTCATTTTCGTTATGTTACATCACTTAGGAATCCTTTAGCTTAAGTATAGGGGAGTGATATCATTCATTTTGTTCTCTTTTACATTTCTATTTTAAGTTAATTCTTTTGTTCTCTCGCTTATCCTACAACTTGTTGATATTCTTTTTCTAAACATAGGAATCTTTTACCATAAGAATAGGGGAGGACAAGTCAAATCGTTGAGTATGTTCATTCTTTTCATCGATTTTCCCCATTTGTACAGTCTTCTATACTTAGTATTACTTGATCCTAAGTATAGGGGGATCATAGACTACTTCTTTTGTCATTCATTGAGACATTGTTATATAGATTCTTTTCACTTTTCTTTATTTAGCACGAGTTATGTCTTCCTTTATAGCTCTTTGGTCACTATGAGGAAAAAGTTCTAGGTAAGTATAGGGGGTGTCGTATATATTGTATATATATATATATTTTAGCCATAACTGGTATTTTTATTAATACAAGCATGATAGCCGCACATGCCCTTCCACATATCGGATGTCCAAATCTCAACATTCATATCTTGCAACAATATTAAATGTGGTGACCATTATGACAAATGTTACCCCCATTAACATCTACTTTTCAAGCTTGATCAAGCCTTAAACAATCAAAGAAGAACCTTCATTAAGGAAACACAAGATCCCCCCCTTCCGGGCCTTCCCGATTTCAGAATTTTTGGAGTTACGATTGAAAAGTCGATTTTCTAGAGTGTTTTTTACAATTTTACCATTTATTTATTGCATATATTTATTCATGTTTATTTTATACATAATGTAAAAAATTGTAAATATTTTTTATTCATTATTAAAAATAAAAAATAAATTTTTTTAAAAAAAATTAATAATAATAATTTCCTTATTTGTACATGTGGATAATGTACTATACCAAAAAAATTAATATCTAACATTAATTAATTAAATTAATATAATTACAAAAATTTAATTTATTTATTTCATTATTTGATTTGAAAACATACCATGTATATAAGATTTGATTTTATGCTTTAAATTGCCACCATAAAGGTGGCTAATTAATTTTGTAAATTAATTAATTTATTTCATTTCCAATTTCATTTTTAATTAATTTACTAATTTATTAATTTATTTAATTAACGACTAAATTACATTCCTTATTTGTAATTATTTCCTTTATTATTTTCTTTCTCATTTTTTATTGAGCTCCTCCTCCCTCATTTCCTCTTAACCAATCTTTGGTGAGAGGAGCCCGATCTCCGAGAGCGAATCTTATCATAAAAGGGTTCCTAGCCTCTGAGCCGCCCGATGACAATGAGGCGATCTTCGTTGAGGCCATCACGGCGTTCATCCCCTCCTAAGGTGAGATATACTTTTTCTCTTGTTATTTTTAACCAAGGTTAATCTTAGTCTCATTTTCGCACCTTTAATTTCATCGTCATTTTTCTTAATTCGTAAATTTCAATCGTAGTCAATCATTTCTCAAAAATTCTAAATCCGACTTGAGTTTTCATCTTACACTCTCGATCTCTCCATGCTCACGTTCTATCTCACATAATCTACCAACTCCAGCCACGTAAGGTGGTCAGAGATCCATATCCATTCATCATTTTTCGCCAGATCCTCGTTCACATATTCTGTTTTGATTTTGGCATTGAGACATCGTTCTGCATCCTAATTTGTTTATAAATAAAAAAATGAAAAAATACATACTTTCTTTTTCTAACATTTATTTTGCAGGATAAATAAAATTTTTTTTATTGTTTATGTTTTTTTACAAAATTAAATAAAAAAGTTCATAGCAGTTTATGTTTACAACAAAAAATATAAAAAATTGAAAAACAAAAAGAAAATGCTGCCAACCTGCGCCGCTCCTCGCCGTCGGCTGCCTGTTCTGCCACTGTCTCCTCTGATCGGATCCGCACGTCGTTCATCTTTCGCCATCCACAGCCACTGCTGGGAAGCACCACACACCTCCATTATCGATCACGATTCGCCAAAACCGTCTCCAGAGAACTTCTCCGCACGCTGTAGTGAGCGTTGGGGGATGTTTGTCGCCTCCACGGAGCGAGACCACCTCTCCTCGCTTGAGCCTCTTCCGCCATTCCTCTGCTTGGAGCATCTAGGACCGCCTACGCTCCGTCATCCTCAAAAAACCCATCAACCGCCTCTCCTGGGTTGTGCACAGCCATGCTTCGAAACCATGCTTCCCTTCTCCGCTTCTACAACCCTCTGCCGGCGCGTGTTCCCGCCCGTCCAACAGACCACGACCATCACCGACCGCTGCCCACTTAGGTGTGGAGAAGGAGGGGCAGAGGCATTCCCTTTGGTGCCCCTTTTGTTTGAAGAGAAATAACGAAGGAACCCTAGTTCCTATAAAAAGATGGAATAATTGTAATAAAGCCCTAAGAAGTTTCAATAATTGCAAGGAAATCCCCCTTCAGAAACTATCACATGCTGAGAATACCTTCCTAGGTAAATTTCATTGTTCATCCCATTTTATTTCCTGTCATTATTTTATTCAAAAACTTTTAACATTCACAATTCAGTCCTTTCTTGCTAGGCATTAAATTTGCATGATCTTTTCATTAGAATAATATTTTTGTTTCTCATTAAATTTCCCAAAAATAATGCTATGCTCCATATGTGAGTATCTTTATAGCATAAAATTTTCGTTGCATTTTCTTGTCATTTAGTTTTATTAAAAAATCAAAAACATGTCATTTTTCCATGTTTAAACTTTGAAAAATCATAAAAAATCAAATATTATCTGAAAAATTCCAAAAATAGATTTAGTGTATGTTATTGTAATTTATTTTCTATCTAATTTTCACGCATTAATTATTTTCAAATCCCCAAAAATTGGAAAATATATAATAATATTAGAAAAATCAAGGGAAATACTAGAAAAATCCAAAAATTTTAATCTCAGTCCCTGATCGTAGATGTTTGTGTATATTTTAGCATAAAAAGAGTTTCTTGGAGTTTTGGGCTCTTAAAATATTTTTAAATTGCAAATTACTCAAGGTTGTGCACTGGTTATCATTTTTGCCATTGTTTGATTTTTTAGAAAAAAATAAAAATATTTGAAAATTCTAAAAAAATCCCATAAACATTTCAAAGCCTTTAAAACCCAAAAATATTTTATCTATAATTTTTTGGAAATTTCTGACTATTTTGAAAAATAAAAAAAGAGTGTGGTGTGTGTATTTCCTCCCTTGTGCATATTGTTCCGTATTTGAAAAAAAATAGCAAAATTAAAAACCAATAAAAAATTTGAAATTGGAAAATAGAAAAATTTAAAAAAATTAAAATAGGAAGACAAAAAATTCCACGAAAACCAAGGATAGTTTGCATTTGAGATTCCCTTATTCTTTTATTGCATGGAATATCCCTCGAGGATTGTAGCCTCCTTGAGTTCGATCATGTTCGCTATACAGGTTTATTAAATAGCAAAATATTTCTCCTGCTCATATTATTATATTGTAATAATTATTGGCTTGAGAACAAAAATAATAATTTTTGTCTGTTACGAGATTTTTAGGGTTACGACGACATTGTACGTATTTTCATGTGAATAAAACTTTGAAGATCTCATGTCAACAGTGGCGGCGAAAATCGTGGGTGATTGCATCCACTCTTGATTAGGAAAGGGGAAGAGAACGACTTGAGGGAGGACGCAGATGTGGAGCCATCTGATAGGTCGAGATCGGGCAACCCATATCATGCCATATGGCTCTACTTTTTTTATATAATTTTTTTATAAAAAAGAAATGAAATAATAATGTGAAAAACGAGTGACGCGTGGAGGATCAAGGAGCTGCCACATGTCAGCTCCAGAAAATTCGGAAAATAAAAGAAAAGAACAACCAGAAAGAAATAGTATATGACCTCGTATCTAAAAACTTTCTTCACAAATGTTGTTCGTCTCGATGAGGTCTACAACTTTCATGAAGAGACAAAAAAATAGGTTGTTTGTACAAAGTGATATTTTTGGTGGTACTTTTATATAAAATATGTTGATTTGTGTGTTTTGTAATTTTTTTTTTCATTTTTAAATAAGATAAAAATTAGGAAAAAATAAAATCAATCAAATACAATTATTTACATATTAATCTATTTTTTTGGATTTTTAATAATTAAGAAAATAAGAAAATATAATACCTAAGTCTTTTGTAAAGACTATTAGAGAAGACTAAAACTCAGTTAATTTCTTTTATTTCAAGCTCATTATGGATTTGGATTTTTCGTATTTTAATAAAACATTTGCAAAATAAAATAATAGAAAAAGAAATAAAATAAAAAAGAGTCAAATATATTATAAAATAATGGGTCAAAATCAGGTAAATACACGATGTGCAAAAGAGGCCCAAAATCCAACTTTCACATATGAGCTCTGATTCACTTGAACTTGGTCTTTTTCAAGGTAATTGAATGTACATTAGTTCAAAAGTGAGTAGGATTAAATCGGACATTGTATGAGGAAGATATCAGTGTTTTAGTCTGACAGGCCTAAAATTAGGCTTTGCATTTACTTCTCAATTATTTATGTGAGTGATTTTTTTGTATTTTTCATTTATTCCTATTAGTGATATGCACACAACGGAGGTAATTTCATGTCATTTGGAGTTAGTATGAATTATTTAAAATTTAAGGAAGTTAGCTTATTTTACAGGTCAATTAAGCTGCAATTTTCGGTTTCTTATTTTATGCAATTATGCATGATAAAATGCAATTATTACTTACACATACATTAATGATAATTATACAAGATAATGGATAAATGCATATGAATTTTGGGGAACTAAGCTTAAGTAATCACTTTTAGAGTGATCAATCACATATTCATCAACCCTAAACTTAAACCATGCTCATCCTTAAACATCTAGAGAATGAAATGAGGTGAAATGAGATCGGGTTCCATGCCAAGACCATGAGCAAAATGTGAAAATGGATCAAGACCCGACCTTTGGATTATTAGTTTGGCGGAACTCAAGTGAGAATTAGGGTTTTAAATTCAACAGCCTCCATGTTGTGCACATCATTATCACAGTTTCGGCTCGGAAGTCGTATTAGATCAATCCTCTTCCCAAAGCATATCCCATGAACATTGAACAATTATCTCATGTGTATGAAGGTTCTAGCTCTTCCCATGAAGAATGCCAGACTACCATGCAGAACTCTCCCCCAATAGCTCGTCCTCGGGGAGTCAGGTATTTCCTTCTTAGGTCTGTTGTGTTGTGTTCACAATTGAAAAGGGGGAGAAATTTGAAGAAGGAGAAAAGAACTGGAGGGTGACCATTGTAGTCACGTCTCTTTGTGAAGTCGACTAGTTTAGCCAAGCCTCCACCAAGAACTGCAGGATGTCTTGAAGCTTGGACCTTTTTGGTCAAATATTATTTGGTAGGTGGCTTCTTTTTGTTTGGATTATTGGTAACTCTGTGAGGATCTCGTTGTGCCCCTTCATATATGGAATCTTTCTTTCTGCACATGTTTTGGGAACTTAAAAAATTACGCCATTTGTTCATCCCTTTTCCTATGCTTTATTTCAACGCATACTCCAGTCTTTAGATGTCCATGCTACCAGAAAAAAAACTCACACAGTCTTTCAACACCCCATCTGAGTTGAGCTAAGTGCATAGTTTGAGAGTACAAATTAATTCCCTATTCAATAGTCGTACCGAAAGTGTAGCGACCAGGTTAGACCCTAAGAGTCAAATTCTGCAAATTGTCATGTGGAACTCGAGGAATTAAGTCAAAGACTCGAAGCTTCTAAAATACTCTTTCTAGGTGAAGTTCCTATGAAAATTAGGTGGATTAAGGTCAAGTCAAGACCCTCTCGGTTTCTGCTCATAACTCAGTTCAGAACCTAAGGGCTTTTCACCTATACAGATGCATGTAATGCTGAATCAAGTGCAAATGTGTGAAGTGCAAACAAGTTTTTTAAATATTTTTTTATGCTCTCTTTTTTTAAATGCAAGATATTTTTTTCTCCTTCTTTTTTTAGATTTTTCAAGTTAGTTATCCACCTCGTAAATAAAAATGTAGACTTACGCAAAAGTACGAGCTATGGGTAAAATATATACTAAGTATGCACACCCTGCAATACATAGCTGGTGTTATGTCCTCTGAGCACAAGAAGTGCAGAGAAGACATAGCTCAGGCTACACATAAGAGAGTGAAAAAGAAAAAGGAAAATAAAAGGTGACATGCCTCCCTATATTAGGTTGTGAACAATCTAAGTATAGAAGAAGAGCGAAAATGTGGTGGACAAAGGGAGAAGTGAATGAGGAGAATATATATATATATATATAGTGGGCCTCGGGTCCCATTATACTTAGGGTTTGGTCAGCCTATGTATGAAAGAAGGGTGGAAATGGGTTGTTTATTGCAGATGTGGATGAGGAGAGTGGCATATTCATATGGCATCAATCCCCCCTATACTTAGGCCTTATTTTAAGTAGAGGAAGAAGAAGTAGAAGGGAACAAATGGGGCCGTGAGGGAGGGTTGCCGATGAGTAAGGAGGTTTTCGTCAGATCTTTTTGTGAGCCTATGGATGGAGGTCATAATGATTGAAAGAAGATGAAGCAGATGAGTCCCAACTATCATCAGTGTTATCCTCAAAAGAATTGTGCTGGAGAGTGTTTTGATAGGAAGAATAATGAAGCATATGAATCACATGATTCCCATGCGTTGTTGGTGTTATCCCTACAATAATAATGCTTGAAAGTAGAGGTATTACAAATATTCTAATTTTTAAGTTGCTTTATCAAGATGTCCTTAGTCTTGTGGTCTATAGCCTCATCCTCGGATGATGAATATTCTGAAGCACCAGTCTCAGTTTGGTCATAAGAGATTATTCTGGTATATTTACTGAGACCATGAGAGTTGGCTCATTAGGAATAGTAGTGAGGTGCAGGAGTCGTCCAACGGGACTCGATATTCGACTGCTTGCTTAGATATGGTGCCAGAGCTATAGAAATAAGCTCACTTATAAAGATCACCTTATCCAGACCTAATGAGAAACTATATGAAGATTACTCTTTCGATGTGTCGAAGGTAACATTCTTAGTCGGTTTACCAGAGAACTGACTAAAAGGAGTAGCCGGGATGGGTACATTGGTTCGTGTTGTTTGTGAAGGTGTATGTCCTTGGAGTGAGGTACTGACAATCGGGTCTTTAGATTAATAACCAATGAAATATTCCTCCCTGTTTAGTGGATGTCTTTTATATTTGTTTTCAATTGACTTGACGTTGGTGTATTCCTCCGTCGGATTTATTTGATCAAGAAAGTTAGAGGAAGTATTATTCGACTCAGGGTAAGCCCATGCTTGTGTGTCCTCATATTAAGTACCAAAAGATTCCTGCATCAAGTGCTCTTCCGTAGGATTTGTCATGGTAGTGATTGAGGTCCAAGCCGCGAGAAATGGAAGGGTGAGGTTGGTCTCTGATCCAATGGCTGCTCAATAGATGTTATCTCAGTTGTAGCAGCATGGAAGGGCTCTTCTACCACTTGATGATTATTTACATTGATGACTTTGTGGGTTGTCTTAGAACATCATGTTTCCTCAAAGACTAGATGATATCAAAGTGCTCCCAATATTTCCTCCTGAGTCTTGCACTGTATAATTGCCTTAGCTAAGGTTAAGAACAACTTTCCGAGAATGATTGGAGACTGGGTGAATTCTCCTTGATGCTCAATGTCAATGATTGTGAAGTCCAATTTGAGCGGAGCACCTTGGAATATAATGATGACTGAAATTGTTACTTTCGGCTGTTTTATAAATCGATCAGCTCGCTGAATGATCTCTCTTGATTCCTTGATTGATTCGAGTTTGAGCATTTCAAACACGGAGGTCAGAAGGATATTGATAGATGCATAGTCATCGATTAGGGCATGGGTGAAGGTTGAGTCTTTGATTCCACAGTCAAATCAAGACAACCACTTTACCCTGTGGGTCTTGGTTATTCTCCTCATCACCAAAGAGGTGGCTATTAACAATATGTATCATTCGGTCTTTGCTCTCTTCCTGCCGGACATTTTTGGCATTAATTTACTTTTTACAAATCTTTCCAGGTCAGGGAAGTGTTCAACGGTCTTTTTCAAGGGAACTTCAAAAAATAAACTTTTATCTAGTGCTTCCCTTATAGTAGGATCCCAATTCTTCAAATCCACCCCACTTTCGATTTTTATGGTCTTTTATTTTTTTTTAATTTTTTAGGAGTTTTAAGTTTTTCGAAATTTTTGGTCTTTTCAGTGTGGTTTGTCGATTTTGTGCTTTCTACAGCTAAGGAGGAGCATCTATGTGTCGATTCAGAGTCATCCCTAAGGGAGTAATATGCAGAGGTGTCACTATCAGAATTGTCCCTACGATGTGCGGGTCTTTTGAGTTTTCTCTAAATTTTCAACTTTAGATCTAACCATTTCATCTTCCATTTTATCCATGAGATAGGAGAAGATTCTATTGACATATCTCGTCTCTGTCTTAACTTTTTATTCTCTGAATTTTTTTCATCATCAATCATGGGTGGTCAGTTGGCGGTAATTTATAGGCCTCATACTCAACATACTGTGATTTAGGTATGTATTTTTGTTGAGTAAAGCCTCTTTCCATGGTCATGATTCTTTAGGTCCTCATACGGTGAAGTCAATATACCAGGTTAATGTGTGTCGATATCATCAGTCCAATCCTCTGTATGTGCAGGCTATTAAAAGGAGTAGTATATCGGTTGGTCAATAGAGATTTGATTACTGGGGTTAATCCAACACTGATGATCATTTTATGTGGGACGCTCCATCTGGTTTGGTCGGGTTTTCATGTTATTTCCTAGGGTCAAGCCAAGATATGGATTTGTGAAGTGTTGACCTATGCCAAAAAAAATTGTGACGAGAAAATGAAGTCGTTTGGGATCGGTGTTTCGGCCAGTCATTTGTCTCAAAAGTGGTTTGATCTTTGAATGGTTCATGAGATCCGGCGAGAAATCGGGAAAAGGATGGGTCAGCCCAAAATGGATATTGATCATGTCCAGACAAGATTGGGGAAGGTGGGAAATATGAAGAAATCGAGAATTCAATAGAATGATCATAGGAAAGCGAATTGGAATTTATAGAGTAGATTTGCATCATCCAAGGGTCAGAGCCTCCTGCAAATGTTGGAGGAAGTATGGAGGAAGAGAGTTTAGATGCTTGAGGTTTGACCAAGAAGAACTCATTTTCAAAGTATAGTTATATGGGCACTTGGAGCAATGTACCGACATCTCCAAAAGAATTTTATGTGGAGAAAGAATGGATCGTGGTTGAGAACGTGTAAGTGCACAAGATACAGACTCAAAGAAAGGAAACCCTAATTTCTACAAATATCGAATCAAGAAAGGAGAGAGATGGCACAAGAGTGCGGATTTTGATATTCGAACTCAGTTCACGTACACTAATGCAAACATAATACAAACCCCAGGTTCACCAACTCATACAGTAAAGGCCATAAGAGTCTGGTCAATTATGTTGTCAATTTTAAGTGTTGATAAATTCAGTCATAGAAAAAATTAGCTAGCTATTAGATGTTTGAAGTTTTGCTAAAGACTGGTTGAATTCACACAGCTAGTTGCATCTACTTTCATCCAGTGGGGTGTAAGTACGGATCGTTGAACGGCTACCCATTACCTGAGGATGGTGCCAATTGCATTGTTCTTTAGCCACCCACTCTCTAAGGGAGATCCCTCACTAAGAAGTAAGTAGTCATTTTTTAAATAAGTAGTCTGAATGAAGATTTCAGAGCTAGGTTTTACCTTAAATGTATTTCTTTCACTTGCTCAACAAGATATATGAATCCAAGGACGCGGTTGTTCTCCCGCAAAAATTCTCAATTGTATAGTCTAATTTAGTCGGCCATGTTTAGCAGTCCCAATTTTAAGTAGGCGATCACTTAAAATTTTAGGTGAGCAAAAATATGCATCTACCATCCAGTCCCTATTTCCTTTAGATCTTATGTGACATAACAAGAGGGAGAAAACCAGTAAAAGTTGATGCACGTGGAAAATAATTATGAATGCTTAGTTAGAATACTTATAGTGATTTCTCGTGATCTCCATTTGGGATGCAATACAAGAACTGAAAATTATTCTATATGAAGTTCGAGAAAACCACACCTAGCAGAAATTTATATTAGCCGGGAAGAAGTGAGTTAAATTACTGACTAAGTTGAATGAGCTAATGTGTGTCTCAACTAATGTGAAGTGTGGTCCTAGAATCTACAAGAACAAGTAGAAAAATCCTAGAAGCTCTTATAGCCGCAATGTTGGTCTAATCCTACGAACCACTCAAGTCAGGTCCCACCCACATCGGAGAGTTAAACAGGTCTGACACACCACAGAGAAGAAGTTCGAGTCTTTTTAAACACATGATAGTCCAAACAGACACTATTGTAAAGGAGCAATTATTACAAATAATTACAAAAAATAAAATTGCATAAATTAAAATCATATACTCTACGCTCTCTCACAACACAACTCGATCTTAATTTTAATGTGACTTTTTGATGGTAGGTGAAGATGCATCGGGTTTGGGAAAATCGCTTCACGTACGTCGAGTACCTCGCATAAAAATTAAGAGAGAGATAGAGAGAGTGTAAGAGAGTGACACGGAAATAATCAAAATAAAACAAGAAAATAAATAATGAAAATAGAAATAAAATAAAATAAGTGCAGGAAAAAATGGAAAATGTACAGTGATGAGGTTCGGAGGTCACATATACTGCGTATATACTTTAGCCATAACTCATATTTTCGTATTTTTAAATAAATATGGTTAAAATACTATATATACATATACATATAATCAATTCATAAAAAAGATGCATATTATCCCTCAATTTCTTTTTATATGTACTGATTAATAAATAAAGTAAAAAATGCTTTGCAAAATGTTTGGAAAAAAGTTTGAAAATATATTTGAAAAATCATTTAAAAAAATAGTTTGTAAAATGTTTTCAACCTTTGTAAAAATGTTTGGTTTGTAAAAAAATCTTTTCTTTGTGTGAAATAAAATGTTTTGAAAACATATTTGCAAATGGTTTTGAAAGTGGTTGTAAAAGTATTTGAAATATATATATTGTCTGGAAAATCTTTACAAAATAGTTCTCAAATTGTTGTAAATATTTGTAAAAATTATTTGTAAAAATTATTTATAAAAACTATTTTGGACTATAATTTTCAAAAATTTTCCGTAAAATTATCTTCAAATAAGTATGAGGAATATATGCATCTTTCAAACACCTATAAAAATAACTGACATTCAACATGTGAAATTTTTAACTCCTAAATCTTGTAAATAAAAAAAGGCACACCTATGTAAATAGCTATAAGTATTCCCTATTTCTGCCAAAAAATTTTTTGTTTTCAAAAACCCAAAAATATTTGCAAAATCTTTTGAAAAATTGCATAAAAATGTGCAAAACCTTTTTAAAAAATCCCTAATTTTTTTTATAATTAATAATTGCATCACAAAAATATTTTTGCATTGTACATGGATTTGTTTTTTAAGATTGAGTTTGAAAATTTAATTAGTCGGGGTAAAGTTGAAGATTGGAGCTTGGTTGGACCTTAATGCACCTAACTTCACTAGAACCTTACGGGAGCCAGATTTGAGGTACTTTAGGTATATTAGGACTTAATTCTTTGAGACTAAGGGTTGGGTTCAAGACACCTCAACTGCCTAACTAGAACTTTTCGAGACACATGAAAGATTCTTGTCGATTGTGACTGAACTTGGACATCTACACCTTTCACTTGGCTCAACTCAGATGGTTAGGGGATTGGATTTGCTGGTTTGAGATACACATGAGTGGAAAGATCCATCTTCGTCTAGTGAGGGAAGTGCACCCCAACTCGTCCAGTGGCATCGACGTCTAAAAGTATGAGAGTATGGGTTGCAATAATGCTTCAAAAAAGGGATAGTCTTCTAGCTCAGAGGAAAAACTCCTTATGTAAATGCTACTGTATATAGTATTTAAAAAAAGCTCAAAAAAAGTGAACAGATTTGTTTGAAAATAAAAGGCCTGCCGGAATGTACATATGTGTATAGTCAATAAGCAAGTTTAAGATTCAAGGTCATATCATGTGAACTTGCTGATGGATGACTTGACTACACACGTCATGCATCTTGGGATAGGTAGCTACACTAGCTATTGTCCTTTCTTCTCTTCACCCCTCCTCTTGTGTTGGATGCACTTGAACTTAGAAGGGAATACCCTGCTCCTTGAGGAAAAAGTTGTTGGATTGGGGAATCATTGGGCTGTCATGCTGGAGAAGTCAGTTCTTTTGTCATTTCAGTTGGGGAGAGCCACTATCACTTACATCGTACTAGAGAGCTTCATAGTCATAAGGTTTTGCATATTATGTAGAATAGTTTTGATATGGCTATTGAGGTGGTCTGAACAGAGTTCTGTGACTTTCGAATGTTGTTGTGTTTTAAATCCGATTCCTGACCATGTTCCACACCCATTCTCACACCACGGCCTAAACTTGAGATCCAAACTTGATTTTGTAAAGACAAGTTTTATCATTAAATTCAATCCACTTTCTTTCTTTTTCCGTTCTTTGTTTTATTTTTTGCACTTATTTCTTGTGTTTGCTAGGGACTAGCAAAAGCAAGTATATGGGGTGATGAATCTCTATTTTATCACCTTTATTCTATCATTTTAGCCTTAAAAACCCTAGCTAATGCATGTAAAAACTATTAAATAGTACAAATTAACATTCATTCTATATTATATTAATTGAATATAAAATAATGTTTTAATGCCAAAGTTATAGAATAAAGGAACAAAAAGAAAAATAATAAAATACCAAGGTTATTTTATGACCCTAAACCCCGAGACAAAGTCAAGAATTTATTTCGTCGACAAGAAATAAAGTAGGGGGAGATAAGGGCCAAGAATCCATTTTAATTTCCATTCATTTGTTCTTCAATAAGTTTATTTTGGAAGCTATTTTATTATTTATTATTTATAACTCAAATAAATAAGCTTTGTACATGAATGTTGTAGATAAAAATGCATTGAAAAATACAAAGTTAGTTTCATACAAAGATATTATACATCGTACATTTCATACACAGAATAAAATCCCAAAATCCAAATTCACATACCCATATCTACCAAATAAAAACTCAACATGTATCAAAATCACCTTTAATTGTATATGATCTTTAATAAGAAAATTAATGAAGGTGTTTCATTTAATTTGGAGTTAGTATTTGAAAGTTAGGTTCTCAACCCCTACTGTATTATATACCTATATAAAATATTTATTTTATTTATTCTTTAATATTTTTATAATTTTATATTTTTTATAATTTTTTAAATATTATTTATAGTGTGTGTAAATATTAAAATGAAAAAAAACTAAAATAAAATAAAAAACAAAAATACATAGATTAAACACATATACTTATACTTATGTATATTATGCCCTTATTTATTTAATTGTGAATATCACATCAGAAAAATAAAATAAAAATATATTTAAAGTAAATTATAGATTTGGAAATTAAGATAATAAATTAACAAAATAAAAATTACAAATAAAAATAAAATATACAAAACAAAGGTAATTATACCTATAAATAAATACCTAAAACTAACTTGTAAATAATAAGTTCAAAAAACTAAATAAAAATTGTAATAAAATACTATATAAAATATTAATTGTAATAAAATACTATATAAAATATCAAATATTTTTTATTTTATAACTTTAATTTAATAAAAAATGTTTAATATTTATTAATTATTTTATAAACTTTTCAAGGCTGGTTTTCCTGGTTGGTCCACGTGGACCAACGAAGTGGCTTCGACATTTGACCTCGGTCAACTGTCTAACTCACCCCTCTAGCCCAATCTAAATCGCTAGGAGGCCCTCTTCTCGATTCCCCCCTGATGAATACTTGATTCTCATTCTTTATTCTTTTAATTTAGCCATATCTTTTAGCAAAAAACCCTGTGAATATTGTAGCCATATCTTTTAGCAAAAACCTTTTTACAAAAATAAAGGAACAAAAAAGAAAAGAAAAGGAGAAGAAGGTTGTAATTATGCAATAAGTACAGACTGACCAAACCCCGAGAGAAGGTCAATTATTAACCTGATCGATAAGGAAAAAAGTAGGGGGAGATAGGGTTTGTGTACATTCATCACTACACTTCTATGTAGATAGCATTTTTCTATTTTAATCATAAATAAAATGACTTCAAAAGAAATTATTTTCTTAATAGAACTCGTAAATAAAAATAATTTCTAAATAATAAAAATAGTTGCAACATGATTTGATGTACACAATATAAATAATACCACTCATAAAAAGCCATAAAACCAAAAATTAAAACATCAATTCCAGCTCCATATGGACTCAAATTATTCTAAAATCAACTTTATTGGATTATAAATTAAATTATCCTTCTATTGAGGGTCTTTTTATAAATTTTGGAGTTGTAGTGCGAAAATTGGCTTTTTTGCATTGTATAACCACGTAGTACCTTCACCGATAAATCTCTATTTTTAATTATTTTAATACATAATTTGTGCATGTTGCATTTTAAATACTTGTATATACTCCGGATAATATTATAAAAATAAAATAAAAATCATAGAACATAAAATAAATTAAAATAAAATTCAAATTTCATTAAACAAAAGCCACACTTTTATAAATGGCATAAATTACTTATTTAATTAATAAATTTATTTAATTTAAAATAAATAAAATATAAAATCAAGAGTATTTTTTGTAAAATAAATAAAGTAAAATAAAAGAATAAAATATATTGGTATATTATAGAAGTATATAATACCCTATACTGTATATAATGTATATATAAAAATAATTAAAAATCACAGAAAATATCTTAAAAATAATAAACATATTCATTTCTATATTTTTTATTTTAAAGTCATTTGTTATTTTTTATTCAATATTATTTTAATTAATAAAAGGATTTTTCGAATTGGTCAACCTAGGTCGGTTGACCCGGGTCAACCTCCCCTCCTCCAGACCCGATCCGGATAGTTCGTTGTCGGACTCGATTTCTCACCATTCTCTAGCTCAGGTCCAACCATCATTTCCCTCGATTGTTGTGACTGACTCTTATCCTAGTATCTGTGATCCTCGTGGATCCCTACTTGGAGCTGGATCCACCTAGGGTTTCGCACCCACCCTCGATCCTTCTAGACTCAGGAGACACCCTATAAATCCATTTCCTCCACCTCCATTGTCGAGTAGCTCGTCCATTGCGGATCTTTCCTTCCTTTGTCGCTCTAGAATCATGATAGGGTTCCTCAACAGCCTTTGGAGCGTGATTTGGTGCCAGATAGGAGCTGCTCCATCGTGGCCGGATTTTCTCCGTTAGGAGTCGCCTCTCCTGCCAATCGCAACAGGATCGAGGCCATCACCCTCGCCTCCACCTCTTTCGTTCGTCACACAGTCATCTATAATCATCAGGTACCCCTCACCGACTTTCCTTTTAGTCTGATTCACTCGATTTATCTATCATCTCTGTCGCCATTTTAATTGCTCCGACCATCTCGTAAGAGCCCCATATCACCCATCCAGCTGCTTAGATTGCATCTTCCAATCACCCTTCATCTCTCAGCATAACATGATCACCCTTAGCTTTGAACTTAGGGTAGGATTTAAGGCTGGACCTCCATCTTCCATATTCTTCAGATGTCACTTCCCACTCCTCGTCACTTCTAGGTTTTTCCTTGCACAATAACCATGGACGGAGTATCGTCTCTTAGCCTCATGTACCCTCATAGGTCATAGAGTGCAAGCAGACCCGAATTGGACATCAGTTAGCCAACCGGAGCGGCTTCAGTGAGCACCACCATCGCCACACTCATCCTCCCATCCCAAGCTCCATCTAAGCCATCAGTCTAACACGTACTACTCCCAAGAGCGTATTGGATCCATCAGTGAGTCGATCGGAGTAGCATATCAGCACCCACTCATGATTGAATATCGCCCAGCACGCCCTTCTTCACAGTTCATCCATTTAACACCCAATCTGTTGGATGAAGTAGGCCTCCTCCAGATTGCATCAGAGCTACACAATGGCGCCCCACTTTGAGTGATCATATCAGATCCCTGGCTAGATCTGACCACATGTCAGTGCCTTTTCCAAGACCGTTAGATCTTTCCAGTAACGGTCATTCTTACCGTACACCTACACCACGTTTGGTAGCCGTCAGATCCTTTTCAGCACAGCATCAAAGCCATCAGATATGTCACGCACCGTGCACGTGTCCTTGAGGGTTTATTTCCTTTTTACCCTGCACTTTATGCTATTTCAATTCAGTACAATAAATGTAATGTGTAGTTAATAACTTTTCGCATTAAGGACCCTATTATTTCAGTATTTTCATTTAAGTCCGACCGAGTTACAATCATATTTAGCTTCACATGTTATTTGGTGTATTTGCATTTTTTTATCCCAAGATTTGAACTGGTTATTGAAATAGAGAATGTTTTCATAAATTGCATGTATGCCCATGTGTATGCTGAGTTAGGTGTAGCACATGTTTACTTGGACATTTTATATTGTGGCCCTTGTACTTTTTTATTTTGTTATCCAACAGGCCCTAAAGCTTGAAATATTTGCAGATTGGTCCTCGTGCATTGTTTTTAATTATGGTCTTTTATTAATTGTAATAAATAACTAATTAACTTCAAAAATTGCCCAAAAATTACATGTAGTTCTTGCTTGCATGTTTTATTTATGATGATTTTTGTTTGTTGATTTTCTTATATTTTCTATTATTAAAAAGTCAAAACAGTAGAAAAATTCACTGTCTATCTTAGAAAATTCATAGTCTTCAAACAAATCCTTTAAAAATTACATAAAAAATCTTGTAGGTGACTTTTATCATATTTTAGCTTCTTTATAATTTTGTTTTAAAATACCTTATAAAAACCTAAAAATTTTCAAAATATTAAAAAATTTTTAAAAATCATATATAATCAAGAAAAAAATAATCTAAAAATTGCATTTTCTGTTGTTGTTTGTAGAAATTTCTCCATTATTGTTTTAATAAAAATCACTTCGAGAGAGTATTTTAAATATTTTTAAATTACAAAACTCTTCTGGTTGTGCACTATTTTCTTATTTTATCACTGTTTTTTAGAAAATCACAAAAATATATGAAATTCTCCAAAAATTTCAAAAAACACTACAAAATGTATAAAATCCAAAAATATTTTTACTCTATTTTCTAAGCATTGTTGACGTATTTGAAAAAAATAAAAGGAAGATTTCTATATTTTTTTATTTGCCTTATTTCAAAATTTTAAAAATGGGCAAAATAAAAAACCATTAGAAAAATAAATAAAAATCCTTTGATTTTTGAATCGTTTACTTAATTTTAAATTGTGCTCCTTGAGTTCGACCCTGATCGCTATACCAGGTTAATAAATGTAGCAAAACTACTCATTTTCATTCCTTGATTCATTAATAGTTTAAATACTTTTCTCGTTGATCGCGGATTTGGTTTGAGTCACAACGACATTTCATTAATCAACTTAAGTCAAATCTGGATTTTTCGACCACCAGAATGGCATCGTTGCCAGGGAGCATGGCTTAGTAGTTATGATTTATATTTGCTCATTTATGTTTCTATCTTTTATAACTATTTCTAACCTTATTCTATTTTGATTTTTGTGTAAGGGACTGCTGGAGCATGACTCAGTCAGCTCTGGATGGACCTTAGCATGAGGAGAAGCAGAAGGAGCAGGTGGCAATTATCTAGGATAGATTTATTTTAGTCTTTATTTTTGCAAAAACAAATGTAATAACTCAGACTCTTTGACTGTATTTGGGATACTTAGACATTTATTAGGGTTTGTTTCGCTGAGTGCCGGTGGACTTGGGGGACCTCACTAGATTTTTCTAGTTTTTTTTTTGCATTTTATTTTTATTTGTTTTCTGAGGTTTTAGCCCCTATACTTAGGATTTTTACTTGGTTGAGCTCGGTAGAGACTAAGGTCCAAACACCCAAATCAAGAATATATGTTCCTATAGATCAGGATTGGACTTAGTCAAAATAAATTTCTAATTTAATCAGATTAGAGATCACATGCCGTGAGAGGTCGTATACAACGCTGGCAGGACCCACTGTGGTGGGCATCGATCGACATCTCAGACCGGACTCATGTCTCTCTTCTGATTGATTAGCACCAGTTCTTCTTGCTTATAGAAGCTATTGCCATAGGGTGATTTCGTCGTGCATCATATAGATTAGTTTAAATTTTGTCTTTTATTTATGCGTGAATCACTTTTCATGTAGACTGCTGGAGTAAGGTATGCATTTCTGACTCTGCGTACATCGGAGTTTTTATCATGCATCAACTTTTCCATCTTCCTCCCCCTATTTTATTGGACTTGAGATAAAAAGGAAATCAGAAAATTCCTTAGATGTTATTTTTATTCAGAAAAATGCATAAAATTCGATAACCAATAAAATTACGACTGCTAAAGCAAACTAGATATAAAATCTGAATTACCGACAAAATCTTATTTTCGGGAGAGTAACCCCCTCCTTATGTTATTTTATTTGTTGAGAGTTGAGAGGCCGCACATTAGGATAAAGCCATGCATGGAATTTCTTCAGACTACCAGTTCTAGAAAAATAATAAGATATTCCTCAGTGAGGATCTACTGGTAGCCAGTAATCGGTCTAGATTTCCTTAGCAGAGTGGGTGGATTAGACAACATTGTGTAAGGCTCCATCCTCAAGTAATCTGGTTACCAGAAATGGTCTGTACATACACTATACTGGCTGGAAATAGGCACAATTAGTCGTAAAATCCGATCCAGTCTCTAGGGAGAATTGGACTCCTAACAGCTCGCTAACTTGCTCTGTAAGATTAGATTATCACCAAAATAAAAATTGACAAGATAATAGACCAAGCTTTCACAGAAATCACACCATGTTGAGTTGGTGAACTGGGGGTTAACAGAGGCTAGCACATACCATGAGACAGTTGCACATCCGTGGCTCAATTCCCACTCACCAATGGATCCAGCTACCCGTCATCCTTAAAGACTTCAAGATTCATCCCTTGATGATTCAGTTGTTGCCCAAGTTCCATGGGCATGACACCGAGGAGCCCTACCTCCATCTGTAATAATTTGAGATGATCTACAACATCGTCCATGACAGGGTAGTGGATGAGGACACCATTAAGCTGATAGCCTTCCCGTTCTCCTTGGTTGATGGAGCAGCCTACTGGTCGAAACACTTGGGGAGGGTTGTTACCATATAGGGGCAGCTATGGTTCGAGTACCTAAGCAAGTACTACCCACTCAGCTGAACAAATGCATCTAGAACATGATTAGCAACTTCACAATGATCCCTAATGAAAAATTCCATGAAGCCTGGGATTGCTTGAGATCTCATTGATAGGTGTCCCCACCATGACATCAACAAGCCCAATCTCGTTCATGTTTTTTATGTGGCATGGCACCTGAGCTGCAGGGTCTTGTGAACGCTTCTTGTGGAGGATCCTAGTTTACCAAGTACGAAGACCATGTCTGGGCAATTTATGAGGAGATGGTCAAAAATTACATTGTGATGTCTCAGACCCAGGATTACACTCAGGAGAAGCCTCCCCATCAGGCATCGTCATACCAAATGGTAGCACGCATTGAGGCCAGTCCTTCTTCATTATCCACAATGGAGACACTAGCATAATCCTCAGCTACTGACATGGGAATTATCAGCCAGAAGATGGAACAGATGGAGATTATTGAGAAGAAGACATGACCGGGCATCGACAAGCTCAACAGGATCGATGAGCTAGCCCAAACACTGAGCGACCTGAAGACTCAGATTATGTATCTTCGAGAGGTAGAGACATCTTTTAAGTCGTATTCCATGTCACAGTTTGAACCAGGGAGCAGTTCATCACAGCCCTCTGCCTCATATCGGCAAGTCCATCACATCTAGGCAGATCCCATTCAATCTCTCCAACAATAGTAGCTACCACCACCCCCCTTCAGACACTCAAATGGTGGCATATCATTTGAATAAACCTTTTCTATCCCTTTCCCTGCCAATCCATGAGAAGCACGAGCCGTTGTTGGAAGTCAATGGGATTTGGTACTTTTAGTACCAACATCATCCTGGGATCGATCGTAACCACCCAGGCTTTCGATGATCTATTGGAGGTTCTCAATCCCAGCAACAGCCTCGAGTACAGGTAGGGCAGGGAGCCCAACCACAGTAGCCCCAGTACTCCCAGTAAAAGCACGATCCTCGACCCCCATGCAGTGGTCAACACTGGAGACAACAACTACCTCATCCGCATTATCCACAACCTCCCCCTCACTCGTACCAGCAACAGCAACAGACCCGGCCTCATTTCCAGTGAGGCAACCCATCTGGTTCTCATGCACACTTATATGAGAACCCAGTCTAAGATGATCTCGCTCGCATGCTTTCTGAGTAGCAAGCACTTTCTAACGAGAAATGGATGAGTTACAATAGGAGATGAGAGACATAATAAAAGGCAAGGTTGCGATACATGCATGGATTGAGCCGAGCCTGAACAATCTAAATAGAAAATCTGAGCAAGTGCGATCTATAGGGACAATTACTCCTAGTGAAGTGATAGATGACATTTATTATTTATTGAAGTCGATTTTGTGACACTTAAGAGCAGTAGGAATCCAACCAGCGGTGACTCATCTAGGCGACACCACGATGCAGATTCTAGGGAACCTGGTGGATTCAAGAGCAGTGTTGATGCCGCTAATCATGATGATGGTGGTGGTGCTGAAGCCACCAAGGACAATGTTCCCAACGATGGTGTTGATATTGCCGTATCTCCATTTTTTGTAGATGGTGGTGCTGATGCCACAAAATTTTCAGTTGCCAGGTCAGAACATGGTATTGATGCCTCCAGTCCAGTTGTTGTCGATGGTACTAATGCCACCAAGAGTCATTCAGTTGTGTTGCCTTCCTCTTCTTATGTACTTGAGGATGTTTTGAGAAAAACAAAAAAAATTGAAAAACATCGAAAATCAAAAATATGAATAAAGGAAAGGTTTTTGTATCTCCTTTGGATCAATCTGTTATGATTGACAATGTTTGCATGCATTCAAACATTATATTGCTCAGAAACCCACTCCTCGCTTTCATTTTTTTGAGGAGGGTCCCTCTATCCCCTTCCCTCAAGCACTCCACGTAGGGAAGGGCCAAAAAACAGAAAACCCCAAAAAGAGACCACAGATAGAGTTCAACAAGCAGATGATGGACATATTTCATATCCAGTTAACTCTTCAGGAAGTACTTGAGTATATCCCTCTCTTACAAAATAACCTTAGAGAGAAGACCACCATTCATAGGAAGAAGAGGCATAACCACAATGTAGAAGTTCATGTGCTCACACGTGCCACTTACTTTGCCATCCAGAACTGATTTCCAGTGAAGAGACCTAATGCAGGGGCTCCAAATGTCAGATGCCACATCCATGAGTAGCGGTTCGATGGACTCTATTAGATAGTTGGTCCTCAATTAAACTCCTTCTGACTACCTTACTTGACTGTTTCAAGTTTGACCCTCTTAGAAATAGCAGGGCAGTTCTCCAGTTTGTAGATAGATCTGTCAAGAGACCGAAGGGGTTATTAAAGGATGTTGACATCAAATTTCAGGGCCTGAAATTCCCCATGGACTTCATGTGTTGGACACCAAGATCCATGAATGTGTGACTAATACCCTGATCATTTTAGGATGACCATTCTTGGCCACAGCCCAGGCAATGTCCGGTCACTATAGCTGGAAGGTATACTTTCGCATCGAGGGCGAGAGTGTACAAATAGAGATGATTGAGGAATTGAGAGCCAGAGATTCAGCATGCTTCGAGCAGAGTTTAGAGCAGATGACAGATTCAGAGCTAGAAATCCACCATGAGTGTGATTTTGTGATTACATATAATGAAGCAATTTGGACAGATTTGATTTCACAAACACATGTCACACCTTCAGAGTCTGCAGAGTTACAGATGCCAGCAGATGAGGTTTTGGAGGGCACACTCATGACACAGGATACCTTAGAGGCTGATGATTATGATCTAGCTAGCGAGGTAGAGTATATTTCATGTGATTCTAATTCAGATCCCTCGGGCTCAGACACCGATTTTTATTGGCAGGACTTTGATGATATTTTACCATGTGTGATGTCCACAGAGCCCACAACTATGGCGGAGATTGAGCCAGTACAGTTGAGAAATAAACCAACAGGGTCACCTTTATCAGATTCACTAATTCAGCTTCTCTCATGTAGATTTGGTAGCCTTTACTCAGACTTTTCAGAGACCAGATCTACCAACTCCCACATGCTTGGAACTGAAGACCTTGTCGTAGAGCGTGAAGTATAGATTCCTTGCAGGTGAGCCTGAAATGTTCCTAGTCATTTTCTCAATGGATTTGACTGATGACCAAGAATCTCGTTTGATGGAGAAAGGCAATTGGATGGACTATAGCCGATCTCTAGGGAATAAGTCTGGGTCTATGCTATCAACACATATAACTCAAAGATGATTCCAAGCCATCTCGTGAGATTCAACTTAGACTAAACTCGAATCTTTGAGATGTAGAGCGCTGATTTTTTCTACCTCATCTCCGACTCCAAATAGGTTAGTATGCTACATGTCATACCCAAGAAAACATGCATCACTATAGTTATGAATGGCTCTGGAGAGGAGTTAGCTACCCGAGTACGTACTTCTTGGAGAGTCTGTGCGGACTACATATGAATGAACTAGGCCACCAAGAAGGATTACTTCTTGCTTCCATTTATTGATCAGATCATTGAGAGGTTAGCTGGGAAGAGTTAGTATTGCTTTCTTAACATGTACTCAGGATATAATAAGGTGACCATAGTGTTCGAAGACCAGGATAAAATGACATTCACCTATCCATTCATAATGTGTGCATTTATACATATGCCCTTTGGATTATGTAATGCCCAACTACATTCCAAAGGTGCATGCTTTCCATCTTCTCAGACATGGTGGGCGACTGTTTAGAGGTCTTCATGGATGACTTTTTTATTTACGACGATGGGCTTGATGCTTGTCTTTCCTGCCTAGACCAAGTTCTTCAACACTGCATTGAGGTCCACTACTCTTATCTTGGGAGAAGAGTCATTTCATGATGACTCAAGGGATGGTCCTTGAGCACAACATCTCAAACAGGGGCATGGAGATTGATCTGACCAAGGTGGATATCATGAAGAAGCTCACTCCACCGTTCAATCTAAGATAATTGAGGTTTTTTTGGGGAATGTCCATTTCTACTGACGGTTCATATAACACTTTAGTCGGATTGCCCGACCGCTAACTTATTTTCTCACAAAAGACATCGAGTTCCTTGTAGATGATAAGTGTCTTTCCTCTATTGAGACTCTCAAGAATTTGATTGTGTAGGCTCCTGTCCTTCAGCCACCCGATTGGTCTCTCCCATTCGAGATCATGACATATGCTTCTGATTTTGCCATAGGGGCCATGCTTGGACAAAGGAGGGATACTTTTCCATTTGCCATACACTACTCTAGACAGACTTTGAATGTCGCTCAGCGGAACTATACTGTAATGAGAAGGAGATGCTAGTTTAGTATTTGTTGTGGATAAGTTTTGATCTTATATTCTCGGATCTATAGTAACTATCTATACATATCACACCACCATCCTATACCTAATGGCCAAGAATTATGCCAAAGAAATAACTACTAGATGGATCCTTCTACTCCAGGAGTTTGATATAGAGATTAAGGATAAACCTGGAGTCAAGAATGTGGTGGCAGATCACCTCTCCCGATTAGAGCACCTTGAGGATTCTAATATGACCACACCTATCACTGAGACATTTCCAGACGAAGCAATTCTTTCTATCACCTCACTCAAATGGTATGCTGATATTGTGAACTATCTTGTTGCCAAGAAGTTCTACAAGGTTGGCCCAGGTAGTGACTTGAGACCATCCTTGTGAAGGCCAAGTCATATCATTGGGAGGATCCCACCCTTTACCACTAATGGGGGGATAGTGTCTGATGACGGTGTTTTCCTTAGGAAGAGAATCATAGCGTGCTGACCTATTGCCACGAGTTTGAGGTAGAAGGACACCACTCTGGGAGACAAACAGTGTAGAAGATTCTCCAATCCGGCCTTTGGTGGACTACACTCTTCAGGGATTCAGAAAAATTCATGAAGAGATGTACTGACTGTTAGAGGATACGCACTTGTGGACAAACATATATCATGCTGATGGAGCCCATTCACTTTTGTAAGGTTTTTAACGCATGGGGCATTGATTTCATGAGTCCATTCCCTAAGAGTCAGGGATTTGAGTACATTTTGTTAGTTATGGATTATTTGAGGCGTTGGGTTGAGTCCATCCCCGCTTGAGCCGCAGATGCAAAGATTGTTTGCAAATTATTTAAGAAAAATATCATATTATGGTTTGGGGTAACTAGAGTCTTGATTTCTGACAAGGGGAATCATTTTATCAACGACAAGCTAAGGCGCTTGCTAATGAGTTCAGCATTGAGCATAGAGCTGCCACACCATATCATCCACAGACGAATGGTCTTGCTGAGGTTTGAAATAGGGAGATTAAGACTATTTTACAGAAGGTTGTCCACCCAGATCGAATGGATTGGTCATAGATTTTAAACTCGATCTTGTGGGCCAATAGGACTTCCTTCAAGACACCTTTGGGTACATCTCGTTTCCAACTCGTTTTTGGCAAGCCATGCAAGTTAACCATGGAAATAAAGAACAAGTTACTTTGGGCAGTCACTGAGGTATTATTGGTTACTGAGAGTGAAGGATATCAGAGGAGAGAAAAATTGGCAGCCCTGGAGGATATGAGAGATACAACATTCTCAACAAGCCTACAATATAAAGAGTGAAGATATGGCATGATTCTCCCATCAGCCATAAGCAGTTTGAGCCAAACTAGAGAGTATGGCTATTTTATGCAAGGTTAAGATTATTTTCAGGGAAATTACCGAGTAAAGAGAAATGACCATACTTTGTCAGAAAGGATTACGACAACAATAACATTGATATATCCGAGTTGTCTTCTGAATCCACCTTTTAAGTCTACGGTCAACGCATTAAGCCATATCTTGATCATGATCCAATGGCCATTGATGTTGCCTCCAATTAATTTTGTATGAGATGTGCTCCTTGACTCGCATCATCTGCTTCTCATACCTGATTTTCTATACACTCCTATATAAATTTGTATTGTCTATATCATTCATTCATTTTGTTTAATACCCCAGATCTATCTTATGATTTTGCTATACTTAGGATGCACTTTACCCTAAGTATAGAGGGTATTGGACTTGCGATTATTCCTTTTTCTATTACCTCTTTTTTTGCTACCTATTACCCTAAGTATAGGGGAGGTAATATATTTACATTCTATTCCTCAGTCTTCCCCTTTTTGTACAGTCTTCTACACTTAGGATTACTTAATCCTAAGTATAGGAGGGATCACCGCCTTATAGTGATTTTATTCTTTCATTCTTTTGAGTCATTATAGTATAGGATTCTATTCAGTTCTCTAAACTCTCCACGAGTTATGTCTTCCTTCATCGCTAACTGATTCACTCTGAGAACATCATTCGAGCTAAGTATAGGGGGTGTCGTATATATTGTATTTATACTTTATCCATAACTCATACTTTGTGTGTGTTAATAACATGGCTATTTTTTTATAAAATTAGAATAAAAATGTGTTGAAAAATGTTTACAAAAATGTTTTCAAAAATTCTTTGTGAAAATTCTTTGTAAAAACTTTTATGAAAATATTTTTTGTACAAATTTTGTAAAAATGTTCGTAAAAATGTTTGGTTTGCAAAAGATTTGTGTATCAAAATTAGGTATTTGTAAATTTTTTTTGAAAATTATGTGAAAAGAAACTGTTTGCAAAATTAGTTTGTAAAATTGTTTATAAAAATTGTTTTGAAAATCTTTTGAAAAAAGTTTGCAAAATATTGTGAAAATGTTTGCAAAACTATTTTGTCACATGGGAAATAACTTATGCGGTATAAAAATTATTTGTATATACATAATCTGCCCCCAATACTTTATACATAAATACCCCTAAATAAAGCTTGTTTAAGATCTTGTAATTAAAATCCATTTGTATATGCAACCTATAACACAAACACTATTATAAATATGTATACATCTTTGTGAAAAACTTTTCTTTCTTTTACTTTTTCAAAACTACCTAAAAATTTGAAAAATAAAAAACTCCATAAAAATTTGCATAGTTTGACAAATTCCCACCAAAAAGAGTTTTCGTAGATACTTGCATGTGCATTCTTCAGTATCATTGTTGACATTTAAACTAGTATGGAATAAAATTGAAGAATGGAGCTTGGGTAAGACCTTAATCCACTTAATTTCAGAGGAATTTTATAGGATTAGGGGTTAAGACTTTTCAGCTTCATAGCGACTTCATTTTTTGAGTCCACTAGGATATGTTCACATATCATCTTGATTAGCTCAATTAGAACACTTAACAACTCACGCATGACTCTCAAAGATAACGGCTTGACTTGGACACGCACCTTACAGTATCTCAACACAGATGAGGTGGTGAGGAGGCAGAATCCTTTCGCTTGGAGTAGCATACGGGTATAGTACAGCTAGTAGGAACCACCCACCCTTCTCGAGGAGGAATGTGCATCTCAATCTGGTCTAGTAGCATTGAGGTCTAAAGACATGATGTTGTGGGTTGCAATAAAGCTTCAAAAAAGGGATAGTCTACTAGATAAAGAAGAGAAACTTCTTATGTGCATGTGGCACCCTGTAGATATGTTGTATGTATGATAAAAAATGTGCAAAAATGTAAAAACTCCCAAAAAGGGAAGATGCCTGATTGAAAATAAAATGTTTGCTGGAGTGTATATAGTTGAATAAGCAAAGCATAGGTTTTCCATTATCTCATATCATGGAAGCTTGTAGTTGGAGACCTAGCTACACTGGTTAAGCTTCAAGGGATACGTGTTTACACTAGTCACGATCCATTCTCTCCTTTCCGCCGCTTCTTGAGCTGGTTGTACATAACTTAGAAGGCAATACCCCACTCCTCGAGGAAAGAGTTGCTGGACTAGGGTATTAGACTTGCCTTGTTGAGGGAGTCGTTTCTTTGCCATTTTTCAGGTGGGGAGCTACATATCACTTACACAGAACAAGGAAAAATTCATAGTCATTAGAGTTTTCATATGTAGACTTGTTCTGACCTTGTTGTAAAGGAGACCCGACCATAGAATTTTGGAACTTGAAGTATGTTAAGTCTTAACCCCGTTTCCCAATAAGGTTTTGCCAAACTAATAATCCAAAGGTCTGACCGAGCTCCTTACTCCTATTTTATGAAGAAAAGTTTAATAATCAACTTTAATTCTTCCGTTTTTTTCTTTTTGTTTTACTTCTTTTTAAAATAAGTGTTTTTTAAGGGACTAGCAATGGTAAAGCATAGGGTGGTAATGAATTTACGATTCTCATTCTATATTTTTTTATTTTAGCCATATCTTTTATCAAAAACACCTATGAATATGTGTAAATGCAATAAATTATGATTGTACATACTATTGTTACTAATGCATAATTAACACCTTTTTCCAAAAATAAAAGAATGAAGAGGACAAAAAAAAGAGAAGAAGGCTGTAATTATGTAATAAGTACAGACTGATCAAATCCCGAGAGAAGGTCAATTATTAACCTGATCGACAAGGAAAAAAGTAGGGGGAGGTAGGGTTTGTGTACATTCATCACTACGCTTCTATGTACATAACATTCTTCTTTTTTTTTTCATCAATAAAAAGACTTCGAAATAAATTATTTTCTTAATAGAACTTGTAAATAAAAATGTTTTCTAAATAATAAAAATAGGTGCAACATGATTTATTGTACGTAATCCAAATAATACCACTCATAAAAATCCACAAACAAGAACTTAAAAGATCAATTCCGGCACCATATGAACTCAAATTCTTCCAAAATCACCTTTATTGGATTCTAAATTAAATTATCTTTCAAATGAGGTGGTTTAATAAATTTTGGAGTTGTTGTGTGAAAATTGGCTTTTTGGGTGCATTGTATAGCCACGTAGTACCTTTACCTTTAAATATTATTTTTAATTATTTTAATACATAATTTGTGCATATTGTATTTTAAATACTTGTCCGGATAATATTATAAAAATAAAATAAAAATCAAAGAACATAAAATAGATTAAAAATAAAATCAAAATTTCATTAAACAAAAGCCACACCTATACATATGGCACAAATTACCTATTTAATTAATATGTTTATTTACGTTGTAAAAGTCAAATAAAAATCATTTTATACTCATTAAATTATTTTGTAAATAAATAAATAAAAAATAAAGAGTATTTTTGTAAAGTTAATAAAGTAAAATAAAAGAATAAAATATATTGGTATATTATACAAAGTATATAATACCCTATACTGTATATAATGTTTATATGATTTCATAAAAATAATTAAAAATCTTAAAAAAATAGCTTGAAAAATAATAAATATTTTTTAATTTTATAATTTTTTTTAAAATAATTTACTATTTTCTATTTATTATTCTTTGAATTAATAAAAGGATTTTTAGATTGGTCAACCCAGGTCCATTGATCAGGGTCAAACTCCCCTCCTCCAGACCCGACTCAGGTAGTTCATCAATGAACTGGATTTCTCACCATTCTCCATCTCGGGTCTGACCACATTTTCCCTTGATTTTTGTGCCTGATTCTTCTCCTAGGATCCATGATCCTTGCGGATCCCTAGGTAGAGTCGTATCCTCCAAGGGTTTCACACACACCCCCGATCATTCTAGACCATGGAGACACCCTATAAATATATCATCTTCGACTCCATTGCCGAGTAGCTCATCCATCACGCTTATTTCCTTCCTCGATAGTCCTAGAATCGTGACAGGGTTCCTCAGTATCCTTTGGAGCACGATTTGGCACCAGATTGGGCATTGCCCCATCGTGGCCAGATTTGTTATGCCGCGAGTAGACTCTGTTGCATATCGCAGCAGGATCGAGGCCATCTCCCTCGCCTCCACCTCTGCCATTCGTCTCACAATCATCTAAGAGCATCAGGTACCCCTCATTGCATTTCATTTTAACCCGATTCACTCGATTTATCCATCATCTTCATCGCCATTTTAGTTGCTCCGACCATCTGTTTGTAGCCCTGTATCACCCATCCAACCACTCAGATTGCATCTCCTGATCACCCTTCATCTCTCAGTATAACCTAATCACCCTTTGCTCTGACCCTAGTGTAGGATTTAAGGCCAGACCTCCATCTTCCTTATTCGTCAGAGGTCACTTCCCACTCCTCGTCGCTTCTATGTTTTTCCTTGCACAATAACCCTGGTCGGAGTATCGTCTCCGAGCCTCAAGTACCCTTGCAGGTCATAGAGCTCGAGTAGACCTGAATTGGACCTCCAGTTAGCCAGGCAGAGCTGCTTCAGGAGCAACACCATCACCGCACCCATTCACATGTCCCTAGCTCCATCTAAGCCATTAGTTTGACGCAGACTACTCCCTGGAGCATATTGGATCCATCGGCGAGTCGATCGTAGCAGTAGATCAACACCTACATGGGATTGAATCTTGCCCAGCATGCCCTTCTTCACAGTTCATTAAAATACCTCCATGTCCATCGGATGAAGGAGGCCTCCTTCATATTGCATCAGAGCCACACGATGGCAAACCACTTTGAGCGCTCATATCAGATCTCTGCTAGATCTGACCGCAAGTCAACGCCTTCAGGACAATCATATCTAGTCAGTAATGGTCATCCAGATCGTACACCGACTCCACGTACGCCAGCCGTCAGATCCTTTTCAGCACAGTATTAGAGGTGTCAGATACATCACGCACCACGCATGTCCTCGAGGGTATATTTCCTTTTTACCCTGACTTTATGGTATTTCGATTTAGTACAATAAATGTAATATGTTGTTAAAAACCTTTTTCATTAAGGACCCTATAGTTTCAGTATTTACATTTAAGTCCAGACGAGTTAATGTCACGTGTAGCTTCAAATGTTATTTAGTGTATTTGCATGTTTTATCCCAAGCTTTGCATCAATTATTGAAATAGAGTGTGTTTTGATAAATTGCATTTATACCCCTATGTAATCTAAGTCGCATGTAGCGCATGGTTTGCTTGGATATTTTATATTGCAGCCCATGTACTTTCTAATTTTGTTATCCAGCAGTCCCAGAACCTTGAAATATTTGCATATTGGTCCTCGTGCACTATTTTAATTATGGTCTTTTATTAACTTTAATAAATAGCTAATTAACTTTAAAAATTGCCCAAAAAATACATGTAGTTCATGTTTGCATGTTTTATTTATGGTGATTTTCGTTTGTTGATTTTCTTATATTTTCTATTATTGAAAATTCAAAAACTGTAGAAAAAGTCCTTGATTGTCTTAGAAAATTCATAAAAATTTGAAAAATCCATTAAAAACTCTATAAAAATTCCTATTGGTGTCTTTTAGCATATGCTAGCTTATGTATAAGTTTTGTTTGAAAATACATTATAAAAATTAAAAATTTTGCAAAATACTCAAAAAATTATAAAAATCATATAATTTAATAAAAATTCTAAAAATTACATTTCTAGTTCCTGTTTATAGCTATTTATTTATAGTTTTTAATAAATATAATTTCCGGAAGTGTTGAGTATGCTAACTATTTTTAAATTACAAAACTCTTCTGGTCGTGCATTGTTTGCTTGTTTTATCACTGTTTGATTTTTTAGAAAATCACAAAAACATCTGAAAATTTCCCAAAATCACTACAAAATATATAAAACCCAAAAATATCTTTACTTGATTTTCTAAGCATTTTTGACATATTGAAAAATAGAAAATGAAGATTTGTGCATTTTTGTCATATTTGTGTTATTCGAAAGATTAAAAGATTGCAAAATTAAAAACCACTAAAAAGACAAATAAAAATCATTTGATTTCTGAATCATCTTCTTAGTTTTTAATTGTGCTTCTTGAGTTCGACCCTGGTCTCTATACCAGGTTAATAAAAGTAGAAAATCGCTTGTTTTCATTGCTTGATTCATTAGTGGTTTAAACAGTTTTCGCTTTGATCGCGGATCTGGTTTGTGTCACAACGACATTTCATTAATCAACACAACTCTAATGCGGATTTTACGGCCACCACCACTCGATACATCAATCGTGGGGATGTAGACTCTTCATAAGAGTTAACCATTGTGCACCCATGATTCTCACCGAGTACATAGCTTCCACAATATCGCCTTCATGCACTCACAATCTCCCCTCGAATGTCGCTCCTTCCTCACATGTACATAAGACCTTCACCCTCCTCTTCTTGTTTCTGGTTCACATTCCCCTTGTTTTAATGCCTTAGAGATCATTAAGTTGGAGATTCTTGTGATAGGAGGAGATCCCAACACTTCACAACGAGGAAGGAGCAAGGTGGGGGTGTTCCTAGACATCTCCGGCCACCAAGCCATGAGGATCCATCTCCTGGCCACCAACCAGTTGAGGTACGATTTCTTTTTCTTTTTATCTAGTTGTTGTTTTTAGCGTAGATGTAGGTACTAAATCCCCGCATGAAATCTAGAGATCCAGCAACCTTCGTACACTGTATAACACTATTCCTGACCACCATATCCACCTCACCTCCTTTTCCAAGAGCTTCTCCTCACTGCATACCACCTAGACCCCTTAGATCTACCATAGATATGAGCACAGAGGCCAGCCCAGCATAACCTCGTTGGACCTCTCCGCCCCATGCTATTTTCGCATTGCCTTCCACCAATAAGCCCTCAACCTGCTTAGCATATCTTTGTCGTGCTTGCTACTTTTTTTGCAGGTTGAGAAGGGGGCATCTAAGCCCGATTTTGCCAAAGAATAAGCTCCATGTCTGATTAATCTATGATTCATTACTCTAAAAGTTAAAAATATAGTTTTATTCCCGAGTAATTAGCTGCATTTCTCCATTTATTTTGCATAACTAGAATTCATGCATGTGTAAATAATATGTGCATCTTAACATAAATAAGAAGCTCGAAATTCCTTGTAAAAATCACCTGCAAATACCATATTTGTATCTATTTCAACTCTATAATGTATACTAACATCAATAAAAAAAATAACAAAAAAATACTAACGTATAAAATTGGCCAATAAAACCCAAATCCACGTTTGAGACTATAAACTTAAAAATGTGCATATCTCTCTTATACAGTATCTGATTTAGGTCTACTCACTTTTAACGTAATATACATTCAAAGACCTTTATACAAGACTAATTTCATAAAAGTTAGAGATCGTTTGTCAAACTTGGGTTTCGGGCCCCTATTGTATATTGTACATGTTGACCAAAATACCGTTTATTTTTATCTTTTTATTTTCTTAATTATTAAAAATAAAATTAAATAGATTAAGTTGTAAATATTTCTTTCATATTTTCTCTATTTATTTTGTTTTTATCTTATTTAAAAATAACAGAAAATTGCAAAACATAGAAGTATTTTATACTTATAAGATACCACCAAAAAAATAAACTTTGTACATATGGCTTATTTTGTTTTTTGGTCCTTCATGAAAGTTGTTGATCTCATCGAGATGAGCAACTTTCATGTTGATCACTTTTTGATCTGACTCTTTTTGTTATTTAATTTTTATTTTTTATATCGAATTTTTGTTTTTTCTAAGTGTGACACGTGGTAGCTCCTAGACGTGCCACATGTCATCCTATTTTATTACTTTTTTATTATTTTGATAATTTAATTTACCTATTGATTTATTTATTTTTAATTAATTATTTATATACATTTATTTATTTTCATTTTTATATTTTTCTTCTACTTTTATTTTCTCTTCATTAATTTTAGTAGCCTACTTATTTTATTTTATTATTTTATATTTTCCCTTTTACTTATTCTTTACTTGTTCCCCGCTCCAAGTCTCCACCACTCCTCCACTTCCTCCACCATTACCCTACTTTCTCCACCTCTTTTCTAACCTCCTCCTCCTTTTTATTCTCTTCTCCTCCCTCATTTTCATCATGCACCTGTTGTGAAACAGGAGCCACCTTCCCCCCTCGTATTGTAGGTGGCAGCTGCGACACGTTTAGGTTGAGCGATGAAGGCCATTCCCTTTGGCGAGATCCATGAACTTTGGTTTACGTTGCAGCAGAGCTCCACGCTGGCTGCCAGAGCTTCAGAGCCCCCTCCGCCTCCTTGAAGAGACGATTGGAATGTAGCATAGCTCCTCCAAAATCCGTCCAATGACAGGTAAGTATCTCTCTACTTTTTTTCATTTTTTTTATCTAATGTCCATTTATTTTTCTTGTTCAATATTCACAATCACCACGTCATTTTCAAAACACCACCATTATAATCATCGAACACGGCCCCCATCATCATCACAACATCACCACCTTATAATCATATTTTTTATTTTTTACATCATCACCTTCTCATACATTCATAATCATCACCATCATCACTACATACTACACCACACTTTCATCCATAATTTCATTTCCTATAAAAAATACAAAAAGTCAGAAAAAAAAGAGTAGGAGCATCCAACAACCTGTCATCGCACATTCTCCACATGCGGTCAACCGCCTTCGGTCCTGCGAACGCTAGCACCTCTTGCCCTCGCTCCAAGCGACCGCCATACGGCACATCGCCACAAGCGGTTGTCCTCATCCAACCTCTTCCAGAAGCGACAACCACCAGCCGTGCGCCCGAGCACCCTCCACCAAATCTGCGTCGGACGCCTGAGTCCTCCCAGGTCACAAGAATCTCGTCCCTGCACGTGCCAGCACCTTCGTGCTCCTGCACAACCTGTCCGCTAACTGTTGTAGCCTTCAAAGCCAGAGCCGACCTCCATCCTCTTGCGGAGGCCCTCCAGCCTGTGGCGCCTTCGCAGCTCCCTCAACGCACTCCTACGTATGCGACCACCGCGCGCATCTGCTCCAGCAGCACTCGCCTGCCACAACAAATCACCCCCAGTCGTGTGTCCTCGCGCATCCCTTCAGCCTAATCGTCGCACATACGCGTTGTCGCCTCCCAAGCTGTGCCAGTCACAACGTGTGTGAGAAGAAGTGCGGGTTCCATTTTTGAAACCCACGATCAGATGTCCCTTTAATTTTTTTATTTTTCTGTGAAAATTATATTTTCTTCCCGTAAATTTATTTTAATTGCAAAAGTACCCTTAGACACAGTTTTAATTTGTTTATTTTATTTCATGTATTGCAAAGATACCCCTATAATATCATATTAAATTTGACCTCAAGATTGCATCATTTTTTTAAAAAAAATGCATGTTGCAGGACATATAAATCTTTCTCTCTTGGATGTTTATTTATAATTTTGCGAGCAGTAATTAATTAATTAAATATCTTTTGGCTAAAATTTGCATATTTTACCCATTTCAAACTATGAACTTCGTATTTAATTAAATATTTCCAAATTTTGTGAAAAAAATTAGATATGGTTCTCGTTGTGTTTTAATTTCTATCCGAATTTCATAAAAAATGGATATGTCTTTTGCACCTAAAATAAATTGTTGAGTGTTTTCTATAATTGATTTTTAGTTAAATTAACGTTTATTATTTTTGCAAAATTTCGAGTCTCTTGGATTGGAAATTAAAATTTATTTTTGGGATAATTTTGCTTCTGGATAATCTGATTTTGTGGATTAATTAGGAATTAAATATTCACAATCACTCTAATTTCAGTAAAAAATTTATAAAAAATTAACTTGTTAGAAAATTCCAAAAATAATTGTTGCTTCATTTCATCCTGTTTCACTTCTAGTAAAAATTTCATAATTTTTGCATTTTGTTTGCATGAAAAATTGCATAAAACCCCCACAAAGTTTGTATTTTTCATTATTGCATCTTAAATCAAAAAAATTCCAAAAAAACTATTTTTCATTCAACATTGGATTAGGTTTCAAGAAAAATATAACTTGGCAAGATTTACTTAAATTAATATTAAAATTAATTTAGCTAAGTGGCTTATTTTCTTAATAAGTTGGTTAAATCACATTTATGCATTTGCATTTCTATTGCATAAAAAAATTACAAAAAAAAATCCCGCTCGGAAAACCGTGAGCTAATTCATCTAAGTTTATCCGAAGTTGTTACTTTTCCTCCTTTAGTCGACCATGGGGCTGGCTCAGGTTAAAAATACATAAAACTACACTTTAATTAATTTTTTGATTCATCGATTCATGTAGTTAATTTTTAATCGATCTTGATTGACCGACTACAACAAATTGACTCACATTTAATTAGGTCATTCACTGGTCCGTCAAATGGCATCATTACCAAGGAGGCAAACAACTTAGGATCATTTTAGAAATCCAGATTTTAGGTTTTCCATCCGCGAGTTGTCTAATCCTTAATTTTTCTTGTGAATAGCTCTCTATTTATTTTCCGTATTTATTATATGTCTCTCTCTTTGACCATTGTCTTCTTTTTGTGTGAGGAACACGAAGCATCGAAGGTGAATCATCAGGCAAGCCGGAGTACCCACATTGAATTGAAATGAGTGGCTTTGAGAGAGCTTGTAAAAATAAAAAAAAAATCTGCATTCAAAGCGGTTCCCGGTTGGGTTCCCGCGTGTGTAACCGAACTAAAAAGACTCTCTGTGTTGTGTGGTTTCTTGACGTAGAATAGATCCTCCACTTGCAGCTCTTAGAGCTTCCTAGGTAAGTTTGTGCTCATAATATCTAGGACATCACTTCACCATTAAAAGACGTACTTAGACTACAAGACTTTAGCCAAATTTAAATTCATTCTTCACTTGCTAATAGAATTGCCTGTCTAGAAGTGGCTTTTCATTGCATGCATTCATTTAGTGTAAAAATTTCAATTCTGTTTTACATCCCACATGTACAGTGTGAGGATCATTGTAAGTCTCCTGAACTTGGCATACATCATCGTTTTATTATGCATCAACTTTTCTCGACTCCCTTCACTTTATTTTGAAAACTCAGTATTAAAGGAAATTGGATTGGACGATAAGTGTACCCTGTGTGTTGGACAAATCAAGTGGCCATCTAACTTAAAATCGGGACTACTAAACGAATTGACCAAAAAATTCAACTTAAATCTCGAAATTCTGTTTGCTTGAGAGTAAAGCTGACCTTGATTTCAGGCTAAGTATACAAAAAGTGTGTGCACACACTAAGATAGAGCCCAAATCCCCACCTTCCATATCAACGTCCCCTGCTCTTAGTGAATATCACAACCAGAAGTACTCTAAGTTCAACTAACCAGCACTAAGTAGCCTCCACTTGCTTCGTCAAGTAGATAGGGGTGAAGCAGGGGTGTGACGCGACAAATTGCTTAGTAACCCCCTGGGGCGAAGTGACAATCCTTGTCAGCCTCTGCCTACTTCGGTAGGTCGACAAGGGCAGGTCCCTAAACTTCATTGGTATTAACTGAGTAAGCTAATGATAGGAACAAAGAGAGGAAGGGTGTTGGTATCTTAGGCAACATGTTAAATAGAGGAAACATAGTCGGCATTGAGCCGACATCCTTATAGGCCATCACGTAATCCTTGATAACTTTGCTTGAAAATTACACTTAAAACTCAACCAGATTAATCAGACCTAGATTCGGGTCCCTCACCGTGTTGAGAGTGAACTCATGGTTTGCTCTTGTGTTTGTCTAGGTATTTGTTTGTGTGTGTTCTCACCCTGTGTTCTTGCACATTTTCACATCAATCCTCTCTCATTCCTTTTCAAAGATGTTGGCTCATTAGTTTTCGCACCGACCATCTTCATCATATTTCTCCTCCATGCACCCTCTCTTCGATATGGTTTCTCCAGAACCACCCTTCTTCTCTCCATCTCCCCCGATTATGGAGTCATAACTTCCACTCACTTATCCACTTATTCGCATTTCTTACCTACTCCATATTCTAACACTCCAGATCCACTTCTATCTTAGGTTGACCGCCCATATTCTTGAGAGCTTATTCGAATCAATGAACCGAATGAAGAGCAAGCCACTACTGAGACAGATGATTGGCAGAATTATGTGCCCCCACATACTTCATTCTTACCTCAAGTAGGGATCGAACAACAATTTATATATACACATCTCGACATGACCTCAGGGCAAAACATCGTCGATCAAACAAACCGAATGAAGAGGCATGCACATCATGATTCCCTAGACTGGATTAACTTTAGGGATCAAGGTTACATAGACCAGCCCTCATACCAGCCATTTAGAGGGCCAACAGGGGATTGGACTCATGAATTTAATATACAAGCACCCTCTTTATTGACTCCATCATATGAGGCTCCGACCAATATCTGCCATCCTGATGGTCCATACTCGACCCAACATTACATGCTAGAGTCTAGGTATTTTAAATATGAGACTCCATGTTCTCAGCAGTATTCTCCAATCGAACAAACTGATTCAATGATTCATCATGAAAACTTTTTGGAGGATGACATTTCTAGGCTTATCGAGAAAAATTAATCATTTGGTGCCAAGTTGAGAGATGTCTAAAACATATTGAACTCAATTACTGCCAGCTTGCGTATGAAAGTGTAGAACACCATGAGTAGTTTTGATGTTGAAAACAAAGCGAACATTAGGGAACCCACACACTTTGTACAACTTGAGTCTATTCTACCTCCCTCATCTACTAACCACTTACCCTCCAATTCAAAGTCTGACAATTTGCCAGTCAAAAAATTGAAAATCTCAAAAAGACCAAAAAACTGAAAATCTCAAAAATACCAAAAAAATGAAAAATCATAAAATCTCATAAAAATAGAAAATTAAACTGACATAAAAAGATGGTTCGTGCCATGAGGGAAGCCCTTGCTGAGGAGTAGATTCTTAAGCTTCCATTAATAAAATTCGTAGATCACTTCCCCGACATCAAGAGATTTGTTATAAGCAAATTAATGCCTAAGCGGTCGGACAATAAGAGGACAAAGACTGAGAGACACATAGAGTCTATGGCCACCTCCTTGGTGATGGGAAGAAAGATCAAAAGTTGTAGAGTGAAGCGGTTTCCTAGGGTTGAATGTAAAATCAAAGACACTACCATTACCAATGTAACAAGATGATGACTCTTGAATAAATATACTTCCGACCTTTGTGTTTGACAAGCTCAAACTCAGGCCAATCAGAAAGTCGAGAGAGATCGTTCAGCGGGTTGATCGATCTATCAAACTGTTGAGAAGAACCATTTCAGTCATCATTACTTTTCAAGGTGCTCTACTCCAGGTAAACTTCACGGTCATTGATATTGAGCACCGAGGAGAGTCTACCCAGTCTCCCATTATTCTCGGGAAGCCGTTCTTAGCCTTGGCTAAGGCGACTATAGATTTCGAGACTCAGGAAATCGACTTTAAAAAAATGGGAGCACTTCAACCTCACCCATTCTTTGGCACACTCTACTCTAAGGTGACCCACAAAGCTGCAGACAGTCGTGACCATCAAAAAGTAGATGAGTCCCACCTCTCTTCTACACTTGAGATACCGACTATAAAACCGACTGTTGGTTTAGAGACTGCCCACACATCCATGACTCCCGCTGCTTGCATCACCACCATTGTGTCAGCTTCAGTAAAAGTTTTACAAACTGAACTGTCATTGAGTCGGACACGATTTTTGCTGATTGTCTTGACCATTTCGATGATCCGACATCCATATCCAAGCCAACTGAGATCAATAGCACCTTCCAGAGATGTGCACTGACCCTTCAGGAATATTATAATCTATATGTTGACTCATCTGATGAGGAACCCATGGTCAACACCGTACCACATCCCAGACCTTCACAGCAGACAATCAGATCTGAATTGACCCCACCCCAAAATACGATTTCTCGCTCCTCTAATCGGTTATCTAGTGAGAGGATGTTGAGAATTGATTCCTCGAGGTGTTCCCCCCAACCCCTCTAGGCGCATCGCTCTCCACTCCCTATCAACGATTCAGGTTCTAGAAAACCGACTAAGAAAGTTTCCTTCAACATTCTGGAGAAGGAATTTTCGTTGGAATCCTTATCGGGTTCGGATGAGGTGGTTTATATGAGTGAGCTCAGTTCGGTTGTTCTTAAGCCATATCTGAACACGCAGCCATGTGTCGACCCTCGTTGGACGATCCCTGCACCTCACTATTATTCATCTGAGGACAATTTCGATAGTGACACGTATGTATATTACCCACCTTCTCACTCAGGCAAGAAGGTTCGTCACAAACCATCTTGATCCTTGTATATTCTCAATCCTCCTTTTATATATTTTCTTTCCCTTCCTTCCCATTGATTCGTATTACTCGACCCAGCTCCATATTGTTTCATTTTATGGATATACTTAGATGACCAGATCCTAAGTATTGGGGGGAGAGTGACCCGAGTCTCTTCATTATTCTTTGTATATTCTCCATATCTCATCGGTTCTCACACCCATTCATGTCTTATACTTAGGCTGACCAGAGCATAAGCATAGGAGGAACCGATGCCCAATATGTATATATATTCATCCATTTCTCTTCCTGACCTCGACCGTCCCATTTTTTATCTTCTTCTATACTTAGGCTGCCAAAGACTAAGTCTATGGGGGCGGATTGACTTCTATACTTTTTGTTATTTTAGCTCTCCTACGCTCAGTACGAGCTACGTTTTCATCCTCGTATTTCGTGCTCTAAGGACATAGCATACGCTAAGTATAGGATAACATGTATATATTACATATATACTTTACTCATAGCTCTTAGTTAAACGTATTTTGTATATATCATGCAATAAATATGGGGTGGGTAAAAAAATTAAAAAGAAATTGTAAAATACATGTATACTAATTTGTATATTGTATAATATGTATAATAATTTTGTATAATACTTATAAGATTGTTGTAAAAAAAAAGATATACTCTTGTAAAAATTTGTTGTAAAATATGTGGTATACCAAAAAAAATAAAACAAAAAGGCTTCCTATTTACTCTTGCATTTCATCCTTGCATTCAGAGTAAAAAAATGTGCCTTGCATTTCATTCATCTATATTGCATGTCATTTCCATCTCATCTGGATATCTAGCATATGAAAAGTGTAAAGTTAGGGGGTTCCGAACCAAGTTATTAATAAATGTCGAGGATGGATTTGATTTGACCTTAATCTACCTAATTTCAGAGGAACCTTATAGGAACTTGAGTTAAGATTTTTTCAGGTCGAGTGACTTATCTTTGAGTCTACAAGTCTATGTTCACATGTTATCTTGATTGATTTAAGTATAATATTTCATACACACGCATGATTCTTTTAGACAATGACCTAACTTGGACGAGCACCATGCACGTAGCTCTTCATTGATGAGGTGGTGACGAGCTATAATCCTTTGGCTTGGAGTAGCACAAGTGTGGAAACATCCGTCCTCCTCTAGGGACAGTAGTGCATCTCAACCTAGTCTAGTGGCGTCGACGTCTAACAATAGGATGCTGTGGGCAGCAATAATGCTTCAAAAGAGGGATAGTCTACTGGCTCAAGAAGAAAAAATCATGTTGTATGTGATGCACCTTGTATATATGTCAAACAAGAAGAAGAAGAAGAAGAAGAAGAAAAGAAAAAATGCAGAATCTCCAAAAGTGGGCATGCCTGATTGAAAAGTAAAATGCTTGCCGGGGTGTATATGCAAGTATAGAAAAATAACAAGAGCTTCAAAGCTTGCAGCTGGATGACTTGACTACACTAGTCAAGCATCCTAGGATAGGTAGCTAAATAGGGGAATTAGAGTTACCTTGTTAGAGGAGGTTGGTTCTTAGCCATTTCTTATGTGGAGAGCTATATTTCACTTACACAGTACAAGTAAGAATCATAGTCATCAGAATTTGAGTATGAGGACCTGTTCTAACCTGACTGTTGAGTCGACTAGAATAAGAGACTTGTGGAACTTAAAGGCTGTGAGGTCTTAAATTCAATTCCCAAGAAGGTTCCAACACACTATTAATCCAAAGGACGAGTCAAGCTCCGTTTTCACCTTTTATTCATGACCTTGGTATGGAACCCAATTTCATTTCACTTTTGCATTTCATTTTAGTTTCTCGAAGATGAGCAATGTTTAAGTATAGGGGGTTGATGAATATGTATTTAATCACTCTAAAAGTTGAAAATAGAGTTCGGTTCCCGAGTAATTTACTGTATTTCTCCATTTATTCTGCATAATTAGCATTCATGCATGTGTAAATAATATGTACATTTTTACATAAATAAGAAGCCTGAAATCTCATGTAAAAATCACTTGTAAATACCATATTTGTATCTATTTCAACTCTATAGTGTATATAGTACTAACACTAATAAAGAAAAAATATCAAAAGAAACACTAACTAATAAAATTGTCCAATAAAACCCAAATCCATATTTGAGACTATGAACGTTAAAATGTGCATATCTCTCTCATACAGTGTCTGATTTTGATTTACTCACTTTTAAAGTAATTTACATTCAAAGACCTTCAAAACAAGACTAATTTCATAAAAATCAGAGATCGTATGTGAACTTGGTTTTTGGGCCCCTATTGTATATTGTACATATTAACCAAAATACCCTTCATTTTTATCTTTTTATTTTCTTAGTTATTATAAATACAAAAAATAGATTAAGTTGTAAATATTTATTTCATATTTTCTCTATTTTTTTGATTTTTATCTTTGTTCATAATAACAAAAAATTGCAAAACATAAAAATACGGTAGTTATATCTATAAGATACCACCAAAAAATACACTTTGTACATATGACTTATTTTGATTTTTGGTCCTTCACGAAAGTTGCAAATCTCGTTAAGATGAGCAACTTTCCTGTTGACCACTTTATGATATGTCCTTTTTGTTATTTCTTTTGGTTTTTTTTACATCTGATTTTTAATTTTTCTAAGAGTGACACATATGACCATATTTTTTATTTTTTTATTATTTTCTCAAAATTATTTTAATTTAATATAATTATTTATTTATTTTAATTGGTTATTTATTTACATTTATTTATTTTCCTTTTTAATATTTTTCTTCTAACTTTATTTTCTCTTCATTTATTTTAGTAGCGTACTTATTTTATTTATTTTTTTATATTTTTTTCGTTTTACTTCTTGTTTACTTGTTCCCCAAACCAAGTCTCCACCACTCCTCCACTTCCTCCACCACTCATCCACTTTCTCCACCTCTTTTCTAACATCCTCCACCTCCTTTTTATTCTCTTATCCTCCCTCATCTTTCATCATCAGCCCGTTGAGAAACAGGAGCCACCATCCCCCCTCATGTTGTAGGTGACAACTGTGACACGTTTAGGAAGAGCGACGATGGCCATTCCCTTCGACGAGATCCGTGAACTTTTGGTTCACATTGCAGCAGAGCCCCACGCTAGCTGCCAGAGCTTCAGATGACCTGCCGCCTCCTTGAAGTGATGATCGGAGTGCAGCAAAGATCCTTTAAAATCTGGCGAATCAAATGTAAGTATCTCTCTACCTTTTCTCATTTTTTAATCTAACGTCCATTTGTTTTTCTTGTTCATTATTCCCAATCACCACATAATTTTCAAAACACTACCACTATCATCATCAAACACCATCGCCACCATCATAACATCACCGCCTTATAATCATATTTTTTATTTTCTACATCATCACCTTCGCATACATACGTAATTATCACCATCTTCTTTCCATACGACACCATACTTTCATCCACGATTTCATTTCTTGTAAAAAATACGAAAAAGTACATTTTTTTAAAAAAAAAGAGCAGGAGCATCTAGCAGCCTGGTCGTCGCCCCTTCTTCACACGTAGTCAAACGCCTTCTGTCTTGTGACTCCAACACCTCTTGCCATCGCTCCAGGCGATCGCCGTGCTCTACCCCACCACCAGCGGCCATCCTCCTCCAACTGCTTCCAACCACAACAACCGCCAGCCACGCGCCCGAGAACCCTCCGCCAGATCCGTGCCAGATGCGCGCATCCTCCCAGGTCGTAAGAACCTCCACCCTACACGTGCTTCCACCTTCGCACTCGTGCACCGCCTGTCCGCCAACCGCTGTAGCCTTAAGAGCATGCACCGACCACCAGCCTCTCGCAGAGGCCCTCCTGCCTGCAGTGCCTTTGCTTCCCCCTACACGCATTCCTGTGTGCGCAACCACTGCACACATCTTCATCAGCAGTGCTCGCCTCCCATGGACAACTGCCTCCAGTAGTGCGTCCTCGCGTAGCCCTTCTGCCAAACCGTCGCACACCCCGTGTCATCGACTCCCATGCCACGCCAGCCCTAGCGTGAGTGGGAAGTAGGGTGGGTTCCATTTTTGGAACCTACGATCAAAGGTCCCTCTATATTTCCTTCCCACAAATTTACTTTAATTGTAAAAGTGCCCTTAGGCACAATTTTAATTTGTTTATTTCATTTCTTGTATTACAAAGACACCCCTACAATATCATATTAATTTGGACCTCGAGATTGCATCACTGTTTTCAAAAAAATTGCATGTTGTAGACATTTAATTCTTTGTCTCTTGGACATTTATTTATAATGTTTAGAGCAGTAATTAATTAATTAAAATTCTTTGGCTAAATTTTGCATATTTTACCCATTTCAGGGTCTGAAATTCATATTTTATTATATTGCTCCAAAATTTGTAAAAAAAAGATTCTCATTGTGTTTTAATTTCTATTTAAATTTCATAAGAAATCAACGTGTCATTTGCCTAAATAAATTGTTGAGTGTTTTCTATAATTGATTTTTAATTAAATCAATGCTTATTATTTTCACAAATATTCAAGTTTCTTGGACTCGTAATTAAAATATTTTTTGGGATAATTTTTTTTCTGGATAAATTGAGTTTTTCAATTAATTAGGAATTAAATATTCATAATCACTCTATTTTCACTAATAAAATTTATAAAAAATCATAAATTGCCAGAAAATTCCAAAAACATTATTGTACCTTCATTTCATCATGCTTCGTTTCCAGTAAAAAATTCATAATTTTTGCATTTTGCTTGAATGAAAATTGCATAAAAACCCTAAAAAGTTTGTATTTTTTTTATTATTGCATCTTAATTCTAAAAAATTCCAAAAAATTACATTTTGCATTCAACATTGGATTAGGTTTTCAGGAAAAATATAACTTGGCTAGATTTATTTTATCTAGCATTAAAATTAATTTAGCTATGTGGCTTGTTTCCTTAATAACTCAGTTCAATCGCATTTGTGCATTTGCATTACTATTGCATAAAAAATACAAAAAATCGCTCGGAAAAATGTGAGCTAATTCAATCTATGTTGATCCGAAGGTGTTCCTTTGCCTTCTAGACTCGACCCTAGGGCTTGCCCAGGTTAAAAATACACAAACCACACTTTATTAATTCGTTGATTCATCGATTCGTGCGGTTAATTTTTGATCGATCCTAATCACTCGACTACAAGAAATTGGCACACAATTAATTAGAGCATTCAATAGTCCGTCAAGGTATACGTGAACAATAGCGAGCTCCAGGAACCCACCGATGGACCCCGAACGTTTTTGATGGTGCTAGGAGTTGTGGGTTGTTGAGAAGAACGTAAATCGACCTTTGGTAGAGCTCCAAGTCCTCAGAGACGCACATTCCATCTATTCAAAACTCGTTAGGTGCAAGTTCATCGGGTGTTCTTGCATACCAGCTCTACACTGTTGGAATAAGAGACTCTGTCCAGATTGACCAGTCATCGTTGAATCAAACAACGTCTCTATCATTTGATCCCCTTTTATGATCTAATCCTAACTGTCACCAGCCGAAGGGGTATCACATAGTGGGCAGCTGCCACATGGATAAGTGGTGCTTCTTGCCCATTAGATAGCGCCTTAGTGGGGGTAAATATCACATCAAACCCCCCACATTTTTTATGGTATTTATACTCTTGTAAATAATTTAAGTAGTTAAAAACTTTATGAAACATGTGCAGAGTGACCTGAACTTATTTTATTGACATGTGGAACCCCATCTACATTAATCAACAGGGCGTGGATTCTTTTCACGAAGCCCTTGCAGCTTTTGTAATTTTATTTCTAGTACTTCAAAATTGAACCGCAACAATAAAATTTTGGTGTATTTGCACAATAACCCTCAAGTATGTTTTTATTTGCAATTACATCCATGCTAGCTCCATAATTTTTTTGCATGTTCTTAAATTTTTATAAATAGAATTAGTGCTCCAACAAATCCCCCAAAATTGGGTTAAGCTCATGATTGCACAAAAGATTACAGCTTAATTTTATTATTGTAATTTATGACTTTTCAATATCTAGTAAAACTAAAACAAAGCACAAATATTCTCTATTTTGCTTTTAAAATATCAAAAATATAAAACATTTTTGAAAAATTCCAAACAAATATTTATTGTATTTGATTTTTTATTTCAAAACTAAAAAACCCCCAAACCTACTAATATAGAAAGAAAATACATAAAAATTAAAAAGCTCGAAAATACATTATAAAAATCTAAAAAAATCCCAAAAATTTCGAAAATATTTTTCTTTGTAATTTTATTTGTATTATTATCTACATATGAAAAGTGTTTCGAAGAATTTGGACTTATTTTTTATTTTTCATTTTCATTTCAATTTGTCTAGTTATTAAATCCCTTATTTGGGATATTTTTTATATGAAAAATCCAAAAAAATGAGCAAAATTATTTGAAATAGTACAAAAATAATAGAAAATATTTAAAACCCCAAAAGACTTCTTTTTCCTTATTTTGATTAGTTTTAGCTATATTTATATTTATATTACTCTATATTGTATATATAATTAAATATATTCTTAAATTATATATAAAAATAAAAAGAAAATAAAAATTGAAAAATATAAAAATAAAATAAAAATAAGAAAATTTGAATCAATTCAAAATATATAAAAATAAATAATATAAAAATATAAAATTAAAAACCCACAAAAATAATAAAAAAAGGATATAAAATAAGATCACTATCATTTCTGAACTTCATTGCCTGATCTATCCATTCTTCTCCCTATGTTCAACCTCTACACATACTTGCACCTATACACATCTTTATTTTAGAGTTATAATAAATTTCAACTCCACGCTTTTATCTCATTGCTTGATTTATTTGTGGGTTAATTGTTCATTTTTTGGGATTTCGTGAGCGGTCACTTCAACGACGTTATAGTTCTTGTATTGCGTAGACTACTTTAGACCGTTACAAAATCCCAATTATCACCTGGGAAAGTCCTAAGGTCGAACTCGAGGAGGCCAAGGAACAACCTAGGTTAATAACTATCAAAGTTCGTGCAAGGTTTTCGAGGGGAAACATTTTTGGTATTTTTTAGTGAAATGTTTGAAATGCAAATGAAGTTCAGACCAATTTTAAGTACAAGAAAATTAATGTCAGACAAATGATGTCCAAAAATTATAAAACTTAACTAGTTGTGAGTAATGATTTAATGTATGCACTGTAAATTTTTTGAAAATTTCTGATGCAATATGAGTATTTAATAAACTAAAGAATGTAAATAAGGTGAATTATAATAATTAATTATAATAAACATTAAATCTCTCCTTTTTCAGGAAATAAAAATATCCAAGATAGATCAATAATCAAACTATCCTAAAAATATTGAGTTTAACTCCTACTAAAAATTAATAACTAAAATGCAAAAAACTATTTTTATAGGATAAAATATGCATGCAAATGTAATTCTTTTTACGCACAATGTGAAATACAATTAATTCTACTATCCATGAATTTTCGGCAATTTTTCGGTCGTTGATTAATTATATATGAATTTCTAAGCATAGACTGGGAAAAATATGTGAAAAATATTAGTTATTGATTACCCATACTCTATAAAAATATGACAAGCATATCATAATATAGAGAATTAATTGAGAAACAAAGTGCAATTTTTAATAATAATAATAATGATGCAAAATGAAGTTCAAATCACAAGTGAAACATAGAGGTATGTTTGAAATTATAATAATTAAATAAAGCAAAGAAAATACAGTCGAGGGACCTAAAGGGAATTACTAAAACCACGGAGGGGGTTTCTGCAAAAAGTCCATGGGGCACGTGCGCAACACGTGCCCTTGCATGGCAGGGGCAACTTATAAAATAGGCGAAGCTCCAGTGGAGGGCTTGCAATTCTTCCCTCCCCCACATGTGTATGACGTGGGGGGTCTCTTCTAGAGTAATGAGTACCATGGGGGCTTGGCTCCATATGTTCCCCAAGAGGGGGTGTGGGTCAGGTGACCTCCTCGATGTCCATGCCAATAGAGTGGGTGGCGATGCGGCCTAACTCTTCTGATGGAGTATCAGCGGATGTAGGTGCTGGAGATGGGCGGTGGATGATGGTGGTCGATGAAGGCGACTCCTGGATCCAGGTAGGAGGCATCAATGAAGCACTTGACAGAGTTGTCGGTGAAGTATGGTGGTGGAACGCATGTGAAGAGGTGAACATGGTGGTGGCTTGACGGCTTCGAATTTCTGAGCAGGATCAAACGCAACGGAAACGCATCGTAGTCGAAGCAGACAGAGGTTGTTCCGTGACTGGAGAGGAGGTGTATGCAGATGGTAGATGACCAAAGGATAGTGGAACGATGGGTGGCAGAAGCGATGAACTAAAGGAGAAGAAGGTGGTTTATCGGGCGAAGAAGGGGAGTACCTAGTACAGTGGGGGCTCGACAACCACGGGGCCGGAGCAAGAGTATCTTCACACGACGTGGTAATGCTACAGCAAGGCTGATAGGCCATGGATCTCGCCGAGGAGGGATGCACGGCTTCGAGCTATCACCTCGGTCGGTGCAACTCTTCTGATGGTATATAGAAGGAGGGTTCTTTAGGGGTACGGTGGTCGAGCTTTTATAGCATGCGAGGGCGTGCTGGAGATGGAAGGTGAAAGGCGGTGATCGATTGCGGGTGGGGGAGATGGGATCTGATTGATGCAGTCGCGATTTGAAGGGAGGATCGTGATATTAGAGGTTGAGGATATGATGATTAAAGAGGGAGAAAGGAGGGCCAAAATATGTAGATGGGAGGTGACAAAATTCGTGGGCGGTGGCATCCGATCATGATTAGGAAATGGGAAGATGAGGGTCGGAGGGAGGAGGCAGATTTGGGGCATCCGATCGACCGAGATTGGGCGAACCAGATCATGCCTTGTAGCCCTCCTTTTTATTTTTAATAGGTTTTTTATAAAAAATAAGTTAAATAATGCAAAAAATGAGTGACATGTGGCGGCTCCAGGAGCTGCCATGTGTCAGCTCCAGAAAATAAAAGAAAAGAAAAATGAAAAAAAACATAGCAAATGACCTCGAATCAAAAAAATTTTCTTCACAAAAGCTGTTCGTCTCGATGAGTCTACAAGTCATGAAGAGCAAAACCAAAATAAATCATTTGTACAAAGTGACATTTTTTGTGGTACTTTATGTGTATAAAATGCCTTAATTTTTGAGTTTTGTAATTTTTTGTCATTTTTAAATAAGAAAAAATCGGGAAAAAATACGATAAAATCAAAGACAATTACTTACATATTAATCTAATTTTCTTTGGATTGTTGATAATTATGATTATTAAAAAATATATTACATAAGACTTATGTACAGAATGTCAGAGAAGACTCAAACTCAGTTAATTTCTTTGATTTCATGCAAATTTTGGATTTGGATTTTTGCGCATTCGATAAAACTTTTATCTAAGAAGATAAATGAAAAATAAATAAAATAAAAAGAGTCAAATATGTACATAAAATAAAAGGTCAAATTTGGGTAAAATACATAATATACAAAAAGAGGCCCAAAACCTAACTTTCACAAATGAGATCCGATTCACTTGAACTTGGTCTTGTTTTGAAGTTAATTGAATGTACAATAGTTCAAAAGTGAGTAGTATTAAATCAGACACTATATGGATCAATTATTTATGTCAGTGATTTTTCTGTATTTTTCATTTCTTCTTGTTAGTGATATGCACACAATGGAGGTGATTTCTGGTCATTTGAAGTTAATGTGAATTAGTTAAAATTCGAGGAAGTTAGCTTATTTTACAGGTCAATTAGGCTGGAATTTTCGATTTCTTATTTTATGCAATTATGCATAATAAAATGCAATTATTATTTATACATGCATGAATGCTAATTATGCAAGATAATGGATAAAGTGCAGATGAATTTTGGGTAACCGCGCTTAGTTAATCACTTTTAGAGTGATAAATCATAGATTCATTAATACGTCATTGAGACGAAACAATTGATGGCATGTACTTTGAAGAAAAAACCGGTTTCAATTATAAATCCTTCATTAGAGCCTTCTAGATGCGAGAACATTGAGCCCTCTTTTCACTTAGATTCAGACCAGAGCTATGTTGACGAGGATATTAATCAGATTGCAGCAGAGTTTGACCAATTTTTTTTCTTCTACTTCATATACACCATTGATATCTCTTCAATCAAATAGAGTTGAGGATACATTGTTAGAGGATGATTCTTCATCTTTTTATTTCAATGTTGATTATCATAGTGATTTAGAGATCATGGTGTAGCTTTCAGAAATTAGTTTTGTCCATCTTTTCGGCCATCTAGGTTGTTCCTCACCTGTTAACAAAGGTCAGGGATCCTCTAATTTAGATATGGATATCTTTGAGGATGACCCTGATGTCGTACTTTCTCTTGTACATTCTATCATTCCCCGGTCACGTAAGAAGGCCACTCTTCGACTTTCTTGAGCGTGTATAATTCACTTTGATTTTCTCTTTTTTTTTTCACCTTGTACATACATGTTTTTTATTTTTTCATTCATTCTATCAGTAGTCTTACAACGACGAGCACCCAAGTGAACAATCACATAGAAATTAGGCCTGAATATCCAAAGTCATGGGTACATGTATTATTACAAATTAGCAAATGCACTCTCGCACAACAATAAAAAAAGTCTATGCTAAATCTCTCTCTCACTCTCTCCTGCTCCCTCCTCTTGTTAATAGGCAGAATGACGAAGTCTTCTCGATCTGGGTGCCTCAACCACCCAGGCGTTCGTCATTGTCTCAAAGTCCCTTGCAGGAAAAATAAAAGAGATTGATGTTAGCACAATGAACAAAAATATCAATTGAAAGACAAAATAAATAGAAAAAAATGGCCAACCTAATATGAGCCAAAATTCAATCATGTGCATGGCTCCCCAACAATGGTGTCATTTGTTGACACAAGTTTTACGAGGGTCTAAAATAGTATCCTCACGTTGTGCGAAGATAAAATTTCACTAAGGTGACAGCTCACAAGACCAAGTGGTCAATCAACAATCAACCCACACAATGTACAGATAAAAATTTATTATACCTTATAATGAATGTATTGTGGATAAGTAAAGTAGGGGTCTGCACAAGAAGCAATAGAGGACTGACAAAAAAAATGGCAAAGAAAGATATTAATTAATTTTCGGGCATTTTAGGGAATTTTGATTTTTTGTGGATTTTTATGTTTAGAATTTTATGGTTTTTTGTGTTTTTATTTTTTTATAAAAATTGTTTTTAATTTTATACTTTTTATTTTTTTAAAAAAAATAATTCATTTTTCTTTTAAATAATTAATATGAATTTATATATTATATATACAATACAAGGTAATTTAATTATAAAGACCAATAAAAATAAACAAAAGTTGCATAGTTAAATGTTTTATTTTTTATATAATTTGCTACTATTTTTTTTATTTTTGGGGATTTTTTGCTATTTTTTATATATTTCAAAAATAGAAAAGAAGGCAAAATAGTGCATAAAATAAATGGGCTGAATTGTTATGGAATTTAAAAAAAACAAAAACCTTCATAATTTTCCAAAATAATTAAAATTTATAGATAATAATAAAAAGAAAAATTAGAGAATGAAAAAATTATTTTTGGGATTTTAGTTGGTTTTTTATATTTTCATAAAGATTTCAGTATATTTATAAAAATAACAAAAACCCTTTAATTTTTAGTATTTTTTTTATAATTTTTAGGTTTTTTATCTAGAGTTATAAAAAATATAATAAAGAAAATATAATTTTTTGGAATTTTTCGAAAATATTTTTTTGGTTATTTTTAATGTAAACAAGGACAAAATGTGCATTTTTTATTTTTAATAAATAGTTAAAATGCCTAAAACAAAATTCCAAAAAATTAGCATGAATGTTTATGCTAACAGGCACTTAACCCAATTTTTTATAATTTTGGAGGATGGAAGCTATTTTTAATTATCAGAAAATAATCGTAAAAATTATTGAACTAGCGGGGTTATATTTTTAATTAAAAATAAAGATGGGGCTATACTACAAATTACCCACCTAGTTACAACTATTATTCAAAATTTATTGACTAAACAGAAATACAAAACCTACAAGGGGTTACATGCGAAATCACCACCTGACGTGGGACGACACATGAGGTGACGTGGTGTGGACCCAAATGCAATATGAAATAAGGACAGGGGTGCAGTTGCAACTTTTACCTATTGTTTTAAACTAACAAAATAAATTATAGGACTAATAGAGAATAAACAAAAATGTAGGGGGAAGATGTAAAAAATACCCCGACTAAGTGTATGATTGGACGGTGGAGAATGTGCCACTTATCCACGTGGTGAACACTTGACGGTTGGTACCCCTTCGTTGATGGAGCATCAATATTAGATCTCATCGTGGATCTGACGGTTGAGGGTGTGGGAGATCCAATGATAGTTGCTACTTCTGGTGTGGCTAGATGATCGGATGGCTCTAAGGGCATCTAGAAGAACTAGGATGAATGGCAAGCAGAGCTCGCTTCGATTCGGTCTCCTGGCAACTTCGACCACCTAGGCAACTCCAACCACCTGGGCGGCTCCCAGATGGTTCAAAATGGTGTCAAGGCTCCTCCGTGTCAAGCTAGGATCTCAGAATGGCTGGAGAGGCTCTGGTGAGCCTGAATGGAGCCTCGAGACCTAGAAGATTTCTAAGCTTCGATAGCCTTTGAAAAGAGGGATTTTCTTTTTGTTCCTGCAGAAGCACGTTAGGGGGGAAAAAGCGAAGCTCTAGAGAGCTTCATGGGTCAGAATGGATGCGAGATGAGGTCAGACAATGTTCTCTGATGTGTGGTAAAGAAGGTAGAACTGGTCTCTCAATATGTGCGTGATCGAGAGGAGGGAGGTGTGTGGGGGTGTTTAGTAGTCATAGGGGAAGATGATGGCCATGAAAGTGGAGTCAAGGGGTAGCTAGGTTGGTCGGAAACAAGCAGTAGATTCGTAGCTCCGACAAAGAGGGAATTTTTATTTTATGAAAATAAAACAAAATCAAATAAAATAAATGTTAGCTTTACACTAGTGTTATGCTAAGGAATGGAAAAGACAAGGAAAGAATAAGAAAGCTCTCCGGGAGCACACCTGGAGTGAGCTTCAGGTGTAGGAGCTACGACGAACTAAATCTCATCGATTCTATACCAACAAGGCCCCTAAGATGCTGATCAACCTCCTTTTGTCACCAGGAAGGGGAATCAAAGCTCAAACATTGGGTTTATGGGTAGAACAAGGATCAAAGGATGAAGGACAACAGAAGAGATGTTTTATACAGACATGGGTTCAATCGAGGAATATGCTCGATTCAGAGGTCCTAGGATCGAGAAATCAGTGGTAGTGAAAGTGTGTCGATCGAGTCACAAAAGTCAACAAGGAATCTTCCTCAACAGATGTAAGGATCGGTCTCCAAAAATTGAGGATATCGAGGTGGAAAGTGATGAAGGATATGTAAAAATCCTTAAGCGCATCATATAAGCATGGAGATCGCATAATATGTGATTGAGAGCAACTAGTTACACTAGTTGCTCGGTGTAGCATAATTTAAAAAAAATAAATCAATGAAACCTCATGATCCAAGAACACTTCTTGGATTGTTTCATCTAAACCGCAAACAATATATTAGGGTTACCTCTTAATGCATGGTTGTTATCGAGTCTTTAAAGTAAGAGACCTCAGGTCTCAAGTCCAATCCAACGGAGGAGACGCTTGCGAGCGCATTAATGAAATGCATGATCCTCACAATCCATGTTGATAATCTAAGCAGTTAATCTCCTGATCTCGTCACACGAGATTCGACGTCTTCTTCACAACAAGGCACAACGAAGGATGTAGAGATCCTTGAGCGGTCGAAGCGTCTGTACAATGGTGTGGCGATGACAACGACTCTCTCAATGGTACCAAGGTGGAGTGCCACAATGAGAGAGAGTGTGAGACTTGGCATGTAGAGAGTAGGAAGGATAGAGCATGTTCCAATTGAGTCTAAAGAAGAGATAGGATTGCCGCTTCTTATATAATATTTTGGGAGTCCATGGATTCCAATACATGGACAACACAAAATCAATGGTTGATAGTGATTTGTGTTTCTTTCAATGGCCTTGATTTTATTATTAGAAACACAACAATAATTAATTTAATTAAATTAAATATATTGAATATAATCATTAAATTTTCATTATAATTAAATCAATCCACCATGTAGAAATAGGAAGGAGGAAAGCCTCCTTCCAGGGGTGGACGACCACTAATCCTTTTAGGACTGGGTGGTCATCCATCCTCTATAGAAGGAAGGTAGCCTCTATTTCCATATTACATGGAATCCATTATTCCAAATTGTTCTCCATGAATTTGCAACAACATTTGTTGTAAATAATTCTGCAAAAATATTTCCTAAATATTTTGTTAAATATCAATCATGCCATTGGAAAATTTTGAATCACATTCACAATCAAAAATAAAATGGAAATTATATTTTCAATTAATTATCCAATGTGAATCCAATTCACATGAACATTTAATTTGTAAATGTTATTTACAAATATCTCTCTCCTATATATTATAAATCACATTTATAATATTTATGATTAATATGTATAATGCTATCCACGTTATTCATATCCATGATAATTAAATCACATTTAATTGTCTTGGATCACTATTCTCATGTGCCCAAATAATATGAATCAAATTTAATTATTTAATTATTAAATGTGATTCATATCCATGTGCCCAAATAATTATTCACATCTTTGATAATTAAGTCATATTTAATTATTTTAGATAACTCTCCTTATATGACCAAATAATATGAATCAAATTCATATTATTCATGATAACTAAATCACATTTAATTATCCATTTTTCAATGCTCGGATACATTATCAACAAATAAATTATTCTTGAACTCTTTCAAGGATAATGTGCTTTCTTCGTGGATACTTAGAGATAAGGATTTGTATGTTCCACATATAGTAACTTGGATATTTAGATCACATCTCAAATTTAGATCTCGAGGTCCTCCAACAGATGCTTGATTAAATAAAGGTCATAGATCTACTTTTCTCATTGCACTTGAATCACATATCAATGTCCAATATTTGGACTAAGATTAGATTACTTCTCTACTGAGAATCCAGACCTAGTTCATCACTCCCTCAGAATGGAAGCGTCATGGTTATACAATCATTTATGATCACATCACCCTCGGGTACTCCCAATACGTGTATATCCTGCATACTAGAAAACCTAAAATAAACCTGAAGTTTTAGATCTATTTAGACTGTCTCCTTCTAGGTTTTATCATTAAGTTTCTAATTTTATCATTGGGATTCGATAATAATCATATACTTTCCAAAAGCATATATCATACATAGGTATTGATCATATACTTTCTGAAAGTATATATCAATCCTACAAATTCGGTCAAGCTTCCAAAGCGAGACGATCGTGCATAGAATTTGATCCCAATATCTAAAGAGTGAGCTCAATTCTTTCAGTTCAGTAGATGAACAGGTATGATCCCTCTGAGAGATTGTATTACTCATATGCCCTTGTATGCACATTAGCGTAACAGTTTATAGACATTGATTAGATCATAAACCTATCGATCTGCCAAATGTACATACTCAAACATATAGTAGCACATATGTCTCTGGTTAGAGGATGTGTACCTATATCGTGACAACATACGACATTGGTCTTTGGTTATCTCGATCTCGTTAGGTCAACTATTTTACCTAAGTTTTCTAATACCTCTGAATCTCTATTCCTATATAGAGGACCTGCATTAGTAGGTCGGTTAGATATCAGTCTAAAGAGAAACGATTGCCATCTCCTACTTAGGCTGGAGATCATCTCTTAATAATCATTTGACAGTGCTTGATGAGTCCTCAATCTAACTCTTTAGATATTAATCGAAGAACCAACCTCTATGATTCAACAATTGAATCAACAAATGTATGATCATCAAGATGGTCATGGTACATTACCCTAATTGTACTAAGGGACCTATTATGAAAACTAATTATTCTCCATTTCATATAAGGGAATTATATTTGCTGTAACATTTATTGCATAATGGCTCGTTGTAGGTTTACATGTCCAACAATCTCCCACTAGCCCATAGAGCCATTAATGAGCTAATCTTTAAACCCACACTCATGTGACAATCATAAGATATTCAATATAGCCAGGTAAGCTAAGCAGTCACTTTGTTCCTGAGAGACTATGCCAAGTCCATTTAAAACAATTATTATCATCCTTATATCATTCCAAATGATTAGGATATTATCAACATTTAGCACGATGAACACAATGTATGACGCCCTTAGGATCTGAGTACCCGTTTATGAAACATTCGCATTATTACATTCGCATATGATCACACAAAGTATTGAAAATTAGAGAAAAATTTTCGCGTTGCTTTGCTTTTGCATATGACATTCAAACCACATTCACCACCACATATTCAACAAAGACATATGCCACTAAAATTTTAAATTCGTTATATATCATAAAATATACAACATGTACATGAGAGATGAAATTACATTCATATATCCCATATATTCAGAAGATAAGAAAAGGAAATTTACATTATAATAGAATAAAGGCTATAACAAAAGAAGATGTATCGTCTCGTGTAAACACGATCACCAGAAGTCATCAACAACTGCTACAGTGTTGCAGGCTCCTCGCCTGCAAAAACATGTAGGGAACAAAGGGCGTCAACGAGCGCTGGTACACCCATATTTCATATTATAAAATAAGCATGCATTTAATATGGATACAAAAGAAACAAGTAGAATGCAATAACAACCGAAAGTTACAACTACTTGTTTGAAAAAGAAGTTTTCAAGCTACAATGATGGATGCTTCAAGTTTTCCCATTACCTCCCATATATCACATTATTGTCACATTATTATATAGTAGTTAATAACATATGTAATAATTTCCCCAATTGCCTTATAACATTATATATATATTCTTGTAATAGTTAATGACTTATATGTATATATATACATATAACTATTAATGTCTTATTATTTAGAATTCTTAAATATGGATTTTTATAATGAGGAAATTTTAGATTTTGAATGACTCTTGATTTTATTTAAATTCTGAAGTTAAGTAGGTAGTCTGTTGCCTTGGTCGGTGTGTGACCTCACACTATGACTCTAAGGCATGAAAAAGTGCCTTAGGGTTGGGGTGCCTCCGTAAGCATGCAGTATTGTATAATGCATACTAACTAAGTTCTCAACACATCCACTTAACCTTATTATAGTCAACTCTAGTCATAACAACTTACACTCAACTTCCTCTCTTCGACAAGATCTATAATACTACTCTTTGAGTTCAACTGAAATTCCCCCAAAAGTAACCCTAGATGATTTCAGATGTAACATCGCCAAACCTATTGGCAAAAAAGTAATTAAAACTCAAGCAGTGAGGTAGCGTCCTAAGAGACTCTTCCGCCTTGCCCTTTAATTGTAAGTGCGGTCCAACAAAGGGAAAGGTCGACTCCAAAACTATGCCCTAGAGTTGGGTGAGAGAGACTCTCCGGAAAAGTCACTATAGAAATCGACCCGATCGGTAACGGGCATACTAGCTCGTACAAAAAAACTAAAACCGAGCATCCCCCGCATGGGTATCCTAAAATAGTGGGGTCAGCGGAATGGGCAAAAGTCAGGATCCCAACGAGGCGTAAAAACACTGCGAGCTCGCGTAAAAACTGAACAAGGACTAGGATCCTTGACCCGTGCACTTGGCGGCCGCTACCCAAACTGGGCTTCCTTTCATCCGCCCAGTTGAGGGTCACCGTGCCCTCACACGGTCAAGTGAAAAGTCACCATGACAGTCATTTATTATTATCTGTAATTATCAGTTCAATAACATTTCTACCTGCTTAACCATTCCTCAATCCCTTCTGTGGACACTTAATAGATTTAAGGATCTTATCAACAATCATTGTTAATAGTGATATAAAACTTGTAGACTATATTTAAGGAATTATTCTTGGTCATAATGATCTGAGAATTAATTATGGGTATTACAAAAAAAATAATAATACTAATCCTATATATATTTAAAATAATAAATGTAAAAAAGAATTGGTAAGTCCTATTTTCACTAAATACCCAATCCATATACAATCTCTCCTTATATTAGCATAAAAAATAGGTATTATAATCTGTCAACATTAGTCAATAGAGATATTAGTAAAAACTTGAAATTTCCAACTTTCATAACATGAAAATTGGTTAGGAGGTTCCTGGCCCCAATATTTTCTTATTTGTAGACAATAATTTTTTTTATATATTTAAATAAACAAGAAATCAGATCTTTCAAACATACATTGATAACATGTTTTTAATCTAAGATCCACTGACATCTTATTCTTAATTCATCTCACATTGAATTGGATTGATACTGGTACAATTTTGTCGTACTATAAAGGGTCCCAAACTATTTACAGTAAAAATATGATAGTAGCACAACTATTAACCACATATAATGATAATAGCACTCCCTACCTTTTTTCTCACTTTAGAGCAATCCACCGGCTTTCCCAAATCATAATACCCTATTAGAAATACTTCCTAGAATGGTTGGGGTTTCAACAAAAAATAATATGTTTAATTAAGGTCAGGCATTTAGAATAGTCATTATATTTATTTGGATGATACTTGGAATATGATTTGGCTTGTCATTTAATATAGTGATATCTGCATGTTAGATGACGAAAATCAATATAAGTAAATGCACTGAATATGTGTTCCTTAATAGAGTGATGTCTGTAGGTCAAATGATATCTCTTTACCATTTTGAACCTTGAAATAATTAGATTTCTTTATTCTCTAATTTTAGGATCCATCTTTTTTTATTTCATCTATTTTAATTATTATCTTACATCCTAATAACCCAATGTGTGTGCATGCTCATATGGATGTACTTGTGCATTGATTAAGAATCTATAATAAAATTGATTTAGGGACAATTATCAACAACCATTTTGTGAATCTTGAGCCAAACAAACATAACCAGTAACAAAAAATGTCTATCTTGTAAATAGCTAACTGCACTTTACATACAAGATACTTTAGTTCTTACAAACATCAAATAATAATTGGAATGAGTATAGATTCATGATATTCAAATCAAAGAAAGCATTAATAATGGGATGAAACTTAGTAAGAACTGTATGCATGAAAGCATAAGGGGCTTTGGACTTGTACAGAGAAAATAAATCACTTAATTTAAAATATAAATAGTCTTTCAATTCCAGAAAACATTACAAACATAACCCAGAACAATCACCGATTAAATTGATCAATCAGAAGGAGGTAAAATTTATTCATGCATGACATCAATAAGGAGTAAAGGAATTTTACATAAGGATTTCTTCAATTTGGATCTCCAAAATGGAAAATATACTTGTATACATGAGAAGAATTTGGGTACAACAAGAGGAGCGAGTCGAATTTCACATGTAAGGCAGCAAGAGAAGATAAGAGGATTGTACCTAGTTAGATTTTCCCTATTTGGAGATAGATCTCCAACATGCAGTGGCTATGGGACTCCAATAGAGCAGCAACAGTAGTAGGCGGGTCCCTTTGGTGCTGTTCTAGGCCTTGATTGTGGCAGGATGTTGTTTGTTGTACTTCAAGCAAGGGCTGCTGGATGTTCCGGCAATTTTTGAAGAAGAAATTTGGGAAAGTTGGAGAAAAGTTGGGTAAGGAGAAGGAAAATAAGAGAGAGGGCTTTAGCCTTGGGGAACTTGGGATATATAAGAGAAATAGAGAGAGAAAGGGGGGTTTAGTAATTAAGAAATAGGAAGATGGAAACTTCCATGAATCTTCCCAATTTTCTTTTTCTTCTTTTTCATTTTTTTTACAAATATGACACCACTTCTAGTGATGTCATTTATATAACCAACACCATTGATGTCATCCATGACATCATTCCCTAAATTTTTTTTATATAAATCATATATAATTACATTTTTGTACTTTTGTGAAAATCTTAAAAGTCACATGTGCGCCTCGATTGTCGTATTTTGACGCACAATATCTCATTGTGATTGTCTTCGAACAATGATCAAAATGAATATAATATTGATATATTTCGTATCAGGTTTTGAACCCTCGAATTTTCGAGATACGATTTTGGTTTGGGATTAAATTTTACAAATTAAAAATACCAAACGATATCCGATTGACTAATGGTCTACTCTGTTGTTTTTGTTTCATCGAATTGGATCTCATGACGGTCTCAGTTTGTTTCGTGGTTTCTGAATTTTTGTCACGGCTTTTTCGGGCACGCATTATGATGCGATCGATTTTTGATCTATTTCACCCGAACGACTTTTGATTCACGATTAATTGATCGATTTGAGTCATCTAATTCCTTCTAGCAAATTTATTGGGTTAAACGGACCCTAATCATGTCAGGTTCGAGTTTGATTGAAAATCGGATGTTACAAATATAAAAACCTCAAAGGGAGTCTGATCCTCGAGACTCAAATCAACACATTATGTGTCTTTTTGGATTTCATATGGCTATAAAAACCTTAAAGGGTTTTGAACCCATAGAAACCTCAAAGGGAAAACAAGCCACATTCTTATAACATAACATAATTATAAGAGCTTGTTTCAATCATTACTTGAGAAAAGTTGCGGGTATCGTGATCGCATGTTGGCTTTAGTCTCCCACATTGCCTCTTCGACGTCGTGTCGGTGCCACAACACCATGACCAATGGGATCTCCTTGATGCGAAGTTCTTCACAGCACTGTCAAGTATCTGTAATGGTCTTTCCTCAAATGTCAAATCAAGCTCCACATCTAAATTCTTGTAGTTGATGACGTGTCGAGGGTCGTGCACATACATCCTCAAGTTGGATACATGGAAAACTTCGTGAATAGGTGATAGCCTAATAGATGTGGATGAAGGGCAACCTGATAGGCCACCTTTCCCACTCTAGCAAAGATCTCGAATGGTCCAATATATTGTGGCACCAGCTTGCCACGAACACCTAATCTCTATATTCCCTTCATGGGAGATACTCGCAAAAATACCCAATCTCCAATCTATAATTTATAGGAATGTCATTAGTATGAGATTAAGTTAAATTTGTAACAAAATAAAGAGACGAAAATTAGATACTTGAAACTCGAAATCTCTTCTTCGACGGTCTGCATAGCTCTTCTAGCAACTCTGTGCCATAAGAAGCCTCCGTCTCACAAGATCAATAGTTCTCGCAGTCTCCTCCAAGAGATCTATGGAGTATATAGTACGATCACCTACCTCACACCAACTGAGAGGGGTGAGGCATCTCCGCCCGTATAGGGCTTCGAATGGTGCCATGCCGATACTGGAATGATAACTGTTACAGTACGTGAATTCCACCAATGGTAGATGGTCCTTCCAGGACCCTTTCAACTCCAATGTGCATGTGCGAAGTAAATCTTCAAGAGATTGTATGGTGCACTCACTCTGTCTACGGATGATAAGCAGAACTCATATTCAGCTCTGTTTGTAGTGCTGACATGAACTGATGCTAATAATGTGACGTAAATCGTGAGTCCCTATCAGACACTACCTCGCGTGGTATACCATGTAGCCTGATGATATTCTTTACATATAGCTTGGCCAATCTAGATGGAGTGTAACTATGTAAGTTGTGTTGACAGGTATGAAATGGGCTGACTTGGTCATCCGATCAACAACGACCCAAATGGAATCATGCCCACATGGTGTCTTCGGTAAACCTCCGACGAAATCCATAAAGATACACTCTCATTTCCACTTGGGAATGGGGAGATACTACAGTAATCCTGTTGGTCTCTTGTGCTCAGCCTTGACCATTTGACATGTCATACATCTGCTGATATGTTGTGCCACCTCGTGCTTCATCCCATCCCACCAGAAATGGTGACGCGTATCACGATACATCTTTGTGCTACCGGGGTTGTTAGATAACCGTGAACTGTGTACCTTATCAAGTATGTCTCTGCATAGCTGCTTGTCGTTGGGCACAATAACCCATCCTGCATTCCATAAAATGGACTCTCTCACCACAAAATCATCAACCTCGTCCTTTACAGCTCGCATGTATCTATTTCGAATCCATGGATCTTTCTTCAGGCCTACGATAATGCGATCCCACAAACTGTTGAACCGTGGAGGAACAATGGTAGAAATGGATGTGCTCTCCTAAGGATGTCAATCGGTCAAAGATGTGAGCATATCCCATGTGTATAGCCAGTTTGTCGTACCATCTGCATGAGCTCTCCTGCTAAGTGTGTCGGCCACCACGTTTCCCTTGCCTGGATGGTAAGAGATCGTGCAATGGTAATCCTTCAGTAGCTCAAGACACCTGCGTTGCCTCATGTTCAGCTCCTTCTGATCAAAGATATACTTCAGGCTCTTGTGGTCTGTGAAGATCTCGAAATTCACCACATATAGATAGTGGCGCCAGATCTTCAAGGCGAAGACAACTATTGCCAAATCTAAGTCATGGGTGGGGTAATTCCACTCATGCGGTCTCAACTGTCGTGATGCGTAAGCAATCACATGACCTCACTACATCAATACTGCTCCTAGACCTTTTCCAGATGCATCCGTGTAGATTGTATAGTCCTGAGTGCCTGAAGGAAGTACAAGAATGGCTGTCGTAGTCAATCTTTCTTTCAGTGTCCTGAAGGCCTACTTGCATGAATCATCCCAAATGAATGGAACTCCTTTCTGCGTCAACAGTATCGAAGGGAAAACAATGCATTAGAATCCACTTACGAACCGTCTATAATAACCCGCTAATCTAAGGAAGTTCTGAATCTGAGTAACTTTCTTGGGCTGCTCCCAAGACATGACCGCCTTAATCTTCACAAGATAAAATGCGATGCCTGCTCCAGAAATGACATTCCCAAGGAATGAGACCTAGGATAAGCAGAACTCACAATTGCTCAACTTGGCATATAGCTTGTGATCTCGCAATGTGTCTAAAACAATCCTTAGATCATTTGCATGATCCCATTCATTTTGATAATATATGAGCACATCTTCAATGAATACCATCACAAATTTGTCCTAGTATGGACGGAAGATCCGATTCATCATATCCATGAAGGTTGCAGGTGCATTGGTGAGCCCAAACAACATCACCACAAACTTGTAGTGTCCATAGCTAGTCTTGAAGGTTGTCTTTATAATATCAGACTCTCGAATCCTCAGCTGATGGTAGCCTGAGTGAAGATCAATCTTCTAGAATACTGAAAACCCTAGAGTTGGTCGAATAAATCATCGATGCATGGCAAAGGATAACGGTTCTTCACCGTTCTCTTGTTCAGCTGCCAGTAGTCGATGCATAATCTCATGGATCCATCCTTCTTCTTGACAGATAGAACTGGATCACCCCAAGGTGAAGTGCTTGGCCTAACAAATCACAAATCAAGTAACTCCTGCAACTGCACCTTCAGCTCTCTCAACTCAGCTGGTGCCATGCGTTATGTTGCCATAGAGATCGATTGTGTATCTAGTAGTAGTGTGATCTCGAACTCGGTCTCTCTCTTAGGAGGTAATCCTGGTAGCTCATCAAGAAACATATCTGGGTAGTCTGATACTACACGGATGTCTTGTGCCATCGGATGATGATCAGATATCTCCCGAACAAATGCTAGATATGAATCGCATCCATGATTAACAAGTCACTGAGCTCACAACACTGAAATGTACTCCATTGTGGAGTATTGTAAAGTACCCTCAAAAGTGAACTCGAGTAAATCTAGAATCCTGAAGACAATTGTCTTCCTAAAACAGTCAGCAAGGGCATGATGAGAGGATAACCAATCCATGCCTAGAATCAAGTCAAACTCATGAAGATGAAGAAGTAGGCAATCTGCGATCAACTCGTGACCGCCAATCAGTATTGGCAAGTGCCTGGCTATCAGTGAAATAACGAACAATTGCCCACCTGACCCACGGATATGATATGGAGAAGATAGAGTCTCTGCTACTATTCCAAATGAAGCTAGCAATCTCGAAGCAAGGAAAGAATGTGTCGCTTGAGAATCAAATAAAACATGAAAAGGTCGGCCCAAGACTGAGACCATACCTTTCACCACAGAAGCTGCTAAATATGCCTTCTCCTCGATCTCTACGTGTAGCTGACCCCATCTAGCTAGTGCAGTACTGGAACCTGCCACACTCTTCGTCTGTCTATGTTGCTGCCTCCTGAAGTTGGAGTTCCTACCATGGAAACTCCCTGAATGCCATGCCTGTGGCTGTGACGTCTGTGGCTGTGGGAGAGGCTCACCAGATCTCTGGAGATGCTGATGTCGGTAATGTCCCCACTCATGGCATAAGTAACATCGGACTAGTTGGGTAGATGGAGTGGTCGTGTCTGTGCTCCGAGCTAGTCTTGTTGGGAGTCTGTCTACTCACAGCGACCCAGATGGTCGAGCGAAATCTGTGCCATGTCTAACTAGTGCTCCTCCTAAAGTAGTTGATGAAGATGAGCCAGCATTGCCTATGAATGTCGAACCTGTGGGATGGAAATGCCTGGCTGACCTCTGCTGTTGAAATAGTCGACGGATTAGCCCAAAAGATCGCTGTGGACTAGGTGCTGCTCCAGATGAGCTCCTGAAAGGTCTTTCTTTGATGTCCTCGAACTTCTCCTCCGCATTAGTAGCCTCGGAGATGGAAGTGATATGCAATTCGGCCAACTTCTCCTGTACCTCCTCTCACATGCCTTTAATGAATTTTTCAAAATTCTCCTCTGAAAATGCGGCAGCTGCTGGTGTATGTCACGACAGCTCGGTGTATCTGACGAAGTAGTCCTTGGTTGTCATATGTCCCTAACGAAGCTCCGCAAAAAGTCGGCGCTGGGACTCCTTCCACATCGTAGAAAAGAAGTGGGATCTGGACCTCGTCTCAAAATCATCCCATGTAGGATCTCGGCCTAACTCAGAAACTTCAACATCCCACCGTTTCTTAGCAAAGTTTATCAGTGAGTACTCCATGAAAGATAACCACATGTCTCATGGAGCGTGTATCTTCCTCAGCACCTTCGTCACCCTCTTGAGCCACTGTTTAGCACCATTTGATGTACCGGTGCCCTCGAACATGGGCAAATTGGCCCGTTGGTAGGAAGTGAAGACTGACAGGTGCCAGTGCATTGCAGAGTACTCATGTGCACCCTCATCTGCAAAGTCAACATGGTCCTTCTCCCAGTCAAAGTATCCATCCTCCTCAGTTGCATGCTTTGGTATCTCCTTAAGTGGGTCATCAAAGTGAGGCTGTTGTACCTCTACTGACAGTCGCTGGTCCTGGTGTGTGCCGTCGTGAGATGGATGGTAGGTGGAATCTGATAGCTCCTTAAATCTCATCTCTATATCAGTATGTCGGTCTACAATCTCAGTCTGCTGTGCCAGAATCTAGTCTTGCTGGCCTCTCATAGAAGCATGCTGCTGCTGAAGGTTGGTGAGAGCAGTCAGTATGCGTGTCAGCTGGTCAGTCGTCTCTTGGCCTCGTCGGGATGCCACGGCTCTACATGAAACCATTTTTTGTCATAAAAATGCCATTCATAGATACTTATCATATATATATTTTTTACTCTTCTTGGGATATAATATGAAAGTTAATGAAATTGGTGACATCTTTGGTGATTGAATCCGAATGTCAATTTCCCTTCTAGGACTCATAACCAGTAGGAAGACTTTTTCTACACGGGAACTTAATGCAATTGAAACTGTATACTACGGATGTGTGTATCGGGGTACCATGGCTCTGATACAAATCTGTCAACCCCCTCGGATCTGGGCACATGTTTATGACATATTCGCACCATTACATTCGCATGTGATCGCAGAAAGTTTTTAAAATTAAGGAAACAAAATTTTCTGCTATTGCATATGACATTCATATTCAATAAATAACACAGAGACAACAACAATAATAGGAAACATGTGCCATCAATATTTCATTAATGTCCATAATTTATACATGTACAAAAGGGATGACATGTATACATGTATCCATAATATATTCAGAAGAGGAAGAAATGGCATTTTACCTTATATCTAAAACAAAAGCTATAACAAAAGAAGCCACACCGTCTCATGTAAACACGATCACCAGAAGTAATCAACAGCTACTACATTGTTGCAAGCTCCTTACCTGGCAAAACATGTAGGGAAGAAAGGGCGTCAGCAAGCGCTGGTACACCCATATTTCAAATTATAAAATATGCAGGCATTTAATATGGATACAAAAGAAACAAGTAGAAAGGCATAACAATCTAAAGTTACAACTACTTGTTTGAAAAAGAAATTTTCAAGCTACAGTGGTGGATGCTGCAAGTTTTCCCATTACCTCCAATTTGGCACAATATTATATAGGAGTGAATTACATATGTTATAATTTCCCCAACTGTCTTATAATATTATATATATATTCTTGTAATAGTTTATGACTCATATGTGTATATATATATACATACATATAACTATTAATGTCTTATTATTTAGAACTCTTAAATTTGGATTTATATAATGAGAAAAAATTAGGTTTTGAGTGACTATTAATTTTATTTATATTCTTAAGTTAAGTAGATAGTTTGTGATCTTGGTCGGTGTGTGGCCTCACACTGTGACTCTAAGGCATGAAAAAGTGCCTTAGGGTTGGGGTGCCTCCGTAGGCATGCGGTATTGTATAATGCATCCTAACTAAGTTCCCAACACATCCACTTAACCTAATTATAGTCAACTCTAGTCAAAACAACTTACACTCAACTTCCTCTCTTAGACAAGATCTATAATACTTCTCTCTGAGTTCAACTGAAACTTCTCCAAAAGTAACCCCAGATGATTTCAGATGTAACATCGCCAAACAAAGGGAAAGGTCTACTCCAAAACTACGCCCCAGAGATAGGTGAGAGAGACATTCCGGAAAAGTCACTCTAGAAACCAGCCTGACTGGAAACAGAAAAATGAGCTCGTACAAAAAAACTAAAACTGACGATCCCCCGCATGGGTATCCTAAGACAGTGGGGTTAGTGATGAGCCGCCCGATAGACTAAGGTAGAGTATCTCACTAAGGTCGTTGTGACCTCAGTCACTCGGGACTCAGAGCTCAATCAAGAAACAAAAATCAGACCACCAATCACAGAGATAAAACTCGATAAAAATCAAAATAGCGGTCTAACTAGGAGATTAACCTCGTATAGCTCCCAGGGTCGGTCTCGAGGAGCACGAGATGGCCTTGCGGCCTACGAAGTAGTCGAAAAAGAAAAGAAAATAAAACAAAGAAATTTTTGGTGGTTTCTAATATTTTTTTAATTTTTTTGGATTTTTAATAATGAAGAAAAATAATATAACAATAAAACAAACAACTTTGATCAATTATTTAAACACCCAAAATTGGTCCAAAAAATCCAACAAAAATATTTTTATGATTTTTATATTTTTTACTGTTTTTTGTGAATTTTTTATAATTTTATGATTTTTATGGAATTTTCTAATAATGAAAGAAGGCAAAAATAAGAGAAAACTGTCCAGTCAGGCTTGGAGGACCAAATTAAAATATAAAATGGTCCTAAAAGAGCCTGGAGGTATTTTTCTTGGAAAATAGAAATAATAAACAGAATTCAGAAGAAGAGTTTATTAACTTTTGGAATTTCTATGATTTTTTAGAATTTCTATGAGTTTTTAAGGGTTTTTTAATTTTTATGGTTTTTATCAATCCAAAAATAGCCAAAAATGGACAAAAATAAAAAACACACAAGCACACAAAACTGGATTTTTTGTAAATTTAAAAAAGGTTTTTATATTTTTTTAGGAATTTATAAACTGAAATGAGACAAAAATAGATGTTTTAGAATTTTTAAAAATAATAAAAAGCTCAGAAACACCCAAAAATTAGGGAAAATTTTACACAGTGGCAGGAGCCACGTGTCCAATTTCCACATGATTTCGGTCAAAATTGATATTTTATTGAAATCAAACAAAAGCCCACAGTGCACATGGACCTGTTTGCAATAAAAATAAAGTTCTAGGGCTGAAAAGTAACAGGCCTAGGAATCGGGGGGTCCTCGTGCAATTTCTCCAAGTCCCCACGCGCGCGGCATGTGGTCTGCACACAGAGGGACCCAAATGCAAGAAATCTTACTTCCGAGGGCTTAGTAGCAACATGTGCTAAAAGTCCAAGGGAGAAGTTGCAATTTACCCAAACGATTCAACAAATGTCGAAGAAAAGTGTTCATAGGTGTATAAGTGCAAATATCAGAAAATATGTTTCATTCAATAACACATCAAAATAACAGCCCGGATAATGCAATTTCCACAAAAACCACGTGACGAAGCACGTGTCTTACATACACAGGGACTAAATTACAAATATCAAAAAGGTCCAGGTCCTAAGCGCAATTTTTACAAAAATAAAAGAACTATATTCTATATTTACAAGACTAAATAATAAAAACGAAAAGAGAAAGAGCCTAAGGGTTAATTACCCTTTATTAGCCAAGGTCTGGCGGTGCGCCACGTGGCTAATCGGACGGTGGAGGTGCGCTGCGCCTCAACGAAGAGACCTGGCTCTGATCTAACGGCTGACGGGTGTCCACGTGGCTGATTGGACGCTCGTGGATCAAGGACAACCCCTCGTTGATCTGACGGTGCTGATCGAACCTCGGGAGATCTAACAGTCGCTGGCTCCTCGCACGTGGACGGTCCTGATTAAAACTGGACGAGGGAGGTCGATCTGACGACGATGGAGGATGCTCCAAGAACATGTGGTCGGCGAAGTTCGCCGGCCCAATACTCACACTGGATGCCTCCTCTGCTGCTGGTAAGGTGCGGAATAGATCCGCCAAGATGCTCCGCAGCTGACAAGCTCCTCCGATGACGCCTGGAGGCTCCGAGGAGCTCCGGCAACGAAGGCGGAGCCGGGGCTCCTGTGCCTGAATGCGTCGACCCTAGATGGGTCTCTCCTGACCTGAAAAGTAGCACAGAAAGCTCCTAGGTCGAGGGCAAAGTGCCTCGACCCGGTTAGAGGCGAAATGTGTGGCTGGCGCGTCGGGGCGGATGATCTCCGGTGAAGCGACGGTGGTGGAGATCGAAGTCCCTACTCTGGGGTGAGACATGGGGTGTGAGTGGGTGCAGAAGGTGAGGAGAAGTCTCGTGGTTGTGATGGTTGAGTCCGATAATCGAGAAGGTGACGGAGATGGTCGGAATCGACGAACGACGGTGAACGGGTGAATTGGGCGTAATCGAAAATTTGAGAAATATGGGAAGAATCAAGTCTACCTGATGTGTGGGATCGACTGGGGATGAGCACCGGGAGCTCTGGTCATTGCCTCGAGGGTCGTCGAAGGCCTGAGGCTCAGGCACTGCTCCGGGCGACGCACGGCGGTGAAACGTCGCCTGATCAATGACGCGGTGCTTCTCCTCCTCTCTGCAACACGCCAATCTCTAGCTGTCACTCTAGGGTATCGGGTGGAGGTCCTGGGTGGTAGAAACGACGCCAAAGATCATGTGAATTGCGGCTGGAGCTCAAACTAAATAGTGGTGAGGGTCCGAGAACAAGAAGTTGGGCAGGGCACGATAAAGCTCGGACCCTTAGGATCAACGTCGGGAGTGGATTACGGATGTGGAATCTTCAATCGGAGCCCGGGGTTTGGTGATTAGGAGATCGGATCGATGCGCTAAAATTTCGAGAATTCGGTTCGGGTGCAAGATCCGCCCAGAGTGGTCTTGGGGGGAGAGTTGACCGGGGGTCAACAATCCCCCGTGGACCAATAGGAATGCAAGAATTATTAAATACTTGATAATTCAATAAAAAAATAATAAATGAATTAATTTCCAAAAAACTTAAAACATAAAAAAAAATGTTTATTTAGTTATAAATTATTTTTTCTGATTTTTATTTATTTTTTGAAATAAAAATAATGTATTTATAAAATAGTATTATTATATATAGGTATATACACTATGTACTTTTGATTTTTGCCTTTTAATTATTTATTTTTATACAATTTATTCCAATTTTATATTTTTTTATTTATAGAATAAAATTTGGAATAATAAGGTATTTTTATTTTTTAATTAATTATTTACAAGGGTTAAATAAATAGTTATATACATCTATGTACATGGTATATTTACAATGTAGGTTTTGATTTTATTTTTATTTCTATTTATTTTATTTTTATTTTTATGGTTTTTATTTTATTTATACACATTATGGAGTGTGGAATATGTGAATATTTTTTTATAGGATATTTATTTATTTATTTATAAGGGGAATAAATAGATATGGGGTCCTATGTACAATGTAGGTATATACAATGGAGAAGGAATTTTATCTCTTTTATTTTGCTTTTATTTTTCCCATTTTTATTTTGATTTAATATTTAAAAATATATACAAATAAATACACACCCATTTTTATGTGAATAAGAGGAAAATAATTTTTATTTTATTTACAGGTATATGTACAACACATGAGCTTCCTTATCTCTCTCTACTTGGGTTCTTTTTACGGTCAGGCCCATGCTGAGCCCTCCCTTGGGATTAGGTCGCTCAATATTTATTCTAAATATCTCCCTCTTTTTCTTTTATTTCTTTATTCTTTTATTTATGCACAAAAGCATGCTAATTATTCATTTTTACGCAATGCATGCTTTTTGACAATTATTGTTATTTACAGGAATATACAAGTGTTTAGCAAGGGTTTTGTAGCTAAAATAAAAGAATAAAGAGTGATGAATGGGTATTCATCACCCCCCTATATTTAACTTTGCTAGTCCCATAGCAAACACTTATTTGAAAAAGAAGTGAAAAAGAAAAAGAAGAAGAAAAAGAGGAGAAAATGCATGGATTAATGCTGAATATTAAACTTGCCTTCATTAAATTGAAATATGGAGCTCAATCAGATCTTTGGATTATTAATGCATCGGAACCTTATTTGGACTTATGTTTAAAACTCAACAGCCTCTAAGATCCACTAATCTATAGTCAGGACTCCTCAACAATCCAGATCAGAACAAGTCTACATACACAAACCCTGAAGACTATGAATCTTTCCTTGTACAGTGTATGTGAGGTATAGCTCTCCACCTCAAAAGTAGCAACTTGACAACCTTCCCCAACAAGGTAACTCTATGACCCCAATCTGGCCACTCTTTCCTCGAGGAGCGGGGTATTCCCTTCTAAGTTCAAGTTCAACAGGCTCAAGAAGAGGGGGACGAAGAGAATGGACCATGGCCCATGTAGGCATGTATCCTTGGGAGCTCAACCAGTGTAGCTAAGTCTCCCTGCTGCGAGCTACATAAGTTGGAACAATGAGTCTCAAGCTTTGCTTATTTGCACTATATATACATACTCGGGTGGGATTATCATTTTCTATCAGACCCACCACTTTTATGGAGTTATTTTCTTTTTGCATTTTTTTCCAAGTGCATCTATACAACATATTCATAAGGTGCAGCATATGTACATAAGCAGTTTTTCCTATTGAGCCAGTAGACTATCCCTCTTTTGAAGCATTATTGCAACCCACAACTCCTATCGTTAGACGTCATGGCAACTAGACCAAGTTGAGACGCACTTCCTTCATTAAAAGAGGAAGAGAGGTTCTGCCTAGAAGTACTACCCTCATATGCTACCCCAAGTCAAGGAAGACTGCCTCCTCACCACCTCATCCGTAGAGAGCTCGGTGTACAGTGCGGGTCCAAGTCAAGCCATTGTCTATATGAGTCATGTGTGTGTTGTTAAGTGCTCTACTTAGGCTCATTGAGATGACATGTGATCATAGCCTAGTGGACTCAAAGAATTAAGTCACCATGGACCTGAAAAGCCTTAACCCTAAGCCCTATAAGGTTCCTCTTATGATTAGGTGGATTAAGATCTTAATCAAGCTCCATTTCCAAATTTAATTCTAGGATAGTTTAAATGTCAACTATAATCCAGTAAAAACTATACAAGTATACGCAAAGATGCTATTTACACAATATTTACAAACATGCAAATTTTTGAAAAATGTTTTGAAACCATGGATGTATGCATGAATGCAAGTTTTGCAAAATATTTACACAAATTTACACAAGGTTTTTGCAAACTTTTGATTTTCAAAACATTTTGGAAAAATTTTGTACTATATACATAATTTTTATATACACATATTTACACACTATTTACAAAAATTTTTGAAAACATTTTTACAAAAATAATTTTGTACAATAGCTATGTATGCGCAAATAAAAGAATGATTATTTACAGGGAAAATTTTTTATTTTTATGGGTTTTGGGTTTTCAGCCATTTTTATTTATTAACACACTCACACAAAGTACGAGTTATGGCTAAAGTATATATGAAATATATACACAACCCCCTATACTTAGCTCGAACGATGTCCTCAGAGTCAAGAGCGATGAAAGAAGACATAACTCGTGCTTAGTATAGGGAAGTGAAAAGGAAGGCTATATACAAAGATGAATGAAAGTATAAATCAAGAGGATCTCGGCTTTTCCCCCTATACTTAGGATCAACTAATCCTAAGTATAGCAGACTGTACAAAAAGGGAAAATCGAGTGAAGAATGTATAGGGTCTACCCCCCCATACTTAGGGTAAAATATCCCTATGTATAGGCAACAAAAACAGGGGTAAAAATGAATCAAAAGAATACCCGAGAGTCCTACATCCCCCCTATACTTAGGGTAAAGTACACCCTAAGTATAGCATAATCAAAAGATGAGAAAAGGGATGTGGGACTAAAGAATTGAATGATATGGACAACTGGATCAATACAAGTCGGGAGAATAGTGATAATCAGGCGTGTGATGCAATAGATGTGAGTCAAGAGACCACATCTCACGCAAAGTGAATAGGGGCAACATCAACAACCCACGGCTCATGATCAAGATATGGCTTGAGCCGCTGGCCGTTCACTCGAAAGGTACTCTCAGAAGACAACTCAGATATGTCAATACTCCCATTGTCGTGTACCTTTCTCACCAAATACGGTCCCTTCCATTTGCTCTGTAGCTTCCCTGGAAATAGACGAAGCCTAGCATCAAACAGCCATACTCTCTGTCCTGGCTCAAAATGTTTGTGGCTGATATGAGAATCATGCCACTCCTTCACTCTCTCCTTGTACTGTAGGCTGTTTGAGAAGGTGGTATCACGAAGCTCCTCCAAGGCGGCTAACTCTGCCCTCCTCTGATCTCCTACACTATCTGGATCAAAAAGTATATCAGTGACAGCCCAAAGTGACCTATGTCTCAACTCAACAGGTAAATGGCACGGCTTGCCATAGACGAGGCGAAAGGGAGAAGTGCCCAAAGGTGTCTTGAAAGACGTCCTATATGCCCACAAGACCGTGTCCAAAAGCTGTGACCAATCCTTTCGGTCAGGGCGGACGACTTTCTGTAATATAGTCTTGATCTCCTTGTTTGACACTTTGGCTAGACCATTCGTCTGAGGATGGTATGGAGTGGCAACTCGATGGTCTATGCCGAACTCGCTAGCAAGGGCCTCTACCTGGTCATTGACGAAATGAGACCCCCCGTCAGATAAAAACACTCGAGGTACCCCGAACCGTGAAATGATATGTTTCCTCAAAAATCTGCAAATAGTCCTAGCATCTGCGGTTCGGGCGGGGATGGCCTCAACCCAATGAATAACATATTCTACGGCCAACAGAATGTACTCGAATCCCTGACTCTTAGGGAATGGACCCATCAAATCGATGCCCCATGCGTCAAAAACCTCACAGAAGTGAATGGGCTGCATCAGCATCATATCACGCTGTCCACAAGTGCCCATCCTCTGACAGTCAGTACACCTCTTCACGAACTAATCAGAGCCCTTGAAGAGGGTAGGCCACCATAGGCCGGATTGGAGCACTTTCTGTGTCATTCTCCTCCCAGAGTGATGTCCTCCTGCCTCAAGCTTGTGACAATAAGTGAGGACGCTATGGTGCTCCTCCTGAGGAATGCACCTACGTCAGACGCTATCCCCTCCTTCATGGTAAAGGATGGGATCCTCCCAGTGGTAGGACTTGGCCTTCGCGAGGAAGGTCTCAAGTCTCTACTTGGGCCAATCTTGTGGGACTTTCTTAGCAACAAGAAAGTTCACAATATCGGCGTACCACGGGAGAGAGGCGATAGCAAGGATCGCCTCATCTGGGAAGGTCTCACAAATAGGCTCAGTCTGCTCAGAATCCTCAAGATGCTCTAATCGGGAGAGATGATCTGCCACCACATTCTTGACTCCAGGCTTATCCTTAATCTCTATATCAAACTCCTGGAGTAGAAAGATCCATCTAGTCAATCTGGCCTTGGCATCCTTCTTTGCCATGAGGTACCTGATGGCGGTATGATCAATGTATATGGTCCGTCTAGATCCGATGATGTAAGATCTAAACTTATCTAGGGCAAAAACTACGTCTAGCATCTCCTTCTCAGTGATTGTTTGTTCCGTTGTGCAGCATCCAATGTACGACTAGCATAGTGAATGGCAAATGGGACTCCATACCTCCTCTGTCCCAGCATGGCCCCTACGGCAAAATCAGAGGCATCCGTCATGATCTAGAATGGGAGAGACCAATCAGGCGGCTGAAGGACATGAGCCTCAACAACACATCTCTTAAGAGTCTCGAACGATGAAAGACACTTGTCATCGACAAGGAACTCGGTGTCTTTTGTCAGCAGATCAATCAACGGTCGGGCAATCCTACTGAAATAATGAATGAACACCGGTAGAAACTGACGTGCCCCAGAAAAGACCGTAACTACCGAAAGTTGGACGGCGGTGCGAGTTTTCTAATGACATCTACCTTAGCCGGATCAACCTCCATGCCCCTGTTGGAGATGATATGGCCAAGCATCGTCCCTTGAGTCACCATGAAGTGACTCTTCTCCCAAGACAGCACTAGGTGAACCTCAATGCATCACTGAAGGACTCGATCTAGGCAGTCAAGACAGGAGTCGAATCCGTCGCCATAGACCGAGAAATCATCCATAAAGACATCCAAGCACTCCCCCACCATGTCCGAAAAGATAGACAACATGCATCTCTGAAAAGTCGCAGGGGCGTTGCATAGCCCAAATGGCATGCGTCTGAAGACGTTTGTGCCGAAGGGAAATGTGAAGGTAGACTTGTCCTGGTCCTCGGGAGCGATGGCCACCTTGTTGTAGCCTGAGTACCCATCTAGAAAATAGTAATGGCACTTCCCTGCCAGTCTCTCAATGATCTGATCTATAAAGGGCAGGGGGAAATGATCCTTCTTGGTGGCCTGGTTGAGTCGTCTGTAATCCACGCAGACTCGCCAAGAAGTGGGTACCCAGGTAACCATCTCCTCTCCAGACTTGCTGACAACTGTAGTGATGCCCGTCTTCTTGGGCACCACATGCAACGGGCTGACCCACTTGGAGTCGAATATGGGGTAGATAAAATCGGCGCTCCACCATTTCGAAATCTCCTTCATGACAACCTCTCTCAGATTCGGGTTCAGCCGCCGCTGGAACTCACGTGACGGCTTCGCCTCATCCTCGAGATAGATATGGTGGGATCACATGGCTGGACTTATCCCCTGGAGATCAGCTACACTCCATCCTATCGCCTTGCGGTTCTTTTCAAGAACCCCCATCAGACGGGATTCCTGCTCTCCAGTCAAATCGGCGGAGATAATGACTGGGTACATCTCATGCTGACCCGCAAGGAACCTATACTTCAGCGATGGCGGAAGTGGCTTCAGCTCTGGACATGTCGGTGCTGGCAGATCTGGCCTCTGAAAGCTCTGAGTGAATGTTGCCAAATCTGCATGGGAAAACTGAAACTCTCGATCACACTCTGAATATGGAGAAGGTTGCCCTACTAGACTGTCTCTGCTATGCTCGGCATCTACCTCCTCCCTAGCTGTAGGCTCAGTGGAAGTCAGATCTAGTAAGAAATCATTAAACTCTGCCCAATCAAAATCTGACTCTGAGGGATCTGTATCATCGTCACATAAAAACTCAGTCTCACGGTCAAGAACCGGCTCTGCTGCCTGTAAGGTATCCAGGACCAGGAATGCGCTCTCCAAGCTCTCCTCTGCTGGCGTCTCTACATCAGCGGACTCTGAAGGTGAGAGGATGGCCGGTGCATCTGGATCTGCCCAAACTGCCTCGTCATCTGTGATCACAAAGTCGCAATCCTGGTGGATGTCTGGCCCTACATCTGTCATCTGCTCTGTATCGGAAGTAGTCTCTGACATGTTGAATCTCTGGCTCTGATGTCCTCGACCGTCTCTATTTGTACACTCTCGCCCTCGATGCAAAAGTATACCTTCCCGCTATCATGGTCGGTCACTACCTTAGATGTTGCCAAGAACAGGCGATGTAGAATGATGGGGGTATCAGTCACAGACTCAGGGATCTCCATGTCCAACACTACGAAGTCCACGGGGAATTGCAGGCCA